>CM072529.1:16391666-17085000 GCA_036898165.1 Silybum marianum
AACTTAACCGAACAAACGAACGAACACGAACGGTAAACGAACGAAATTTTTTGTGTTTATTAAGAAATTTTTTTGTTCATGTTCGTTTGTTAAGCTGTTAAACGAACGTAAACGAACAAACATAAATGAACGTAAACGAACGAACATGAATGAAGATAAACGAGCGTAAACGAACATAGATGAACATAAATGGACAAACACAAATATAGAATAAAACCACCATTACTTATCATTTTGTTTCTAAAAAGTAACATAATTAAATGAAAAACCGGGTAAACTTAGGAGCCATAAAAAAAATTCTAAAAATTTAATTTAATTAATGATTTTACATATTAATGTCATAGGGTTAGGTTCAAATGTGAACTCAATTTTGGTTGTGAACGTAAGGAAGAATCTCAGCCACACATCTTCGGTTATGGTGGACGCGATCACGGAGGATTGACGCGATTCATGGGAGGGTGGAGATTATTAAAGGAGGGGAACCAGGTCAAAGCCGTCTTTATTGACCGGATAAGTGGCTGAGATTCGTCCTCACGTTCACAACCAAAAATGAGTTCACATTTGAACTTTCCTCTAATGTCATAATATATAAATATATTTATATATATAAACGAACGTAAACAAACATAAACGAACGAATGTAAACGAACATAAATGAACGAACGTTCACGAACGTAAATGAATGAACGAGACCATTGTTCATGTTCGTTTAACTAAACGAACGAAAAAATGTGTTCATGTGCGTTCGTTTATTAAATAAACGAACATAAACAAACTTTCCGCCGAACGGTTCGATGAACGTTCGGTTCGTTTACAGCCCTAGTGATGGGGGTGGGGAGTCAAGTTTTGTTTTTGTTTTTTAATTATTCTGTGTGCTTTAATTTAGTAAAAGAAAAATAAAGATAAAAAAAATACAAAATGACAAAATTACCCTTAATTTAATCAAACTTATTTAATAACGACCAAAAACGAAACCAAATGTAAACCACGAGGACGATAAAAGACCAGGGACGAAAATAGTTATAAACGTCAAACCATAAGGACGAAAATAATTATAAACGTCAAACCATAAGGACGAAAATCGTAGTTTACTCATATATATTTGTAAAAAAATAATAACCAACTAATTTAATATAAAAAATTAACAATAAGATAATGAATTTAAAATTTAAAACTTAAAAATCAAAAAATCTTAAATAATTTGTTTTGCCCTCGGCGCCCATCCCCTCGAAAAAAGACAATTAAAATCTAAGGGTTTGTTTGGTTCTGGTTGAGGAATGAAAATGATAATAAATTTTTATTCTCCTCGGTTCAACCCCTAAACTTTTAAATTTTTAATTAAATTGGGTGATCTATCTCTCTCTATTGTCTTAAGTAAAAACTCTAGTTATTTACCGTCCGTCTCTTCCTTGAGGTTAGAATCTACCAGAGTTCAAAGAAGGTAACTTCCTGCTCTCTATTTCTCTGTTTTTCAATCTCTTTTTTCTCAATCTCCTTATATAAAACGACGTTCAAATACAATCTATATTATTCGTACAACCCATAAAACTCAATTTGAGCCGTTCATCTACTCTAATAAATATTTGGCTTCATAAATATTTTGATTAATATTTCCTAATATAAAGTGTTGATAATAGTTAGTGAACTATTGTTATCTTCCATAAATATTTAAATCATAATAAATAAACCTATATTATTTTCATAAATATATCAATTGGTTGAGTTGTATGGATTGTACGAATAAGACGGTTTATATAATAACCACGCTCATCTCCATGATATCTCATTTATCTGTTTTCAATATCTTAACGGTAACTTTCTCCTCACCATTTTGTTTTTCTCTGTTTTATTGGTTTTTTTAGTACGATTGTGACTTTGTGCAACAAAGACATCACGTAGTGGAACTTAATAGTGAGAAGACAATACTTTATTTTCAGTTAGAAACTAGTGGCTCAGGTGCACACCTCAAGCAAATCTATATTTATTTTTTTCTACATCCTTAAAATATATGCATTTTAGCCATTTTATTTCGTCATGTTTGAATCTGATTAATTTGTTAAGAATGATTCAAATTAATTTTGATATGATATAGTTTATTTCTCATTTGGTTTACATTGTTTCTGTTTTAGTGTTATATAATTTGTTACTCATTTTGGAGTTAAATACATTGTTTGTGTTTGGAGTTCTAAGTTTATTTAAGAGTAAACTACGATTTTCGTCCTTGTGGTTTGGTGCTTATAACGATTTTCGTCCCTGTAGTTTAAAAACTGTTTTTTTCGTCCTTATAGTTCGTATTTTATTGCTTTTTTCGTCCCTTAAGCTAAATTCGTTAAATAAATTTCGTTAAATGAGGTATGTATCATCTTTCAGACCACAGGGACCAAATATATAATTTTTCATTATTCAAATCAACAATGCTTTTTATTTTAAATTATGCAACACCAGTTAAAAAGAATTACTTCTATATAGATAGAGATAAATCTGTGTATGAACTTAAGAAACCCCACTGCAACTCAGGCCACCATCACCGGCAGCAACCACCTCTTGCCGGTAGCCACCGGCAGCATCCACCAATCGCCGCCAGCGACCAACTCCAACCGGCAACAACCACCAATCGTCGGCAGCGGCCACCTCTCGTCCAGCAGCCACCAATCGCCGCCAGCGACCAACTCCAGCCGGCAACAACCACCAATCTTCGGCAGCTGCCACCTCTCGTCCAGCAGCGACCAATCGCCGGCAGCGACCAACTCCACCCGGCAGCAACCACCAATCTCCGGCAACGACCACCTCGTCCTCCAGTAGCCACCAGTCGACGGCAACAACAACCAGTCGCCGGCACCCAAAACTCCAGCAGCGACCACCACTCCCTAACATTTGGTTCCAACTTCCTCTTTTCTTTGTCTAATAGAGAAGGATCTGTTCATTCTTCATTTGAGTTTTCGTTTTCTAGGGTTTTAAGCATCCTTATGGTGGGTTTTGCATCTGAGCTAAAAGTTTATTATAAAGGTATAAAGTTAGGGTATTTATTGTTCTTCATTTTGAGTTAGGGAAGAAATTGATGGAGCTATTAATTTGTAACAATAGAATTTGGTTTAGAGTTAGGGTTTTAATTTGTTCTTTATTTTTAGTTAGGTTTTGAATAAATTGGATGGTTTTAATTTGTTCTTGATTTGGAGTTAGGTTTTGAATAAATTGGATTGTTTTAATTTGTTCATGATTTTAAGTTAGATTTTGAATAAATTGGATTGATTTGATTTTGAGTTTAAGATTTCTAGTTGATTTAACTTTTAACCTTGTGTTTGTTGTTCTTGATTTTCAATTTGGGGTTTTTAGTGGAGAAGATGAAGATTTAAAGAAAATAATATATTTATTATATAATATAATAATACGAATTTGGTCCTCAGATATGTCAATTTTTATAGTGTTAGTCCTCTATCTTCTTTTATTACAAAATAAAGCAAAATGTTCCTTAGTTAACAGAATTTTTTAACTTTAAAAGGATGAAGGATGAAAAACGTTATGAGAAACAAACCACAAGGACGAAAAAAGCAGTTTTTAAACCACAGGGATGAAAATCGTTATAAATACCAAACCACAGGGACGAAAATCATAGTTTACTCTTTATTTAAATATGTATTTATATTTTTAGAGATGTTTAATGGACCATAAGGATCTTCTACATCGTTGGGGTTGGGGTTTCAAGAAATGAGGATTTGTATATAAATGTTGACTATGGATCAAATGAATGGGAGGATATATCTATGGAGGTTAAAGAAGAACCTGGTGAACTCGTCATTCCATGGAGTGAAAAATCCATGGAGTGAAAAAGAAATATGTTGGAAATGAAAGGTTAAAGGTTGGAATTTTTTCATCCATCCCACATAGGAAGGGAGATGAAAGTTAGAGTGCCTTATAAGGCTTAACCCCATATTGGACGCGGGTGCGGGCGCGGGAATTCGCGGAGTGGCGCGAGGAGGCGCACTTTGCACTTCGCATCGGAGCAAGAGGAGCCTCGCCCCGAGCTCCCGAGTTCTTTTTATAGAAATTTTCGAGAGAGAGATTCAGCATATAAATCCCACGTTTTTAATAAGTGTTTGACTCAGTTTTTTTAGCTAGTCTGTTACTAATATTTTCAAACTTAATAAATCTTTTAATTTTAATTTATTAAAAAACGTGGGGATATGCTTGGAGAATGAGTCTTAACTGACTCTGCGATTCTTGGGGATGAAGCATGGCAGTTAGGGTTTAACCAGTATAAATACTGGTGTAAACCATCCCCATTCTACACACCGAAAACAGCAACAAACTGCCTACTTCTCTCTCTCGTTTTTTCTGCTCCCACTGCCATCGTTTTTCTGCAACTGCATTCCACCCGTTTCTGCATCAATCATGCTTTGGTTTTGTTAGTCCCCAAGGAGAGATGGCTAACTAAGAGAGGGTTTTGTAGAAGGGGGGTTGAATATAAAACACACAGAATATACTCTTTTTAAATTTTTTAATATAAATATTAAAAATTTACACACAGATAGTTTGATGCGGAAAAGAACGAGCGGAGACTATTCTATCAAACTAAACACACAGATAACAGTAATTAACTTATACACTAAGGAAGTTAAAACAATACTGTTATAGCACACAGCTTTGCCACAGTCACACAAATAATCACTCTGAAGATTTGTTGAAAGCGTGAGATTTCTGGGAAGGACTTCATCTCCTTTTATAGTGCCCATGCATGGGATGCAAGTGGACAGTTGTCAAGGTTTCATTAGCTGGAAGATTATCTGCTGGACAAAGGAAGAGACCACTTCCTTTGTACTAGAATAATGGATGAACCATTCCTTGTAGCACGTAATGTCAGATAACTTTATCTTCTTTTCTTCATGCTCTGTGAAGTCCCATCAAACCTTTTAGCTAAAAGACAAATATTCCTTTTATAAGAATAAAAGAGAATGTCTTTATTTAAGGCTTGATGCCCAAGTTCTGCCGGCTCACGTGTCTTGCAATTGATGTGAGTCAAGAACTTATCTCTTTGAAATTGCTAAGTGATACATCACACTATGTATCACATCGGTGGATACCTTGTAAAATTTGGAGTTGATAAGTGTATACTTTGCTTGATAAACTTCATCTTTCACTAAATGACAAAAGTATACACCCTTGAACTTGTGACTTGAAATCACAGCCTTAGAAAATATACCTGCAATTTCGGTGACCAAGATTATAGTGTCGGTGACCATGACATCAAACTTGATGACCTCATCTTATTTGATGTCCTTAGTACTTTTGATGACTTTTGAGTGTACCATCGGTGACCCACTATATTGGTCTTGACTTGGCAAAATGATCTGAATATTGAAGTTGGTTGATACATCCAAAATTCCACTTTTTGATGTACAACCCCTTGATTGAATAGTCTTTGACTCTTCAATACTTGAAGCATATTTCAGACCTTCAAAATAACCTGTAAAAATTCATTCATATAAAGGAAGGTGGTTCATCACCAAATCATCGGTGACCCAACAATCTCCCCCTATTTGATGATGATACCTGTAGGTTAGAAAAGAATTCTTTTTGACCCTTTCTAATTTTCTTTTGGGATCTTTTGACTCAGATTTTTTTTTTTTTTTTTTTTTTTTTGATTTGATTTTTTTTTTTTTGATTTTTTTTTAACTGAGTATGTACAGTATAAGAGTATAAAATAAATGAAATATTAACAAGAGATGGGATGGAAGAAAAGTATGACTTTTATTAATCATCACATAGATTGATCAAAGTACATGATTAATAAAGTTCACACTATACTATGCCTGTAGGATCAAGGATCTGAGGAGGGTTCTCTTCTTTTAAGTTCATCCAAGATCATTCTTGTGATGCCATGGTCTTCAATGGGAGGCACTCCAAGAATAGCAGACAAAAAGGAGTTGTGAGCCCTTGGAATGTCAGAGGCTCTGAAGAAACCTATGCTGCCATAGATATCCTCAAAGAATACTCCAAGTTCAGGCTCAGTCACCATGGTTTGCTCTAGATAAGCGATAGGAGTGGGAATAGAAGTATTTATACCTGAAGCATCAATCTTGATGCCCCTTTCATGAAGCATGACAAAATGTCCCTTCTTCTTGTTTTTAGGAGCAGTGATGACCTCTCCTTTAAGATCCTGTTGAATGAAGTACATTTGTTGTGCTTCAAGGTATTTCACAAGAATATTATTTTCCTTTTGGATGTTGACCATCTTGATGAAGAGTTTTCTGATGATATTAAGTACTAGCTCCTTATACTTGCTTTTGCTCTTGGAGATGCATTTACCAACTTCCATCCACTCAGTCATCCCAAGAACTTCCAACCATTCAGCTTCATATACCTTTGATAAAGTATCAGCTCTCTTAAGGATGACAAGTAACTTGGGAGAATTCTTGGTTGGAGGTTGGATGGTAGCACTGATAATCTTGGAATCATCCTTCCTGTTCTTCAATCTCCTTTTAAACCACTCTACTCCCTTTGCCTTCTTGGCCTCATCAACCAATTTTGCAGCTTCAGATTTCTTCTTTATATTTTCAAGCTCATCTTTTTGAGCTTGAATTGCATCGGTGACTTTGGCATGAACAGCTTCATCATGAGCTAGCTTGAGTACATTAGTCTGATCATACTCAAGCTGAGCCTTGATAGCTTCTTCTCTTTCAGCCTCAGAGAATTACCCCAAGAGGATCGGTGAGTGCTGGGGCAGGCTGAAGTCTCAGAGTATCTGCTTGAGGATCTCTCATCCACTTCCTTTTCTTTTTCTCTTCCTTCTGTTCTTCAAAGGAAAGAGGCTTCTTTCCTTTGGCTTTTTCTTTTCTCCTCTTTTCTTCTTCAGTTTCAAGGGGTTGAGCACTGACACTCTCCCCCTCAACAGCTGCTTCGGGTACCAAGGGAACAGGGACCACCTCTGTGACCACACCACCATCGGTGGCTGTAAGAGCCACGTCGGTGGCTGCCACGTCGGTGGCTGGCAAGATGCTGGCGTCGGCGGCTGTTTTGGCAGTGTCGGCGTCGGCGGCTTTGGTAGCAGGTTGAGTGGTCTTCTTATTTTTCTCCCCCTCAGTGGTTGAACCCTTGAAACCCACTGAAGAGAGAAATTCCTTTACCCTTTCCATATCAGAGCAGAGAGCACCAATTTTCTTCTCAACTCTTTGAAGGACAAATCTATCAGTGTCCTTGAAGAATGACTCACCAATATCTAATTCAACCGTTGGAGCAGAGGTTGGAACTTTATCAACTTTGGTGTGAAGACGGATAAGAGAGTCCATAATTGCCTGTTGATTGGCAATGAGAGAAGAAATATCTGTGACTTGACTTGAAGAGGAACTCCGAAGTTCCTGTTTGGAAGAAAGTACAGATGCCTGACTTGAAGAAAACCCTTGCTGAAGATCAAGGATGTCCAAGTGTAGGAGATCTAAACATGTCATTAGAGTTGGGTGACTCACCGACAACTCCTCAATGTTAGATCTAAGAGATGAGGAAAGGGAATCCATTCTTTCCTTTTCCTTAGCAGCATGATCTTCTAGAGCTTCTACCCTGCGTAAAGTAGTACTGGTAAAGTTTGTAAAAGCTGTGAGAAGATCATCTCCCTGTTTGGAAGTTATGGGAGCTGAAGGTTGAGGCTTTGGTGGTTGATTAGCATCATCATCATCACTGGAAGAATAATCCACCAAACCTGTAGGTTTTCTTGGGGGGGATTTAGGAGATGTGGGGGAGACACGTGGAGAAGAGTGTCTATGAGGGGATTCCTCAGTAATGGGTTCCTCCACAACCTTTTCATGTACGGGAGACGTACCTGATAAAGGTTCAGTGTCGGACACAGTGGGGTCAGTAAAAAGGGATGTTCCATCAAATGCACCTGGTTGTGATGCACCCTCATGTGGAATGTGGAATAGGAGCTGTGAGAGCTCAGGGGGTGAGGAGATACCTTGGATGGGATACTCCAAGTCATCTTCATCAACTAGTAAGAAAGTTGATGAAGGAATAGTACGGGTGTCCCTATTTACAGCCATGTCCTTTTGAGAGGGCCTGGAGGAGCTGGGAATGGATGAGTGTTCCTTGGGTTTAGTGAGGATCTTTTCAACATCTACTGTCTTTTGGGAGGCAGTAGATGGATTATGCGTTTTAACCCTTTGGGTACCCTTGGACTTCTTTGAGGAAGTCTTTGGGGGGCTTTTAGAGTGTCTCCGCTTATGGGATTTAGATGCTTGGGTGGAAGCCAAAGGTTCTTTTGGCTTCGTAGCATCGGTGGGTGCGGAGGTAGAAGTGCCCGACGCTTTGGATCTCTTAAGAGATTTGGGCACCTCAATTCCTCTAGGAGTAGAAGAGATAGAGGACATACCTAAGGTTCTATGAAGGCGCGGTTCATTCTCTCCCCAAGTAAGAGTTGCATTCCTTGCAAACTCAACCATAGAAGGTCGGAGAGGGTTGTCTGATGCTAAGACAACCTTCTTCATAACTTGGTTTCCCACTTGATGAAGAGGGAGATCATATATGATGTCATCCCTTTTCTCAAGTTTATCACCCAATTTAGCATTAATGATAAGAGAGAAGAGGCGTTGAAATGGTACCTGAGGACGTCGGAGAGTGGAGAAGGAGGAGATCATTTCATTAAAAAAATAACTTGCAAAGTCTATTTTCCTTTGAAATATTAGAGCATGTGCCAGCTCAGTTACTTGGGAAGGTGACTGATCTGGGCCACCTGTCTTCTTGCTAAGGCACAGAATCAGATGTGCAAATAGAAAGTTCCACCTGTCTTCTTGCGTAGTAAAGTACCTGGACCCTTTGACTTTGATCCCTTCTTTTCTTCCAAATAGTTCAAAGCAGCAACCACCATCTGGTGTTCATTTGCCAAAGGAAATGTCTCATATGAATCATAAGCAGGAAGCCTTAGGATTCTTCGAACATCCTCAACATCAAAAACCACATCATGTTCTTCATTGGTAAGAACAGATGCAAGGATTTGATCTGTGGAAGCATCATATGTACAAGAAAGCCAAAAGTTTCCAAGAAGAAACTTACTCATCTTAGGTTTTGCAGTGAGTGCATATTGTAGAGGACACCTCTGAAGAAACCAGCAAATATCATTATACTCAGGATGAGTATTATCAGTTCCAATACGTCCATAGTAGTTGCATGCAGGGAAGGATAAAGATCCAAAGGTGATGGTTTGTTCTTCAGAAATTCCTGATGGAGATGCCATTGAAGAAGAAATGAAGTTGCAGGTTTGAAGTTTTTGCAAATGAAGAAGAAGATGGGTGCGAAAAAGGTGGTGAAGAAGTGGGGAAGGAAGTTATATATGGGAGGGAAATTTCAACTTTCAAAGGTAATTATTACTTTTGGTGATTGAAAGGTCAGAATTCTAAGGGTTTTAGAGTTGAATTCGGCGCATGGTCTGACATTGATGATGTCATTAGGGATAAGAACAAAGAATCTTGCTTATCAAAGAGTGGTAAGTCAAGAGTTATCTTTAAGGGGTTAAGAATGTGAAAGGTTTGTAACGGTTACCTCGGTGAGTATAAAACGTCGGTGGCTATGTATGAAAGAGAGAGAGACGTCGGTGACCGAGAGATAAGGGTAGACGTCGGTGGCTATGTATGAGATCGACGTCGGTGGTTCGATCAAGGGTGCAACGTCGGAAGGTGATGACGTCAGTAAGTGAAATGTCGGAAAGCTGACGTCAGCAGGACGTCGATGGATGACGTCGGTGGGTGGCTCAATTGAACCACGTCGGTGAGGTCGGTGATTCGAGAGACGATGTCGGTGGGTGGCGGCGTCGGAAAGTGACGTTAGTGGCTGGTGGTCGCCGTCGGTGGGTAGACGGACGGTGGATGGGCCGCCGTCGGTGGCCTCGTGACTGTCGGCGACGTCGGCGATTGGAGAGAGAGAGCCGTCGGTGGCTTGGGGCGCCGACGGTGGTTGATTATGGTGGTGGCTCTCGGTGGTGTGGTGGCTGTCGGAAAGTGGATGGTGGAGTGTATGGTATTTAGGGTTAGGGTTTTATGAGATGAAAGAGAGGAGAGAGAGATAGGGCCGTCGGTGACTTTAGTCACCGACACTGTACGAATATATATATATATTTTTATTTGTTTATTTATTTATTTACTTATATATATATATATAAATGTATTATTATATGACTTATATAAAAATATAGTATATATAAATATATAATATTCATAAATGAATATAATATATATACATATAATATATAAATATATATAAACATGTAAATATATAAATATATATCATATATATATATATAATATACATAAATGTATATCATATATACATACACATAATATATAAATATATATGTATATGTTAGTCTATATTTATCATACCTAATTCGCCAATGAGGAACTTGAACCTTGCTTCATCAAGGGGCTTTGTGAACAGATCAGCTAGTTGATAGTCGGTGGGAATGAAATGTAACTCCACATCACCTTTAGAGACATGATCTCTTATAATGTGATACCTAATATCAATGTGTTTGGATCTTGAATGAAGCACAGGGTTGTTGGCAATGGCTATTGCACTTGAGTTGTCACACATTATTGGGATTTTTGAGAAAATTTGATTATAATCACACAACTGATTTTTCATCCACAATATCTGTGCACAACAACTTCCAGCAGCCACATATTCTGCTTCAGCAGTAGAAGTAACTGACAACTTGACCAGCTCACAAGCTTTCCACCAAGTAACTGACAACTTCCAGTTGTACTCTTTCTGTCTATTTTTGAACCTGCAAAATCAGAATCAGAGTACCCGATGAGATCGAAACCTGAGTCTTTGGGATACCAAAGACCCAGATTTATGGTACCTTTCAGATACCGAAAAATCCTTTTCACAGCAGCCAGGTGTGATTCTTTAGGATTTGCTTGGTATCGGGCACACAGACAAGTAGCAAACATAATGTCAGGTCTGCTTGCAGTCAGATAAAGAAGGGATCCTATCATGGCTCTATAATTTATAATATTAACAGAAATGCCATCAGGATCAGAAAAGAGTTTAAGAGGAGGAGCCATAGGAGTTTTCATGGTAGAGCAAGTATCAAATTGGAACTTTTTCAGAAGATCCTTAATGTATTTACTTTGATTTATGAAAATACCTTCTGAAGACTGTTTTACTTGCAAACCAAGAAAGAAAGTTAACTCCCCCATCATGCTCATTTCATATTCTTTTTGCATGAGGGAGCTAAACTCATCACACAAGGATTCATCGGTGGCTCCAAAAATAATATCATCAACATAGATTTGAACAAGAATGATATTACCTTGTGATTCCTTGAAGAAGGGAGTGTTGTCAACCTTGCCTCGTATATACTTATTTCTAAGTAGATATTCTGAGAGAGTGTCATACCAGGCACGTGGAGCTTGCTTCAGTCCATATAGAGCTTTATCCAGCCTATATACATGATATGGATGGACTGGATCTTCAAACCCAGGAGGTTGCTTCACATACACTTCTTCAGCTAATTCACCATTCAGGAAGGCACTTTTGACATCCATTTGAAATACCCGAAAATTCTTGTAAGCTGCATGGGCAAGAAATATTCGGATAGCTTCCAATCTGGCAACAGGAGCAAAGGTTTCATCATAATCAATTCCTTCCTCTTGCCGATATCCTTGAGCAACCAACCTTGCCTTGTTCCTTATGACAGTTCCTTCTTCGTCCATCTTGTTTCGAAACACCCATTTTGTTCCAATAATTGTTTTGTTGGATGGACGAGGAACTAACTTCCAGACTTTGTTTCTCTCAAATTGTGAGAGCTTTTCTTGCATGGCAATTACCCAGCTAGGATCAGCTAGGGCTTCATTTATTAGTTTAGGCTCAATAATGGAAACAAAGTTGACATATAAGCACAGATTGCTTATGCCTCTTCTGGTTTTTACACCAACTTGTGGATCACCTATGATTTGATCTATTGGATGATCCATGGTCCACTTTAGTGCAGGAGGTAAGGAGGGAGGTAGAGAAGAGGATGAGGTAGGAATTTGAGATGGTGAAGAAAGGTTTAAGGGAGATATGGTGTTTTGGTGGGTAAGGTCTTCTGAAGAGTTAGTTTCAGGAGGTGGAGAAGAAAGAGAAGGTTCTAAAGGTAAGGTGGTGTTTATGGGAGGCTGAGAAGAGTTGCTATCTGAAGGATTGGTTTGAGAGGAGGATGGAATTTCACCAACACATGAATTTATCCATAGGTTTAATTCTTCTTCATCACAAGATAATGAAGAAGTTTCAAACTCATCAAACTTCACATGCATGGATTCATCTATGCATTGTCTTCTTAGGTTGAAAATTCTGAAGGCTCTTGAGGAGAGAGAATAGCCTATGAAGATTCCATCATCAGACTTCGGATCAAACTTTCCAAGTTGTTCCCTGTCATTTAGCATGTGACATGCACAGCCAAACACATGGAAGAAGTCAACTGCAGGTTTTCTATCATGGAAAACTTCATACGGGGTCTTGTCATGCCTTTTGACTATGATAGACCTATTTTGAGTAAAGCATGCAAAGGTTAACTCGCTTCTCGCCCAAAAATAGGTTGGCAACTTGGATTCACTCGGCATAGACCTTGCGGCTTCACATAGTGTTCTATTCTTTCTCTCAACAACACCATTTCTTTGAGGAGTGCGTACGGCGAGAGAAGTTACGAGAGATTCCTTTTAGGTCAAAGAAATCTTCCGGAGCGGCATTCTTGAATTCCGTGCCATTATCACTTCTGAAGGACTTCACCAGTTTACCATTCAAATTTTCAATCTTTCTTGTAAACCTGATGATTTCTTCAGCAGCATCACTCTTGTGTTTCAGAAAGAACACCCAAGTGTATCTAGAGAATTCATCGGCGATCACTAGCATATACTTTTTACCACCTGCATCGGGTGTGCTTCTTGGACCGCATAGATCCATGTGAAGCATTTGAAGAGGTTGAGAGATAGAAGAGCATTGTTTTGTTTTAAAGGAAGTTCGGTGAGTTTTCCTTTTTCACATGCTCCACACCTTTTCTTTTTCAAAAGCTATTTTTGGCATTCCAACAACCGAGTTCCTTGTTGGAGAGTTTGTTCAAGGTTTTAAAGTTTAGATGAGAGAACCTTTTATGCCACAGCCAACTTTGTTTGGCTAGTTCTTGAGAGAGGAGACACACAGCTTCTCCTATTGCACTTTCCTTCATGTTGATTATGTACACGTCATTCAGTCGGGTTCCTGCTAGTACAATCTTGTTCTGTACATCAAAGACCAAGCCCACACACAGCTGGAACATGATCTTATAGCCCAAATCACATATTTGGCTGATGCTTAGAAGATTGTACATTAGCCCTTCAACATGAGCAACTCTGGAGAAAGTGATGGTTCCATCTGAAATGGTACCATATCCTTTGGTGACCTCTTTTCCATTTCCTCCAAAGGAAACAGTGGGTCCCTTTTCTTTTGAGAAGTTAGAGAGAAGAAGTTTGTTTCCAGTCATGTGTCTTGAACACCCACTATCCATGTACCATATGTGATCTTTATTTGGTACCTGCACCCAGAAACAAATTTAGACTTTTGGTACCCATTTTGAGGTGGGTCCTTTGGGATTAGAAGGCATTTTAGTTTTGCAAGGAACCAAATCTTTTGGGCAATTTTTAGCAAGATGAAGAGTGTTGCCACAGTTATAGCACTTCTTTAAAGGAAAGGCCTTTTTAAAATCCCTATCATCAAAACTTTGGACAGAGGTTGACGACTGAGAAGAGGAGGGGTGTCCAACACCTGGTCTTGGTCCAAGAATACCTTTACCAGGATTTCTTGATTTCTTCAAGTTTATTGACCGAGGAATAAAGTCAGTAACTATTTGAGATTTCCTTTTAGATGAAAAATTTGATTTAGAAGAATTTTTCTTTTGAGGAGAAAATCTTTTTGAAGAAGGATATTCAGCAACGTCAGAAGGCTGCTCCTGGGAGTACCTTGACTCATGCAGACTTAAGGAGTTTAAGAGTCTTTGGATAGGTTTGGAAGAAGAAGAAGAGCTTGGAAGAGTTGAAGCTTTTGAAGACTCAGAAGAGATTTCTTTAGCTTTAACAAAGACTCCAAACTTTTTAGAACCAGATTCTACTTTGAGCATGTCAAGTAGATCTATAGAGTGAACGGAGGTAGAATCCTCAGATGAGTAACCGAAGAGATCATCATCGTCATCGGAAAGGAAACCAGCAGGAAAACCTTGACACTCAGAAGAGGGGAGTGGAGGATCAAAAGGTTGAGGAACATCTTTTCCATAACCAAGGCCAGACTTATCCTTGCTGGTGATTTGATCTTGAAGGATTCTTTCAAGATTCTTAGAGGATTTAGTCCATTTAGACAGAACCTCTTGTTCCTTTTCAAGAGTGGAAGAGATCTTTGATTTTTCCTCAGAAGACTGTCGTTTAAGTACCGAAGGTTTTCCAGATCAGCTTTCATTTTGTCAAAATCTTTTAGTTTTGAAAAGCAAGAGAGGAGTTGATCATTTAGACATTTTATGTGTATATCAGCCTTTTTCTTTTGAATCTTTAAGTCACAGAAGTCAACAGTTAAAGAATCAAAGGCATCAGCCTTTTGATCATCAGAGAGAAAGGTAAAAGGATGTACCTGAGGTTTTGTCCCTGAAGTGGATCCCTCAGTAGATACAAGAGTGGTGTAGAGTGACTTCTCCATGTCTTCTATCTCATCGATTTTGGCCATGAGGCATTTAGTGACATACTCACTCTCACTCTCAGATGTTTGCTCATCTTTCCAGCAATGAGCCTCAGCAACCAAGGTTTTATTTTTACCTTGGTTTCTCTCTTTTTCTCTCTTGTATTTGGCTTTGTATTTCTTATACTGGGAGGTTTTATTTTGATTCAGAATTTTCTTTAGAGGATTGGCTATTTCTCTCTTCATGCTTCCTAGAAGCTGATTTTGAGAAGTCATGGCCATAAGAAGAAGAAGGTTTGACAGAAGAGGAAGCTTTTGATCTGCATTCAGAAGCAAAATGACCTTTCTTTCCACAATTGAAGCATTCTTCATTTGCTTTATCAGAAGAGGATTTTTGAGAAAAAGGTTTTCTATTAAATTTGGAGCGGTTTGAAGAAAATCTTTTATTCTTAAGGTTTCCAGCAAGCATTGCCATACTATCAGAAAGTATGTCAATGGCTGATTCTTCTTCTTCATCATCAGCAGCACTATAGTATGCATCTGACAGATGAGAAGAGTCTTCCTTAATATCTTTTTCAGAATCAGAAGAAGGATAGGTGATTCTAGGAATACAAGAAGAAGATTTTGAATCGCCTATCAAAGCAATAGAAGAGGATTTGATATCCTTTATAAGAGATTTTCTCTGGTTCTTAGTTTGTTCATAGTGAAGAAGAGTTCCATAGAGAGCAGTTAAAGGCATTATTTCTAAGTCCTTGGTTTGCTTGATGCAAGTACAGATAGTTTCCCAGAAATCTGGAAGACAATCCATGAACTTGCAGAGAACTTCTTCATTATCATAAACTCGTCCAAGAACTTTCAGATCATTTAGAAGACAGTTAAAACGATTAAAGTAGGTAGAAAGAGATTCTCCCTTTTCATGGGAGAAGAGTTCATACTTTCTAACAAGACAGATCCTGTTAGATTTCTTTACTTCTTTGGTGCCTTCATATAAGACACTCAAAGTATCCCACATTTCTTTTGCAGTGGGAAGGTTAAGAAGAGAATGATACACATCATCAGGAAGGGATACAGCAAGAGCAGACTTGACTTTAGTGTCTAAAGCAACTAGGCGTTTATCATATTCACTAAATTTATTAGAAGGTTTGATGATATATCTACCAGTTTTCTCACTTCTTTCGTCATCTGACTCTATGTCCTTTCCTTCAGCGTCCTTTTGAGGGCCAAAGCGAGCCCATATTTTAGGAACAATAGGTCCCTCACTGAGAATGTTGGGATACCTGCAATCGATCCCTTCCAAGAATAATAACATGCGATTTTTCCATAACCCAAAGTTGTTTGGGTTGAATCTTGGGGGTTTAGGCAAAGATCCTAAATCATATGTATTACTGGAAGAGGTCTGCAAGGTACCATCAACATTTGAGGTAGTAGCCATCACAGATCTGGTTTATGAGATTAAACCAACTGCTCTGATACCACTTGTTAGTCCCCAAGGAGAGATGGCTAACTAAGAAAGGGTTTTGTAGAAGGGGGGGTTGAATATAAAACACACAAAATATACTCTTTTTAAATTTTTTAATATAAATATTAAAAATTTACACACAGATAGTTTGATGCGGAAAAGAACAGGCAGACTATTCTATCAAACTAAACACACAGATAACAGTAATTAACTTATACACTAAGGAAGTTAAAACAATACTGTTATAGCAAAATGATCTGAATATTGAAGTTGGTTGATACATCCAAAATTCCACTTTTTGATGTACAACCCCTTGATTGAATAGTCTTTGACTCTTCAATACTTGAAGCATATTTCAGACCTTCAAAAGAACCTGTAAAAATTCATTCATATAAAGGAAGGTGGTTCATCACCAAATCATCGGTGACCCAACAGGTTTGTATTCACTGCTGTTGTTTACAAACCGTGTTCCTGCAACGAATCCTGGGGCTTTGCGGCTGTCATACTCACAGCAAATAGGGTGCCGTATAAAACCTTAAAGGACAGGTTTTCTACAAACCGTGCAGTTTCTTTCTTCTTCTCCGAATTAATCAAAAGGTTAGCATCTTTAATATTTTTGTCTTATATTTAAATATAGTTCACTGAGTGAACGATCTGCTTCTCCTCCTTTCTTTCAATTAAATCTATCGCCAATGATAGGTTTAAATAGTGGTTACATAACAATTTGGTTTCGGGATTTCCTTATAATTCATTGGACCTATAATATAACAAAAAGACTCTATCTTGGTTCATCAATTTTAATAAAGTTTCTAATTTATATATAAAGCTTAAATCTTTTTATATAAAGATTTAATTTTTATTGTTTCTAATCCTATATTATAAATTTTCTCAACAAAATATACCGTAAATGTTTAAATATGTTTAGTTGTTATATTAACTTTTAATAAGTATATTATTTTGTTTTTGTTTTTATTGTAGGAGAAGGAAAACCAACCAAAGGAAATCTTCATTTCAATAATATTCCGTAAACCGCGTGAAAACTGAAGTGAAATGGGATCATGTTTAACTTATATTATATTTATTTTGTTGATCGATTAATTATACACTTGGTTGTAGTATTGTAACTTTCTCGATTTTGTTTTGATTTTGGTTATAAGCTATAAATAGTTTCGACTTTGGTTGTAAAATCTTATTTTTCAGGATTTAATTTGCATTATTTTGAATTTTTAATATCATTATGCTTTAAACGAGTTCGACCTTGATTCGAGCTTGAAACGAGTTCGAGCCAAGTTTGGATTTTCAATACTCGCGAGTTTCCGAGTTTGAAAAATAACGTCAAGTTTGAGTCAAGTATATTGATACTCGAGCTGAACGCATCATGTACATTCCTACTCCAACGAGTACTACCTCAAGCTTTATGGTGAATGTGATTCCTACTCGTCCTTTAGATGAATCTCACCCGTAAAAGTCAATAGTCTCCGTATAAGACTTCAACCTATACCACCTTAAGACCTAAACTCCAAGTACGAATCAAACGAGTACCACTACGAGTTCTACATATTGATTTGATACCACTCACTAGAAATTATAGTAAGAACATCAAAACTTCTCATTTGACAACAACGATCAAACCGTTAGACCTAGAGTGCAATTCTATACAAGTTCACTTCCACAATTACAAATGACATCGATGATTCGTATGCCTATGGATCTCAACATTTGAATGACACACTAAAAACATGTAAATTTCAACAAATATGCAATTTATGCAACTCAACATTCAAATATCACTATCAAATAATTCAAGTTGGGAAGAAAAGCTCATTTGAACCAATATCAGAACGAAAAACCCACAACTTACTAGAATATTGGAATAAAAATCAAGGTAAGCGTAAATCCTAGTTCGATCAGGTAACGAGTAAATTAACAAGAACAATCAGCAATCTCACTATAAATCTATGAATTCATATACCTCACTTATAAACGTATTTTACAATGAAGAACAATTCGATATTCTCTCTATACTCAATATGTGTGGATATCTATGAAGTAGAGAAATCGTTACTATCTATGAAGTAGAGAAATCGTTAACCCTAAAATGCAATGCGACATTGTATTCATACTAGAAACTATCACAATAAAGAAACAATTAAAACCTTCCTTATTATTAAACTTTCTAACAATTAAACCTTTCTATATTGAGTTTGCACTTTGGCCCTTCATGTCTTCAATATAGGTGATCTTAGACAATGTTTTAAAACCCGGGTTAACCCGGCCGGTCGAACCGGTTGGACCGGGACCCGGGGTAGTGACCGGGTTAACTAACGTCGGGTTAATACATATGACCGGCCCGTTTCAACCTGGTCGTGTTTCTCAAAAACCCGGTTAAACCGATGGTAAACCCGTTTCTAAAACCCGGTTAACCCGTTTTTATATTAAAATGTGTGTTTTTTAATGTGTTTTGATGTAAAACTTGTTGTTTGTGTATTTTTAATGTTGGAACTTGTGGTTATCAAATTATTACTTTATATATATGTATGCACACAGAAAAATGAAAAAAATACAAGAGATTAAGGGAATTATTGAAACCGGTTAACCCGATGGTTGAACCGGTTGAACCAGTTAACCCAGGACCCGATCACCCCACCGGATCAACTAAAAACCCGAGTTTTAAAACATTGATCTCAGATACAATATTTTCATCCCTAATAGTAAGCCATTAAAATGGATTTACCTAATAATGTGCATTTTCTAAAAGATTTATAAAATACATTCATTTATGGACCTAACCATTATACATGAACCAATACATGATTTATCAATTGTGAAATCCCAATACCCAATGAAAATGCATTTTCTTAAAATAGGGAATATTGTATTAAAATGAAACCCACTTTATTATAATTCTTATTTTGTGGAATCAACTTTAAAAATCATTATTTAAGGGTTTGAAGCAAATTTTCGTTTATTTAAGGATCTGGTTAACCTGTTTAACATATAACTAGTCGACTGAAAATGATGAGGAATTATTTATACATAATATCCACATCCTTTATAAAATAACTTTCAACCTCCCCTTACACTTCAATCGTCGACCACTGTTTCGGCCACTATTTTACGGCCATTGTTCTTCAGCCTACGTCTTCCGGCCACTATGCCTTTTCTTTTTTCACATTTCCCACCACAAATCCCTCACCACCTAAACAAAAGCCACAAGAAAAAAAACGAATAAAACCAGTAAGAATCATCAAAGATTATTAGAAATGCTCTCTTCTATTTTAAGGCCATGGAAGAAAGAACACAAAGAAGAATAGTGGTTGGTTTTGTTTTAGAGGCAATGAAAGAGGAAGGCGGAACAGTGGTTGGACGTGAGTTGCAGACTTCCATTCATACCTTCCATGAGTTGGTACTAACGTTGTATTTTGGAAACTCATTTTACGAAGGAAATAAAAAAGGGAGGGAAAACTGAGCAAAGTGGGAAAAACTATTGTTCTCGAAACTTTTCTAGGAGAGAATGGAAAGGAAAGGGAAGGTAAATAAAACTTTTTTTCCTTTCAAATGTGGGGGGAAAATGAAGGAAAGGAAATGAAAGAAATTAATATCATTTAAAAAATTAAATAAAATTACAAAACTATTTGATCTTTCGTTTTAAATAATATTATTTTAGAGGGCATATTAGTGAAAATGACATTTTTTTTTCTCCTCTTCAGAAACATGAAAACTATGTTGTTTACTTACTTTCCTTCTTTTACATCACTTTTTAGAACACCAATAAAAACTTTATTTTCTTTTTTTTTTCTTTTTCTTTTTTTTCTTTTTTTTCTTTTTTTCTCTCCAAATTCGAGAACATAGCGGAAGAAAAGGTGGAGGCTTCTTTTGGCCTATATGAAGTTTTGATTTTAAGTTTTCTTTTCTTCTTATTTTAGTTGGTTTGTTTTGCTAGTTTTTCATTTTTATTTTTTTATTTTGTTTTTATGTATATGATTAATAATTCTAAATTACGTTAAAAATATTTTATTAATATGAATTTTGTGTTTATTATTTCTCATTCAAATCAAATTGTGTAAGATTAAATGATAGTGACATTAGTTTTGTTATAATGTAGATTTTGATTATCAAACATAAGAATATGTGACATGTCATAATTATTTATGTCACGTCATATTTTCAAAAAAATCTAATTGTGAATATGACATGGTCAATTAGACCCTTAAATAAATGAAAATTTATTTTAAGACCCTTAAATGATAATTTTAAAAGTTGATTCCTCAAAATAAAAATCAAAGTAGAGTTGATTCCATTTTGATGTAATTTTTTCCTCAAAATATTGTGCAAGTCATAGATCATAGCAAGAAATGGATCAAAAGACCTTCATGTGCTATGATAAACCACCAACTGAAACAAGATAAGATTACAAAGATCATAGAATGGAATAGGTCAAAAGACGATCGTGTGTTAGGTTAAATCTAATCTCGGAAATCCTCTCAAGGCAACAAGCCAAATCTAGAAAAACACCAAAATATGTTCAAAATGCTCAAATCTATAAGGTGCCAAATAGATCTACAAAATACCCAAAAAACTCGCCTATTCATGAACTTGAAGGTTCTCAACACAATGCTCTACTCTTCCATCCGTTTCTATCCTAACATAACATTTTCTATTCATAGATTTACACTTACCTTTATACAGTTAGATACAAAATTATCTGTTGGTCCCTAAAGGGTCTATAAGAGTTCAATAATAAGTAAACAGTTTGTAGAAGGGGGGGGGGGTTGAATACAAACACACACATTTTGGTTTTTAAATTAGTTTATATATCATAAACAAATTTACAGTTACAAGTGGAATAAGAACAAGTTTAAAATCTATTCTATTGTAACTAGGAAACACTAAGTTTGATGCACAAGAAGAAGGAAGAAAGAATAAAGAGGGCTTAGGCTAGAAAGAAGCATGCATTAAGATGAAGAAGATATCTTCATTTTATTTATACCCGTTTGCTTTTAATGCAAGACGAAAAGGTATATGCCACATGTCAAGCTTGGATAGAAAGGTTGTCCTTGCTAATAGGACAGCCATGTTTTTGGCCGGATATGAACAGTACCATATCAGATATGATGGGGACATAAGAGACAATTCGTACGTCCTTTTCTGACAACGTATTAGGTTTAACTTTTGTGCATCGAGGATAAGATCAATCTTTAATATTGTAAAGGAAGCTTCATTTGATCGCTGATACTGAATCTTCAAGGATGAACTTTAGTATCGCTGAGGCTTCACAAGACTTCACACTTTGATTAGATAATCGCTGCTATCGCTGAACCGCTTCAGTTCACTTAGCTGATTATCTCATTCTTCAGCTAGGGTCTTCGACTTTCGCTGAATGGTCTTCTGGTGTGATAGCTGATCTTCAGGTCTTCAGAGATAAGCTTGTTGTTCCTTGATCTTCAGCGATCGCTGATGGCAATCAGCGTATGCTATCGCTGAATATGAACAGAAGCTTATTCAATGGAATTTCACTAAGTATACAAAAGGAATCATATTCAAATCATTGAGAGGAGTTATGATCAACAATCTCCCCCTATTTGATTATGATTAAGCAACATAAGAAAATTGCTTTAAGAGACTAGTAAGCACTCAAGAAAAATTTGAAGTAAATTTTCTAAGTACTAATCTGTACAATCTTTTTCAGCTAGTCTACTATCTGAATTGAGTTTCATTTATAAGGATATGAAAACACAATTTTTACAAGTAAATAAGCATAAAGTGCATTCACTGATTAAATTTTCAGAGTGAAAAATCAGTGAGTAAAATATAGTTTAAAGAAAATAGAACTCTTATGTTCATTGTCCCTTTTACTTTTTTTCAGGGATCTTTTCAGTACATAGATGGAGTAAAGTACTCTGGTTGGATTTCATTAAATATAATCTGAAGAAATTACAGGGAAATGAAATTACAGTAATAAGGATAAAGTACTTGTACACTGAAGGAATATTACAAAGGAAATAGAGAACCTATGACTAATCAGAGATGTTCTCGTTTCTTCTTTGTAGCTCATTCTCATAAAGCATATTCTGTCGATTCATCAGAGGGGTATCTGATCAGCAGCGCCATAGCATGATCTTTATGACAAAGGATGGGGCCTTGCGGATTTCTTGGTTTCTGAAGAGTCCTAAGAACCCTTCATTATCCAAGAATACCATACCAGGTTCGGGTAGTGAGATGATTTCATCTTCTTCGTATCTTCGGTCTTAAGGGAGAGAGGTACGTAGCATTGAAATATCAGGGATTTCAAGATGACCAAGAATGCTTTGATAATCAAATTTGGTTTCATGCTCAATTTTAGAGCTTGAACCACCTTCAGCAGTTGATGTTTTCTTCTTTGATGGCTCAGGGAGAGGGGGAACTTGCACGTGTTGTGACATCCTTTGCAGCAACTGATCCAGTACTCTTTCCATCACATCCTTGAATTTGGATTTGGAACCCTGAATGGCATCTCTGATTTCTAACCATTCAGTGTATCCATAAATCCTTAAGAACTTGGCTTCTTCTCTCTCAGTTCTGTTTGTCCTTGTCATTCTTACATATACCTTTGGACCACCTCTGTTGGAGTGTCGCCCTTGGATAGTTGCATGAATGATTTTGGCTTCAGATCTTTGAAATTTCAGTCTATCAGTACACCAGTCAAGCTCTTTGTCTTTCTGAATTGTGGCTTCAACGGATAGTGCACTTAGGATCTTTTGTTGAGAGAGGATTGGATCTACGTTCAAGTTTTCATGTGCAAGTTCTTTCTGTACAAGAGCTTCAGCGACGCTTTCACTCTTTTTCAATTGTTCCTTGGTCGCCTTGTCTTTAGCAGAGTCTTCCCTGAGTAATTTTCTTGCTAAGGCAAGATCATTCTCAGTTTGCTTTGTCTTCTTATCCCTGATACATTGTGCTTCCAATGCTTGTTCTCTCTCTTCGCTAGACAGAAAGTAGAATTCATCTACCATCCTTATTGGTACAGCGTCTATGGGTTCAGCTTGAGGCACCCTTATTCTTCTAGCTTCGAATTCCCTAAGGAATTTTATTCGCCTTTCTTCTTCTTTAGGCTCGCTTATGATCGGCTTTTAAATGCGACGCCTGGGAATGATGCCTTCTTCTTCTTCAGAGTCAGTTTCTATTATGTACATAAACTGCTCTTCAGAAAAAGGTTCCTTCCATGAAGTGGAGCCCTTTGGGGACGGGGATCACTGAGGGAAGGATAGGAGGAAGAAGATTTATCAGAGAGAGTTTTTGTGGGTGAAGAAGGAAGTGTGGGGGTTTCAGAGAGAGGTGTAAAATAAGGGATAAGAGGAAGAGATGCCTCATTAGTGGTCTCCCCCTCAGATAATGGGATAGTGGCATCCAGATTTACCACATCTTTTCCTTTGCCTGAGAGACCGGCTTGTCCCTGAGAGGGATGTTGTCCGTCCCCCAAAGGCTCTTGATGAGAGACTCCAGGCCTAGACATTCTGAAATGCTCCAAGGCACTCCCAATGTCATCGTCATCTGTATCTTCATCATCATCCATTCCCCCATAATGAGGGATGGGATCTTCTTCTTCTTCATCATCTTCATCAGCATCATCATCTTCTTCTTCTTCTTCTTCAGGATCCAACCCTTCAGGGAGGGAGGATCACGTTCGCTGGATGTACGTAGAAATCCTTTCACCAGGGAACGTTCGGTTGTGCTCTGCAATGAGTTCATCTGCAAACTCTTTGGCACATCTCTCCCCCTCGATGTTATCAGGAGGTAGACAGTGCACCATCAGAGTGCGAACATTGGACTGAATGTCCTTGAGCTTTGTATCATCGTCTTCAAGCGTAGTCCGATCAGCAGCAGTGAAGGAGGAACTTGCCTCAGAGAGCTTGGTGAGTATCTGCATCATATCGGATTGAGTCTTTTGAATAGACTCAAGGACGTTTCCCTGAGCAGCAACCTTCTGCTCCAAGTTGGACAGGTTCTGGTGAAGGACCCCGTTGTCTTCCTTCAGAGAGAAAACGTCAGAGATGAGATTGCTGACGTTGGTCTTGATTGCTGGTGTCCCAACGATGCGTTTGATGATGAGTTTAGCTGACGTCTGAAGGTTGTCAACCCTAGCCCTGGTGAGAGCACATTCCCTGACCAGATAGTCAATAGCAGGGAATGCAGGACTAGGAAGGACAATGGGAGGGAGTTCAGTGACGGGAGTGGGAAGCTTGGGAGCTGCCATCTCTGTCTTGATCTTTCAGAGCCGTGCAGCACTGGGATGGCCCTGAGGAGACTTCCCCGTTTCCTTGTTGATGGTGGTGGATGTCGCTGTCGCTGAAGTGAAGAGAGAAGAGACACCTGATGATGACATAGATAAAGATGCCAAAAACACATCTGGATTAGAAGATGGATGAAAAATTTTATTTTTCTCCTTGAGAGTATCATGAGGATTACTCTCAGGGACTACGTTTGCAGAGGTAGTGTCTTGAGGATCACTAACCAGTGTCTTAGAGTATCTGAGAGAGACACTCTAAGGTCCTTTTAAATTGGCCTTCCAAAACTCAGATTGCCTAAACAATATTGAGGTTTGGATTGCGTGCATTTCAGCATTAACAGGGATAGGGACAACTATCGCTGAGTCATGTGCTGAGGTGAGGACCAAAGAAGAGGAGATAGAAGAAGTTAAGAAGGCTGTGAGAGTAGTACCTGATCCAGCTTCAGAGGAGCTGGCTATAACACCCTCAGTGACCGGAGTCGTTGATGATGGAGGTAGTGCAGATGAAGCAACAACGGTTGAAGAGACCGTTGAAGTGGCTGTGGCTTTTGGTGGTGTTGGTAGTACACTGAAATCAGAGAAGGTGGTCTTTTGAGAGACCATCTTCTTTGGCTTCTTGGTTTTGGTTGTGATGGTCTTTTTATGACCATCGGTTGGTTGTTTCCTCTTAGCAGCAGCAGCGGTGTCCTGGATGCTCGCTGTTGGGATGGGCAGCGAGGTAGACACTGAAAGAGGGGCTTCAATCACTTTCAGCATGTAAGGCGTGAAAAAAGCATCACTTGGACGTTCGTCTATGTCCAGGGACTTCTTCCCCACCATGGAGAAGGAGTGGTCACCGACCGTCGGGTATTCCTCCCCGAAGGCAACATCCATTATTGTTGCGAAAAATCGTGGGTAAGGAATGACCGGGTGTCTGGTAGCAGCGTTGATGCGACTGACCATATCGCTGAAGATATAGTCAGCGTAGTTGAGCTTGTGGCCGGTGCAGAGAGAGTAGGCAAGATCCTGAAAGTGCTTGCTCGCTTGGTCATGCGAGCCAATCTTTGACCCAAGGCATTGGATCACCTGGGTAAAGATGTATTGCCAGCGAGCAGGCAATCTCTTTTTTTCTACCTTTGAGCCCACCGTTTTCAGCGATGGATTCTCCCAGGCGTAGCCGATTGAGTCCAAGAAGGCGTCGATCTGCATCTTGGTAGGTTCAGCGCCCCATTGCTCATTCTTGGCGCGGACAGGGAGACGAAGAGCCTTCCTCACGAATCCAGCAGTGAAGGAGAAGTAACCAAGGTCTGGAATCTTGAAGCCAATAGCAGAGAGCACGGTCCCCTTGTCCGTGGTGAGCGTGGTACAGTGAGCTGTGTACCAGAGAGCTTGAAGATGAGAAGAGATGCCCACCAGGCTGTGGACAAACGCGTACATCAGCGGGAACGCCTTGATGAAGGTAGCTCCTTCATTGAAGTGAGGGCGATCAGCGGGTATGTCAACCAATGCAATATAATTGCATGATTTGAAAACAGCTTTCTCCATTGGGAAGTGGCAGGTTGGTTCAGCGACCAAGCTGTTGTCAGCATTTGAAGCAGCAACGGTTTCAGCAGTCTTACTTGCAGAGGCCATTTCTGTAGGAAAAATGGGAACACCAAAGAGATAAATCATGGTTTTATACATGAATGTATAAACCAGAGTTTGGTATTAAGAGTACCAAATGTTAGATTCAAAGAAACAAGTATTTTGATGAACAAGATCAAAATGCTTGTGATAAAAACAATAATATAAAAGATTATTTTAGAAAAAGTAGAAGATAATTAAAAATGGATAAAACTTTAAGAAGAAAGTCTTCTGTTCTAAGGAAAGAACTTAGAACAGGGTTTTGAAAATAGAAGAATTTTTGAGTTTTAATCCAGATTAATTTTATTTTCTTCCTAAAATATGTTTTTATTGCATTTTAGAAAATTAAAGAAAAGAAGATGTGAAACAAGATGTTTCCAGTTTTAAGTAAAGGTTTAGATCAAACCTTAGGTGATTTCGAGAAGGCAAAACGCACAAGTGCGTGTTCTTGGTGTTCTTGAGAAAGCTTGAAGATACGAAGGTTCTTTTGCCTTTTGGAGAGTTATGAAAGCGTAAAGAGGCAAATGAGGCAAAAGGATTGCTTAAATAGCAATAGGGGAGAGAAAGAAGGAGTGCTAAACGACGGTTTTAGCTTTTTGAAAAAGAAATGATGACCTAGCGCACGTTCCAAGAAAGGAGTTGGAAGGGAAATGTCGCGGTCCGTCGTGTGTCAGAAAAAGGTCTGACATGTCCTTTTCTAATTTTTAAAAGATTATAATGATAATTATTCATAAGGAAGGTTTATCATTATTAATTTTTTTAAAAATCTTCATCACTGATAATAAAGGATTGTCAGTGAGGAGTTTTAATTTTCAGAGATTCATTCTTTGATGAGAAGATATCAAAGAGTGATAAAGATTAGAAGATAATACCTGAGGAGATGTCCCAGATATCGCTGAATCAGAGTTCAGTGAATGGAAAGTTTGAAGGCTTTATTTGTATCACTTGTTGTAAGTCACTGAATAAGAAATTTATTCAGCGTTCAACATACCAAGTTCGCTGATAAGTAGATTGAATCTAGTTTCATCAAGAGGCTTGGTGAAAAGATCAGCGAGCTGATGTGACAACTGTCAAAATTTGAGCTTTCAGGTTAGCTTCTATTAAGTTTATTAGTGTTTATATAGTTTAAATCTTAAGATTAAGAAATAGTTGGTTTAGAATGGCCGAAAAACCCCTAGCATTTCCGGTAGTCGCTTAAAAATGTCCGGTTCCGACCCGTAACTGTCCGAAACTTCCAATACAGTGCCAAATGCTCTAATTTATACCCGTAACTCTCACCTCTCTCTCTCTAGAAGTGAAGAGACATTTTCTCCCTCTCTAAAACAAAAACTCCAGCCATTTCTCATTTCAAATCATCATCAAGATCAAGTTCATACAAGGATTTAGAAGCTCTAATCATCATCCAAACAACGTAACAACTTTACCCTCATTTTCTTACCATTTTTGGGTGAAAACCCCACTTTTCTTACATTTTTTTAGCTACTTCTTCTAATATCCAAAAATTCTGAGTTTGTGGAGAGATTTTACACCAAAACATGTAAAATGTTTATAAAATGGTGATAATCTATGACCTACACAAATAAAACTCAAGAGAATAGGGGAAAAATCATGATTTTATGTGTTCTTGAACAAAAATGGTTATTTTGGTTCTGGCAGATTCATGCATGTGTGTAAATCGTCAATTTCTTACAATTTTTATGTTCAAATATCATGAATCTTCTTTCTACAAGTTTATTTAGTGAGTTGGGGTTCTAATCCAAGTGGTCTCACTCAAAAACATTGAGTTTTGACCCCCCAAATGCTCATAACAAGATGCATGTGCATCTTGAAGTTCAACAGTAGGTAAACCCTACTTTGAACGACCATAACTCTTTGAATATTCCTCCAAATCACTTGATTTTTCTTCTGGAAGTTAGCTTAATGAGTTACCTTTCATATGCATCTGATTTCATTCAAAAATATGGTTATTTGAGGTTTCAACTCTTCAAAACAAAATGAGTGTGCAATCTGTCCAAAGCTGACAGATTTGTGCATGCATGTTCAAATGGCCATATCTCTTTCAAAACTCAATGAAAAAGGATGATTTTTCTTTTGAGAGTTATATTTATGAGTTATCTTCAGTTTTCAAGTGTAATCACTTAAAAATATGGAGTTTTGACCCTCCAAACACCTAAAATACTTTAGGTGTGCAATCTGTGAAACCACCAACAGCTAAACTCTACTTTGTGTGTTAGTATCTCCTTTGTTATTTGTCTTTAATGCATGATTCTTCTTCTAGCACTTCATTTTATGAGTTAGTATTCATATGGATCCAGTTTCATGCAAAAATATGATGTTTTGAGGCACTAATCAATTTATTAAAGTTAAGTGTGCAATCTGTCAGCTAATGACAGAATTGTGCATGCAACTTTGTAGTGTCATACCTCCTTCATAACTTCTTCAAAATCCGTGATTCTTATCTCAAAAAGTTTCCTTTATGAGTTATGATTCTAATCCAACTGGAAATTCTAGAAAAAACTGAGTATAACTCCTCAAATGAGTGATTTACTAACATGGTGTAATCTGTTTTACCGGTTGTGACATATTGTTTTGCATGAATTATTTGGACAACATGTACATGTCCAAAAGGCATGAAATTTGGTCACAAAGACCATAACTCAGTAATTTATCTTATATAAAAATATAGGAAACTAGATCATTTTGGAAGCCCTTGAAAACTGATCATTTTTAGGACAATTAGTTTCTGTCCAGAAGAGAAATTCTGGACTTAATTGATTTTTATAAATTATGATCATGTGATGGATAATAAGATCACTTTCGGTATAAATTACGATATTAATGAGCATATGGGCATTTTGTATAATTGGACATATATAGACACTTATGGGCTTAAGATTTATTCACCTCTAAGTAGTATTAGACCTATAAGTGACGGTTTTGAGTATTACTCTTTGATAGGGAAGCGTTAGGTCGTTGTGCGGAGTTTCGAATTGTATTGTTTTGCGTTGCGGAGCATTGCTATAAGGTGAGTATTCACAGCCCCTCTTTCAAAGTGTTTTATACGTTTTGGGGTGAAAAGCATGATTGAATGTGTTTTATGAGCCATTGTCATTATGATTATGAAATCTTGTTAAATTTGATGTTGTGGGCACTAAGGCATGTACACTAATAGTTATATTGAGTAAAATGTAACATAAAAGTTTGTACACTACTATTAACTCAATTGAGGAGCCGAGGGTATTTGTGGATAGCGCTATTTGGACGGACAATCCCACCTAAAAACCGACAAAGTAGGGGTGTGGATAGCAATCCCACCTAGAAACTACAGGTAGGGGTGCACTATACCTATAAAAACGAAGGTTCTACATATGTGGGGTTTTAGTCCCACCGCTAAGGTAGAATTAAAAATATTATTTTGTGGTCGAAAGGTTTAGTGGTGGCTCTTTATATACAAAAATTAGAGTACATAATGCCTTAACGTTTTAAGATATCAATAAGTGCCAAAAATTTATTTTGCTCATATTCACTCACACAATTGATTATTTTTTCTTAAAATATTGAAAACCTATGAACTCACCAACTCTTTGTAGTTGACCTTGTTTTTATCATGCTTTTCAGGGGTAAGAAAAGATTAACTGGATTTTCTTTTATGTGGGCGCATTGACATCAACTATCTTGTTTATTTTGAAACTGTTTAGTTTAAACACTTGGTTTACCTTGTTTTGTTAGAACTTGTATTTGATGCGATGTAAATTTTTTTTTTAAACTTAAACTGTTGTGTATTTGAATGGATGGTTGGTGTTGTTTTTATCCTATCGTTATGAAATCTTGCGCTATCACGCCTCGTGTTTCCGCTTTAGCGGGGTGTGACAGACTTGGTATCAGAGCCATAGGTTATAGAGAACACCGGTTTTTCTAAACAAATACTATAACCAAAAGTTTTCGAAAACTGTTTTTATAAAAAAAAAAAAAGTTTAGTACTAGTATAATTGGAATAAGTGTCGACTTAGCATATTGATATTAGGCAAAGCCTGATCACCTATGTCTAATTCAATATGTATAGGGGAGACATGGAACAATTATATTGGGAACTTCTTGCCCAAATGGAAAGCATGGTCATAAGTGTGAGTTTGCATAAGTATTTTAATTTTTTTTTACTAAAGTGCATTTAGTAATTAAATTTGTTACTGCCGCAGTTTAAAATGTCTAGCTCTTCTTCCACTCCCGATCACTCCCCCGACGAATCCGGGTACTTTACTAGCCTCCCTAGGAGGAACCAGCCCATGCTTGAAGAGAGTGATCCGTCTGAGGAAAGTGACGCGGCCACCCGAGAGACTTCTGTGGAGACTTCTGTACCTGCGCCACCTCCGGTCGATGTGGCTGGACCGTCACGCGGACCTAGGACTATTCGGACAGCCCGAAAGCGTGTCCTCCCTGGCCGAAGGGTGGTATTCACGGTTCCGTCCGACCCGTCGGGCGAACCAGCTGGATCGCGATCTCGATCGCGAAGCGTGACGCCTCCGTCTCCGGCCGTGAGAGTTCCGCAGTCGCAGCCTCAAGGGGATGACGGCAACCGAGAACCTCTGGGTCACAGGATTGGAGGTTCAGATACAGGGACAGCGAGTTAGACTAGAAGAGTTTAAGCAGGCCTTAGAAAGCATTCTTACAGTCTTGCACACTCAAGACAAGATCACTACGGGGATTAGGGTGATCGCACATGAGGCCGGGAGGGCTACTCGGAGGCTGTACACGTATCTGTTTTGGGCATTAGGAGCACTGATGGTGATGATAGGAGTATTGATTTGGGTAATGATCCATTAGGGAACTTCTGTTATTAAGAATCTTTTGGAGGACCATATTTGCTTTTGAGGCTTGTAGCCTAGATGTTTAAGATTAAACAATTTTATGTTATTTGGGTTGTACTTTAAAACTTATGTTTGAATTACTTTGGTTTATTTTTGATAATTATGTAAGTTATCTATTTATCTCATGTTGTTTTGAAATGTATGTGTTCGTGAGTAGTATTGGATGTATGTTATAAGATGTGTATGATTTAGTAAGTAGATTTATAATGGCCATTGTAACACAAAATTGACTAAAACTCAATTTAAAATCGTGTTTAGAACAATGCCTCCAAGAAGAGAGAATTCCGAAGTTGCAAGACTTGTGTCCGAACAACTCATGGCTGCACTTCCGAACATTGTTAGTCAAGTGGCAGCTGGCCTGAACAATAATCAAAACAACAGTCAAGGGTCTGGAAACAGAGAATGTACATATAAATCCTTTAGGAGCTGTAACCCTAAAGAATTTCATGGAACTGAGGGAGCCGTGGGATTATTAACTTGGATAGAGAGCATGGAGTCTGTGCTCCATATTAGCAAATGTACCGAAGGTAAGAAGGTAGAGTTTGCTACATGCTTATTACAAGGACGAGCGTTAACATGGTGGAATATACAAGTACAAACCCGTGGTCGAGAAGGCGCTAACGATCTTACGTGGGAGGATTTCAAGCAAATGTTGAAAGAAGAATACGCCCAAGAAGCGAAATTCGAAGTCGGAAGCGGAATTGTGGAATCATGAAATGAGAGGGAATGATATCGACTCCTACACAGCCCGATTTCATGAATTGGCAAAAATGGTACCGCATCTGGTAACGCCTGAAGAGAACCGCGTTGATAGGTATATTTGGGGATTATCTCCGGATATACGCGGGGATGTTACCTCAGCAAACCCAAAAACTCTACAAGAGGCAGTAAGTTCGGCAACCAGACTCACAAACAATGCTACTCGCTCGGGATTGTTTGTAAGGGATAAGGCACAAGGGAAGAGAAAACTGGATGAACCAATGAGAAAGCAGTTTGGAAAAAGGACAAGCATGGAACAAAGAACTACAGGTAACTACGGAATTCAAACTCAACCTGCAGAGAAAGGGAAAGGACCTTATCCCAAATGTGACAAATGCAATAGACAAGATACCGGACAATGTATTATCCGTCAAAAATGCAACAAAGGAGGTCATTATGCCAAGGATTGCGGGGAGCACGGGGAAGGCGGGCATGTTTTGAGTGTGGAAGCCCGGATCACTTTCGGAATACATGTCCACGATGGAATCGAGACCGAACACTCATCAAGCAAGACCGGCCAACCGAGGAAATCAAGGAGGTCCGGCAAGAGGTCGAGTGTTTGAGATTGGAGCAGAGGAAGCAAGGCAAAACCCAGATGTCGTTACAGGTACGTTTCTTCTGAATAATCATTATGCATCTGTACTATTTGATTGGAGCGAGATAGGAGTTTTGTGGCGACAGAATTTAGATCAAAGATAAATTTAAAACCTCAAAAATTGAAAGAAATATATGTCATTGAATATGCCAACGGACAAGAATGTAGGGCTAAAGACATATTAATGAACTGCACCTTAAGTTTGGCCAATAGAGATTTTAGTATAGATCTAATACCGATTAAATTGGGAAGTTTCGACATAATCGTGGGTATGGATTGGTTGTCCAAAAACCGAGCTGAAATTTGTTGTTCCAAAAAGATCATTCGAGTTACGTTACCCGGCGGGGGAAAACTCGAAGTACACGGCGAGAAAACTAGAAGGAGTGTTAAAATAGTAACGTGTATGAAAATGCGAAAGCATTTGAGAAAGGACGGTATTGTCTTTCTAGCTCACGTTAAGAATAAGAAAGTCGAAGAAAAACGCGTTCAAGATATTCCTATAGTTCGGGACTTTCCCGAAGTATTCCCGAACGACTTGCCCGGAATACCCCCGCCAAGACAAGTTGAATTTCACAACGATTTAATTCCTGGAGCTGCGCCCGTGGCGAAATCACCATACCGGTTAGCGCCATCCGAGATGCGAGTGAACCGTCGAATAACTTCGTGAGTTACTCGATAAGGGATTCATCGGACCCGGCTCTTCACCTTGGGGAGCTCCAATCTTATTTGTTAAAAAGAAAGATGGATCTTTTCGAATGTGTATCGATTATAGGGAACTCAACAAGTTGACAATTAAGAACCGATACCCTCTTCCCGGATTGATGATTTGTTTGACCAACTTCAAGGTGCAACGTACTTCTCGAAGATCGATCTTAGGTCTGGATATCATCAAATGAGAGTGCGAGAAGAAGATATCCCCAAGACGGCCTTTAGGACTCGATACGGTCACTACGAGTTCCTAGTCATGCCATTTGGTCTAACAAACGCACCGGCGATCTTCATGGATTTGATGAATAGAGTATGTCGACCATACCTAGACAAATTCGTGATCGTATTTATAGATGATATACTCATTTATTCTCGAGACAAAAAGGAGCATGAGCAACACTTGAAGTTGATATTGGAATTGCTCGAGACGAGAGGTTGTACGCGAAATTCTCTAAATGTGAATTCTGGATTCGTGAGGTACACTTTCTTGGCCATGTGGTGAATGAAAAGGGGATCCAAGTTGATCCAGCTAAATTGAGGCCATTAAGAAATGGGAAGCCCCAAAGACACCGACCGAAATCCGACAATTTCTGGGATTGGCGGAGTTATTACCGGCGATTTATCGAGAATTTCTCTAAGATCGCGCAACCACTAACAATTCTAACACAAAAAGATAAAAAGTTTATTTGGGGAGAGAAACAAGAAGAAGCCTTCCGTACGCTCAAACACAAGTTATGCAACGCACCAATTACGGCTCTACTCGAAGGAGTCGAAAACTTCGTAGTCTACTTGTGATGCTTCACATCGGGGAATGGGGTCGCGTGTTAATGCAAAAAGACAAAGTTATTGCATACGCTTCGAGACAACTAAAGATTCACGAGAATAATTACACCACTCATGATTGGGAATTAGGGGCGGTGGTGTTCGCACTCAAAATCCGGAGACACTACCTATACGGCACCAAGTGCACCATTTTCAACGATCATAAAAGCCTCCAACACATCCTTGACCGGAAAATGCTCAATATGAGGCGAGAGAAGATGGGTGGAACTACTTAGTGACTACGACTGTGAAATAAAGTACCATCCAGGAAAAGCTAATGTGGTAGCCGACGCGTTAAGCCGAAAGGAAAGAGTAAAACCAACAAGAGTATGTGCTATAGGAGTAATGGTCCAGACGAGTTTAAAAACTCAAATTATTGAAGCACAAAGAGAAGTTTTAAAAGAAGAAAATAGGAAGAATGAAACCTTGCAACATTTAGAGAAAGAAATTGAAATGCAAGAGGATGGTGTGTATTACTTCAAGAATAAAGCATGGGTACCGAAGGTTGGTGATCTACGGTCAACCATTTTGGATGAAGCCCATCGATCCAGATATTCGATTCACCCAGGAGCAGATAAAATGTATAAGGATTTGAAGGAGTATTATTGGTGGCCGGGAATGAAGAAAGATATTCTTTGTATTCGTAAGCAAGTGCACGACTTGTGCTAAGATAAAGGCCGAACATCAGAAACCATCTGGTTTACTCCAACAACCTGAAATACCACAGTGGAAGTGGGAGCAGATAACAATGGATTTCGTAACTAAATTACCCAGAATTGGAAAGGGGCACGACACAATATGGGTTATAGTAGACCGACTTACCAAATCGGCTCATTTCATCCCCATTCGCGAAGATTTCAGTATGGAAAGGCGTGCGCAAATCTATATTAATGAAATAGTTACACGTCATGGTGTGCCTATTTCCATTATTTCGGACAGAGATACACGATTTACATCGCGTTTTTGGCAATCACTCCAAAAGGCATTGGGTACACGTTTGGATTATAGCACCGCCTATCATCCTCAAACGGATGGACAATCGGAAAGAACTATTCAAACGCTAGAGGATATGTTACGGGCTTGCGCAATAGATTTCGGTGGAAGTTGGGATACCCACCTGCCACTTGTTGAATTCTCCTATAACAACGGCCTATCATACCAGCATACAATGTGCACCGTACGAAGCTCTATCCGGACGTAAGTGCAGATCGCCGCTTAGCTGGGTAGAAGTCAGAGATAGACAGCTGACAACGCCTGATATTATCCAGGAAACCACTGATAAGATCTCAATCATCAAAGAAAGACTCAAGACAGCAAGAGACCGTCAGAAAAGTTATGCGGATAATCGGAGAAAGTCGTTGGAGTTTCAAGTGGGAGATAAAGTGCTATTAAAAGTGTCCCCATGGAAGGGACTGGTACGCTTCAGGAAGAGAGGCAAGCTGGGTCCCAGATACATTGGTCCATTCGAAATACTCGAAAGAATCGGACCAGTGGCGTACAAGTTGAAGTTACCGCAAAATCTAAGCGCAATCCACGACACATTTCATGTGTCGAATCTAAAGAAATGCCTAGCAGATGAAACGTTGATGTTACCCATAGACGACGTTCAGATTAACGATCGGTTAAACTTCGTTGAAGAACCAGTTGAGGTTTTGGACCGAGAAGTTAAACGGTTAAGGCGCAGTAAAATCCCTATTATTAAGGTCCGTTGGAATGCGAAACATGGTCCAGAATATACCTGGGAACGTGAAGATTTGATGAAGCAAAAATATCCCAGCTTATTCACGAACACCCCGGAGAAAGCCACTTCTTAAATTTCGGGACGAAATTTCTTTAACGGGGGAAGACTGTGACAACTGTCAAAATTCGAGCTTTCAGGTTAGCTTCTATTAAGTTTATTAGTGTTTATATAGTTTAAATCTTAAGATTAAGAAATAGTTGGTTTAGAATGGCCGAAAAACCCCTAGCATTTCCGGTAGTCGCTTAAAAATGTCCGGTTCCGACCCGTAACTGTCTCGAAACTTCCAATACAGTGCCAAATGCTCTAATTTATACCCAATGTATATAAAATATATAGTTTTAATGTTTCAAATATAAAACTTCTATTTTTATAGAATTTTATCACTTTTGGGCTTACATTTTGAGGAAAAAGGGCCAAAAATTGAGAAAATGACATTGTATTCTTAATTGGGCTTGAGTTTTATTTTATTTATAAAACAAATATATGATTTTGAGAGGAGTGGGCCCCCATGGCCGGCCTCCTCTCTAAACCCCCATATAAATACATTTTTTTTTTTCATTTTTCTCCTCATTTTGCATGTTCAAAATTCAAAATTTGCTCTCACCTCTCTCTCTAGAAGTGAAGAGACATTTTCTCCCTCTCTAAAACAAAAACTCCAGCCATTTCTCATTTCAAATCATCATCAAGATCAAGTTCATACAAGGATTTAGAAGCTCTAATCATCATCCAAACAAGGTAACAACTTTACCCTCATTTTCTTACCATTTTTGGGTGAAAACCCCACTTTTCTTACATTTTTTTAGCTACTTCTTCTAATATCCAAAAATTCTGAGTTTGTGGAGAGATTTTACACCAAAACATGTAAAATGTTTATAAAATGGTGATAATCTATGACCTACACAAATAAAACTCAAGAGAATAGGGGAAAAATCATGATTTTATGTGTTCTTGAACAAAAATGGTTATTTTGGTTCTGGCAGATTCATGCATGTGTGTAAATCGTCAATTTCTTACAATTTTTATGTTCAAATATCATGAATCTTCTTTCTACAAGTTTATTTAGTGAGTTGGGGTTCTAATCCAAGTGGTCTCACTCAAAAACATTGAGTTTTGACCCCCCAAATGCTCATAACAAGATGCATGTGCATCTTGAAGTTCAACAGTAGGTAAACCCTACTTTGAACGACCATAACTCTTTGAATATTCCTCCAAATCACTTGATTTTTCTTCTGGAAGTTAGCTTAATGAGTTACCTTTCATATGCATCTGATTTCATTCAAAAATATGGTTATTTGAGGTTTCAACTCTTCAAAACAAAATGAGTGTGCAATCTGTCCAAAGCTGACAGATTTGTGCATGCATGTTCAAATGGCCATATCTCTTTCAAAACTCAATGAAAAAGGATGATTTTTCTTTTGAGAGTTATATTTATGAGTTATCTTCAGTTTTCAAGTGTAATCACTTAAAAATATGGAGTTTTGACCCTCCAAACACCTAAAATACTTTAGGTGTGCAATCTGTGAAACCACCAGCAGCTAAACTCTACTTTGTGTGTTAGTATCTCCTTTGTTATTTGTCTTTAATGCATGATTCTTCTTCTAGCACTTCATTTTATGAGTTAGTATTCATATGGATCCAGTTTCATGCAAAAATATGATGTTTTGAGGCACTAATCAATTTATTAAAGTTAAGTGTGCAATCTGTCAGCTAATGACAGAATTGTGCATGCAACTTTGTAGTGTCATACCTCCTTCATAACTTCTTCAAAATCCGTGATTCTTATCTCAAAAGTTTCCTTTATGAGTTATGATTCTAATCCAACTGGAAATTCTATAAAACACTAAGTATAACTCCTCAAATGAGTGATTTACTAACATGGTGTAATCTGTTTTACCGGTTGTGACATATTGTTTTGCATGAATTATTTGGACAACATGTACATGTCCAAAAGGCATGAAATTTGGTCACAAAGACCATAACTCAGTAATTTATCTTATATAAAAATATAGGAAACTAGATCATTTTGGAAGCCCTTGAAAACTGATCATTTTTAGGACAATTAGTTTCTGTCCAGAAGAGAAATTCTGGACTTAATTGATTTTTATAAATAATGATCATGTGATGGATAATAAGATCACTTTCGGTATAAATTACGATATTAATGAGCATATGGGCATTTTGTATAATTGGACATATATAGACACTTATGGGCTTAAGATTTATTCACCTCTAAGTAGTATTAGACCTATAAGTGACGGTTTTGAGTATTACTCTTTGATAGGGAAGCGTTAGGTCGTTGTGCGGAGATTCGAATTGTATTGTTTTGCGTTGTGGAGCGTTGCTATAAGGTGAGTATTCACAGCCCCTCTTTCAAAGTGTTTTATACGTTTTGGGGTGAAAAGCATGATTGAATGTGTTTTATGAGCCATTGTCATTATGATTATGAAATCTTGTTAAATTTGATGTTGTGGGCACTAAGGCATGTACACTAATAGTTATATTGAGTAAAATGTAACATAAAAGTTTGTACACTACTATTAACTCAATTGAGGAGCCGAGGGTATTTGTGGATAGCGCTATTTGGACGGACAATCCCACCTAAAAACCGACAAAGTAGGGGTGTGGATAGCAATCCCACCTAGAAACTACAGGTAGGGGTGCACTATACCTATAAAAACGAAGGTTCTACATATGTGGGGTTTTAGTCCCACCGCTAAGGTAGAATTAAAAATATTATTTTTTGGTCGAAAGGTTTAGTGGTGGCTCTTTATATACAAAAATTAGAGTACATAATGCCTTAACGTTTTAAGATATCAATAAGTGCCAAAAATTTATTTTGCTCATATTCACTCACACAATTGATTATTTTTTCTTAAAATATTGAAAACCTGTGAACTCACCAACTCTTTGTAGTTGACCTTGTTTTTATCATGCTTTTCAGGGGTAAGAAAAGATTAACTGGATTTTCTTTTATGTGGGCGCATCGACATCAACCATCTTGTTTATTTTGAAACTGTTTAGTTTAAACACTTGGTTTACCTTGTTTTGTTAGAACTTGTATTTGATGCGATGTAAATTTTTTTTTTTTAAACTTAAACTGTTGTGTATTTGAATGGATGGTTGGTGTTGTTTTTATCCTATCGTTATGAAATCTTGCGCTATCACGCCTCGTGTTTCCGCTTTAGCGGGGTGTGACAGCTGATATTCAGTGGGTACACAATGAAGCTCAACTTCACCATTCATCACATGATCTCTGATAAAGTGATATCGGATCTCATTGTGCTTGGTTTTGGAGTGGAGTATAGGATTGTTAGCAATGGCAATAGCACTAGTACTATCACAATAAATAGGAATTTTAGAGAGCTGGAGATCGTAATCTCTGAGTTGATTTCTCATCCAAAGGATTTGAGCACAACAACTACCAGCGACTACATATTCAGCTTCAGCGGTGGAGGTGGACACTGAGTTTTGCTTTTTGCTTGTCCAACTAATTAACTTCCCACCTAGTAGCTGACACCCACCAGTGGTGCTCTTTCTATCTATCTTACAACCTGCAAAGTCACTGTCAGAATAACCAATAAGATCAAATCCTGAGCCTTTGGGATACCGAAGACCTAGATTTGGAGTTCCTTTCAGGTATCTGAAGATTCGCTTTACAGCGATTAGATGGGATTCCTTCGGTTCAGCTTGATACCGAGCGCAGAGACATGTAGAATACATGATGTCAGGTCTACTCGCTGTAAGATACAACAGAGATCCAATCATCCCTCGATAGGCAGTGACATTGACTGGTTTCCCATTGGGATCCTTGTTCAAAGTCAGAGGAGGTGCCATAGGGGTCTTCATCGCTGAGCATTGATTCATATCGAATTTATTCAGCATGTCTTTAACGTATTTACTTTGACAAATAAAGATTCCTTTGTCAGATTGTTTTATCTGCAAACCTAGAAAATACGTTAGTTCACCCATCATACTTATTTTATATTGTTTTTGCATTCTTGCAGCGAAACGAGTACACAGTTTGGGTTTTGTGGAACCAAAGATAATGTCATCGACATGTATCTGAGCGAGTATCGTATGACCTTTATATTTTCTTAAAAACAGGGTTTGGTCAATTTTTCCACGAACAAATTTTTCTATAAGAAGAAATTTAGAAAGGGTATCATATCAAGCTCTAGGAGCTTGTTTTAACACGTAAAGATTTTTTTCTAGTTTAAAAACATAACCAGGATGGTTAGGGTCTGAGAAACCAGGGGGTTGTTCAACATAAACTTCCTCGCTGAGTTTTCCATTGAGAAAAGCACTTTTAACATCCATTTGAAAAACTTTGAAATATTTATGGGCAGCATAAGCTAAAAGGAGTCTTATGGCTTATAAACGACCTACAGGAGCAAAGGTCTCATCATAGTCAATTCCTTCTTCCTGTCTATAACCTTGAGCAACAAGTCTAGCCTTATTGCGAATTATAGTCCCGTTTTCATCTAGCTTATTTCTAAAAACCCATTTGGTTCCTATGACAGTTTTATCAGAGGGTCTAGGAACAAGATTCCAAACTTTATTTCTACGAAATTCAGTTAGTTCTTCTTGCATAGCTGAAACCCAGCTAGGATCAGAGATAGCTTGATCTATCTTCTTAGGTTCAGAGATAGAAATGAAGTTAACATAAAGACAGATATTACATGTTCCTCTACGTGTCTTGATACCTGCAGTGGGATCACCAATAATCTGATTTATTGGATGATTTGCAGTCCATCGCTGAGCTGGTGGTTGAGGAGAGAGATCAACAGATTCAGCGACTTGTTCTTCAGTTTCTAGAAAAGGCGAGTCGCTTCAATGATAGTTCGATTTCTTCTTTCAGCAACACCGTTTTGCTGAGGAGTTCTCACTGAGGAAAAGTTGTAAGAGATGCCTTTTTCTTCAAAGAAGTTCATCAGAGTGCTGTTTTTGAATTCAGTACCATGATCACTTCTTATGGAACGAACAGTTAGATTGTTCAGAACTTCCATCTTTTTGATAAAAGAAATTATCATTTCAGGGGTATCACTTTTGGATCGAAGAAAGAACACCCATGTGTATCTGGAGTATTCATCAACAATCACCAAAGTATATTTCTTCCCAGAGATAGATTGGACATTGACAGGTCCAAATAGACCCATATGGCGTAGCTGAAGAGGAGCGGTCACTGAAGAGATTTTGTTTTGACCTGAAGGAGGCTTTTGTCAGTTTTCCCTTTTCACATGCTGAACAAAGAGATTCCTTTGTAAAGGTATGATTAGGGAGGTCTCTGACTAGATCTTTTGAGACAATTCATTTATTGTCTTAAAGTTGAGGTGAGAGAGTCTTTTATGCCATAACCAGTTAATGTCAGTGGATGCTTTAGAGATAAAGCACATGTTCTCAGAGTGAGAGCTATTCATATTTATGACATACACATTTTCTACTCTTTTGCCTGTGAGGGCAAGCTTATCATTACCGTCAGTGACAGCACATCTATTCTTTAAGAATAGAACTTTGAAGTCTTTGTCACATAACTGACTAACGCTCAAAAGATTGTGCTTTAGTCCCTCAACGTAGGCAACACGAGAAAACGATGTGGCTCCGTTGGTTAGAATTCCATAACCTTTAGTGTATCCTTTGCCATTTCCACCAAAGGTCACTGATGGACCAGCTTCTTCTTTGTAATCAGAGAGCAGAGATTTTCTGCCAGTCATATGCCTGGAGCATCCGCTATCAAGATACCAGATACCTTTGGCACTCTGCATACAACAAAAGATTAATTGTTTAAAGGTACCCATACTACTATGGGTCCTGCTTGGTTAGACACAGGATTGGCGGAGGAGCTACTAGCTGAAGAACTATCTTTAGTGGATATCTTCACCTTTGTTGGTTTTGCAACCTTGGTGGATTTCAGTCTCGCTGATTTATCAGCTTGAGCTACTTTCTTTCCATGAGCTAGTTTAGCAGCTCTAGTAGCGTTAGGACATTTACTTGCAATGTGGGTAGTTTCACCATAGTGATAGCACTTCCTATATTTAAAGGGTTTGGAATTCAGAGAGAAGGCAGGAACTATTTCAGGGATAGGTCCAAGAATTCCTTTATCCATAGTCCTTGGAGGTATAACAACCTTTTCAGGGATAGGAGTGAGATCGATTTTAATTGTGGGGGTTGGTCTCTGAGAAAAATCAGAGACCTTCTTCCCAGATTTAGAATTTCTCTCTAAGGATTTCTTGTTCCTATTCTGAGCGATCTTATTCTTAGGAACTTGGTCAAGAAACTCGTTCTTGATCACCTTCTTAGAATTTATCACAGGCATCTTCACTTTAATAGAAGAAGAAGAAGTTGAAGAAGAAGGATCGGGGATAGAAGAGACAAACATTCCAAATTTGAGCATGGAACGATCATTCTCTTATTATTCCTTTTCAGGGTTATAGCCTAACCCACTTCTTATTTTCATAGGTTTTTGAGCACTGATGATCTTATTGACTTTATCAGAAGCCTTACACCATCCTTCGATGGTTGCCTTTTCAGACTTAAGATCAGCGATAGCCTTTTCCCTATCAGCAATAACTTGCTGCTTCTCAATGCTTATGGTTTGGTTTGCAAAAACTTGGTCCTTAAGAGTTTCCTCAATTTTAGAAAGTTCTTTGATTTTTAGATGGCAATTTTTTAACTGCTCAGATAAATCAGTGTTAATTTTCTCGGCCTTAATCTTTCCATTTAAGGCATTATAAAAATCAACAGTCATCGCATCAAGGGAATGGTTATCTGAGTAGAAGGGGACTCAGAGGAAGAAGTTTCAGTAGCTTCTTCAGCGTCCTCTATTCTTGCCATTAGACACAAGAAGGAAAGATCTTCTTCATCAGAACCAGACTCATCAGAGGTCTTGGCCCAGTCGTCTTCAGCGTCCCAATCAACTTTTTCAGCGATAAGGCCTTTACCTTTTTGCTGGTATTTCTTCAGATCTTTGTATTTGTTTTTCAATTTCAAATACTTCTCCTTTTTATCTGAGGTCTGTGAGGTGCTAGGAGCTGCAACTTTCTTTGATCTACATTCACTAGCGAAGTGACCCTTTCGCTGACAGTTGAAGCATATAGCTGAGGCTTTCTCAGCGGGCATTGTCTTTTGCTTTTCAGAGTCAGAGAGATTTGAAGGTTTTCGAAAGTTGCTCTTTCTAGCGAATCTTTTAAAGTTATTTGTTAAGAGAGCTAGAGAGTTATCAAACTCAGAGATGTCAGCATCAATGAGTTGATCTTCTGAATCAGTTTGATCTAATTCAGTGATGGAGGAAATAGTGGAAGAAGAAATATTTTTAAGAGGAGTTGCCTCTGAAGTCACAAGTGCCAAAGAAGTACTTTTGGCACCTTTGAGTTCATTTATGAGGTTCTTCCTCAGAAGTTGAGATTGTTCCTCATTTAAGAGCATTCCATATAATGCACTCAAGGACAGAGTTTCAAGATTCTTTGACAACTTTAAGCATGTAGTGTACACTGCCCATTGATCGGGTAGTGCCTCCATGAATTTGGTCAGTATTTCAGCGTTAGAGTACGCTTTGTTGACTGATTTAAGGTCAATCAACAAACAGTTGAAACGCTGGTGAATTTGACAGAGAGATTCACCTTTATGATACATAAAACTCTCATATTGTCTTACAAGGTTTATGCACCTAGTGACTTGAACTTTAGAGGTTCCTTCATATTGGATACATAGAGTATCCCACATGGCCTTAGAAGTCCTCATTTTCATAATAGAATGATAGACTTCATCTGGCAAAGACATTGCTATTATAGATCCAGCTTTTGAGTCAATAGCAATTTCTTTCTTATCTTCTTCAGTCCATCTATTGGGAGTTTTAATGATACCCCTTTTAGGGATGGCTGGAGTAGTAGTGGTGGCAGGAACACCAGTTACAATAGTTGTAGGAACAAATGGTCTGTTTTCTAGATAGTAAGGGATCTTTGGGTCTGATCTTTCTAGAAACAGAGACATTCTTTCCTTCCATAATGGAAAATTATCATGGCTAAATTTTGGAGGTTTAGCTAAAGATCCATTATCATGGTAGTTCGTATTAGGGTTTGACATTTTAAAATAGTTTATAACAAAATTATTTTAGGGATAAAAGAAACAAACACTGCTCTGATACCACTTGTTGGTCCCTAAAGGGTCTACAAGAGTTCAATAATAAGTAAATAGTTTTTAGAAGGGGGGGGGGGGGTTGAATACAAACACACAGATTTTGGTTTTTAAATTAGTTTATATATCATAAACAAATTTACAGTTACAAGCGGAATAAGAACAAGTTTAAAACCTATTCTATTGTAACTAGGAAACACTAAGTTTGATGCACAAGAAGAAGGAAGAAAGAATAAAGAGGATTTAGGCTAGAAAGAAGCATGCATTAAGATGAAGAAGATATCTTCATCTTATTTATACCCGTTTGCTTTTAATGCAAGACGAAAAGGTATATGCCACGTGTCAAGCTTGGATAGGAAGGTTGTCCTTGCTAATAGCACAGCCATGTTTTTGGCCGGATATGAACAGTACCATATCAGATATGATGGGGACATAAGAGACAATTCGTACATCCTTTTCTGACAACGTATTAGGTTTAACTTTTGTGCATCGAGGATAAGATCAATCTTTAATCTTGTAAAGGAGGCTTCATTTGATCGCTGATACTGAATCTTTAAGGATGAACTTTAGTATCGCTGAGGCTTCACAAGACTTCACACTTTGATTAGATAATCGCTACTATCGCTGAACCGCTTCAGTTCACTTAGTTGATTATCTCATTCTTCAGCTAGGGTCTTCGACTTTCGCTGAATGGTCTTCTGGTGTGATAGCTGATCTTCAGGTCTTCAGAGATAAGCTTGTTGTTCCTTGATCTTCAGCGATCGCTGATGGCAATCAGCGTATGCTATCGCTGAATATGAACAGAAGCTTATTCAATGGAATTTCACTAAGTATACAAAAGGAATCATATTCAAATCATTGAGAGGAGTTATGATCAACATTATCTAATTTTGAAATGCTTTCAATAATGTACAAAATCGTCGAAAATTAAATGAGAAATTAAGTGGTTGAAGAATGAGGAAACCCAAGCTCAAATATGAGGTTTTATATATCATGACGTGGATATGCAACAAAATACAGAATATTTAGATATTTTTAAAATAAAAATAAATGTATCGACAAATTACCAACATTCTCCAACCATTTCCATCTAGTAAAATATTGACGGATTACCGACGACGATTTATTGACCAATGGTTTCATTCCATAATTGATCAGTATATCATGTAGAAACTAAAACCCTAAAATATTGGGAACTCATTGGTAAGTACAACGTATAAATAGTTTAAATGACAAATGTCAACATAGCATGGTTTTTCGTTTCATTTTTAACAAGTCTGTCTAAAACAATGTCTGGGATGCATTAATGGAGACTTTATCCAACGATGAGTTTCCATCACTAATCCATTAGTAAAAGCCCATCGATCAAGGATAAAAATCACTTGTCCCAAATTCACATGTCTCATTCCTATCCCACCAATAAAATTAAGATACATCAGCTTTTCATTTATTTTAAATTTATTTAGTTCATTTTTATTTTCTCTCTCTGCTTACGTGTATGATTGGTGGACATGGATGTTAGATGAAAATTTGGGACGGTTGATTTTCATCCATCGATCAATTAGTGAAGTGTCAATTTATCATGAGTTCATTTTATTTTTACAAATTTTAGTTAACTTTTCCGGCACATTTCACCGATGACATTATCTGTCGATGAGTTTTAAACAAGTCCATGACTACCGTCGAATTAGCTTCCCGACCATTATGACACCTACGATTATTTTCCATCTAAAGTCAATCCAAAATTACCTTTATCAACAAAGTACCGATGATTTTAACCGTCGATTATAGTCCTATTTTTAGTAGCAAATGACTAGTGTCCTATACACAATGTTCTAAATAACTCCTTATGGCCTTGTTATGGCGCGTTATGGCGTCAAGGTTTGAGGTCTCCGCCACGTTAACCCCTATGGCTCAACTCTAATTAAGGTTTGACTTGCATTGTAACGCGTTATGGCGCGTTACAACACGTTATGGCACGTTACGACGCGTCATTTTATAAGATGTGGGGTTATTTTAATATTTAAAGTGCGCGATAAATGATAATTATGTACAAGATCTAGGACTTAAATAAACATAAAAAAAACCTTAAAAACTAAAACCTTAAATAAGTAAATGTTAATGACATTCCCGTATACGAAATGTAACATCCTCATATTGACCCTAGTGGCAAGGAGGCGACTCAGTGACATAGACTACTGAATTTGGGCTGTGGAATACCAGGTGAGTGGACTGTTACCTCAAATGGTAATTGGTTGCAACGGTCTTAGTTGCAATAGTTTGTTGATTTGCACTTGGTAACCAATTGAGTTGGTTTAGTTGTTTGTTTAGTGACTTAATTAGCTGGTTTTGTGTTAATCAAGTCCTTGATCTGTTATATGTGCACATCATCGTTGGGGAGGTCAGTTTGATGGGTAACTTGGTTTGTTTTACTACTTGTTGGACAACTTTTGGTCTTTGGGCGCATATGTTGTACCAAAAGATAGATTGTTGAGCGATGGTAGTAAAATGAATTATCGGTAAGCGCCGTTTGATCCGCGGTTGCTGTAGGTTCGGCCGAGCCGCCGGTCCTCTTGGGAACTTGTTATCTACTTATAGATATGATGAAACTGTTATTATTGACTAGGACGGTTTGGCCTATGTTGTTTGTTGGTTTTGGTTCATTCACTTAGCTTTGGCTAATTCTCCTCCTTACCCTCCCTTACAGGTTTTGGTTTGTTGCGTTGGGCAGAGAGCCGGTGGTTATTTTTGGAATGTCTGACACCTACTCTGATACACTATTTTGATGACGAGCCTGTTGTAAACATATTTTGTAACACTGGTTGCATGTCATGTAATATTCTTTTGAGAATAGTCTGTAAAATTGTTTACAGGTCTTGTCATGTAAATATTATATATTTTGATAATCGCTTCCGCAGTATTTTTTTATAAAAAAAATGACTAGATTTTTGCAGTGTTACAAGTTTGGTATCAGAGCCTTGGTTTGGTAATGTGAGCACTCTTGGGGTGTTCAATTGACCAAATCTTGGCTCTTGTTGTGTCAAACATTCCAAGGTTGGGGATTGTGTGAATGATTACTTGTTGATTGTTGTTTGATGTTAGCATATATTGTACTAACGGCTTATGAACTAATAAATGGTGAATTGTTGTTGATTGAGACAGGTATGGCTGACGGTGAGCGCCCGGTTAGTGCCCCTATGACCCCCAGAGCAGCCGTTATTCCCCCAGAAGTTTCACAAGTAAATGTTAATCCAGCTGGAACATCTAATATTGATCCAGAAATAGATCAGGAGGAATATATCTTTCAGCTAGAGGATCAGTTGCAAGAGCTCAGAGGTACAGTTCAGCAGTTGCAGCAGCAACAACAGACACATGCTACTCAGCCACAGGTACCTCCACCTATCCTTACACAGGCTATGCCACTTCCTGTATCTATTGCGTTACCACCACCAGAGTTTGTACCACCTCCTCCTGGATCTCAGCCGAATCAACCTCAGTATTATTATCCGTATCCTCTTCCATGGTATCTACCCCCAGTAACTCAAAAGAAGGAGTGTACGTATAAACAGTTTCTGGACTGTAGACCTCAGGAGTTCTATGGCAGTATGGATCCAGCGGTTACCATAAACTGGATAAGACAAACAGTTAAAGCCTTGGATGCCTGCAATTGTGAGGAAACTTCCAGAGTTAAAATTGCTACAGGGATGTTGAGGGATAATGCTTCTGTATGGTGGGATGCACTGATATCTGCTCTTAATAAAGCACAGACGGATTCTATTACTTGGGAGCAATTTGAGGGAAAGCTTTGTGAATAGTATTGTAACCCGTTTGAGATGAACAGAATCCGTAGGGAGTTCCTTGATTTGCAGATGACTGAGGGAATGACTGTGGATCAGCTAATCAAACAATTCAATGAAAAGCTGAGGTATGTGAAATCGTGGGTACCTGACGAGCCATCACAGATACAGCATTTTGTGGGAGCCCTGTTGCCAGAATACAGGGGTACGGCGAGATTAGCAGGTAGTCTGTCCCAGGCCTTTACTTTGGCCAAAGCAGCTGAGGGCGATGCTAAAGCCCGTGATAAAAGAGAGAAAGAAAAAGTTGTTGTTCAGAAACAAAAGCAGGATCAGTCTAGTTCCCAGCAGAGAAAAAGATGGCAGGGAAACCAGAATCAAACTCGTAGATTTCCAGTTGGTAGTTCTAGTTCTGGTTTTAGTTCCAGTACTATACAGAGACCTCAATGGTGCCCCAGATGCAGAGCTTCACATGCTGGGCCTTGTACTCCACAGACCATGCGTTGTATTCGTTGTGGAGGAGTTGGACACGAGGTGAAGGATTGTAAATTCCCTCGTAACATTTACTGGAACTGTCAGAAGGAGGGCCATAGGTCAAGGGATTGCCCTTCTGCTAGAAGGGCGGGGTCTGGTGCAGGGACAGGGACTAGCACGACCGCGGGATCGTCTTCAGCCAGTCAAAAGAGGAAGAACCTCCGGCACCTGAGGGTAGGGCGTTTCGTATGACGGTGGATGATGCCACCACCGCCGATGATGTTATCACGGGTATGTTTTTAATAAACTCTGTACCGGCCCGTGTATTATTTGATACGGAGCTAACCGCTCCTTTATTTCTATGACTTTCTGTGATAAACTGAATTTGCCCACTTCTGTGAATACTACTCCACTTGAAGTGGAGGTAGCTGATGGAAAGTCAGTTCCAGTCACAACATCTGTGTCCGGAGCTCAAATTGATATAGATGGTGCTTGTTTTCCTGTTACATTCTTGTTAATGCCCATCTCGGGTTTTGATGTGGTCCTAGGCATGGACTGGCTGATTCAGCATAGGGCTGACATCAGGTGTCATAAAAGATTGATTTCTTTTCCTTTGTCTGACGGGTCACACGTAGTGGCTCGTGGGGAGAGAAGGAGTTATGTTCTTCCTATTATATCGTTCATGAAGGCTAGGAAATCCCTGGCCAAAGGGTGTGAATCTTTTATTGCCTATATAATTGATGCTAAAAAGGAAAAACAGATAGTTTCTGACATACGGGTGGTTTCGGAATACCCGGAAGTATTTCCTGATGAGTTACCTGGATTACCCCCTGTTAGAGAAGTAGAATACAAGATTGATTTGATTCCAGGTTCTACTCCTATTGCAAAGTCTCCTTACAGGTTGGCTCCTTCTGAAATTAGGGAGATGATGACACAGATTCAGGATCTGTTAGATCGGGGATTTATTCGTCCTAGTTCCTCACCGTGGGGTGCACCTGTTTTGTTTGTGAAAAAGAAGGATGGTACCTTACGGATGTGTATTGATTACCGTGAATTGAATAAAAGGACGATGAAAAATAAATACCCTTTGCCCAGGATTAATGACTTGTTTGACCAGTTGCAGGGTGCTTCATATTTCTCTAAAATTGACTTGTGTTGGTTCCAGATTCCTTTAAACCGATTGTTAATTGAGAGTATTGAATCTGAGTGAATTGCGGAAGCAGATCAATTAACAATTTAAATCAATAGAACAGTAAACAGAATGAAGAACAAAGATTATGAAATGACTTACGCACAGTATTCTTCAAAATGTAAATGTATTAATCGACTTTTTTTACAAACACAATACAATGCTATTTATACAGATACAAAGACAGAAAGTCAAAAAGCTAGCCAATTACAAAGTGCCATGTGTCATAAAGGGAGCGTCTAACAACAATTAGTTATAACAAGAAGTGTGTGTTGACATTTGTAGACATCTCTTCTTTGACTCATACTTTAATATCTAACATTCTCCCCCTAAGTATGAAGTCAAAAAAAAAATTTCTTCAGAGTGGATCAACAGCAGCGATGATACTTGAAATATTATTGATAAGCTCTCTGTTCTTCTGAAGTCCATCAAGTCTTTTCTCTATTTTCTTTGCAACTTCTGGATTTGTCGTGTCTAAGCCAGCAAAGCTCTTGATGATGTAGACTACCTCAGAAGAGTATTTGTGAGCTTCTTTGATGCGAAAGAAGCTCTTTCTATTTGGTCTTTTGAAGATGATTCCCTCTTCCGGTTCAAGAAGAAGTCTACCCACTCGAATTTGCTTATCCCTTCAAGTTCCTCATTTGGTGCGAGAGATAGCCGGATTATCCATTTTGAAATTTAATCCAACTGAAGTCGACCTCGCCTTTTGTATCTAATGTATGATTTCATACACGAGTAATAATTCTAGTGTAGGCAACCCGGTCTTGTGGATCTTTGCGTTCGAAAGCCGAGTCTTCATAAATTCTTCCGTAAAAATGAGATCGGATGGATGGACAACAGATCATTATCACATATGTAATAACTTTTGTTGTTTGATCCGACTATCTCGTAGATTGTGTACCAAATGGGTGTATCTTGAAACCGTTTATGTTTCATGGTCATTATCTTTGTAATTGGAACGGTAGTGAAAACTCGTTCTTCTGTCTTGTTTATGTGCCATGAAGTTATCTTTAACTTCACCGCTAACATTGTATTGGTTGGCGAAGTTAGGCATCATGAGATAAATCTTCTCGATCCGTTGGAGCATACATGTGCCTTTTCTCAACTTCAATTGTTGGAAGTTCAATGTTTCCAACAATGTTTCCAACTTTATTTAATTTTTCTTCAAATTCTTCTCTTCGATCTCCTTTCGCTTCGAGCGGCCTCTCGCTCGACTCTTGCTCTTTCTTCACCTTCAAAATCTTGTCTCTCGTAGTTCTTCTTTAAGTCTAGCCTTTTCTCTTTCCGTGTTCTCTTTTTCACCCTCTCTATCTCTATTTGTTCTTCAACTATTAGCCTCGGCGTATTATCTCTTCTCGCTCTCTCTTTTTCGGCTCCGAACACTTCCTCATCCTCCTCTCCGGCCCTTTTAGCTCTTTCCTTTGCGGCCTTTAGCTCGTTCTCGTTCTTCGTGAGCTCGACTACTTCAGCCCTTTCGGTAGGAGAGCTTGGGATTCTGCTTTTTCCCATAAGATCCAAAATAAACTTAGCTAGCTCGGATCTGCGGGTAGAGGACCGTAATGCGTAGCCGAGGTGTTGGAGTGAGTGGCACTTGTTTTGAAGAAGAGGGTTGCTGTGATGGTGTTGGCGTTGAAGAGTCAGCAGTGTTCGTGTTTGTGTCTGGTGGTGTTTGTTTGGCTTGCTTAGGCTTAGAACCTTTCTCCCCCTTCTGAGAATCAGGATCCTGATCCTCAGAATGTTTCCTTTTCAGTTCGGCCTTTCCGCAAGCCCTTTCTTCCTTGGCTTTCTTCTTGGAAGTAAACGCCTCAGCAAGAGAAGAAACCGAGGCACAAGTTGAGAGATAGTAGTTTCGAGAGCGGCAAGTTTGCGGTCGCCTGACGATGTGGAGGGCTTGGAAGAGTACTTTGAAGCGATGGTCGACATTCGCTCAAGAATAATCTTCTGGAAAGAGGCGAGGTCAGACTTCTTGACAAGCGTAGACACAGAGGGATCATCAGAAGTGATGATGGTCTTGACAATCTTCTGTATGTCGGCCCCCAGAGAGCTGTAGTCTACAGAGGCACGTAAAGATTCTGGAAGTTGAGATATTGCCTCTGTATTTGCTTGAAGACCATTATTCAAGAGCAGAAGTTGTTCAAGAAGATAGGCCTTCGATCTTCTTGAGAGAACTCATTTGTCGCCGAAGATCCGCTAAAAGAGAGTTTTGCCTTTCAATTTGAAATTGAAGGCTCGGAAGAATAGAATGATTAGTTGTGGCGGATAATTTTAGATCTTCCACGTATCTCCGAATTTGATCAAATGCCAAGAACGCCGCATTAGTGACAAAATCGAAGATGTAACCGGTGCATCTCCAACACATGGAGCCCCTTTACCCTCGCGTTCGAGAGGGCCTTCTACACTGTTTTGACGTTGAGTGTAGAAGGACTTCCAACCCGTCCTTGAGGGTTGTTAGGCACAGTGCTCCTCTTCGGTTGTCTCGACCGTTTCAACGGTATCCTCATCATCGTAGGATGAGGTGTCGAAGACAGTATGCTTACCTTGATGAAGTGTAAACACTCCGGTAAGAGGTGCATTCCTAGGCTGTAACCCCTCTGATGGGAATTCATCAGCATCTATCCTAGGAGAGGATGTGGACGCATCCTCTGTGCTTACTGGTATGTCAGTCACGGAGACATGAACATGTGGTGAAGGAAGTGGCGAGTTCTGGGGCGAATGAACTCTTATATTATCATCATCATCCTGTTGGGAGGATGATGAAGTGGAGGTGCTTTCCCCGGTTGAATTTGATTCAGAAGAAGAAGAAGTATCCTTCCGAACGGCTGGTTTACGGGTGGTTTGAACCGGGTCGTTCTAAGTCAATGAGTGGAGACGTGGTGACGTCAACCTCGAAGTTGTGGTTGCCCTTTGGGGAATTGGAGAGGAACACTCATATGTGTCTGTGGACATCTTCTGTACCTTCATTTAATAGAAGGTCGGCATGGGTAGAAGCACTCGGATGTTCACTCCTAGTTTTTTCAATCTCATGCTCACCAGACCCCTGACCACCTACACCTGGCTCTAAGTGCTCTGGGGTAGGAATTCTCTGTTCTGAGAAAACCATAGAGCTTCTATAGAATTGGAGATTAGAAGAGCTAGATGGGATTAGGTTTAGCATGTACCTGGATAGTTCTCTGGGTGCAGTAGCCGATCTTGTCAATGGTTGATCGATGGGAGCTCATTGATGCAATTTTGCAGAATGGCTGAATCAGGGGAGCTTTGATTGCCCCAATAGCAGGATGAGTGATGAGGGAGAGAAAGCGTGGGAACATGAGAGCTGGTAGTGGCTTCCCCTGACTTTGATGTAGCACCTTAGTATGCACAGCTGCTTTGATCTCTTGGAAGATGAGACTCGCATAGTCCAAGGGGCGATTGTAGAACATCCCATACATAATCGTCAGAATGTTTCGGCTAGCTTGATCCAAAGAACCTATTTTGCAGGTTAGGCTCTTGTTGAGTATGGAGACGAGTAGATTCCACATTGGGGGCAACTTCTTCCTTTTGAATTCGGACAGCCTGGTAAGAGGTTCATTGTAACCCAGAAGATTGATGAAGGCTAGGAGGGCTTCTGTGGAAGGGTTTTCTTCTAGGGCAGGATTGGGAATGGTTTGCCCGTCGACTTCGATCACTGATAAGGGAAGATGAAAATATTTGGCGAGTTTTCTTTTGGTGATTGGGATTTGAACAGCAATGTCCACTTGTTCAGGATGGGTGACGTAACCGGCGAGTGTTTCATCATTTTTGATGATCATTGTTTGCCACTTCTTGGACATAGATTTCGGGGATGTTTGGGTTGGTTAGGGTTAGGGCGCGATTCAATCGGTGTCTTTGTTGTAGAAACTCGATCATGATGCGAAATTCCGGTTGATAAGTTGTTAGGGTTGAGCGCACTCGCACATTGTTCGCCTTTAATGGCGCTTGACAATGGGAGTACTATCAAGGTGGAATCGATGATTCGTCTTCATCATTGTTGGTAGGATGGGCACGATTGGAAACCATTTTGAACCGTTGAATGCTTGACAAGAGAACACTTTGTCTTTGCACCGAGAATAAACACCGATTTGGGGAATATTTGCGAGGAAGAAGATGAAGGTTGAAATTGGGGGTTTTATGTGAGAGAGAACCGTAGAATGGGAAGGGGTTATTCGGTTGGGGAGAAACAAAAAACGGTTCATTTGAGCCGAGGTAAGCACGCGGGTATACACATGCGGGGTGTCGATTGGAGACACGTGTACGACGAGACACATGTGTGATGATGATTTAGTAGCGTATGCGATTTTTCTTAAAAGCAGAAAATAAACAAAAGTAAAAAAAAATCTGTTTAATTAATCAATTAATGTTGAATTAATTGAATAAACACAGAATTTAATCTTAATTTTATTTATTTAAGTTTAAAAATCAGTCAAGTGAGAACAAAAATCACATGAGAGTTTAGTTTCTATAAAAGAATAATAAAGAAGAATTTGTATTAAACATATAGATTTAAACAACCTTGGAGGCAAGAGTTGATTGAATTTATATATTTAATGGAAATTATAAGAATTATCAATTTATAGAAAATTAAGTTGAAAAACATGTCGACTTGATTTATAGTTTTAAAAAAATTTGAAATGAATCAAAAGTCTAGGAGACCTTGGCGGCAAGAGAAACTCAGAGCAGATAGATTCAAATAAAATTTAAGTAAAATAGTAAATCAGAAGACAGCTAACCAGAGTTAGACTTAGACGAATATCTTCTTCATTGTGAAACTCCCCCGTGAATGGTAAACTCCCCCTTGAATGGTAAACTCCCCCTTGAATGATGAACTCCCCCTGTAGTAGCTTCTTTACCTCGTTTCTCAATCTGTACTTTATGATATTTCTTGAAAGAAGAATATTATTATGAAACAGAAAATCAGAGGAATTCAGAGGCTTCTGAATTATTCTGAAGAGTTCAGACAGCATCAGAGACTTCTGATGACTTCTGAAGTATCGTCAGAATAGTTCAGAGGCTTCTGGATGCTTCTGAAGAAATCATTGTTACATATTAAGCATTCCCAACTTGCTAATTAAGAAGTTAAAACGACTCTCATCAAGAGCTTTTGTGAAAATATCAGCAAGTTGATAATCAGTAGAAACAAAATACATTTCGATTGTACCCTTTTCGACATGATCCTTGATGAAATGATACCTGACATCGATATGCTTTGTTTTGGAATGCTGAACTGGATTTTCTGTAATGGCGATAGCACTTTTAGAATCACATAGGATGGGAATCTTATCGTATATCATACCATAATCTCTGAGTTGGGTCTTCATCCAAATAACTTGTGAACAACAACTAGCAGCAGCATATTCGGCTACGTTGTAGATGTGGATACGCAGCTTTGTTTCTTGGATGTCCAACTTATAAGTCGATTTCCCGAAGTTGACAACACCGATGTACTTTTTCCGTCAAGCCGACAACCCGCATGATCGAATCGTATACGCCATTAAATCAAATCCAGAATTTTTAGGATACCAAAGGCCCAACGATGGTGAACCTTTTAAGTACCTAAAAATTCTTTTACAAAGACCCAAATGAGACTCTTTAGGATTGGCTTGATAACGAGCACAAAGACAAGTGGCAAACATAATATCAGGTCTACTTGCTGTTAAATATAAAAGAGAACCAATCATTCCTCTGTAGCTGGTAATATCAACAGATTTACCAGAGGAGTCAGGTCCTAATTTCATACCGGGGAGATGGGTGTTTTCATGGATGATGAGTTTTGAAGATGAAACTTTTTAAGCATGTCGAAACATATTTTGCGATTTATAAAGATACCGAGGTACTTTGTTTAACTTGAAGTCCTAGGAAGAAAGTTAATTCTCCCATCATACTCATTTCAAATTCAGTTTCCATCAACTTAGAAAACAAATCAACTTCTGTTTGATGAGTAGAACCAAATATTATGTCATCCACGTAAATTTGAACGATAGTTAACATACCTTTGCCTCTTTTGATGAACGAGTTGTATCGATTTTACCTTTTTCATATCCTTTCTCGATCGAAACTTAGATAGTCGTTCATACCAGGCTCTTGGGGCTTGCTTTAGACCATACAAAGCTTTGTCAAGAAGATAAACATATTACGGATATTTTGCATCTTTGAAACCATCAGGTTGTTCGACATACACTTCTTCTTTTAGACATCCATTAAGAAATGCACATTTAACATCCATTTGGTAGACTTTGAAGTTTTTGTATGCAGAGAAAGCCAAGAATAATCTTATTGCTTCTAGTCTTGCAACAGGAGCAAAGGTTTCATCATAATCGATACCTTCCTCTTGACAGTAGCCTTTAGCCACCAAACGAGCTTTATTTCTGACAACAATTCCATCTTCATCCTTTTTGTTCCTAAATACCCATTTTGTGCCAATAGCAACTTTGCCTTTTGGTAAAGGAACAAGACGCCAAACTTTATTTCTTTCGAATTGAAGTAGTTCTTCCTGCATAGCATCCACCCAGCTTGGTTCAACTAAGGCTTCATGTACACGTTTAGGTTCAATCATACTAAGAAAATTAACAAAGAATGCTTCATTTGCAGTAGCAGATCGTGTTCTGACCCCTCAGAAGGACTACCAATTATAAGATCTGGTGTGTGAGATTTAGTCCATTTCGTCATTCTGGGTAGAGAAATTGAATGGGTTGTTTCATTTGACGAAATGATTTCATCTGGAAACACAAAATCTTCTTTATTTTCTTCTGTATGTCCTTCTGGTATCTGTTGTGTCACCGGTCCTTGTGTCTCCCTCGGATGATGGAACGAAGTAGCGTCCCGGCGCGGATGTAGTAGTGGGAACTTACGGAAAAATAGACGTGTCGAGAGGAAACGAAGAAGCGAGGACCGAGAGAGAGTAATGCCCGAGGCTTGGAGAATATCCGGTATCCGCAAATGTGGAGGTGACATAGCTTCGACACAACTTCGTCGCCCGTAAAATCATGAAAAATAGCATCAATCTCGGATTCTCCGGAACCCGAAAGATAGTCGAAGTAACGATTAAGCTTGAGTTCGAAGAAGAGTGTTCGAAGTCAATTGAGTGTTATCATCGAAGTCAATGTTTATGCTTTCCATAACGCTTTTGTTCGTAAGTTAAAAACTCGGAAAGCTCTTGAATTTAACGAGTAGCCTAAAAATTTAGCTTCATCAGACTTCGGATCAAATTTGCCAAGATTATCTCTGTCGTTTAAGATAAAACATCTGCAGCCAAAGATATGAAAAAATTTTACAGATGGTTTTCTTTTATTAATCGGCTCATAAGAGGTTTTGAGATGCCTCTTGACAATAATTGAACGGTTTTGAGTGAAACAAGCAAGAGCAACAGCCTTCGGCCCGAAGTGAATTGGGAGACCGTGGCTGCGAGCATCGTTCGTCGCTTCAACCAAGGTTCTGTTGCGACGTTCAACTACACCGTTTTGTTGTGGAGTGCGAACGACAGAGAAGTTTTGAGTAATTCCTTGTTCAACAAGATACGATTCAAGCTTGGCGTTCTTGAATTACCGTACCATTATCACTTCGAAGTTGCTGAATTTTCTGATGTAGAAGAACCTGAATTCTGGTCATCATATTCTGTAGTACCACTGGGACTTCTGACTTTTGACGAACAAAAGCAAGCCAAGTATATCTGGAAAATTCATCAATTAGTACCGTAATATACTTTTACCGTATAGACTCTGAATTGCAATTGGACCACAGAGATCCACATGTAATAATTGCAGAGGTCTAGTACAAGAATGATCACTTTTTGTTTTATGAGATGCTCGTTTAATTTTGCCCATTTCACATGCAGAGCAGAGGTGATCTTTTTGAAAATGAATATCCGGAAGTCCGGATACCGCTTGTTTTTAACAAGCATCTCAAGATTATTAAAATTTAAGTGAGACATTTTATGATGCCGTAGCCACGCAACTTCACTCTTTTTGGAGATGAGACATAAAGTTTCCTTACCATCCTTAGAGGTAAAATTCATCATATACAAGTTACCTTTCCCGTTCGCTCTCCAAAGTTCTTCACCGCCTTAGAGAATAAATAACAATGTTTTTCATCAAATACTACTAGTATTTTAGAATCACAAAGTTGACTTACATCGAGGAGGTTATGTTTCAAGCCGAAACATGAGCTACCTTTGATAAGGTGATATTACCTTCTTGTAGAGTACCGTAGCCTTTTATTTGACCACTTACCATTATCACCAAAAGTTACTATTCCACCGATTTGTCCTTGAATTTGGATAGTAAATTTTGGGATCCAAATCATGTGCCTCGAGCATCCAGAGTCAAGATACCGTATATGCACATGCCGTTTCGCAATCAAAAATCGTATTTTCTTAGGTACCCATCGCATAATGGGTCCTTTTATGTTAGCTTTTGGAGTATGCTCGTTTTTTGATTTAACGAAGGTAAAGACTTTATTTTTGGTTTTTGGTGTTTTTGAGTTTTATTCTTTTTGTGATAAACATACCGTGAATTGGAATGATCGTAGGTTTGCGAGAAAAATTGTTTTAACTTTAAGAACAGTTGAAAAACATTCGTAATACCGAAACATAGAAGATTGAATTGAATTGTCATTGCGAGAATGGTAATTACAATTATTCTTTCTAAAGTCTTTTCTAGTATCGGTTGTTCTAGAGAACCTATCTAGACTAGACTTTTGTTTTAGTTCGGCTTTTTCTTCTCTCGTGTTCTTCCTTCCGATCTACTTTTGCGAAGCTCGTTATTTCTTGAAAAAGGAACATAAGTATTAGAGGATTTCCATTTGCCTTTTTGAATATTAGTAAACTTCGGAAGAGTAGAGTTTAAAATCTTTTGATTTTGCACTTTGGTTTTGAGTTACGCCTCTTTCTCAAGTTCAAGACATGTTTTGGCTTTGAGACACATATCGAAGAAGTCCGGATGTATAGATACCGATTTTCTCGGTTCCGGAACGAGTAAACGGGAAGAATAGGTATACCACTTGAAAGTTTAGCACAATCTCTATCGAAGTTCGATTTCTTGAGATTTATCGGTATACAAATAATCATCCTTTTTATCAATAATTTCTGAATTATTTGTGATAACTTTTGATGATTTAAAAGAATTAATTTCTAAATTTGAAAGGTAATTTTCGAGTTATCAAAAAATTCTTCATCATTATTGTCATTTTCCCATGGATACGTAATCTCAAAGAAAGCTTTCTTGTGTTTCGTAAAGATGTAAATCTTCAAATGAACAGGGAGTGATCTCTGGATGATTCTCACAAAGAGTTTCATTTCTAAAACACTTATCCAGTAGAGAGAATATCGTTTTCAAACATAAGTCGTAGATCTTCTTCTCGCCCGACTTGGAACAAAAATATCACCCTCCGGATTCAAAATTGTATGTTTATTTGAACCAAAATTGAAAATATCATCTTTCTTCCGAACTTTATTTAGATCAACATTTGTTTTACAACAATATTCAATATTTTCGAATTGAAGTTTGCTTGTTTTATGATGATTTTCATATCTAGATTTTTTAAAAATAGATTTTTCATACAAAATTGGAAACTTTGGCTTACGTATTTGTCCAACACAAAAACGATTTCGTATCCGACCTTTTCTTACACGTGTAGGGATCTAGGTCCTCGAAACCAAGTCCGGATCTTCCTACTTGTGTGTTAATTTTATCATGAACCTTCGTGCATCCGGATATGTTATAATCGTAGCTTTTTCCGTTGAAGTTCAATGTGTAAAAATTCTCTCTCTTTACGAAAATAGTTTTTAAGTGCTACGTAGTTGAGTCTATCACTCTCTTTGTCTCTCGATTTCTTTCCTTTTTCTTCCGTAAGTTTATTGAGATTCAAAATTTCCTTTTTAAGTTTTTCTTCAGAAAGTTTTAAACTCATGGAAATTGTTTCCTTTGCAGTATTTAATTCGAGTTTTTCTTCTGTAAGTAAATCCATTTCTCTTTTGAAAATATCTCTTTCCCTTTTGATTGTAGAAAGAGTTTTCTCAGTATTTTTTCGTAATTTCTTTTCAATTGTGAGTTTCAGCTTTAGTTCCTCAAAATTGTTTAATAACATCACAATCGTTTGTTCAAGCTCAGATGATCCAGAGAAATTACTAACCGGTGACTCAGAGGGTTGATCCTCGGATTCGTTTGTGTTTGCCATTCCACAGAACATGGCTTCATCACCGCTGGATTCATCTTGCACCCAGTTTTCTTTTTTCTCGCAAAGTGTGCTCTTTCGGTGACATTGTACTTATATTTGTTTTTGTAATAAGTCTTATCCTTTCCGCAGCTCCTTCCGCAATCTCTCGAGTAATGTCCGGGTTTGCCACATCCGTAGCAGACATCTTTCTTCCTTTTTAATTCTTCTTCTTTCTTTTCTTCTTCTCGTTTTCTCTACTCTCCGTACTTCTTGTTTAGGAACATAGGGACGATCAAATCGTTTATTTCCTTTCAAAGACCTATTTCCAAAACGATTAGTAAATTGCTTGGTTATTAAAGCCGGAGAGTCGCAAACGCTTTAATTTCATCATCCGATTCGTAGTCATCTTCTAGAGCCTCTCGATATGAAGGCTTTCGATTTCTTCTGTCATCACTTCGTCTTCTCGATTCCTTTTGTTTCGAGATCAAAGCCAGAGGACCTCCGATGTTTGTTCTTTTCTGAACAACTTCTTTTTCATGAGCTTGCAAAGTGTACCGAATACATCATGCAGCGACCATTGTTCAAGATCCTGATTGGCTTGTAGTGACATGGATAGATTTGACCATTCAGGGTTTAACCTTTTGAGAAATAGAACATTGTTATCTTCCTTTGATCTAACAATGTCACATCTCTTGCAGAGATTAATCAGATTGTTGAATCGATGAAATGTTTGTTCCGAGAGATTCATCGATCGCCGTGCTTGAAAACTATTATATTCATTTAGAGCTTGAGCTCTTGTTCTTTTTCATTTTCGCACCACCTTCTAAGAGATTCTCCAGTTGATCCCATAAATCTTTTGCCGTGTCACATGAGTCCGTAGATTGAAAAATCTCATTTGGAATGGCCATTATCAACGAGACTTAGCTTTCTTAGCTAATTCCACTTTAGCTTTTTCTTCATCGACCCAGCTTATTCCTTGACTTCGAACTACACTTTGCCGGTACCTCATCCGAATTTGCAGCCGTCGGAATTCGGGAATAGTAGTGGTGGGAACAAACGGACCGTTTTGAATAATTGGATATAACTCAGCATCCAATCCCTCATAGAAGTTAACCATTCGAATCTTCCATTGTGGATATTCATCACGTACAAGAGTTGGAGGTTTAGTCAGGGACCCAGACGTATAAACAGCATTCAAGCTCGAATTTGTCATTTGAGTATGATAGAAGAGAAAATTTGAAGATTTGAAAGAAATTTAGAACAATTAAATCTCAAGAAGAACAGGTCGATAATATCACTGTTTCTTCAGATTACAAAATGAATGACTCAATTTAAGAGAAGATTGTTAACGTTTCAACAGAAGTTCGTAAAACAGAGTGGATTGATAAACAAATTTTGAATCTGAGAAAATACTGTTCGATTGAAAGGAATTCTTTCAATGGAAGAGATCTAATAATCAATAGATTGATTAGAAGGCTCTGATACCAATTGTTGGTTCCAGATTCCTTTAAACCGATTGTTAATTGAGAGTATTGAATCTGAGTGAATTGCGGAAGCAGATCAATTAACAATTTAAATCAATAGAACAGTAAACAGAATGAAGAACAAAGATTATGAAATGACTTACGCACAGTATTCTTCAAAATGTAAATGTATTAATCGACTTTTTTTACAAACACAATACAATGCTATTTATACAGATACAAAGACAGAAAGTCAAAAAGCTAGCCAATTACAAAGTGCCATGTGTCATAAAGGGAGCGTCTAACAACAATTAGTTATAACAAGAAGTGTGTGTTGACATTTGTAGACATCTCTTCTTTGACTCATACTTTAATATCTAACAACTTGAGATCTAGCTACCATCAGGTACGTGTTTCTGACGATGATGTTCCAAAAACCGCTTTTCGTACCAGGTATGGTCACTACGAATTCTTAGTTATGCCATTCGGTTTAACTAATGCACCCGCCGTGTTTATGGATTTAATGAATCGAGTTTGTCGACCATTTTTGGATAAATTTGTAATTGTTTTCATTGATGATATCCTGATTTATTCAAAATCTGAATCTGATCATGAATTCCATTTGAGACAAGTTTTGGAAACTTTGAAACGAGAGCAGCTTTACGCTAAATTTTCCAAATGTGAATTTTGGTTGAGGGAAGTTCATTTTCTGGGGCATGTTATCTGTCATGATGGGGTTAAGGTTGATCCAGCTAAAGTTGATGCAGTTATGAATTGGAATGCTCCTAAATCGCCTTCTGAGATTAAGAGTTTTCTGGGTTTAGCTGGGTATTATGGCAGGTTCATCAAGGATTTCTCTAAAATTGCGGGTCCATTGACTAAACTAACCCATAAGGATGTTTCTTTTAAGTGGAATGACGAACAGGAAGCTGCTTTTCAGTCTCTGAAACAGCTATTATGTCAGGCTCCTATTCTTGCACTACCTGACGGATCTGACGATTTTGTAGTGTATTGTGATGCTTCTTTTGCAGGTTTGGGTTGTGTTTTGATGCAGCGTGATCGGGTTATTGCTTATGCTTCTCGCCAGTTGAAACCTCACGAGAAGAATTATCCAACCCATGACCTGGAAGTTGCAGCTGTTGTATTTGCATTAAAACTGTGGAGACATTATCTATACGGTACTAAATGCGTTATTTGTACTGATCATAAAAGTTTGCAATATGTGTTTTCACAGAAAGAGCTTAACATGCGTCAGAGACGGTGGTTAGAGTTGATAAAAGATTATGATTGTGAAATCCGCTATCACCCAGGGAAAGCAAATGTAGTTGCAGATGCTCTGAGTCGCAAAGGTACTATTGATCGTATATGTTTCATGCGTATGGAGATAGTATCAGATCTAGTGGATAGAATCAAAGCTGCTCAATTGGAAGCTTTAAAAGATGAAAACCTGAAATCTGAGATTATGATGAAAAGAAAAGAGGAATTAACTGATGATTCTCGTGGATTGAAGACTTTTCAATCACGCGTTTGGGTGCCTTTGCTTGGTAATTTGAGGAATCTAATCCTATCTGAGGCTCATAAATCCAGATTATCTGTTCATCCGGGTAGCACGAAGATGTATAATGACTTGAAAGTATTATATTGGTGGCCGACAATGAAGACAGATATGGCACAATTCGTGGAGTCTTGCCATATTTGTGCACAGGTGAAGGCAGAACACCAGAAGCCCTATGGGTCATTGAAACAGTTAGCTATTCCGGAATGGAAATGGGAGCACATCACTATGGATTTTGTATCTGCACTCCCGCGTACACAGAGAGGTTTTGATAAAATCTGGGTTATTGTCGATCGATTGACGAAGAGTGCTCATTTCCTGGCTACTAGCGAGACAGCTTCATTTGATAGATTGGCGCAGCTGTATATTAATGAAATTATATCTAGACTCGGGGTTCCTCTTTCTATTGTTTGTGACAGAGATCCCAGGTTTGTTTCTAATTTCTGGAACAGCTTACAGGCACAGTTGGGTACTCGGGTTAATCTGAGTACTGCTTATCATCCTCAGAAGGACGGTCAGTCAGAGAGAACTATTCAGACACTCGAGGATATGTTACATGCATGTGTTCTTGAATATGGAGGGTCTTGGGATTCACACTTGCCTTTGATAGAGTTTGCGTATAATAATTCTTATCATTCGAGTATCGGCATGCCACCTTATGAGATGTTGTATGGTCGTCGTTGTCGTACTCCTACTTGTTGGTTAGAGGCAGGTGAGAAACAGTTTGCAGGCCCCGACATTGTCCAGATGACTGCTGATAAAGTTGCTATTGCCAGAGAAAAACTGAAAGCTGCCAGAGATCGACAGAAGATGTATGCGGATCCACGCCGCCGACCCGTTTCATTTGTTGAGGGTGAACTTGTGTATTTGAAGGTGTCACCCTGGAAGGGAGTTATTCGCTTTGGGAAACGTGGGAAGCTAGCTCCGCGATTCATTGGTCCCTTCCATATCAGGCGGGTGGTGAATGATCAGACGGTTACTCTTGATCTTCCTCCAGAGCTTGCTGGTATTCACGATACATTTAATGTGTGTTATCTGCGCAAGTGCGAAGTGGATGATGAAAATCTGATTCTCCCGATACATGATCTGAAAGTTGACTCGAAACAGAGGTTAATTGAAGAACCGGTTGAGTTGGTTGACCGAAAGGTAACCAAGCTTCGCAAGAAACAAAATTCCTATGGTATTGGTAAAATGGAAACATAGTTTGGGATCTAATCTGACTTGGGAAACAGAGGCTGATATGAGATCTCGTTATCCTCATCTATTTGAGCGCGATGAGATTCCGGGGACGGAATCTCTTTAAGGGGGGAGGATTTGTAACATCCTCATATTGACCCTAGTGGCAAGGAGGCGACTCAGTGACATAGACTACTGAATTTGGGCTGTGGAATACCAGGTGAGTGGACTGTTACCTCAAATGGTAATTGGTTGCAACGGTCTTAGTTGCAATAGTTTGTTGATTTGCACTTGGTAACCAATTGAGTTGGTTTAGTTGTTTGTTTAGTGACTTAATTAGCTGGTTTTGTGTTAATCAAGTCCTTGATCTGTTATATGTGCACATCATCGCTGGGGAGGTCAGTTTGATGGGTAACTTGGTTTGTTTTACTACTTGTTGGACAACTTTTGGTCTTTTGGCGCATATGTTGTACCAAAAGATAGATTGTTGAGCGATGGTAGTAAAATGAATTATCGGTAAGCGTCGTTTGATCCGCGGTTGCTGTAGGTTCGGTCGAGCCGCCGGTCCTCTTGGGAACTTGTTATCTATTTATAGATATGATGAAACTGTTATTATTGACTAGGACGGTTTGGCCTATGTTGTTTGCTGGTTTTGGTTCATTCACTTAGCTTTGGCTAATTCCCCTCCTTACCCTCCCTTACAGGTTTTGGTTTTATTGCGTTGGGCAGGGAGCCGGTGGTTGTTTTTGGAATGTCTGACACCTACTCTGATACACTATTTTGATGACGAGCCTGTTGTAAACATATTTTGTAACACTGGTTGTATGTCATGTAATATTCTTTTGAGAATAGTCTGTAAAATTGTTTACAGGTCTTGTCATGTAAATATTATATATTTTGATAATCGCTTCGCAGTATTTTTTTATAAAAAAAATGACTAGATTTTTGCAGTGTTACACAAAAAGTCGAACACGAAGTCTTTGAATATTGAAAAAAGTACTGAATACAAATTCAAGAGATCTAATACCAATTTTAAACAATTGATATCATTTTCTACATGCTCTATATGAATATCCATGGTTTTTGGTTCTTTTTTAATTTTATTACTTAATACGAATTTAATTTGTCGTAAAATATTATTCAAAACGCTAACAATATAAGGGTGAGTGAGTGTATATGTGTGTGTGTGTGTGTATATATATATATACGACGATAATCAAATAAAAACCACAAGAAAGTTACAAACTCGTAAAAACCGATAAAAAAATATTTTTTTTCATAATTTTTTTTATCAAAACCTATAATTTAAGATATTGTTTCACATATATGTTTGTGTTCACCTTATGAATATAATTACATGTGGAAAAAAAATTGATTCACCTAGTGAATCAAAAATATGCATAAAAAAGATTCATATGGTGAAACAAATACATGTGAAAACTTCACCTTATGAAACAAATATATGTGAAATAATATCTTAAATCCTAGCATTTAATAAAAAAAATCATGAAAAAATTTATTTTTATATCGGTTTTGATGGGTTTGTAACCTTTTTTTGATTTTTATTTGATTAAGCCCCTATATATATATATATAGAGGAAGGTTCAAATGAGAACTTTGTAAATATAAAGGAATAAAGGGACACTTGTGGATATGTGTGGGTCCCACATAATATTAAATCATTTCTGATTTAATATGATTTAATATTAAATCAGAAATGATTTAATATTACGTACTACGTAAAGAACACTATCAAACTAAAGACAAAGGCTAATTTAATTACATATGATGTATTTACAAATAAAAAATCATTTATGATTTTATGATTTTTTTTCTAAAAAATCATAAATGATTTTTTATTTGTGGGTCCCACATCATATGTAGTCCAAAATGGGTCATTTGTTCTTTTAAAAACCCAAAGTTCTCATTTGAACCTCTCCCTATATATATAATAAATAATATGCCGCTTTAGAGCACGCCTTAAAAAACGTCATGGTCTCCCTGTAACTTTTAAGACTTAAGGCTTCACATTACCGGCACGTCATGCCTCACGCCATTTAGAATCTTGCCTACACATCATATAACCGATATCCAATATCTTTTCGATGTCCATTATTTTAGTCGGTCATTTAAAGATTGACAAGACAAACATCTAAATTTGTTTCTTTCCACTTGTGGTGTCCATCAACTTTGGATTTTATATCTTTGTCTCCTTTCTTTGGAATACTACACCCATATAGCATACATCCTTCTTTTCTTCCTTTCTTTTTCTTACTTCAATAGTTAAAACTTAGTCTTCCATAACAACTTTTTTAATACATACTTCCTAATTAGATGCCATCAAATTTTCACGTTTGGAGCTTGTTATATATTATTTACAAGTGCACACAACTCACAACACATGACATAATTCACTATATATAACCAAAACTTAACCGTAAAATTCTGACCATTTAAGAAGCCAACGTACCCGAAATGTTTTCACTTTTGGTTCATGTCATGCCATGCTTTCTATTATTACAATTATTATTTCTTGATGGTAATCTCTGGCTATCAATATCTACCTAGATGCCTTCCGTTCACCATCTTCGCGTAGTAGAAAAGCCTCTAGAAGACCTCAAACTAAACGAAGGAAAACCACAAGGCTTGTGGCGTACTGGTTAAGACTTGTGGGGGATGAGGCTAGTAACCCATCTACCCCATCTGCGAATCCAGGCACAAACAACTTATGGCCACTGGGGAATTATCTCAGGGCTGCATGCTTTACCAGTCTTAAATATGTTAGGGATTAGTCTAGGCAAATGCCTAGGATACCCTTTCCAAAAAAAGAAAACTAAACGAAGGAAGAAACATCACATCCTCTACTTACCAAAGGACCTTTTGCAATGAATGATCGCCTCATAAATAGAATCCTCATCAACAAACGATGTCTTTGTAGGAAACAAATCTAACGGGCTTTCTTCTCCCGACTGTTCATATGAAGAATCACTCAGCAGCAGGATTTGTATACACTTTTTAAATATTTTCTTGGAGGAATTTCTCCATTTTCTTAGAATAGAAAAATTCTTCAAGTATGTAGGCGAATTACGAGTTTTAGATGAAGACTGCAAGCAGAGAATGGGAGTGGAAGGATAAGACAAAGCATTTGAATTCAAGTGATTAACGAATGAAGGAACCATTTTTCCATCAAAGAAGATTTCATCTGCACTAACAAGAGTATAAGATGATGTTGGAAACAAGATGTCAAAGTCAAAATCTTGTGAAGAAGAAGAAGCTAAACACACTAAGGAAGAAGGAAGCGACTTGTTTACAAGCCAATTGGATGAGAAGCTTTCAGTTGCAAGAGTTTGAAAGCCTTCCATTTTGGATTTTACCCAAGTTTTTGTTCAAATGATGATTTGACTACCTCTATAGGCCAAGCTTGTTTATATACCCACCAATGGAAGGAAATGGAGAAATGATCTATGCAATCAAGTCTTTAAAACCAATGGTTACGTGTAGTGATACGTAAGCGTCATTTTCCATTAAGACGTATACAATAAGAACGAAAATAATGTGATAGTAAGGTGTCGTTTGTTTTTTAAGAGATGCTGAAATCTGAAGTCAGTGTCGTCCCTGGGCCAGGCGTACGCCCAGGGCCCAAGAGAAAAAAGGGCCCGATTTTTTCATGGTTACTATATAAAATATAGTAGTAGTTCAAAAAATTAATAAATAAAAGCGAAACAATGTCTTTAACTATCTATTATGATCCAAAAAAACAATGTATTGAAAAAAATCGTGTGAGTTTCTTTCATTTTAAGAGTGGGTGTGAGTTTATTTATTTCATCTGTCGTATATTAATATTATATACTTTAAAAAAACAATGTATTGAAAAATAATCGTACTTAACAGGGTCCTTTTTTACATCTCGTCCAGGGTCCAAAAAATGTCAGGAACGGGCCTGTCTGAAGTCTTATTTCAGTTATGAAATGGTTATGAAACGTCTAAACGAATTAGACATAAGTGGTGATTAAGAGCTTAAAATGAAAAAACAAACAAGGCCTAAAAGCCAATTTGCGTATTCATAGTCGATTGATTTTGAACTTGATTTTTAAGATACGGTTCCATTATTTCAGATTTATCTACGATTGTACATGAAATTGCTCATATCCATAATTCACATTACTAGAAAAAAAGGTTAATTTATATATTCTATCTAGTTCGCTATTGTTTCTTCTTATCCGATTGATTAGTTAATTTATCTGTAATTTTTCTACTAATGGTTGTTATTTGGTCGAGTTTGGACAACATGTGGAATAATGCCTAGTGAATAACGTAAATCCAAATACAAGGAGCAAAACTTGAATCCGTTCAATGAAACATTGCTTGTAATCCACTCTACTAGTTTCGCCATCAAATTACTTTTTAAAAGAGCTCTTGAGATAAAATGATGTTTTATCATAATTAAATAGAATGTCAAGTTGTCTTGGTGTGGGACTAATGTTTGAGATAGATAAAAATCACTTGTCCAAAATTCACATATCTCATTTATGTCCGACCAATGAAATTAAGACACATCAGCTTTTCATTTATTTTAAATTTATTTAATTCATTTTTATTTTCTCTATCTGTTTATGTGTATCCATATGATTGGTGGACATGGATGAGACATGAAAATTTGGGACGGGTGATTTTCATCTGTTTACCTCCTAATGTACCCCTTAGATTACGCTCCAAATTAACGAGTGATTGAGCAAAGAATGCAGAGAAGGAATATGTCAAACTCTAGCCAATGTGGCACTTTAATCATATGCATACAAAATACATGGATGTCTTATACGAACACACATTTTTAATTGAATGTACTACGTATATGGACAATGATATTATTCTTCACTGGTTCTTAAAATAAGTGCATAATCGTACGGTTGCGTTAAATTGTATTTAACTATGGATGCAGATATATTGGTCTATATCCGATGAAACTACATAGGTATGTTTTTGATATTTTATAAATCTTGGACGAGATATAAAAAGTGACCCTTGACAATTACGGAAAACATTTTCAATAAATGGCTTTCATTGTCCCAAAATAAAATTGAAATTCAAAAAATACTAATAATTCAAATAATGTTTTTCAAAGTATTTTTATGTTTAAAATCAATCAATAATAGTTTCTAAATAATATTATCAAACATATTTTTTCAATACAGTGCATCATCAATTCATTCTATCAAAAGACATCCTATAATATATAGATTGACATTATTTGGTGTCTCAGTGCTGAATTTCAGATTTGCATGAAACGAATATAAATATATAAGGTGTATTTTTTTTTACCTCATCTCAAGTTAATGTTTTTCTTCATTAAACTTTTAGGGTTAAAATAACTTTTTCTAAGGCATTAAATTCATAACCCAAAGCCAATGTCAATAATGTGAGGAAAATAATGGTAGTTTAGAAGTTACACACACATATATAGGGGAGGTTTAGAGGAAAATCCTCATGAAAAAAAAAAAATGAGGAACACCCTAAGAACCATTCATTTAGACAATATGCATATGTACATACAAGTAATTGACGTTGTGTCTTGCTTTTAATGTACGTGTGTATGTTATGCGCATGTACATATCGGTCAAATTGCTAACAAATTACTTGTATGCAAATGTGCATACCATCCAGATGTAGGATTACGAGAGTATTCATCAGTTTTTTTTTTGAGGTTTTCTTCTGAAACTAACCCTATATATAGGGAGTTTAAAACGAGAACAATAACAACATAAGAGAACATTAAAACGACCAAATCATGTGCAAAATCACATCTAATTTTCCACTAACAATCAATGCAAGGGTGTGCCCGAGACATGGCTTGCGACCTCGGGACGTGGCCCCCGACTTCAGATCGTGGCTAAAGTGGTGTGAATCTATGTGATGTTATACTTGACTTTAGTTTAAAATCAAATGTGATTTAACTGTTTTCTTATTTTTTTTATTTGGTTATTGTTCTCGAATGAACTTGTCCCCTTTTCTCTCTCTCCATAAACTAGAAGGGTACTCGCGCAATGCAGCGAGATACATATCGCTTTTTATGTTTCACTTTATTTTTTGTCAGTATCAATGTTATAATGGTTTTGAAAAAGAGATATGTTTCATTTAAAAGCTCTATTTTTTTGTGTAATTTCTTTAATTCAGTTTTTTTTTTATATTTTTAGTTTAATAATATAACTTTTTATAAAAATAATTATTAAGTATTCTATTTTAACTCAGTGATTATCCTAATTATATTCTAGATTTTTTATATTTAAAATGAAATGTTTATCCTGTATTTGATCATGTTTATCCGTAGTTAGTTACATGAATTCATGAATGAAGCTTTAATAAGTTGTACTAAAGAATAATTTCATTGTAATGTTGAATTTTAGGTAATATGCATCAATAAACAGTACTATATGCATAAAAACGGTTTTTAAGAGTTTTTGTCAAATATATATATATATATATATAGGGACGGGTTCAAATGAGAACTCAAATTTGGTTGTGAACGTGAGAACAAATGAGAGTGCGATACGTGTCTCATTCAAAGAAATAATATAGTATATATTCAGTCTGAATATACAAAGAAATATTCAGTCTGAATATTCTTTTGTATATTCAGACTGAATATATACTATATTCAGTCTGAATATTTCTTAGTATATTCAGTCTGAATATTGCTTATTTTGACATTTGACACGTGTCACGTTTTTATTTGCTCTTACGTTCACAACAAAATTTGAGTTCGTATTTGAACTTTCCTCTCTATATATATATATATTGGACCGTCCATTATGGTTAGTATTTTTTCAAAAGGTATTTTTTTTTCCTTCGTTCGTAACAAGAACCAACTTTGTTCTAATACCAAAAAGGAAAAAAAAAAAAAAACCACATCAGCATGAAGTGACCAAAAGAGTAGACCAGATGAATGATGAAGAAAACTATCAAGATTTTCTGGACAATAAGGTAAATGAAGATTTTCTACATCTTACTAATGTAATTATTAATTATTATATTTTGGAACTTATCATCTTCTAAATTCTTTTCAAAGTCCTATAATATACTAAAATTATGATACTTTTTTGGGCTACAGCCATAAATATCCCCAAAAATATTTGGATTCTTGTTTATTTAGTTCTATATATATAACTTTATAGAACGGAACAATAAAGTGTCATATTTAAAGATGTTGTACTAATTTTATAGGAAACTTTTAAGAGTCTTAACAAGTTTTTAGGAGATTTTTTTATACAAAATGTCGTATTAACTATTTTATAGGACAATTTTAAGAACTATCATATAAACACATTGTATATAAGACACTTGTTTTTAAGACTAATTTTCAAATAGTGTCTCATATAAAAAATTAATATGATAACTTTTTTTTATTAAATGTTCTAAACTTTTTATGATGCCAAAAATTAGGGATGGCAAAAATTGACCCAACCCAGAAATTAGTAGGTTAGGTTAATATTTTTAATCTATTTAAATTAAATGGGTCAACTAGTTAGGTTAATATTTTCAATCCATTTAAGTTAAATAGGTCAACTAACAAAAGGGGTTTGGTTAAAACTTTCGATCAGTTTTTAATTCATTTACAACTCGTTTTCAACCCATTTAAAATATTATATATTTTTATTTTATTTTTAATTATAATTATAATTTTCAATCCATTTAAGTTAAATGGGTCAACCAACTATTATGAGTTGGGTTGAAATTTCCGATTTGTTTTCAACCTATTTAAAATACTATATATTTTTATTTTATTTTTTTAATTATAATGTCTAATATTATCTATGAAAAATTGAAATTTTGAAACCCCCTTAGTTTTGTCAAATGTGAAACCCTAATAAAGTAATATTTAACCCGCTTCCAAGTCTCCCTCTCCGCTATCTCTCTTCCCGTCGTCTGCCTCCAAGGCTCCAACAGAAATTAAAGTAACTTAGTAGATGCTTATTTATTTGAAAATTTTATTGCATTTGTGATCATTTTTATTCAAATTTTGAACAATTTATTTTTATTTATGTTTGTGTATTATTCATAAAACTAAATAGTTTAATCTTTTTTATTTTATTAAAAAATTTAAAATTAAATGGGTCAACTCAGATTCAACTCGTTTATTAACAGGTTGGGTTGAAAAAATCATAAGCAAGTCAACCCGCTATCAACCCATTTAAGTAGCAGGTTAGGTTGGGTTGGGTTAAAAAAATCTCAACCCCTTTAATTAAATGGGTTGGGTTGAGATTTTCGACCTGTTTAATAAATTGGTTGAACTCGAATCCAACCCAACCTGACCCGTTGACACCCTTACCCAAAATGTCCTATAAGCTTATTATAACGTCTTTACTCCAACAACTATGCTACTTTTTTTTTAAAATAGAGTATCAAACGTCAAAATCTCTAAAAAAATAATTCTATTCCAAAAGCTACTATGTTTTAACAATTTAATATTAACTACGTACTAAATATTCAATATATTTAATAAAATGTTATTGATTGAAAATTCTAAAATAATAATTCCTCACTCTATTTAGAGATTTTTACAATCTCTCTTATCTTTTCTTTATTTGAACATACAAGATAACATATCTTTGGAGCAAAAAATTGCTAAAATCCTACTTTTCCCCATTTTAGCATAGTTGTTGGACATGCACAGAATTCTCTATATTTAGAGTTTTCTGCCTAATTCGCTAAAATCGAAACCAAGATAGCAATGTTGTTGGACCATTTTAAAGAAGGAAACTCAACCTTTTTTTTATTTTAGCAATGTTGTTGACGTTTTATTGTTTGGTTGTATAAACTAAAGACATTGTTTTACAAACATAAACTAACTTATTTTTCTAGTACACGTTTGGATGGACATAAACTAACTTATTGAAATGTCAGTTGAAGCAACGTTTTTAGTAATCTTTTGGCACTTTTTACAGTTATAACCATTATGAATGGAGTATTAATTATTATTTAATATTTAGTATTATTACTTATTAATAAATACTAATTATTAATTAAAATTAGTTTCATTTTATTAATTAAAATTTTAATTAATTAATTAATTTTAGTTATTAATTAAGTTTAATTATTAATTAATATGAATTTTAAATTATTAAGTAATTTTAGTTGTAAAAATATTTATTAATTATTAAAATTATTATTAATTTTACCAATTGTTTATATATTATTATTTTAATATATTTAGTCATCAGAAAAAATATATCAATTTTTAAAAATATTTTTTTAAAGTAAATAAAGATATATATTTCTTTTGTTTATAAATAATAAACTTTGATAAATATTTTAGTAAAATAATTTAATTTTTTTTAGACATTATTAATTAACTAAGATATATAAGATTAACCAACATTGTTTTATTTATATTATATGCAACGATTACTTAAAATTTAAAATTGTTATTTAACATAAATATTTCTAAAATTTGTATTTGGTTACAAATACAAAAAAATTAATAGTATATATATAATAATAACAAATCAATTTAACTATTTTTAATTAACATATTCTATTTCTTAATTTTTTTTATCATTTAGTTTATATTAATTAACAAAATATATTATTAGAGTTATTTTAAATATATTATTAAATGTTAAATTTTACATATCATTTTTGGTTGTTTTTCATTTTTCAACTAATTTTTATCCAACATATTTAGTTCATCTGTTAGCTTATCAGTTATCAGTTAGTTTTCCAAACATAAACTAAGTCTTATAAAATAGTATATTAGAACACTTTACTTGAACATTTTTTATTTCCTATAAACCAGATTTTATTATAGCTAATCCTCGTTATGAGCCCATCTTACCCTCCTCCAGAAATATCCCCGAAACTACGTAAATATCTTTGGGATTATTTGTCATGTATTGCCCGACAATTGGAAGAATTTAAAGCATATATATAAGGACCATTCTCTTTGTCTACATTTAATTAAATAGTTTACTGTTTATGCGTCATCTCTACAAAAGTATGGTGTTTTGTAGCTATAAAGCAAATGTAGGTCTCATATTCCCACATTCTTATGTTATTTATCGTTATATATATATACGTGTGTTCTATAAATTTTCAATTTTTTATTCAATTTAAATGTATGTGATGACACTTGAAAGACTTGATTCCATCGATTAAACTTCATATGTCAAACACTAAATTAAAGTTAAATAGTTTTGATTGATATAGACTTGCATAACCATTAATATGGATGTTAACTAACCATAAAGTTGTAACACATTACGCATTGGTTGACATCCTAGACGATGTGGTGGAATATTAGGGTTTGATTTCAGATTTACAGAACAATTGTGGTCATTAAGTTTATGTAATATAATACATTTAAATTTGAAAAGAAAAAATAAATTAAAATTTTCAATATTGTAACAAATAAAGGATAAATCCTTTTGTAGAAATCAACACTTGGATTACTCGAAATGACAAATCTATATTTGATATTTAAAAACCTGACCAACCCGATCAACTTAATGCAACGTAAAATAATTCAATCTGAAGCAACCCGATGTCTAATCGAGTTGTAAGATTTTCAAACCGTAGGTATTGGGTTGATATCGGGTTATTTTTATTTGAATCAAACCCAACCCGATCAACTCGATATCATTTTATTTTTCTGACTTTAATATGATTGTTGAGTTTTAATTAATATATAGACACCATCACATACCTTTTTCATATACATATATTTTCAATCTATTCTCCATGTATATATAATTCATTTGTATACATGTTCATTAAAGATCAACAGTTAAAATGTCTCTAGTTCAGCTTTAGTTCTATCTTTTAGCGCATTGTAAAGATCAACAGTTAAAATGTCGAGAGCCGACAAGCTATCTTTTTCAGAGATGGATGAGTCATTCAGATTTGATACCTGAGTAGGAGACGAGGAGATGCTTGATGAAGTAGATTCATATATTTCTTCTGCTTCCCGAATCTTTGCCATAAAATAAATAAGGGCCATATCTTCTTCATATGAGTCTGACTCGTCAGTGATGTGTGTCCAGTCATGTTCTTCAGCGATCAGGCCTTTGCCTTTTCACTGGGTTTTCTTCATTTTCATATACTTTTCTTTTAACTAGAGATATTTATCATCTCTAGGCTTGAAAGAGTTTGAGAAAAGATAGGAACAACAACCTTCTTGGATTTGCATTAACTTGCAAAGTGATTCTTGCGTTGACAATTATAACATATTGCAGATGCTTTATCAATGGAAGAGATCTTTGACTTAATAGAGTCAAAGATAGAAGGATTTCTTCTAAAGTTACTCTTGCTGTCAACTCTCCTGAAGGTATTGTTCAGAAGAGCCAGAGATTTATCGAATTCTGAAAGATCAGCATCTGATATGTCCTTAGAGTTAGATTCATCTAACTTAGTGATAGAGGTGATAGAGGAAGAGACTGTTTTTTGAAAGGTCAGTCTATGATGACACTAAAGCCAAAGAAGAACTTGTAGAGCCTTTAGTGTCCTTTACCAGATTCTTCTTAAATACTTGGGAATTCTCATGATTGAGCAATATTCTATATAAAGCACTTAAGGAAAAAAAGTTAGTATTCTTTGACAATTTAAGACATATAGTAAATGTATCCCATTGTTAAGGAAGAGATTCCATGAACTTTGTCAGAACTTTAGAGCTAGAATATTCTCAACCAACTGTTTTCAGATCTATAATTAAACGGTTAAACCTTTGATGAACCTGAGATAGGGTTTCATTCTTACCACATATGAAGCTTTCATATTGTCTTACTAGGTTTATTTTTCAAGATTCTTGTACCTCATTTGTACCTTCATATTGAACACAAAGAGTGTACCACACAGATTTAGAGGTTCTCATCTTCATGACAGAAAGATAAATATCATCTAGAAGGGACATAGCAATAATAGATCTAGCTTTTGTATCAACAACTATTTCCATTTTGTCTTCCTCACTCCATTGATGTGGAGCTTTGTGAATACGTCTCTCAGGGATAGTAGCAGAAGTTGCAGTCTCAGGAACTGCAGGGACTAGAGTTGTTGGAATACATGATCTATTTTCTATATAGTAGGGGATCTAAGGATCTGAACCCTCTAGAAATAAAGTCATTATTTCCTTCCAGACAAGGAAATTGTCCTTGCTAAACTTTGGAGGTTTTGCAAGTGATCCATTGTCCTTGTAGTTTATATTAGGGTTAGCCATTTCAAAAAACAAATAACAAGATATTAGTTTTCGAAGAATAGAAAGTAATAAATACTACTCTGGTACCACTTGTTGGTCTCAAAGGATTCCACAAGAGTGTATCAGTACCAATACAGTTTGTAGAAGCGGCGGGATGAATACAAACACAACTTTTTAAGATTTTAAATAAGTTTATTATGAATAAAAAAATTACAGATTGTTTACGCAATAAGAACAAGTAGAAATTCCTATTCTAAAACAATCTAAAAAACACTAAGGAGGTGTTTGGTTCGCAAAATGGAATTCGATGGAATTGGAATCCATCCAAGGAATTTGACTTTGAAGGAATTAAAATGGAATTTGATTGAATTTGACCACACGTTTGGTTGATAGGAATTGGAACGGAATCTCGCAAAAGAATAGAAATATGCATCTATCGGGGTGGGGGTGACAATTGTGACGATGACATTAGTGGTGTGGTGGTGGGTAGGTGGGGTGGGGTAGGGCATGGGAAAGGGGTGGCGACTATGATAGAAAAAAATAGTGGCGTAGAGGTGATGGTGGGTGGGGGTGATGGTGGCGGTAGCGGTAGCGGTGGGTACACTACTAGAAAATTGAGTATTTTCAACAGAAAATGTCGTTGAAAATTTTCTATGAATGTTAGAGAGATTATTGATAAAACATAAATTTTTTACGAATTTTCAACGAATTTCCGTTGAAAATCTCTCACAAAATGCATTTTCAACCTAAAAGTTTTTGATGAGACATTCCGTTGAAATTTTTTTGGTTGAATATACATATATGTTTGTGAGAGATTTTCAACGGGAATTCGTTGAAAATTCGTAGAAAATTTATGTTCTGTTAATAATCCTCTAAAATTCGTAGAAAATTTTCAACGACATTTTCCGTTGAAAATTAATTTCTGTTGAAAATACTCAATTTTCTAGTAGTAGGTGGGGTTGCGGTGGTGGAATGCTAATATTATTGATGGTATATTAATTGATGGTGGTGGTGACAGTGTCGGCAGTGGTGGCGGTGGCGGTGGATATGTTGCCGGTGCGGATAGGGCAGGGCAGAGGGCGGTGGTTAAATTTATTTTTGTCTTTCTGAAGGAAATTTATAAATTGTGTTGCATTTACAACAAAATGGAATTCAAAATCCTTCACATATGCTAAGGAATGATCAAATCCCTCAACCGTGGATTCCGATGGAATCCAATCTTTTCATTAAGCGAACCAAACACCATTAAGGAATTTGATCAAAGGAATTTGTCATTCCAATTCCATTGAATTCCTTTGAATTCCGCGAACCAAACAGCTCCTAAGAGTTGATGCACAAGATAAGGAAAAATAAAGAAGCAGAGGTTCAAGAAAATAGACACGTATGCATGAAGATGAAGAGGAGGTTCTTCATCTATTTATACTCAATGCATTTAATGCAAGTCAGAAGATACATATCACGTGTCAAGCATCCATTAGAGGCTTGTCCTTTGTTCAAAAAGCAACCATGCTTTTAGTCGAATATGAACAGCGACCCTATCAGAGTTGGTAAGTACGTGAGAGGCAATAAAATAACTCTGTACGTACTATCTGACATGGATTATGGGGAGGTTGACTTTTGTAAATCGAGGATAAGATAAATTATAATCTTGTTGAGTATGCTTCATTTTTGATCACTTATACTGAGGGCTCAAGGAGGATCCCTTCAGGTATCACTGAAGCATACAAGATCTCACACTTTATATAGACAATCTTTGTTATCACTGAACCGCTTCAGATAACGAGCTAATTATCTCTTTCTTTAACTCAGTCTTCGACATTCGCTGAAGATTCTATTGTGTGAACTTTGTCTTATGGTCTTCTAGTTCAGATCTCATTCCTGATGGGTTCCAGCGATCACCGACTGCAATCAGCGTTTGCATTTGTTGAACCTGAACATTATCTAAAACTAAGAATTTCACTAAGTATGGAAGGATTATAATCAAATCACTGGGAGCTTGGATCAACAAAGAGAATGGAGGGTGAAGAACACATAAAACACTAGTTTTAAGGAGAAGAAAATGAAGAGGTTGCCTTTCTCAAATACCCTTGGATACACCAATAAACTTTAACTCTCTTGATCTACTCTTGAATAGCTTCCAAAAATTTCCTGAAAGTCGCATCAGTCGCAGTTGTATCTACCGCGTGATTTCTTCATTTTTCAAGCCCGAAATGATTTCAACAATCTTCGTATGATAATTATATAAAACCCTCATAATTATCATCATTAACACCGATTGATAACGTGATTAATCATAATTGGAATCTTGGAAATCATAGGTGTTACAACTTATCAGCGCTAATTTCTTACATGGGTGTTAACAATTTGAATATTAAACGAGCTACTTGAATTCGAACACAAAAGTTTGTTTAACTTAAAGAGTTGAATTTCATAAATATAATATTAGACTCCATTGGTTTGAAAGCACGATTATATTTTTTGAACGAAGTTGAGTCATACGACGATACACCTTTTCAAATAGAACATGTTCATATGTTTATCAGTCATACAATCAAAATATAAAGTTTGTCAAGTTTGAATTAATGAACGAGTTAATCAATCTCAAGTTTGAGTCCAGAAACAAACTTATAAAACTTAGTTATAGGTCATAATCTGAAATCAAAACTATTAAACGGGCATTGTGCTCGAGCTCGAATAATAGAGAATATTCACCTTGAGGTAAAACATTATTTTGAATTTAAACGACCACAAACTTAATATTAATCTCCAATACATTGCTAAAATTGAGAAAATTGAGAAAATTGAGATCTTATTATTTACTTTACTACAATAAATTTTTTACATTGTCTTTGAAATAGAGAAAAAAAATGCTAACTCCTTGTTTGATGAATTCTTTAAAATTGGATTAAAATTTATAGAGAGGAAAATGATTTTTTTATATTTTAATATATAAACGATATTGAATTATTGTTATTTTTATATAATTTTTTGTATAAAATATTCTAATAATATAATTAACTTTAATAAAGATTTCAAGTTTTCGATCTTTATTTAAAAAAAATTATAAAACATATTATATATTGGTGTGTGGATAATTTTTGAAGAGTTTTAGTGAAACTACTATCACATGATATATGCAACAGAAACATACTTAAAAATCATCTATGGCAAATACTAACAACCTATAAGGATACATACGTTCTAGATATTTAACTACAAAAGAATTAACAAAAATTACTTACTTGTTGATTGTGATTGTCAAAAACCACAATCATGAATCAAACCTTTGATCTCGATTCTTGGATGCTAAGGACCAATAGTATGAATTTCTCTAGTGGCTCACACTTAAGAACACTAAAATCTAACAATCAAGAAGAGGCTTAAATCGTAAACCTTCAATATAGTTTTCGATTTTGGGAGAGAGGGAGAGGGAGAGATCTTGCGCCAAGAGAGAGAGAGAGAAAAATCAACTTAGGTTTGACCCCTAACAATTTATTTATAACCCCTCTTCTGCTTCTCGACTAAGTTACCTATTTTACAAATAGCCCTCTTGAACCGATAATCTTGATAAAACTACTTTAATCAATTATCATTTAGTCTCTAAACTTTATATAATTAATCTAATTTATAAAATACTTCATTTATCTTCTGATTGTTTATTTGGGCCTTAAAGGCAACCCAAAAGAACCATGCTATTATAATAAGTGTTACCAACAATTAATGATTTTGGACACTATATCCAACAAATTTTAGATGAAAAGATCTTTTATGTATGCATACATCTCCACAAGTATGATGTAAATGGAAATTATAACTTGTATAATCACAATCAAATAAAAATCGAGGGATTTTAAAATTTTAAAAATCTTTTTAGATAATTGAAAAGTGAAAAGAATCGTTGACAAACGCAAAAAGGTGAAAATCTATGTTAAAGCACATGCGTTCTTTTATGGGGGTCTGGGGTTTGTCGGAAAAACAACGTTGGGAAGGGATCATTTTGGATGCAAAACATGACAAATAGATTATTATTATAATCCGTCATATTGGTATTTTGTTATAAATCCGTCATAAGTCCGTTATAAATGTATTTACAAGGTATTTATTTATTGTAATAAAAAATGTTAGTGACGGATTTCGACAAGTTTATTGCCGATTTTTCGGGTGTTTACTTTGGTTTATTCCGTAGAAAAAATTTCGACAGAAATTCGTCGGAAATAGCCCTGTGTTTCGTAGTGTTACTAACTGCTGACCCGTCTGATTGGGTCAGTAAATCTGACTTGGTCAGCAGTCAGAGCGTTTACTAAAATCATTGTCTGACCGAGATCTGACCCACGATCTGACCGAAAACTTACACGGTCAGCTTCAAAATTATGCTTACCCGGGTCAGATTTAACATTTTCACATTTTGCCCTCAAATTTAACATTTCCACATTTTGCCTCAGATTTAACATTTCCACATTTTACCCTCAAATTTAACATTTCCATTTCACTCCACTATGATATCTCTCTCTCTCTCTCCCTCTCTCTCTCTCTCTCTCTCTTTCTCTCTCTCTCTCTCTCTCTATATATATATATATGTATATATATATGTGTGTATATAAATATATCTAATTTTGGCGTTCTCTTCATTCAAATGTGATTACGTGATACATATATGATTTTTTTATCAAATATAAAAAAACCGATATAAAAATAAAAAAATTCCTGACTTTTTTTTATCAAATGCTAGTATTTAAGATATTATTTCACATATATTTGTTTAATACGATGAAATTTTTCACATGTATTTGTTTCTTCATATGAATCTTTTTTATGCATATTTTTTGTTTCACTAGATGAATCAATTTTTTTTCCGCATATAATTATATTCATAAGGTGAACACAAACATATATGTGAAACAATATCTTAAATTATAACTTTTGATAAAAAAAAATCATGAAAAAAGTATATTTATATAGGTTTTTACGAGTTTGTAACTTTTTTATGATTTGTATTTGATTATCGTTCTATATATATATATATATGATATAGGGGCGGGTTCAAATGAGAACTCAAATTTGGTTGTGAGCGTAAGGACAAATGAGAGCACGACACGTGTTTGAATGTAGATTATTCAAAGTGAATAATCAAAGAAATATCCAAATTGAATAAACATTATTCAGACTGAATAATCAAAGAAATATTCAGATTGAATATAGTATTTATTCAGTCTGAATATTTCTTTGATTATTCACTCTGAATATGACACATGTCGCGTTCTCATTTGTCTCACGTTCACAACCAAATTTGAGTTCGCATTTCAACTTTCCTCTCTCTCTCTCTCTCTCTATATATATATGTGTGTGTGTGTGTGTGTTCAATTTTTTTTTGAGTAAAATAGTATTATTTTTTTGCAATTAATCATAAAAAAATATATTATTTGGCAATTAATCATTAAAAATATTTTATCATTTTCTATGGTAAACATTTATTTATTTTTTGATGCAAATAGTAAGCATTTATTTAAAGTATACATGATGTTTTTTCCTCCATTAAACTATTAATAATAGAAAAAACTACATTTTATTCAAAATATAGTACAAATAGGGTTATAATGGTAATTTTATGGTTGGTAAGCACTTACCAAAAATATTTGGTAAACATTCTTACCCGAGATAGCACTTACCTGGGACAGCACTTACCCGGGTCAACACTCTTACCTAAACAGAACTTACCCAAACAGATTTGGTAAACAGCCCCTTAGTGTACTTTATGAATTACATAAAAACAAAAATCAAAAAACAGCTATAGATGCGGGTCCAAAAATATAATTTACTATAACTTTAGGTATAAAAAGATAAAAATAATTCTTATTTGAGAAATTAAGGAACACATGACTAATTTAATGGAACCTCCTTTAACGATGATAATTGGAGGGACTAGTTTATACTCCAAAACACGAAATTTGGACCACTTGTATTCTTTATATAGACGAAACCAAAAGACATTCATATATGAGAGACCAAAAATATAATTTACTCTTTAAAAAATATGTAACTCCATATTAATGAATTATAATAGATTGATGACACTTCATTTTAAGGAGTTTTGACTAACTTAAAAGACTAAAAATTGTTTTTTCTACCATCCAATAGGCAATCACATAAAGTTATATTAAAAATTAATCTAGTCAAACTTAAAATAAGAAACCAATAAAATAATTTTATAGTGAAATAAATATTATATATAATGTGTTAAAAAGGATTGTGCAAGAAAATTAGGGGATGGTCAGGTTGGATTGGGTTTGGGTTTAATAAATTTGTTAAATAGATCGAAAATCTCAATCCAACCTAACCCATTTAATTAAATGGGTTGAAATTTTCAACCTAACCCAACATGCTACTTAAATTGGTTGACAATGGATTGACTTATTTACGATTTTTTTAATCCAACTTGTTAAATAAACGGGTTGACCCATTTAATTTTAAATAAAAAAAAGATTATATTATTTAATTTTATGAATAAAACACAACCACAACCACAAATAAAAATAAATCATTCAAAGTTTGAATAAAACACAACCACAAATGCAATAAATTGTTCAAATATCTAAGCATCTAGTTAAGTTACTTTAATTTCTGTATGAGTCTTGGAGGTCGACGATAGGAAGGGAGAGAGCCAAGAGGGAGACTTGAAGGCGAGTTACATATTACTTTATTAGGTTTTGCATTTGACAAAACTGAAAGAGTTTCAAATTTTCAATGTTTCATAGATAATATTAGACATTTAAATTAAAAATAAAATAAAAATATATAATATTTTGAATAACTTGAAAACGGGTTGAAAATATGTCGAAAATCAACTCAACCTAACGCAACACATTTATTTAAATGGATTAGATGGGTTGGCCCATTTAACTTAAATGAGTTGAAAATCTCAACCAACTTGCTAATTTTGGTTGGCTCGGGTTGGGTTACCGGTTGGGTCACTTTTTGCCACCCCTATTAAGGATATGATTTAAAATGAAAAGCGTAACAAATAATATGGACCCTTAATCACTTTTAATATTATCTCACCCCATCTCATTAATGTAGTTGATATGGAAATGGATTTGGTACATCCCAATGCAATTTATTATTGTTCATCTTCAATTAGTAATGCTCTGCCAGTGAAGATCCGTTTCTATCTTTTTTACCATAACTTTTTTTCAATATAACTTCTATCCTCACAATAACTTTTTTTCTCACTAAAACGTAACCCTAAAGATTAACCTTATATAAGATAGATGTAGAAGGGAAAGGGATGAAATATGTGCATACATTTTCTTTATAATAATACGGTTTTTATAAAAACTTACCTTCAAAAAATTGTGAGAAGATGATGAAAAAAAGTTGCCCATATTCCCTTATTCCGAAATTCTCAAATGCTTAAAAAACACATGCCCCATATTTTGAAATCGCAGCCTAATAACACGTTTGATTTTAATTATGGATGTTCAATATGACAAATTAATGTTGAAATTCTTAAAGATTGAATTTTAAAAATCTAATCTATAAATATAATTTGAGATGATATAAGACTATACTGTTTTTTTAAGACTTATAAATATTTTTACACTTCAAATTTCACAACAAAACACTGTGAAAAGTTATGACTTGGGATCATATGGGACTAGACTATTTTCCTTAGATCCGTGAGGCCACTTGAAACTTCACAACAAAACATTGTGAACGTTACTTTCACATTGTTTTGTTATAAATGTTCGAATTTTTTTTATCTTCACAATGTTTTGTTATAAACGTTACTTTCTCATTAAAACAGGTTGGTCTCATGTGAACTCAACCAACACACACATATATATATATAGAGAGAGAGAGAGAGAGAAAGCAAGAAGATGATTCAAATGAGAACTTTTTGGGTTTACAGAAACAAATGAACGTTTTCGTAGCCATATATATATTTTAACGAATTAAAAAAATTAATTAATAATAATCTAATTACTTTAAGGGTATTATGGTCAAAATATTATTTTATGAATGTTAGTATTCACGATTTCCTCATATTGTACAATGTACAATCTTGATTAATTTTTAACAATTTAAATATTAAATATAGTTAAATAAATATAAGATCAAGATAAATATGGAATATCTTTAAATAAATATAAGATTAAGAGAAATATAAAAAACCAAACTCAGTATCATATATGATTTTAGAAAATTGAAATATAAAATATCTTTAAAAAAAGTATTATTTTTAAAACTTTAAAAATTGTAAAAGTTTATTATTTTTAAAAATTGAAGTTAAGATTTTTTAAACGAGATATGTTGATGATTATGAATGTTTACTTTCCCAAATCGTGTAAGAACAATACATGATTACAATGACAGTTATGTCAACAAAATGATAAAATCACATATTATTTCAGTATCATATATGGTTTTGTACAAATGATATTCACACATGATTATAATGCCAAATATGTCAACAAAATACATATAATTTCAGTATCATATATGATTTTATACAAATGTTAATGTAAATTAATAAGTGATTTTGTACAAAAATAATGTAAAATCATATATGATATAATTATAATATAATATCATATAACATTTTATTATTAATTGATTTTTACAAAATTTATATATTCATAATATATTATAAAGTAATAACATATATTCTAAAGTAATAATATATTAGAATAGTATATTATTACTATCGAGTGTTACCAATTTTATCCCTAAAAGAATTTACCCTTGGTAGAAAGTATATTTCAACATCTATTAATTACTTCAATGTCATCTAATATAATATTAATTGATTTTACAATATTTGTGGCTTAGAAACCATTCATTTGTTTCTTAAAATAAGGGGTGTTCTCGCATGATTTTTCCCCCATATATATATATATATATATATAGAAGGAGGTTCAAATGAGAACTTTGTAAATTTAAAGAAACAAAGGAACACCTTGTGGACCACATATGATGTGGGTTCCACACATTATAAAATTATATCTGATTCAATGGTAGGCCCCATTGAATCAGATATTATTTTATAATAGGGGGTGTTCTTGTATGATCCCTCCCCTATATATATATATATTACATGTGAAACTTTTACATTATGAAACAAATATATGAGAAACTTTCAACTTATGAAAAAAAAAATACATGTGAAACTTTTATATTATAAAACAAACATATGTTTAATAACATCTTAAATCATAGCATTTGATGAAAAAAAATAATGAAACTTTTCAATTTTATATTGGTTTGTACGAGTTTGTAACTTTCAACTGGTTTGTATTTGAACTTCCCCCTCTCTCTCTCTCTCTCTATATATATATATATATATATATATATATATATAGGGGAGGGATCATGCAAGAACATTATCAATCTAAAGGAACAAAGGAACTAATTTGGGTCCACATATGATGTGGGGCCCACAAATAAAAAATCATTTATGATTTTATGATTTTTTTCTAAAAAATCATAAATGATTTTTTATTTGTGGGCCCCACATCATATGTGGTCCAAAATGGGTCCTTTGTTCTTTTAAAAACCCAAAGTTCTCATTTGAACCTCTCCCTATATATATATATATGTAGAGGAAAGTTCAAATGTGAACTCATTTTTGGTTGTGAACGTGAGGACGAATCTCAGCCACTGATCCGGTCAATAAAGACAACTTTGACCTGGTTCCCCACCTTTAATAATCTCCACCCTCCCATGAATCGCGTCAATCCTCCGTGATCGCGTCCACCATAACCGAAGATGTGTGGCTGAGATTCGTCCTCACGTTCACAACCAAAAATGAGTTCACATTTGAACCTAACCCTATATATGTATATGTATATATATGTATATGTATATATATGTATATGTATATATATATAGCGTTAGGTTAAAGAGAAAACGCAAAAAATAAAAATCAAGAACACCCTAGGATCCCTCCATCTCGACGGTATTCATTAAAACATACTGATAATTTGTAACATTCATTTGTGCATATGCACCAATGCTTCTATAATTATAGAAACATTGGTGCATAGAAAAAAAACCGTGGTGTGCATTAGTGCATACCGTTCGGATGAAGGCAGTTCTTCAGTATTTTTTAGTGTTTCCCCTTGAACATTCCCTTTAAAACTAAAGAACACCCTAGGGTCAGGTTCATGAGAAAACTTAAAAAAATACATACTGAAGACACACTTTGGGATCCCTCCGTCCAGATGGAGGGCTCCCATAGTGTTCTTCAATTATTTTTAGGTTTTCCCCTACCCCCTGGTTTTCCCCTTGAAAACTAAAGAACACCCTAGGGCCAGGTTCATGAGAAAATCTAAAAAAATGCATATTGAAGAACACTTTGGGAGCCCTCCGTCCAGATGGAGGGCTCCTATAGTGTTCTTTAATTATTTTTAGGTTTTCCCCTACCCCCCTCCCCCCAAACTATCTCTTTGTCTCTTTCTCTCTCTCTATCTCTCTTCCTATATATATATATATATGGGGTTATTTAAGGGAGAATTGAGTTGTTTGTGATAACTGTGAGATCCAATCTCAACCACAAATCAATAGATAAATTAGGAAATTAATAAATTTGGTAATTTGAATTAAAATTTTAATTAAAGGATATTATAGGTATTATAAAAAAACTTCTCTCTCCTCTCTCCTATCTTCTCTCTCCGACCTCATATCTCCGATCTCCGATGAATATTATTCCGGCCAACAATTTATAAAATGTGATACCAAAATACCTACAAGATGCATTATAAAACCAAGTAACACAAGATACATAATATATATGATACCAAAATACATACAAGACCACAGTGATACCACTTTCCACTGTGATAACCGCTGTGATACCACCATCCACTGTGATAACCCGCTGTGATACCTACTATCCACTGTAATAACCGCTAAGAAACCCATCTCCGACAATATCTATTTTACATCTCCGGTGAGATCTCGGTTACGGCTTAGATCTAAAACTCGATCTGTGTATATTACATCTCCAGCAAAATCCGTCTCGATGAGATACAACGGTGATTGAGATACGGAGGCGACGGTGGTGGTAGAGACAACAGTCGACGAGTTATGGTGGATGATATACAGCGGTCAGTGGTGGTGGTAGCGACGACGATCGATGAGATACGACGGTGTTGGTGGTAGCGACGACGGTCGATGAGATACGGTGGATGAGTTATGGCGGCGGCGACGGTGGTGGTAGCAACATCGGTCGATGAGATACGGCGACGGTGGCGGCGGTGGTGGCAGCGACAACGGTCGATAAGAAACGGTGGCTGAGATATGGCGGTCAATGGTAGCAGCGGTGATGGTGGTAGCAACAGCTTGGAGGTCCATGGCGGCATCTTGGAGGTAGGTCGGAGCTTTATGAAGCCTGGTAATGATTTGAGAATTGAAGGAGGCGTGTATATTTGTTTTAGGGTTTTTCTCATTTGTCAAATATACCAATTTACCCCTTTATGTTATTTTAGAAAATAACATTAATTAGTAAAATGATTGGTTGAGATCGGATCTCATAGTTATTTGATTATGTCCCTATATATATATTTACAAAGTTCTCATTTAAACCTTCCTCTATATATATATATATATATATAAAAGACCTTAAGATGATAACATGAGACACCCATAATCGAATATTTATCAAATGGTGAATTCTCATGATTTCTTTTATTGTTGCACAGAGATGAGAAAGTGAAAATTTTAAAATGAAAGTGACTATCCAAATGATAAGATGATCGCTTTAATGTTGTTTCCAATTGTAAGTTAAATAGTTATTTTTTTTTCATTTACATGACAAAACATGTCATCTAATAATTAAACATTTCATTTTCATTTTTATATAAATTTATATGAAAGAAACTCAAATTATTTATATTTTATTATTTTAACATATATCTTTATTTGATATTTATTTCTTTATTTTCTACATAGTTGAAATTTAATATTATGGTAAAATGTTTATAAATCAAATCTTTTACTACAAGAAAAATGACTTTTACCCACAAAAAATTATTCAGATAAATTTTTTGGGTAGTTACCACGGATCACCCGAAAAATACTAATGGTTCCAGTAAAATCCGATATTTTCAACAAAATACCATCAGATTACCCAGGAATTTCCTGGGCAATCTCTCATTGATTTTATTCACCACCAACAAATTAACCACCAATTTTTGTGACGATTTTGTGACGAATCACCCTTTAGCGACGGATTTTCCACAAAAATGTTCGTAGGTAAAAACTTTCCATTTTAATAGTGTTTATTAAGTGAATCAAACATTGTATTTTATTTTTATTATTGTTATTTATACATCATTAAATATTTTAACAAATTGAACTGCAATTCTATTTTCTTAACATGACTGGTTTTATTATTTACATAATCAACAACTCAATTGTAAGGTAACAATTATTACAATTCAAACCATTTTCTTAATTTTAAGTTTATCAAAGGTTATGAGTATATACTATATGATGAGAAGATGATAAATTATCATTTAAAAGTTCGGTTTGGGTAAATTAACTTCTAGCCACCATCTTTTTACAAAAAAAAATTGTTTAAAAAAATTAATCATCAATATATGTTACAACGCAACAAACATGCATGGGGTTGTTGTGACTAGGGATGTAAACGATTCGAGCTTTTAACGAGCTCGAGCTTGATAATTCTCGAGTTCAAGTCGATCTTGAATATAAAATAGAACTCGTTTAACTAAACGAGCCAAACTTTATAAAACTAATGCTATACTTGTGTTCAAAAACTCGATTCACTTTTTCGAGCCGAACCGAGTCGGGCCGTTCAAACATACTCCTTTTTCGAACCAAATATGCTCATATATTTATTAATCATACAGTAAAAATAAAAAAAATTGTCGAGTTAAAGCTGATAAACGAGATAATTGATCGCGAGTTCGAACCCATAAACAAGCATCAAGCTGGGGATGTCCTAAAAAACTCGCCGCGACAGCCGCTATGGTGCGCTATGGCTTAAGACTTGTGTCTGACGCCACGTTATGCCTGTGGCACGCCATGACCTAATGCGCAATTTTTGTAATACCATATTTGATTTTTCTTATCCTTATAGTGTCTTATTTTTTTCTTTTTAATATATAACCTAATTTAAAATGTTTAATATCATTAACATATTGATTAATAGTAGAAAATGAAGGCTTATATATGTATACTATTATACATGATATACAAATTTGGTTCCATAAGACACGCCTTGAAAAACGCCATGGCTTCTAAGGCTTAAGGCTTGACCTTGCCGCCACGCCACGCCTCACGTTTTAGAACCTTGGTTGGGCTCGATAACTCAAAAAATATTCGAGCTCGAGCTGAAGCCCTATATTGAAAAGTTAATCGAGCTCGAGCCGAGCTCGAGTCCAGTATTAATTTTCTGAGTCCGACTCGATTTATCTAATGACATTAACTATAAGATTTGAGTATTCTTCGAATTTAAAATTTGTGATGCTTTTTGGTTCTCTAACAACAACTCCCATGTGAAATGGTATGTTGAAGAACAGATTTGAGTATATATAAAGGGTAAGGATGTTATTAAAATGTGAAGAAATGCATTTGTTATATATATTTTCTGGCAGACGATTTTATTTACAATAAATTATATATAAAAATGGCGATAGGTGGAATAAGTAAAAGGCTTCATTGGTTAAATATATTTTTTAACGACCTATCTTTTGCAAAAGGATTTATCAATATAAAAAATTAAGAAGAAAAATAAATTTTCACAATAGATGTATCATTAGCATTACGAAAAATGCTATTTGAATTCTAAATAACCTAAAACAAAAACAATTAATGATGCATCAACTTTTCATAACAAAAAATATGAATATATATGCAAATTAACCATTAAGGAAATATGTTTTATCTTAACTTGATCTAATATCTCTAAAAAAAATTATATTTAAATTGAGTATTTTAAAATCTTGCACTATTGTTTTGTTTTGGTCATCCAACATCGATGGTGAGATGATAAATTGGTTAACATGTTTGAGTATATAAAAGGGATGAGAACGTCTTTAAAATGTATAAATGTGCATTGGTGAAATGACAAAAAAATTGAAGAGTTGGTTTCATATAAAGTAAAATATTGGTTTATTAGTTTAAAATCTAATACGTAAATATTTTTCAAAAATAAAATCTAATATGTAAATGATCAAACGACTTAACTTGGTTAACAAAAAGTTTACCGCCCATTGCAGAACGCGTGATGCACAACACAAGTTAGTTTTTATGTCAAAAAAACTATTAGGATAAACAATTCTAAATCTATTTATATAACTGGTAATCATATAAACTTGATTTCTTACTATGTATCTAGTAGGACAGTTTGTAACCATCCTTGTAGACAACTTTTATTGTAGTGCTTTTTTTGTAATAGCAATAAAAATGAGTTCTTAACAAGCGTTCTAATTTCTTCATTATCAACAAATTTAGTTTATGGTTGTTATCAATTTTAAGGAACAACTTTCGATACTTGAAACAATCAGAATTTTCTATAATACATGTAAATGGGTGGTTTATAAGATCTTATGAATTAGTTGAGTCAAAATCATCAAAATACTGATTTATTATTCATAAAAAGATATTGAAGTGTTATTGTTACAAAACAATAGCAAGACAACAAAAAGAATTATTAACCCAATTTTCTTTATTTTTCGTCATTATCGATATTTTTTCTTCAGTTAATCCAACATGATATATATATATATACAAAATCTCTCATATGTATAAAGTAAATTTTGATCAACGTGCTTTTCAATAGTTAATAGCGCTTGATAATAAGGATCAAAGTACTTCTTTCCTAAATAAACCATACAAATTTCTGCTAAATATTGTAACAAACTGTCTCGAGAGCAATCCCACACTGCCTCTTCCAAGAGCATCATGTGAGAGAAAAGATACACGCACAATGATTCGCGCTTGACTTAAGGCCTAGTGCGCACAAGAAGATCAATCGTAAAAGAAATTGTAATTTTCACGTTACGGCTGACTACGTTAAAAACATTCGTTATGTTTTCAAACCACAGGACGGCTGACTAAGTTAAAAACATTCGTATAATATAATAATTTTTTTAAGTTTTAATAAAAATGATAAATAGAGTAAAATGACTAAAATGTCCTTCTAGTTAACCTACAACGAATCTTTTTAACGGAGTTAGGACACAAGGACCAAAGACGTTTGAAAATGTAAACCACATGACCAAATCCATAATTATTTTGAAAAAGGGACGCACAGTGTTATTAAATGTAAACTATAAGGACCAATCATGTAATTTAATCCATATTATATTATATTATATTATACTAGAGTTTGGCTCCGCGCGTTGCGCGGTGACAAAATTTATTTTGTTAAGAAGTACGTAATTAAGTTAAGATTAAACGTAATTTGATAATAAAGTTTTATATGATGGTGAAGTTTATTTTATTAAGAAATATGTAACTAAGTTACAATTAAACGTAATTTGATGATAAAAATGTAATCTAATAATGTAGTGTGTGTTTTAGATCAAATGATTTATTTTTTTTATTTTTATAAATTCATGAACATATAATTCATCTAAATAGTTAGATGTGTAATCAAAATTAAAAACGTCATATAACTAAATTTACAATACAATCATGTAATGCGAAATAAATGAAGAGTTTTTTTTATCAATAGTTGAACAAAATGTAATATCCACTTACAATGAGAAACTGTATAATGCAAGACATATAAAGAATAACATGTATTAGATAAAGCTAAAGAACCAAAGAGCTTGTAAACTAAAAAACGCCCAACATGAGTAAAATTTAAAATCACACATACAAAAGTTGTAATGCCAACAAAATCATGATACAAATATACATAAATTTATAATTCGATCAAAATCAATAAACGAACCTATATAAAATTCTTACCTTGTATCATAAAGTATCAAACTTGAAGAATATTCATGATATAATGCGTAAAAGTTATAATGCAATCCTAACCATGATACAAACATACATAAATATATAATGTGATCTATATCCATTTACAAACATACATAAAATTGAAATCTGATCAAAATCATCAAACAAAGATATACATATAACCAAAGGGCCTTTGGCCTAGCGGTATGTGAGTCCCTTGTCTTCTAGGAGGTCGGGGGTTCAAAACTCACCATAGGTGAGGAGGGTGTGTGAGTTTGTTTGTTTATTCAATTACCGTATATAAATATTATATACTTCAAAATATATATATATATATATATACATATAATTACCATTCAATAAAAATCACAACACAAACATACATAAAATTATCATTAAATCAAAATCACATTACGAACAAATATAAATAAATAATTCAATCAAAACCATAAAACAACATATATAAAATTATTATCTTAATTAGATCATAACCCAAAAATCTTAATAGCTCCAATTAAGCGAATACAATGACAAATTCTATCGTTGAGAATACTCCTCAAAATTCCGACAAAGCTGGGAAAAAGCTATATATCGATAATATCAGAAGTAAAACAAAAGAGAAACCAAAGAGAAAATAATAAATTCAGATTTATAAATCTGACAGTATTTTGTCATCATTGACACGTGATTCAACTAAACTTTGAGATACAAATTCGAAGCCATTGATAAGGATATTTGTTTTTATCATATCTCCTTCTAATCTTTTTATGAAAATAAAATTCAAAAAATGTATCTTGTACTTAGTTGATACTGGTCGGTAACTTCCCTTGCTCTCAATAATCTCAAACATTTTTAGACAATTCACAACACCCTCGCTCAATAGATGACGAAACCTTGGGACCAAGTTTTTATGCACAGATGCATGCATTAAGTTTTCCTGTAAAAAACGTGGATAACAAATTAGAAAAATTAGAACAAATTGGTAATGCAATAGACAATTTCATCATACATTCTCATCGATTAAAATCATGTTTAAACTAATCAATTCTTCTCCTTTCTTCATGTTTAGACTTTCTCACAATCTACAAATACTAATAATAAACAAAAACTCATAATAAAGATTGATCTTTTAGCTATAAAAATCTAGTGAGAGAAAATGTTTTAGAATGAGAAATTGAGAGGTGACTTGTTATTAAAAAAATCCATAACATAACCAACAAAAAAAACAAAGATTCATGTATGCTTAAATAGGATAAATAAATGATTAATTAAAATAAAGAAAGGAAAACCAATGGTTAGTAACATAAGGAAATGAAAAGAAAAGGTCAACCTACATAAATTGCAATAAAAAACAATGATTAATTAAAATAAATAATGGCAAATGAAAAGTTAATGACATAAAAAAATGGTTACTTAACATAAATTAAAATAGGTGTGTAAATTTACTAAAAACCCCTCATTTTTAATGATGACATAAACCAATTGTAAAGTAATAGGTATAAAGAATTACCAAAATGACTTTGTCTCACATTAAAATACATACTTGCATAAAAGGACAGAAAAATCTTTTAACATATTGATAGATTTAAATTTAAAAAAGTGAAAAATTGAGAAATTTTCTAAGGATGAATCAGCTTATGATATATAGATATAGATTGAATTTTTTTTTTCATAAAATAAATAAAGAAAAAGTAAATGAAAGCAAATCAAGAGTTGGAGGTTAAATATAGGCATGTAAAATTACCAAAAACCCGGGTTAATAATGAATCACACAATTTCTCTATAGAGATAGAAATGTCTTTAACATATTCAACATTTAAAATAAAACAAAAAATTGTAGGATTTCATTTTCTTTATTATTGCAACTTTGAAAACAAATTTCATAAAAGACATAAAAAGAAAGTAAATGAAGGCAAATCAAGGTTAACAATGAATTACACAATTTATCTAAAGAGGTAGAAAGGTCTTTAACATATTCAATATTTAAAATAAAACAAAAAATTGTAGGATTTCATTTTCTTTATTATTGCAACTTTGAAAACAAATTTCATATAAGAAATAAAGAGAAAGTAAATGAAGGCAAATCAAGAGTTGGAGGTTAAATTTAGACATGCAAAATTACCAAAAACCCGGATTAATAATCAATCACACATTTTCTTCATAGGGGTAGAAATGTCTTTAACATATTAACCATTCAAAAAATGGAAAAAAAAATAGAATGAAGGTGCCATGTGGACTTTTGTGAAGGTGCCACGTGGACCTCCCAAAGTTTCTGCTTTATATATATACTAGTGTGACCACCGCGCGTTGCACGGTAGCATTACAATTTTTAAGAAAATATATTAGACTTAGTTAAGATGTAACATAAATCGGTTAATAGCTAATGAGATACAATGTAAAACGATAAATATATTTATTTAAGTAGTTAATTTATACATATTGGTAATTATGGGATCCGTATTCAGGAAGAAAATTACCCTTATTTTCATGTCTTCCAACTATATATATATATATATGTATTTACATTATGTTAGATATTATATTAATTGACGATCAACAAAAATATATTTTTAGATCATTCTTAATTTTTAAGATAAATACAGTGCCAGAAAAACAAACCTAATGAGAGAAAGTTCAATCAACTTTGAGCGAGAGTGAGAGACAGAGATAAGTATTTCATACATACATACGTACATATATGATTATAATAAGTGTTTTTAGACATTAATCTTTGATTTTCATATACCTATTTATTATAATAACGATAAAAAAATATATAAAAAGTTTGATAAGCTATATTGATTTTTTTTTAAAAGTTATAAGACCAAAAATCACATGAAAGATGAAAATTTTGATTTTGATAATATATTAATGATTTATTGATTGTAATATTTTACTTTAAATGTGAAAAAAATGAAAAGTTTTTATCAACTAATGGGTTGAAATTATTTAAAAATAAAAGAAAAATTAAATATAAATAGTCTTTCATAAAACTTGGGGTTTAACTTTTGCTTTATATATTATAAATCAAGAAAAAATAGCATGTTTTATTAAATTAATGATAGGTTTTTCTAAATAATAACAGAAATTATCCAAAATATATTTTATTACAATATTAATAGTTTTGAATACATTGGTTATCATCAAAATAAAAATGAAAAAAAATTTATATTGAATTTTACTCGATAAAAAATGAATTTGAAAGGTTTATAAATTAATATGTCGAGTTTAAATTAAAAATAAATTAAAATGATAGAAAAAAAAATATAAATATGATTAAACCTTCTTATTAATTTCTGTAACAATTATATTTAAAATGTATTAAAATTTCATAATTATATCATTTATATATTTATTGATTCATAGTAATTAAAAGATGAATATAAAAGGTCAGACAATTAATGTGGTATATTGATTTATCATAATGATATATATATATATATATATTAGTTAGTTTAATATTTAACCAAATAATGAGATATATATATAGAAGGAGATTCAAATGAAAACTTTGCATTTTTAAAGAAATAAAGCGACACTTGTGGATCATATATGATGTGGGTCCCACATAATATTAAATCATTTATGATTTAATACTAAATCATATTAAATTATAAATAATTTAATATTATGTGGGACCCACATCATATATGGTCCACAATTTGTTCCTTTGTTTCTTTAAGGAGAGGTGGTTCTCATTTGATCCCTCCCCTATATATATATATATATTTACAAAATTAATTGGATAAACAATAAAAACAATCATCCAAGTAGTGTTAAAATGTCAACGTAAATTCTTTTTTCTATAATAATATATTGATATTGACATACTGATTAATGTGTAAATAAAAAATGAATGGTAAATAATACTAAAAGATTTTAATTGTATTGATTGTTAAACTGATAAAATAGATGGTAAATAAACAGATTTGTGTAATATAAAAAAATGAAGCGCAAATAAAAAAATGCTTCTAATTATATTAATTGTTCTATAAATAAAAAAATTCAGAAAATAAACATTAAATATTGAACTAATAGAATAAAAGACAATAAAAAAATTATTCATGTTGATTTTTATGTAAATAAAAAAAATGTTTCATAAAAGTACATTTACTTAATGATATATTTCTATTTTAAATTAATTCATAAATTAAAAAATAGTAAATAATATGTCAAATTCTTTCAAAATACAATATCATCTTTTAAAAAAATAAAGCGTATAACTATTTTTTTTAAAATTTATAAATAAATAGCGCATATAATAAAATGAAAGCCTAGAACTAAAAAACTTTTAGTTCGTTACAAATCAAATATATGAAATTTTTTAACAAAAAGTATATCGATATTTGATAATAAAATAATATTTTCACTAAGATTTGAGGATGATTTACTGAGTATGAAGTCATAGACACCGTAAATTTTTACAACAATGACAATATCTATAGAAAAATCTTGAAGTACTCAAAGTTTAACGTAATTATCAATCCCTCCTATATGGACTTATTGTCAATGCGACTTCAATTTTAAAAAAAATATTAGATTTTGTAATCACAAATTTTATTCGAATCTATAACAACAAATCCAACAATATAGAAAAGAATAAATATCTAATAACAAATAACGTTTTTATAAACATATAAATTCTACATACCTGTTTAAAATCATCTAAGTTTCTCCAACTCTCATTTTCTTCATCCCCACCAATAGAATTTTCTAAAATATCATCAAAATTTTATCTGAATCTGTATTATTCAAAAATAAGCACAATCATATCCTATTACAACAAAAAGTTCCAACAATATGAAAACAGAAATAATATAATTTCTACATACCTGTTTAAAACTTTCATGACTTCTTCAACTCTGATCTTTTTCATCCCCTTTATCAAATAAACTTATAATCTATAACAACAAATCCGACAATATGAAAAAGAAGAAATATGTAACAACAAATAACATTTTTATAAACATATAATTTTTATATAATTGTTTAAAATCATCCATCTTTTCTTCAACTCTCATTTTTCTTTCATCCCCACTAATAGAATTTTCTAAAATTTCATCTGAATCTATATTATTCAAACATAAACACAATCATATCCTATTACAACAACAAATTCAACAATATGGAAATTGGAATAATATAGTTTCTATATACCTGTTTAAAATCTTCAATGATTTCTTCAACTCTCATCTTCTTCATGCCTTTCATCAAAGATATTTCTAGGATTTCATTTTGTTTAATATTACAACATTGAAAACAAACTTCATAAAATAAATAAAGAGAAATTAATGAAGGCAAATCAAGAGTTGTAGGTTAAGTTTAGGTATGTAAAATTACCAAAAACCCGGGTTAATAATGAATTACACAATTTCTCTATAGGGGTAGAAAGGTCTTTAACATATTCAACATTTAAAATAAAACAAAAAAATTGATAAGATTTCATTTTCTTTATTATTGCAACTTTGAAAAGAAATTTCATAAAAATAAATAAAGAGAAAGTAAATGAAAGCAAATCAAGAGTTGTAGGTTAAATTTAGGCATACAAAATTACCAAAAACCCGGATTAATAATGAATTACACATTTTCTTTATAAGGGTAGAAATGTCTTTAACATATTCAACATTAAAAAAAATTGAAAAAATAAATAGAATGAAGGTGCCACATGGATTCTTGTGGAGGTGCCACGTGGACCTCCCAAAGTTTCCACTTTATATATATATATATAGGGTTAGGTTCAAATGTGAACTCATTTTTGGTTGTGAACGTGAGGACGAATCTCAGCCACACATCTTCGGTTATGGTGGACGCGATCACGGAGGATTGACGCGATTCATGGGAGGGTGGAGATTATTAAAGGAGGGGAACCAGGTCAAAGTCGCCTTTATTGACCGGATAAGTGGCCGAGATTCGTCCTCACGTTCACAAACAAAAATGAGTTCACATTTGAACTTTCCTCTATATATATATATATATATATATAGATAGATATTGCAACTTTGAAAAGAAATTTCATAAAAGAAATAAAGAGAAAGTAAATGAAACCAAATCAAGAGTTGTAGGTTAAATTTAGGCATACAAAATTACCAAAAACCCGGATTAATAATGAATTACACATTTTCTTTATAAGGGTAGAAATGTCTTTAATATATTCAACATTCAAAAAATTGAAAAAATAAATAGAATGAAGGTGCCACATGGATTCTTGTGGAGGTGCCACGTGGACCTCCCAAGGTTTCTACTTTATATATATATATATATATAGATATAGATTGAATTTTTTCTTCATAAAATAAATAAAGAGAAAGTAAATGAAGGCAAATCAAGAGTTGGAGGTTAAATTAAGACATGCAAAATTACTAAAAACTCGGATTAATAATCAATCACACATTTTCTTCATAGGGGTAGAAATGTCTTTAAAATATTAACCATTCAAAAAATGGAAAAAAAAGATAGAATGAAGGTGCCATGTGAACTCTTGTGAAGGTGCCACATGGACCTCCCAAGGTTTCTGCTTTATATAGATATATAGATATAGATTATAATAACCATTAGGGTGGTCCTCAAAACAGGGCTAGACGGGCATCTCCTCGGAGCCCAGAAAAAGGGGACCCATGCATTTTTTTATACGCACTAGTATTTCAATACAATTTTATAGATAAAGTATGCAATATTTTTTTACTAAATAATAATAGCCCAAAAAGAATACAGTTGTAACAAGAGCCCAAAATGTATTAATGACTTATATTAGAGAAGAAATCTGTAAAAGTTAAATAATCTTTTATTTTATAGCTATAAGTTATTGTATGCCTAATTTTTTATCTGGTATCGAAGTCCATAATATTTGTTGTTGCCACTAACAAAATTAGGTTTATAATTTCAAAATTACCGTAGTCCTTTGTACATTATTTCTTTTTAATTATCTAATAGGATAATATCGAGTCTAAATCTTAATAAACTCCTATCTGTAAAGAACAAGAATAAGATAGGAAGCTATAATTGACATGCGCTTTTGATTTTCAAATTGTTGGTTCCGGGAAAAAAATCAACAACAAAAGTGTAAAAACTGAATGGAAAAATATATTAGTGTAGGATATGATAAAACCCCAAATGATTTATATTGTTTATTATAAAATGTTACTCTGAAGAGTCAAAATTGTGACACAAATGATATCATGTATCATATATATACATATATATAGAGAGAGAGAGGGATGTTCAAAGGAAAACATTAAAAAAAACCAAACTGAAGAACACCATGGGAGCCTTCCATCTGGACGGTATGCACTAATGCATACAAGCATTTTTGTTCCTATACACCAATGCTTCTATCATTACATATGCATTGATGCATATTCACAAACGCATGTTACAAGTTATCGGTATGCAATAGTGCATACCGTCTAGATGGAAGACTCCCATGCATGGTGTTCTTCAGTTTTTTTTTTTACGTTTTCCCTTAAACCTGACCTATATATATATATAGAGGGAGAGAGAGAGAGAGATTAATGCGAGGATGGTATCTTTTTACGAGAACGCAAGGAGTTTTTTTCATGTACAAAATCACGTGTGATTTTGTACCAACATCAAAAAATCACATGTGATTTTGTACTAACATCAAAATCATATATGATTTTCTATGTGAATCAATATCACTACATGAATCATATATGATTTTTTACATAAAAAATGTGGTTTTCAAATTTGTTTTTGATATATTTACCGAGGGTCCTTTTTAACATAGGTGGTGAGCCCATAAAATGTGTTAGTTAACCATATTCGGGGACAAAGATTAAAAGGAAAAGGTGTGAAAGTGACTTATTCCATTTGACAAAAAAAGTTTTGTTATCTACTTCGATGTAAACATTTACTTTGTCGTTATCTCCAATGATAATAAAAAGATTACTTTATATTTAATAAAATAAGAGTATTTTAGTCGATATTCATTGACCTAATTGTTTGAATTGTCGTTTTTAACGCTAACAAATTATGTAGTCGACTTTAGTGTTCGATGATGCATCTATTGTTTTTGTTTTTTGATCATCATCAGGTGGTAAGATACATAACGTCAATTGAAATCACCATCGTTTCTTTATAAAGAAAAGTCATATTAATAAACACTACTAAACGAAAAACTTTTGTATCGGAATTTTTCCTGGGAAATCTATCGCTAGAGGGTGAGTCCTCACAAAACCATCACAAAAGTTGGTGGGTAAATTACTGGTGGGTAATTCAAATCAGTGACAAATTACCCAAGGATTCTCTGGGTGATCCGTTGCTATTTTCTCGAAAAACATCGAATTTTACCGACAATTGGTATTTTCTGGGTGATCAGTGGGTAATCACCTACGAAAATTTCCCTGGGTAATTTTTGTGGGTAAAAGTCATTTGTTTTGTAGTGAAATAAATATTAATCGCCTTATAACCGTAAATTGGATGTTTATCTTTTTTATGTTTCTTTGACCGGGTCAATGACTCCAAAAGACACATCTTTAGTAATGACAAGATTTGTAGAATATTTGTACATAATTTGAATACGTAGATTCACGTATTTCTTTAAGCTAACCTGTCTTACGATTGACCTTTTTTTTTACCAATTTCATTCTAATCTAAAGTAGGGATGAGATCATACCGGATCGGTACCTAACCGGGACTGAACTAGTTGGTACCAAATTGTGTTAGGAGTGGAAACTAGGACCGAAATCAACTGTGACATCTCAGGCCAACCATACCACATATTGTCCGCTTTGTCCACACACTTGGATTCAAGGTTTTAAAACGCGTCTAGCAGAGGAGGTGTCAAGTCCCTTATAAGAAACCTTCGTTCCCCTACCCAAACAATGTGGGATATTACAATCAACCCCCTTGGGAGCCTAGCATCCTCGTTGGTACTCTAGTCCGGTTCCCAAGCTTTGATACCATCTGTAACATCCTAGGCCAACCGTACCAGATATTGTCCGGTTTGTCCACACACTTGGACTCACGGTTTAAAAACGCGTCTAATAGAGAAGGTATCAAGTGCCTTATAAAATAACCTTTGTTCCCCTCTCCAATCAATGTGGGATATTACAGGAACCATATGTACAAATTCGATTCCAATTCGGTTTCAGGACAAGAAAATCGGTACCAGGACCACTTAGGACCGAAAATAAAAATAAAACTGGGTTAAGAAACAATCAAAACTAATCGCAAACCAATTTTTGAGGTGCCGATTTTGTTGATGGTGAAAGGTCCTAATTTTTGAAATGCTCGAAAGCGTATGATCAAAGTTAAAAAAAAGTTGATATTTTTATTGATGGTGATTAGGGGCGATTTTTTGATTAGTGAAATAATTATGGAGAAGATTTTAGGAGAATATATGGATTAGTTTAGGAGAAATTATAGTTAGATTAGGAGAGTATATGGATTAATTTAGGAAAAGATAGAGATGGAATAGGAATAGTCAAGCCGGTTTTGTTCCAGTTTGTTCGGGAAAAGTCTTGGTACCGAAACCGAAATACCGATACTCGATTTCGTTGTATTCTTGGAAACCGAACTGATTACATGCATTCGGTAGCGGTACGGTCTGATACCTGTTTGGTTTGAAAAAACAGTGCTCAGTCTCATCCCTAATTAAAGCATGCGTAACATATTCATCTAATTAAAGCAACATTTGACCAATTCGTTTTTTTTGAAATATTAAATTAAAATGTTATAAATAACATTAAAATTAAAAATACAACTATATTTCTACGAAAATATGCTTTGTATTGAAGGATATTGTGCCTTCATCAAATAGGAAATGATTGAGGGAATATCTCCTAATTAGTATAGTTACCATATTGTATATTTCCTTTCATGTAAATCTCCCCTATTTAAAGGGTTTATGACTGATGAGAATTTACAATTTTTGAGTTCTCTCTATTACATTGTTGTTCTGTTTTGTTGTTCCTTTAACACGTTATCAGCACGTACGCTCCTTAGAACGAAGTGATCGTGAAATCAAGCTAAGATTCGATAATTGAGGTAACTTTTATATGTTTTAGTTTTAAATTATTGTTATATTATGCTTTATGAAGATGAACAAATATGATGATTCCGTAAGAACATGTTTTTTTTCAAATGTTTAAACCATAAACATCACTCTAATATGCCGTATGTTATAGATATAATATATGATTTGTCACTCCTATGAAATCTTAATTGACGTATTGTTTATGTTTATGGAATCTATATATATATATATTAAAGGAATAACCGGATGGTATTAGGTGGCGGCTTCTAAACACAAGAATCAATAAATCTTTTTTTCTCGATTTTTGATTTTTTTTTGCAATTTCTATTAATATATTATAGGTTAACATACAACCTTTTCACATTCTCAACGGGTAGCATTATAGTTACATTTATAAGCATTATAATTACATTTATACACATTAAAGGAATATTTAACATACAACTTTTTTAAATTCTCAACACATAGTATATATAAGAATCAAGTCAAGTTTAAAATCTTCAATATTTGCATATGTAATATTGTTGTTTGTATGTTGTGAGTATAAAAGAATCGGGTGCCAACGTCGACATGGAATGTATTTTTAAGTCTTTATAGGAATTTGTCCATGGAAGTTTTGTGCTAACCATGATCAACAATAAGCATGTTTCATTTTAAGGCGCATATGCTTTGAATCAATTATTTTCTGATGGAAAGTCTAATATGTGTTTGGTCTATCAATTATTATTTATGCTACATCGTGTATTTGATTTCTCTTACTCCTTTGCACTTTGTTCCATTAATTTATTTATGAGAATTTAAATGTTATAAAGTTATTATTTATGCTACATCGTGTATTTGATTTCTCTTACTCTTTTGCACTTTGTTCTATTCATTTATTTGTGAGAATTTTAATGTTATAAGAACTCAATATCTTTATTATGTGGGATTCATACCAAGGGACATCTTGGAATTGGTTTTGTCAATTTTACAAATGTGGATAATTCCATTCAAGACTTGATAATTTGTTTGGTTGACAATTATTATTTGTAGTTTGTAAAGGATTGCATAAACCTCTAAAGAAGAAACCAAACACATTGAGGTATCATCCTCTAAACATTATAAGCATATTTTTCTTTTTCATTGGTTTTTTGATTTTTTTTAAATGTTTGATATGTAAAAGACCTTTTTGTCCATATATTTAAAACATGAACTTCATTAAGATAAGGTTGTTTTGGTAATTTTAAGGAGTTTAACCTCCAATCTTTTCATCTTCATTTTGGGAGGTGAAACTTCCAAACCCATTCAATGTGCTCTTCCATGTTTTTTCATCTATAAACCTCTTCTTCTTCTTTTTTCTTTATCATTTGATGTATTATAACAGTTATTATCCAACAAGGTCGTTTTCAACAATATCGTTTTTCAGGTTCGCTATGAAAATACTAATATTGTTATTATTCTTCCTCTCTATCACTTGATGTATTATTCAGTTTACAAACTCTTAATCTTCGACAAAATATTTTTTCAGGTAAAACCTCCAAACTCTTCCATTTGTTCCTCCATGTTTTGTTATCAATAAATATCTTCTTCTTCCTGTTTATCATTTTATGTATTCTAACTATTGTTATTCAACAACATCATTTTTCAGGTTTGCTATGATCGGTATTATTCTCCCTATCTATCATTTGATGTATTCTTCATTTTACAAACGTTTATTTGTAAAAATGATTTGTATTCATCATTTTACAATAGTTTTTTCAGGTAATTTTTTTTCGTTTTCCATCACTTGATTTGTTTTTTCATTTTATGATCTGTTATTATTCAACATGATTGTTTTCCAGGTTTACTATGAGAATACTAATTTAGGTATTATTCTTGACTTTTGTTGGGATTTTATAATTTATTGTTTTTACTTTTTTTCTTCTATATTATTTTAAGATTTTTTCAATGGGATCGAGTGTTTGTTCTTGGCAACGGTTATACACTTTTGATGGCAACAAGGGTTCAATAATAAAATTTTAAATATATATATTAAAATCTATGATATAACTTAACAAACCTCAATATGTATATATTAAAATTTATGAATTTTGAATGTTATTTTTAATAATTTTAACAAATTTAACCTACCTTTTCATCTTCATTTTTTTGGATGTGCTCCTCCATGTTTTGTCAACAATAAACATTTTCTTCTTCCTTTATTATCATTTGATGTATCTGACCATTATTATTCAAAAATATTGTTTTTGAGCAACATCTTTTTTTTAGGTTTGCTATGAAAATACTTGGATTTTCTGAAACAGTAACTTCTGGAAGAGTAGTATCTTTATCAGTGGAGGTTGGGATCTCAAAAGTTTTATTTTCAGAGATTGGAGAAATTGGAGTTGTAGTGTTGTTTGCTGAGATTTTAGAGTTTTTTTAGTCTCATCTTCTATATTTTTCTTAAATATTAAATTTACTAATCATTTTATTTACATGACACTTAAATATTACTTTACACATAAAAAAACCCTCATTGCAATCGATATACATAAATAAAATACTTAAATTAATTTCATATAATATAATTTATAATTTATTATTATTTACATGATAGTGCTATTTTTATCTATAAGTGATACACACCACTAATTATATAATTTAATATGATTAAATGACTATTATAAATTATCATTAGTTATTATTTACATAACTCCTGTTTTATTAAATAATCATCATTAATTATTATTTACACATCCATTATCATATATTTTATTATAATTAATGACCATTATTTTTAATTTTTAATTTTCATAACTCTCTCTCTCTCTCTATATATATATATATATATTTTATATATACACTACTTAGAAAACAATATATTCAGGTTATTTTTTTTGTACACCATACATATTGATTTTATTATTTTCAAGGAAAATAAAATATATAATATTTGAATTAATATACAAATTTTAAATAAATGTTTTTACTAATCAGTTAAAATCATTACATAGATATAAATAGAATCAAAATTAATATATAAATAAAATTATACTCAATATACATAATTAAATATTTATTATTATTTATTTCATTAATATATGAAATAATTATTCAATTTAATATCACTTAAAAACTAATAAAAATAAATAAACATAATACATACTTAAATGCTTATTAGAATTCATATAATAATCATAATAAACACGTAAAATAAAATATTATGACAATCAATATGTAATATTAAAATTAGAATCAATATATAACTAAAATGTAATTTTTTTTTACAAATCAATACATTAATATGTATAAAAGATAGAAACAAATTATATAATATATATATATAGATATAGATATAGATATATATTAAATCAATTTTTTATTTAAGCTAAAGTCAAACTATATATAAGTAACACTAGAATCGATATTATATATATATAACAACAGTGTGTTTGTTTGGTAAATATAAATATTTTATGAAGGACATATATATGGAATCTATTATGACAAAACAATTATCATTGTACATCTCATGATATGTACAAGTTTAAGTCAATAACAAATATAATGGTGTCACACATGTCTTTATAAGTTTAAGTCAATTACAAAGTTTGATATAATAATTAAAAATGATATAGAAGACTTATCAACTAATTATGTAATTCATATATCAAATATAATATTGATTCTTATTAACTTAACATAAAAACATGATCATCGACCAATTTAGCTAACTTCAATACTATCTTAAAAACGGTATCGCTACCGCGCAACGCGCGGTAACCACACTAGTTTGCATAATATGTGTTACCATGATATTATCATTTTTCTTTAAACTCCATAATTGTTGTATACATGTTTATACAAAAACTTAATAAATAACACCACTTTGTTTTGTTATGATCATACACAAACAATGCCATATGGGTTTGATAGACATGAATATTATATATTTTCTTTGAATTTCAATTTCTTTATTGAGGTATCAATCATTATCCATTTTTTTGGGTAATTCAATTTCAAAGATGCTATTGTTTAGGAATAAAATTAAAAGAAAAAAAAAAGAAAATTTGCATATAAATTACGATATTCGATATTCTGTAAGAAAAAAAATCATTCCCTTTCATCTATTTTAAGAAAAGAAAATAATATATTTTTCTTTTTAAAAGTTATCCAATATTTTTTTTCTATATCGTAACGAAGATGTGTATATTTTTTTTAATATATATAAATAAAATGTTGTTCTATATTTTTTTTTTCAAAGATTTGCCTTAATCATCAATAATTTATTGGATTATTTTAAATTAGACTAACATATTATTGTGAAATATACTAATCAATTATTATTTATATATGGTAGTTAACATATTTAACCAGAGTTGACATCTTTAATTTAATCATCTTAAATGTAACATTGTTTTAATATGCTTATAAATTTTAATATGGTTCTTAAAACATAAATTACGTGAAAGTTGCTCTACATATATATATTGGGAATGTATGTAGATAGTTAATTTTTGGTTCGACGTTCGTTTAGTTTTAGTTAATATGGTATAAAGTTAATTATTTAATATATTATTGTTTATGTATGCTTACAATTTTGATACGGTTTTATTATTTGTATTTATCTACTTGTATAAATTATTCATATGTTTATTTTAATTCATAATTTAATTAAATCTAAATGCTTATCTTGATTGTAGGTTCCTACTCACTGTCATCTTAACAAATATTTGGAAGTTACATTTCCAACCTTTATATATTTTGAACTCTTACCAAAGGCTCCAAAAATGCCATTATGGTATTAAACTATCCGGATTTGATCTCATCTCTCGATCTCATGCCACAATCATTAAAATTATATATGTATCATATAAATGATTAATCACAATATATCGAAAGGATTTTGTCAAACGGGTGTAAATAGCCCTAAGGTTTGTAGAGACTTAAGAAATCCATGTGATTCCCCTACTACCTGGAAATCCAATAGATTGAGTGATTTTCTTTGGTATTTTAAATAATGATCAAGTATTATCAACAAAATTTAAAAATACAAATATCCAATATTATTATGATAATGAAATATCATGCATAACATAAATGATTATAGATCATGATTTTAGAAAATCATATATTATTCATTATTTACAACCACTTGGACTCAAAAGGATTTGAGTATCATAAGATAGGAAAATATGTAAAACCCATCAAAACATATTGACCCTAAAAATCACCTGTTAAAATACAAGTAAATGTCTTGAGATTTTTGCGACGATGCATTAGTGTAGATCCCAGTATATGCAAGCACAATGATTTATATTGAATAAAACGATAAGAACACGGATATTAAAGAAGCTTCGTAGTCGGATATCTCACTTGTACGGTTACAATATGATTTGACAGAATTTAGGCTCTCTTAGTAATTGACTTACATTCACCCTAATCTCTTCTTGATAGATAATCTTTCGCACACATAAAGAATGACCCTAACCCTCTATTTATATGTAGAACATTTATCGTAATAAGGAAACTATGAGATAAGCCATTATACACTTGCCTTATTTACAATAAATCAACGTTTCCTTATATTAAACCTTCCTAATTATTGACTTTGTTGACTTTGCACTTTTGGTCCTTCATGTCTTCAATAGTTGTCATCTCGGATACAATAATTTCAGACCTAACAATCTCCCCCTTTGTATTCGAGATTACAATTCAACAAATCAACACTCTTCTTTTGAAGATCATGAAACTTTTGTCAACAAGTCTTTCTTCTTGATTCTTTTGCTCCCCCTACGAAAATAATCTCCTGTAAGCTCCGTAGCTCCCCCTTAACATTAGTATGAAAAGAAAATCGAAGAAGCCGTGATGTCGTAGGATATAAACTTGTCGGGTCAGGTGATGTCGATGAAAAAAAAATATCGGGCCTTAAGCACTCGATAAGTCTTCAACTTTATCTTCAGCAGTCGACAAAACATATTTACTTCAGTCTTTATCTTCAAAACAAACAAATCAACTTTATCTTCAAAACAAACAAATCAACATTTGTCATTTTCCTTTTCTCATGTCGTGATGTCGTGTCTCTGATATACAATCTCTCCCCCTCAGAATGATAAGGAGAATCCGAATCATTATGAATAACCAAAGAAAAAAAATAGTTAACTAATGAAGCGTGTAAAACTAACATACAGAAGCACGTGAAGCAACTATTATCATTTAATCAAAATAAATTTTAATTAAGTGACCTATATGCAGTGTTGGCGGCGGGTTGGCACTGATAGGACTTCCAGTTATCATAGAAGTAAGTTATAAAACTAACTTCTCAAACTGTTCCGGCATAAACACGAAGATATGCTTGAGGAATCACAAAGACTCGTGCAAGGTGTAGAAAGAATTTATGCATTAAATGCTAATTTTAAGGGTCAAAATGTGAAAATACATTTCACAGACTCAATGTGCATTGAATGTGAAGTTCGGAGACCGGAGATGTGTCTTCCTTTTTCAATATCTTAATCTTCCGATTGAAGAAAAGATAGCAGATATGCTCATTCTCCGTGAAATATGAAAAAAAATATCTTTTGTGAGATACTTGAGTCGTTGGGTGGGGTGACACGAGTTATCGACAGTGGGTCCATGTCTATTTCAATATTCATCTCCAAAGAATCAAGAATGAATAGATTGAGTGGCTACCCGGATAACTGTTTAGGTTTGGTGAGGACCAATTTTCTTTTAAGTCCTGTCACACCCTCAATTTTCTTTTATCTCACAAGCACTCAATATATCCTTTCAAAATTTCTAACCTAGGGATTTGTTTCATGGGGTCCTTCCGGCTCTGGATTGACCATTGAAACTTCTATTCCTAACGCACAAAGAGTTTGAAATATTGAAGTCCGAGTTCTGAACTGATGTATTCAGAAGTCATAATGTTAAGAGCAGGTTCATAGCCGAGATACTATGAAGCTAATTATTAAAGAATGGTAAAATGTGATACTCCCCCTCAAATGTAGCATAACCTTTTGAAAGATTGTCATGTGATGTGAATATTCAGAATTTAGCACACACATGACGTACCTACAAAAACAGATTAAAAAGATTTTGGTACCCAAGCTTTGTTGGGTCCTCGGAGGTTAGCTTTTGATGCAATAAATGGGGAAGTGGGGATACTGTATGTACCATACCATTTATGATAAAACATTTGATTGAAATAATGAGAACTGTAATAAGTATGCATGTTAGGAAAACTACCATAATCATAAGAGAAAGAATTTAATTGCATAAAGTCATCAACACCGCAATTCGAGCAACAAATTTTATTCCGAGAAAAATGAATTAAATGTTTAACAGAACGAATCGTGCAAGGAAATTGAAAATTTCGATTGATTCTTTTAATATTAGGAAATTTTGAATAATAAGAGTTGTCGTTTTTGCGAGATGATGATTTCGGAGCACTTTTGCCTTTTTCGACCCAAACTTGCTTTAAAGTTCGAAAAGCTGAACCACGTTTAGCATTTTTTACATAATGAGAATTGATGGGTTTGGAAAAGTGAGTTTGATCCTTTTGGTTAGAATGAGTGTAATGCATTTCACTTGTGGAACACTCATTCGGATCCGTTGGAAGTAAAACTGATTCGATTGGCTTTTTGCCTTTGTCCAAAAACTCCATATGATTTGGAAGTGTAGGATTGAAGTCAAAATCGGCATTTGTGTCATCTAACTGTTCCGTGGATTTAAGGTTCGATGAGGAATCAGTGTACTCGTCAAAACGAGGCATTTCCTTTAAGTCATCATCAATTTGGTGGGAAGAATGGGAACATTTTTGTTTAGGAGGAATATAGTTTGGATCTAATTTAAACAATTCATCGCAATCATCTAAGTAATTGCTAACAAAAGCTTTACACGAAGAAATATTTGAAATAGAATCATTTTCCTGATTGTTGTTTAAATGTAAAACCTCGTTTTCCAATTTCTGAATTTTTAAAATAAATGTCTCTTTTTCCTTTTCTGACGAAGAACGTTCATATTCCAACACTTTTTCAAGTTGAATAATTTTCTTTTCTAAGAATAAAGTGGAAATGTAGGGTTTATTTTCAGGAATTTTAGTTTGAAGTTCTTCGTCAGTATAAGAAGGAAAATAATCATTTGGAAGAGTTGCTTCTGAAGATTCCTTTTTTACTATATGAGGGTAGCAGAAAGAAATTTGATGAAAATCTTTGTTTTTCATATTCAAATCTTCCTTTTCTTCAACGTTAGAATTCGACTTCATAAACTGAATTTTGTAATCCGGACCGAGATTCAGATATTCAAATTTATAGATAGTCGGAGTATTGTAGATGGCTTTTTCTAAATATTTTGGATTATCAAATCCTAATCCAGCTTTAGAACATAAATCTTTTGGAGCGTTTAAATGAATTGTGTGCTTAGTTTGACCAATTTTATACAGCTTTAGTTCCAAATCTTTAAGTTTTTCTAAGAGGTCTTGTCTTTGAAGACTGACAAAGTCAAACTTTGATGAAAATTCGGCAGTCTCACTCCTAGATGTGTGAAGTTGAAGAGTGAGATCAGATATTTGTTGTTTAAAAAGATCATTTTCTTCTTTTAAAACCATTTTCTCCGTTTCGAGATTGTGCGTTATACTTCGAGAATTGACAAGGTCGGTTTGCATAAGAAGCAATTGATTATGATTATTTTCTAAGCGTGCTTCTAAGTTGGAAACCAAGAGTTTCTCGGTTTTCAATTTAGATTGAAGTTCTTGCAATTTTATCATCATGTCATTCATTTGAATCATAAATTGATCATAGTCTGAAAGACTTACCTCGTGGGGTTTTGTGTCTGAACCAATGGTCAAAGTTTCGCGAGTACTCATTGTACTTGGATTGATGATCTTGATCAATGAGTTTTTGAAATTCTCTGAGTTTGTTTTGTAAAACAGAAAGTTTTCTCGATAGATAGGGGTCGACAACAATTTTTATCGGGTGAGGCTTTCTGAACAAGAGTTTTGTCGGGTGTATGAGGCTCGATAAAAATTATTGTCGGGTATAGGGACTCGATAAAACTTCAAAAAAAAAACTTTGAATCGATAAAAAGAAGTTATCGATCACAAAGGACTCGATAACTAAGAGTTTCTCGATAGATTAAGATTCGACAAAAAATTCTTTCACTCGATAAAAACCGAATCGATAAAAATTTATATCGATTCCATATGACTCGATAAAATAAATTTTGTCGATTAGGAAGGGCTCGATAAAAATTCAAAGATACTTAATCTGAATTTTCTTTAACCGATAAACCAGAAACCAAGAACAAAGGGTTCTTGACTAAAAAGAACAAGTCTTTTTATGGACAAAAATGTATAAGTTCTCGAGTTTCTTATTTGTTCAGTCAAGAAAAAAATCAAAATTACTAGAGTTTATGATTTTTACTAGAGAATTCATTTAGTAAGAAAAGCTGCAAGAGTCACTAGTTGCTGAGTTTTCTTATGTAAAGAGTTTCAAAAGTAATCAAAATAAGCTAAAATAATTTTAATTAAAACAAATTTAAATAGTTTGAATAGAAATCAATGATATATTACGATGAATCGACAAAAAATTAAATGAATGAAGAATGAATCGAGAAAAACAGATCTTAAAAAAATATGATTTTTTTTATCGGGTAAAGCGTAATCGAGAACCAGTCAAAAAAATGAAGAACGAATCGAGAAAAAAACAGATCTTAAAAATTATGAGTTTTTATCGGGTATAGCTAAGACAGTATGAATCGATAAAAACTAAAAAAAAAAAACGCAGAAATCGAAAAATTACCTTCTGTTTCGTGGATAACTGCAGAAAAACGCAAAAACTCAGATCGTCTGCTCTGATACCACTTGTAGATCCCAGTATATGCAAGCACAATGATATATATTGAATAAGACGACAAGAACACGGATATTAAAGAAGCTTCGTAGTCGGATATCTCACTTGTACGGTTACAACATGATTTGACAGAATTTAGGCTCTCTTAGTAATTGACTTACATTCACCCTAATCTCTTCTTGATAGATAATCTTTCGCACACATAAAGAATGACCCTAACTCTCTATTTATATGTAGAACATTTATCGTAATAAGGAAACTATGAGATAAGGCATTATACACTTGCCTTATTTACAATAAATCAACGTTTCCTTATATTAAACCTTCCTAATTATTGACTTTGTTGACTTTGCACTTTTGGTCCTTCATGTATTCAATAGTTGTCATCTCGGATACAATAATTTCAGTCCTAACAATTAGTCACAAATTCATAGGGAAAATCATTAACTAGAATCCCCTAAGAACAGTGGGACGCCCTGAAAAGGAAAATCAGTAGTACCTATTACTATGAACTTTCCAAACTAATCATACAGTGGAATGAAACCCACTCGATTACAAGAAAATGACTGATTTCAACAAAGATATATTGTGTCTCAAAATGCATCTCAATCTACATGGCAAGGAACTCATAGAAGATTTCCACCTTTCATCATATTAATAAACCAATGTGAGCTAGAGTATAACCTTTAAATAAATTCATCAACCTACTGTAAGGGGTTGAGAGATATAACGAGGTTATTTCAGATCACTAAACATGTTGGGACAAAGAAAATTCTTGTAGTCAATAATGAAAGTGTTAGAGGTGGAACAACCCCAAAGGACAGTGAGTTAAAGGCAATTTCACATAGGTGATATCTATACACCTCATGGACAAATTAACCATGGAAACGGTAAGGGTCATGACAAGATTCGAAAAAGGTTTTACAATTCTTGGAGCAGAAATGCAACTACTGCCTAAAAGATAATGAACTATATCAGATTAATTTAAGATTGATTGAGCATAAGTTTATTTGACATTTATTTTAAGTATTAAATTAATTTCATTTGCTGATGAAAAACTAAATATTTGACTATCATAAATGTAAAGAAATACATCAAAATTACAAATATAAAACTCTCAATATTCTCCGTTCCATGTTGGAATGTATCGAGGAGAACTTGAGTATTTTTGTGGGACATCCCACACAATCTTAAAAGATAGACTAAGATTGATTAAATTAATAATCTATAAACCTCCAACCAAATTCATAGACGATGAACTGTCACCTCCTTAATGTCTAATGGCATAGAATTAATACTCACTAAAAGCAATATGTTAATAGAACTTTGTTAAGATATTCGTATAAGTTGGAAATCATAATATAAGAATGGAAATGGGTACATATGTACATCAACTCTAATGATATGAAAGGAACATATATTAGAGAAATTAATGTGTCAAACAAGTAGATTATCCAGGTCATTAAAACATATTTTATCACCAATAAAGAACTTTGGAACAATGATGCATATATATTTCGATATGACAACGTGGAACACCATGGTCATGGCATAATGATCTATGTATTGAAAAATACACATTGACACATTCTTTTTCGAGTAAAAGGCAAAATGAGGCAATCACCAAATTGCAACTGTTGACTTCTGCAGCACAAGAAGTAACACCAACATTATAATATGTCATCTCGAATACCTAGAATTATAATAAACCCTGATCCTTAGCCAAGACAGGAATGAGATCATCCTAAAGTTAAGGACATAATACAAAAATATTTCATTTTTACAATGAATAACAAGGTAATATTTATGGACATAAACAACCAGAATGCATGCCATTAAAGTATTTTATGGTTCTGGTTTCGACACAATGAACGCATGTCGCATTATTGTCCACATGAAATGCTGCACTCCAAGCACTATCTATACATTTAAGGGCTCACCTCCCTATTTATCTCATTAAGTCTATATGACTTGTAATGCTGGAGAATTTACATCATAAGAATTTGATTATTATTGCATATGTATTCGGATCAATGTAGAGTTTCCTATAACCCATGTGTATACATAAAATGGTCTCATAGAAGTTGTCATCAAAAGAATATAGATGGTATATGGGTTATTGGTTATGCACACCAATTTACCCACATTTTTTTGGGGTTATGCAAATATTACATGCATCATTACTCATTTGTTTTTTGACCCACTACTAGCCACCCAATATCATGCGTACCAGTTGGTGACTGGATATAAGCCTGATATTTTACATTTACGCATGTTTGGTTGTGTAGTATATGTGCCAATTGCGCCCCCACAACGCACCCAAATGGGTCTTTAAAAACGATTCAATATAAGTTGGATATGAATCCCCAACAATTTTCCGTTAATTAGAATTCTTGACGGGTGATCTCTTTACCGCTAGATTAGCGAGTTGTCACTTTGATGAGACAATCTTCCCGTCGTTAGGGGGAGATAGGAAAAAGGATTTTCCATGGGAATGACTGGAAGTGTCATAGAATATCCCCATTATCTCTCATTTTGATCCCCATACTTCACCATGTAAAGTTGAAGTCAAACAAATTAGACTCGATACCTGATACGTTTAATGTTATTCTACAAGTGACAAGATCACATATACCAGCTGCAAATATACTCGTAAGGTTAAAAGTCCCCAAACAAGGGCACAACGCCACTGGAAAGTGCGTTACAATCACACATGGTGGAGGTGTGGTTGAGGTCGTGGCTCCCAAAAGGAAATGGGGGAAGCTACTTGGTTCGATAGATACTCATTAAGGAAAAGAAGAGTAAGGCACAACTATTTATCATCAACACATAAACCTCTCATGAGATTTCTCTGACTAAAACTATGTCTACGAATCATTACTGGAGGACGCTCCGAAGTTAATATTTGATTCCAGAGATCAAATAAATCTCAAATGAATTATGAAAGTGCATACGAGTCGATGGACAGATCGTACATACTCATTGATGATATTCACATATATTGTTGCTCGTGAGATGATAAAGCACTATGACATTGAACCATGCTGAGTTGAAAAATGTCAACAAAGAACAAATTGACCTAATAGAAGCAATCCAGGATAATTACATTTGACAAATACACGGGTATTTGGTCCGGTAGTGCTAACCCACCAAGTGTAAAGCCCGTAAGACATAGATAATTTGTTTGTCATGAAAGCGTAATGAGAATAATTAAGTCATGATGTATAAGACTCTCCTTTGGTGTAAGGTTTCTCACAACGCCCTGGATTGATGACAAGAAGACTTGCTCTCTCGTGATGGATGTTATAACATTTTCCTAATTAATTAGCCTAGTAATTTCCAAAGGACGGGAAATGCAGCTCATGAATGTGGTTACTACATATCTCTATGGGGATCTAGATTAAGAGATATATAAAAGTGTTTGATGACATTATTAGTAGAAACCACGAAATGCGTTTCCCATGAAATTGAAACGCTCATAGGCGGATATGGATACCTGTCTGAGTGAATACTTCATTGGGAAGGGATATAAGAACGATGAACTGTGCTCGTGCATATTTATAAAGAAAATGAGTTCCAGATGTTCAATCATATGTCGATGTAATGAACATAATAAATACTCTCGATGAAATAAGAGAAACTTTATTCTATTCAAAATCTGAATTTGAGATGAAAGATCTTGGGAAACTTGGTTTTATGTATCTATTTAATCTAGGACACCGAGTTTGTGAAATTAATTCACCGATCGCATATATCTAGAAAATAATCAGGCGATTTAATATGGACAAAGCACATCCGGCTAGCACTCCCATGATCTGTCGAAGTGTTGGATAAAAGGCGCATTATTGTACTTAGAACAATACACTTGACCGTATATTGTATATCTCAATGAACTCGTTAGCTAGATTTAGCTCAGCGCCAATGTAACATCATTGGAATGATATCAAATTAATCTTTTGGAACCATTGATTTAGGTTTATATTTCCCTTACAACTAGAAAAATGAGATTAATAATGGAACTTCAATACCTACTTTGAATATGAGCGGCAAAAGTACTAGCCCTTATATAAAAACCACCAAATAATGTCTTGGTATGTCTTTGCTGATATTAACTATCTATATGACTCATGCAAAGGTCATTCCCAAATTTGGAAGTAAACTAAGACAAATCCTTGTAGCTACGTCTTCGAACTATTCGAAGAATATTGCTCTACATGAGACTATTCAATAGTGTACATGGTTAATGACTATCATTACACATATTAGAGGAGCTAGTGTTTTGAGTTCATCCAATACCCTACTTGCATATATGGAAATAAATGCATCATGTATCAAAGAAATGAAAAGGGTGATAATACATATCATATTCTGCTTTAAGTTTGTATATAATCAGCAACAACAAACTCTCTTCTAGATTCAAATGAATCAAGTAAGTTGTAAGGAGAATATGACATACCTGTTTATCAAATCATCACCTAAAACCATATTTGGGAAACATATAGAAAGTACTAATCCTGTAAATGTTTTACATACTCCTTTGGTTAATGCACGAATTAGGGGGAGTAGTAGACAAAATTGGGAGTCTACTATATACGTAGTATTGGTATGTTGTGCTCTTTCCTTCACCCAAGGTTTTATTTTTCCCATTGGGTTTTGTTCCTTGATGTAAGGTTTTAGTGAGACAACAGTTTATATACCATTTTGTTTTCTTAACTCTCATGATTAATGTACGGATCCGAGAGAATATTAGACTAAAGGAAAAGTCTATGTATTGCAAAGAAACTTGTGCGTTGTACTCTTTCCTTCGTCCTATTTTTATTTTTCCCACTGGGTTTTATTTTTAGCATAAGGTTTTAACGAGACAACAATGGTGCATCATCATCCCTTTTGACTCGGCACAAGGGGGAGTATTGAAGGATATTGTGCCTTCATCAAATAGGAAATGATTGAGGGAATATCTCCTAATTAGTATAGTTACCATATTGTATATTTCCTTTCATGTAAATCTCCCCTATTTAAAGGGTTTATAACTAATGAGAATTTACAACTTTTCAGTTCTCTCTATTACATTGTTGTTCTGTTTCGTTGTTCCTTTAACGCTTTGAAATATATATATACATATATACACATACATATATATATATATATAGAAGAATGTAGTATTATTCAGTCTGAATATGACACGTGTCTCGCTCTCATTTGTTCTCACGGTCACAATCAAATTTGAGTTCTCATTTGAACCCACCCCTATATATATATATATATAGAGAGAGAGAGAGAGAGGAAAGTTCAAATGCGAACTCAAATTTGATTGTGAACGTGAGGACAAATGAGAGCGCGACACGTGTCTGAATTTGTATTATTCAGATTGAATAATGAAGGAAATATTCAGACTGAATAATAGTATTATTAAGTCTGAATAATGTTATATTCAAACTGAATGTGGTATTATTCAGACCGAATAAATACTATATTCAGTCTGAATATTCTTTGATTATTCAATCTGAATGAATATGATACGTGTCGCGCTCTCATTTGTCCTCACGTTCACAATCAAATTTGAGTTCTCATTTGAACCCGCACCTATATATATATATATATATATATATAGAGAGAGAGAGAGAGAGAGAGACGATTCATAAGAGAATGCTAACAATTTAAAAAAGAGAGTTTTTTTTTTCATGTACAAAATCATATACGATTCACATATAAAATCATATGTGATTTTAATGTTAGTACAAAATCACATGTGATTTTTGATGTTAGTACAAAATCACATGTGATTTTATACATGAAAAACGTTTTTCTTGTTTTCTTAAGTTGTTATAATTCTCGCGTGAACCTTTTCTCTCTCTCTCTCTCTCTATATATATATATATATATATATATATGGGGAGGGTTCAAATTAGAACTCAAATTTGGTTGTGAACGTGAGAACAACCGAGAGTGTGACATGTGTCCCATTCAAAGAAATATTCAGACTGAATATAATATTTATTCAGTCTGAATATTTCTTTGTATATCTAGTCTGAATAATGCTTATTCAGACACGTGTCGCGCTCTAATTTGTCCTCACGTTCACAACCAAATTTGAGTTCACATTTGAACTTTCTCTCTCTCTCTCTCTCTCTCTCTCTCTCTCTCTCTTTTTATATATATATATATATATATATATATATACTAGAAGTCGTATCCGCTACAACGTAGCGGAATTTAAATATTTCATCAGCATAAACTTTAAAAGTTTCGAATTCTTTGAAAATATCAAATCGTCTATTGTTATTAACTTATAAATCGACATCCATTATTTTTACAAAACTCAAATACAATTCTAATTTAATAGGAACAAAGTAGCACATTTAGTACCTATTTGATTTGACGATTTTTTTTTTAATTATTTGGATTTTATGGAAAGATTTGGAGTTTTTGGTATGTTTGGTTTGTAAGATTTGGAATAAAATTTAATTTTATTATTAATTGATTCTTACAAAACAAGCATTTTAAACATTTGTAAGTCTTAAAAATTTAAACAATAACCACTTTTTATAGTACATTATAGATATAAATATATAATGGTAAAAAATGAAAAACTAAAAATGAAAATTTAAGATGCTAAGTTTCAATAAACAACTTAGTGTATTTATCATTTTTAATATTATTATTAAATACAAAAATATCAATATTGGGCTCTTATGAAGGTATTGAAGAAACAACTATAACCGTATAATTTATAAAAATAACGTTTTTCCTTAATATGTTTTAGTTAATATACGATTATCTGTTAATTTGAAAATGACATTAAATGAAAAAGTAAAATATATAAAACTTAATTAAATAACTATAATGTATAAACTGTAAATTTGAGAAATAATTCACTGCGTGTTTATGTTATTGATAATATGGTTAAGTTAAAAAATATTCAATACTTGGTTCGTTTCGAAAATATTAACAAGACCGATTATAATCGTATAATTTGTATAAAAAACATACTTATTTAATGTAAGTTGATATGATAGGAGTGTAAAATAGAAAATAAAATAATAAGGGATATGAATGAAATTTATAAATTAATTATAATATAGATAAAGGTGTAAAATGAAAAGATAATAAAACTAAATAAATAACTATAGGGCATAAAATGTAAATCTTTAAAAAAAATAACTCGTTACGTATTTATGTGTATAATAATATGATTAAATCGGAAAATACTCAATATTGAGCTCATTTTAAATATATCAACGACATGATTATAATGATATAATTTGTAAAAATAGAAACTTATGTTTTAATTGTTTTATGATTCATATACGACTATTCAGGTTAATATGATAAAGGATAAAATAAAAAATAAAAAATTAAGAGACATAAAATAAATTACATTACTAATTATGAGGGTGTGAAGTGTAACTTAAACTTTAAAAATAATTTAATTTATAAAATTATATGAGTAGTGGGAGGTTTGTGGAAGTTTTTGGAGCTTTAAATATTGTATCTTATGCATAAAAGTTTGTACCTCTTAAAAGTGTAAACATAACCGAATAACATGCTTTATATAATAGTATATATATATATATGTGTGTAGGGGAGGGATCAAATGAGAACCACACATTTTTAAAGGAACAAAGGAACAAATTGTGGACCACATATGATGTGGGTCCCACATAATATTAAATCATAAATGATTTAATATTATATGGGACCCACATCATATGCGATCCACAAGTGTTCCTTTGTTCCTTTACAAATACAAAGTTCTCATTTGAACCTTCCTCTATATATGTATGTATATGTATATATACCCGTGTAGTGTGGCATGATACACAAATACTATAAAAGTAAATTCAATTTTTAATGCGTTTAAAAAAAAATCAATTTTTAAATATAATTTTTTTATGGTATATCTTTGAAGAGGACGGTAATTATGCAACCATTTGTATTCCTACAACTCTTACAACCAAATTAGGAGCGTTCATTCAATCATCAACGGTTTCCATTTGATCAGTTATAACTACCCTCAATTAAAAAAACAATAAATAAATAAAAATAAAATGGATGATGGACAAATGACTTGCATTGATTATATAATGTTTGATCCCAAACTAGTAACAATTGAATAAACTCCATATAAAATTAGAGACATGAAGAACAATTATAATGATAATCTCAAGTCATATGATTTAATTGCAATGGAGGGAATTAGAGAACTTGTAGAATAAGAAATTTACACGGCTCTCATCAAAACTCACTATTTGTGTGTGTAAATTCTCCAAACTGAAATGAGGAAGGAGGCCAAGACACCATATGTATATATATATATAAGGAAGAGTTCAAATGAGAACACCACCATTTTACGAGAACGCGAGAACACTCGTTTACTATAAAAAATCACATGTGATACTACTATGCCATCACATATGATACACACGTGATGGTAAATCATTGACGCGGACGACTTTTGACGCGATCTATGTTGTAGGTCAAGTCACCTTTACACCACTAAGCCCCATCATATGTATTATCACATGTGATAAGGGTGTTCTTGAGATGATGTTATAATGCATCAACACCATCACATGTGATACTAAATCATAGACGCAAGCGACCTTTGGGGCGACCTAAGTCGCAAGGTAAGTCATCCGCACACGAATAGATCATTTCACGTGTATTATCACATGTGATAAAGGTGTTCTTGCGTTCTAGTAAAATGGAGGTGTTTTCGTTTAAACATCCACCTATATATATATATATGTATATATGTATTTGCTCATTACAAGATTAAAGCCCAAGCCCATAACTCCCAAAAAGCCCAAAATACAATTATTTATAAATTTTTCTATCTAATTGGGGCTAATTAGATCTAACAATCTTCCCCTAGAGTTTTATAAAGAAAGCATCATGAAATAAACTCCCCCTTGCTTTCTTTAGAAGATCTTATGTGCCGATCTTCAAGTCTTCAAGGTTTTACAAGCTCCCTCTCAAATGTAGACTCATACTCTTGAAAAACCGAGAGATTTTACACATTCTGTCCATCTTTCATGACTCAACTTTATCGTTGTTTTTGACCATCAAGGAGCCTGATTGAGAGAAAACATAAAACATGCACATTGAACTCCATCGTCTTATCTTATCAACAAGCTTTGATTCAACCATTTTGAATGAAAATTGACTGAGTTGTGCAAGTTTTCACTCACCTGCGCAAAACGGTCTTCAAACAAAAGATTTGACTCTTCAAATCTATTTGAGTTGAGTCAACCCCGAGCTATAGACATGAAAATCAAAGGATATAGTGACATGAAATATGTCACACATGTATCTTGAATCCATGAAGAACGGACATGCGAACACCGCTCTGAAATTGGAAGGAGTATGAGTGAAAATCAATGCTTTCAGTCCAGCATCAGTCTGCAGACTTTGACAGTGATTAAGACGTATCAGCTCACGGAATTTGAGAAAACTCAAAACTTCAAAGTCGTGCATCTGAGTTTTATCGTTCCAACGCAATTGGATTCATGTAATTTGGAGTTTTAAGTAAAAAGATGTGCGCGTGTTTCTGAAACAGCGAAATGCTCTCAGAAAACCGAAAGAAAATCGGGGTACAGGTTTCTGTTCGATGAGAGCTCTGGTCCATACAACCAGAGCCTCTAGCTCGCCTATAAAGAGCTCTGTATGAAATTCATTTATGGTCCGTATTGGTTGCCTTTGGTCTTTCTATTGTTCCCCCCCTGGTCTATTTTGAAACACGAATCATCATAGAAGGTTTCTGTCCAGCAACGTTGCACCGACTTCTACGATGCTTCTGGTCGTGATATATTTGGAATTTGGAAAAACTCAAAACATGAACATTGTAAATCAGTGTGTTAGCTTTCTAAAGAATCAGAATTCACCTTCTTTGGAGTTCGGACGCATGAGATATGATCGTTTTAGTACAGTCACGCAGATTTGTCCAATAGCTTCTGGTTCAACGTGTGAGCTTCTGGACTTTTGGTTGAGTGAGTCTTCTGGTCTAAGGCATGTAATATTCCAGAAGCTCTGGTCCTTTACTTCAGAAGCTCTGGTCCTTTAGTCCAGAAGCTCTGGTCCTTCAATCAAGTAGCAGATCTAACTAATGCGTAACAACTTTGCTTCAACACACTGCCCTCAACTTCAACTATAGTTCTGGCCCTTCTACATATTGAACAGTGAGAAGTAAAAACATGAAAGGTGTACATCCGTCTGTTTTCTATCCAGGCCATTTGAGTTGCCTGAATTGGTGTTATAATGAGAGAGATATGATCGATATAGCACATCATCGCAAATCTGTCAGCATCCTGATTTTTATTCAATCACCATAAAAATTGATCTAGATTTACACAACCAAATTACAATCAAGGTGAAGATTTCAAAACTTTGGTTCTTGACATTGAAAATGATTCTTCATCACATCATATAAGAAACCAAATCGCTCATAAAATTTTTATAAAACATCTTGTTTGCATAAACAATTTTTAACAAATTGGCTTTGAATTTCTTTTTTCTTAAACTGAATCTGGATTACGTGTTATTTGTTAATCAAACCCAAATAAAAGAAAAGGGAGTCCTATCTTGGGTGAGAAAAAGGTCAAATCAAAGATCAACAACCTTACTACCAAGATGCATAAAATGCAAAGGACAAAAGCACACAACAAGGTAGGATCATAGATCAACCACCTACTTAGTGCTAAGATATTAGACCAATAAAGGAGGGTGATCAAAGAAACACACATCCATGATACAAATCTGATCAGAAACAATCAAAACGGAATTAGTTCTTCACATAGGCATTTCATCAAACACCTAGAGTGCAAAATCAAATTGTGTGAAGAATCAATGTTATTTTCTATCAAAGATCATCCAGATCTCATCCAAATGAAAGATTGGATACCAAGTAAGCACAAAAACAGAAAATAAATCAGAGAAAATGATATTTGAGTTTAAGCTCATGTGATTGAAACAATCTAAGCACCAAAACGTCAAAATCAATTGTAAAAAATTTAATTATTGCTAAAAATGACTGAATTGAAGAAACGTTTTTTCAATTGGCTTTGATACCAAATGTTTGATCTTAAACTAGTAACAATTGAATAAACTCCATATAAAATTAGAGATGAGAAAGCATGAAAAACAACTATAATGATAATCTCAAGTCATATGATTTAATTGCAATATAATGGAGGGAATTGGAGAACTTGTAGAACAAGAAATTTACACGACTCTCATCAAATTTCACTATGTATGTGTGTGTAAATTCTCCATGCTCAAATGACAAAGGAGGCCAATACACCATATATATATATATATATATATAGGTGCTCATTACAAAATTAAAGCCCAAGCCCATAACTTCCAAAAAACCCAAAATACAATTCTTTATAAAACTTTCTATCTAATTGGGGCTAATTAGATCTAACATATAATCTAGAGAGGTTGTATTTGAACGTCTCTCTATCTTTGAAATATTTGGTAGTTTACATGTGGTATTCAGAGTTCTTCACAATCCAATAGGATGTATTGTAAATGTTAGGAAATTATTTTGTTGTGTAAAAAGGAATTGATCTCATTGTAAATCAAGCAAGTAAATATTGTCTTATTCCTTTATTTCCTTATTTCTATTCCTCTATCATATAAAATAGAGGACTATGGTAACAACATTAGGCTAGAGAGAATAGCCAATTGTAATCGTGTGTTTATGCTTTCATTCGATAACCTGTGTAACCTCGATTACCAAGTGAGATATACAACCTATGGCTTCCCCTAAATCTTCATCGTGTTCTTCATTAAGTTTGCATTATATTTTTAAATCTGGGATCCAAAATAAATTCAAAAATGACAAATTAATCCAATTTCTCATTGAAAAAATATAAAAGTTTACAGTAAAACAAAATAGAAATTACGATCATAGTATATTCATATTGTAATCCATGAAACCACAAATTGAAAACAACAAAGTAACAGACAAATTTAACTCCTTAATTAACATCCACACATATGCAAATTCATGCCAAGATGCCATATAAAGGCATTGTAGCACCCACATATATGCAATCCAAAGCCACTTGTACATTTTCACCACAACACAAATTGTTGAAAAACATCTTTTGTTGACAAAATGATCTCACCCACAATTGCTTGTTTGGATCAAAATGCGCTGTTGGGCTAGGGATCCTACCATTTGAATGCATAATCAGTGAAGATCTCATGGTGTGCTTAAAAAATCTATTCCGTTTGATTACAAGATTATTTTTGAGGGATTTGAATTTCATGGAGATATTTAGATTTAGGGGAATTTGAATTGGAATGGATGTCGAATCCTTTTATATGTTTGGTTTGTAGGATTTGGAATGGATTTGGATTCATTTTTTTTTCTTCTCTTCCCAAGTAGGAGAACATCAATTTTTTTTTGCAAATTATGAATTAAGGATGAGACTAGAGGATTATTTTCTCAGTTTCGAACTGATATTGAATTTGTACATATGGTTCGGTTTTTGGTCCTCGCTTTCGGTCTAAAAAAAATTGGTACCAGGTCTCAGTTCGGTAACAGTACGGTACCGATCTCATCCTTATTCTCCATAACCATTACTTTGATCAAAAAATCGGTATCACGATAAAAAAATCCACCCTTAATTGTTGAACTTTTGCAATTGATTTTGATACACATTAGAACTTTTGATTATTGAATTTTTGCGATTGGTTTTGATTATTCTTTACCCAATTTCAACTTTCAGTCCTAGGTGGTCCCAATACCGATTTTCTCGTCCTGAAATGGAAACCGAACCGAGACCAAATTTGTACATATGGTTTGGTTGTCGGTCCTTATTTTATGTCTGAATTGGTTTTGGTACCAACTAGTTCTATACCAATCTCATTCCTACTATGAATTATAAAGAATATAATATATATATATTGTATACATATATATATATATTGATGTTGTTGACATTTGATCTGATCTCACACAAATGAAATAAAGAGAAGTGGGGAGTGTGGGATGCATACAAAAGAAAGACTACTAGCATAGGAAGAGGCTTTTATAAATCTGTTGGATTGGGATTTGAAATACCAACACTCTTCTAAGGATTTTCAAAGCCACCATCTTAGGGAAAACAAATCATAGGATTTCAAATCCAACAAAACCTATAAACCAAACATGGGATTGGAATGGATTTGAAACTCAAATCCCCCCAAATCCATTCCATTCTCGCACACTAAGCGGGACCTTATAAAATCAATAATTCATTCCAGATGAAAATTCCATGTGAGAGATTATGAAGACTATTGACTAATCTCCACAACCTTTATAATACCATTTTATCAAGCACACCCACATCACTAATCAAGAAAGAATGCAGAAATCTATAACAACTCATTGTACCATTCGAGTAAGATTTGTACCTTTGGGGCATACCTTGGTTGAATCTTGTAAATGGCGTTGTGATAACTCTCATTTTTTAAAGTTGTTTCTTTTATTTTAAACTCATTTTTTTATATATTTTAATTGCCAATTTTTTTTAATTTACCCATTTCTTCAAAATGTTTTAAAAAGATGATGAAACACAAAGGATGACAATTTATTTCCACAAACATCAATTTTTTATTATGTCTACAATATCGCCACTGTGAGAATTTTAGGTCTAAAATATGTTGTATCCGAGATCAGCGAAAATGAAGAATGAAAAGGTCAAAGCCATCAAGTCAAAGTCAACATATTATAAAAGTCAAAGTATAGAGTTTAATGGTAGATTACTTTCATAGTTTGAGTTTGTAATTAGTCAAGAGTATAAATACACTTGTAGTATAAATACACTTGTAGTGTCATTTGTAATATTTCTAGAGAGAGAAAGTTTACTATATGATAGTTTGGGTTTAATTGTTGTTCTTGAGTGTGTAATTTGATTGTTACTTGATCTTAGTAGGATTATCATAGAAGCTATGCATATTTAGTAGATAAAGTTCAACATTTTTGGACGGAAAATTCTTGAAGACTTTTCTCATGGGCTGCCGGTGTTTCCTTGAAGAACGAAAATATGGTCAAAAAAGGGGGAGAGAGTAATTCTTTAACCACAAGTCTTTCACATGTTTTGGCCCTTTGGTTAACATATTGCTATCCTATGGCTTTCCCCCTTATAAAAGGAGGTTTGAGGACCACTAAAAGGACCCCATTTCAGCCGAAGACTCTTCTCCAAGCTGAAGTTCCTATCTTTATTTTTAACTAGTGTTCGACATCACGCCTTGCGCGATGATCAAAACACATGATACCATATCAACTCAAAACTTGTGAATATCAAATTTTCATTGTACATTTGTCAATACCCTTCCAATATTTCAAGGCATCTCTCGTCCTCTATCAATATTTCATTTTATCATCAATATGAGATAAGCAAAGCTCAACTATGATTCATTATTTGAGAAATTCTAAATTCTCGTTATCACAGTACATTCTATCCAACGTTTCTTTAACATTTCTTTTTATTATATTTGTATTTATATTCATGGTTGTATTGATTTGATTCTAATGAACACTTTACATTTAATCAAATCGAAAGTGAAAGATGTAGTTTTTTAATAAAATATATTTATCACATAACTTCAAAGTTACCATTTAATTCTAAATTGGATGTCAAGTGTCTAATTTTTAGTCAACCAACTTTTTTAATCTTCAAGGCTTTCTCCCTCCTTTTATATACCTAACTAAATCTTTCCAATATATGTATCATTTGATGATGTCATGTGAATCTCTTGAAATATGTGAAATGTATGGCTAACCCAATAACGATAGTTTCATAGGATTCATTTATATATTTATATTGCTATAGGTTTTCAAGCCATTCCCCCTTCCTTTATATATTAAACTATATTTTTTAATAGAATTGGAATTCCTTGATTCCTCTCATTAGCTTTCAATCCTTTAAATAGGCTCACAATATACAAATATGGTAAAAGAATAATGCAAAGGGATATATACAATAATTCTCATATTTATCTAATTCTATAATTATCTCTAATACGCCCCCTCAGTCTAAGGGGAAGGGCCACGAACACTTAGACTGGACCGGAAATCATCAAAAAGATACTTTGGTAAGCCTTTAGTAAAGATATCGGCATACTGATACCGAGATGGTACATGAAGCACCCGAACACGCCCCCGGGCTACGTGTTCGCGAACGAAATGAATATCAATCTCCACATGCTTTGTACGCTGATGTTGCACAGGATTACCGGATAAGTAAACTGCACTAACATTGTCACAATAAATAATCGTTGCTTTCATCACCGGATTGTGTAGCTCAAGCAGTAGATTACGGATCCAACATATTTCCGCAACAACGTTTGCTACCCCACGATATTCATCCTCGGCGCTGGATCTCAATATAATGGCTTGGCGTTTTGAGGACCATGATAGTAAGTTAGCCCCTAGAAAAACACAGTATCCGGAAGTGGACCGTCGGGTGTCCGGGCAACCACCCCAATCAGCATCGGTGTAGGACACAAGACCCGATGTCGATGAAGGATGCAAGTGTAGGCCAAGGTCTAAGGTACCACGTAAGTACCTTAAAGTTCGTTTTAACGCATGAAGATGAGGCTCACGAGGGTCGTGCATAAAGAGACATATTTGTTGTACCAGATATGAGATGTCCGGGCGTGTAAAAGTCAAGTACTGTAAGGCCCCGGCAAGGCTGCGATATAATGTCGGATCACTAACCGGCGGGCCGGTGGTAGCGCTGAGCTTCGAGGTGGTCTCAACGGGAGTGGCAGCCGGTTTGCAAGAAGCCATGTTGGCCCGGGTAAGAATCTCGGACGCATACTTTTTCTGAGAGAGAAAGAGACCATCAGAATTGCGGTTGACCGAAATACCCAAAAAATAATGAAGGGGACCCAGGTCCTTCATTGCGAATTCGGAACTAAGCTGCCGTATGATCTGGGTACGAAGCGTCTCGGACGAGGCGGTGAGAATAATATCGTCCACGTATAATAACAAATACGCGGTGTCCCGACCACGGTGATAAATAAACAGAGAGGTGTCACACTTGCTATTCCGAAAACCAACCGTGGATACAAAATTGGCGAAACGAGTGTACTGTGCCCTTGGGGCCTGTTTCAAGCCATATAAAGATTTCTTGAGATAACACACATGATCCGGGAATTCAGCACTCCGAAAACCCGGTGGTTGATGCATAAGGACGGTCTCGTGTAGGTGGCCGTGTAAAAAGGCGTTCTTGACGTCTAGCTGATGAATTCCCCAATTTCTTGATAGGGCTAAACTGAGCACGGTGCGGATCGTGGCCGGTTTGACAACCTGACTAAATGTCTCATACAATCCACCCTAACTTGCTGTGACCTGCCATTAACAACCAAGCGAGCCTTATGGCGCTCGAGAGACCCATCAGAACGATATTTGTGAGTAAATACCCACATGCACCTAATTATATTGGCGTTACGAGGCCTAGGAATAAGTTCCCACGTATGGTTTTTAATTAAAGCATCATATTCGTCGTTCATAGCTCGCCCCCAGTTACGGTAACGAATAGCCTCAAGATAGGAAGAAGGAAGAGGAGAAATAAGAGGAGAAGGTGGAGGTGTATAAGAGTGAAACAACGCCTATTTAGGATTAGGTTTTGTGATGCCCTGTTTTCCACGGGTAGTCATTGGATGGGTGGGTTGGGGTGCGGTGTGTGGTTGGGTCGGGTTGGGTAGTGGTGTAGTGGGTGGGGGGTTATCTGGAGCCGACGGTAGTGGGATGGATGGTGGTGTATGGGTGGGTGATGGTGGAGGGGTGGTTGATGGTGTAGGCGGTTTATGGAACAAAGTTCGTATAATTGGGTGGGGAGTATCATCGAGGAATGTGTAATCCTCGGGGGAGGATGTAGAAGGTGAGGCGAAAGGGAAAGTTGTCTCATCAAATGTCACATGGCGAGAAATAATGAGTTTATTGGTGGTGAGATCAAAACACTTATAACCACGGTGATTTGGTGGAAACCCGAGAAAAACCGCAGGAGTTGATCTTGGTTGTAGTTTATGTATTAATGTAGGTGGATTGTGTGGAAAGCATAGGGATCCAAAAACACGGAGATGTGTGTATGTGGGTGTGCGACGGTAGAGAAGTTGGGTAGGCGACCGATATGAAAGACCTTTATTTGGAAGGATATTGTGAAGATACGATGCCATAGATAGAGCATGCGGCCAAAAAACGGACGGGACAGAAGAATGCAAGAGAAGTGTACGGGTCATTTTATTTAAAGTTTGTAGCTTGCGTTCGGCTTTACCGTTTTGAGCGGAAGTATAGGGACATGAAAAACGCATTTGAATGCCATTGGATGCGCAAAAATTAGTGAAAGCAAGGTTATCGAATTCCCGTCCATTATCACATTGGAAGCATTTAAGTTTTCTTTCAAATTGGGTTTGAATATAGGCACAAAATTGTTTAAAGATATGAAACGTTTGAGATTTATTAGCGAGCGGAAAAACCCAAACAAAATTGGTGTAATCATCCAATAATAATAGATAATAACGGTGCCCCGTGGAGCTCATAACAGGAGATGTCCAAATATCACTATGAATTAAATCAAACGGTGCAACAGAAAAAGAACTAGAAGGATAAAACGGTAAACGATTGTGTTTTCCTAATTGATATGAATTGCAAAAACAACTAGATCTAGGGTGATTACATGAAATAAAATTTCTTGATAAAAGTTGTTGAAGGATAGGGTCGCCCGGATGTCCAAGGCGGTTGTGCCACAAGGAAGAGGAAAGAGCAGCAAAAGCGGAGGAAGTGATGGCTGTTGAAACGGGATAGAGGTCACCATGGCTTTCACATCGGAGGATACGTGTTCCCGTCTTCAAATCCTTCACAAAGAAGCCAGAGGGATCAAATTCGAGTGAGACTGAACTGTCTCGTGTGAATTTTCGAACCGAGATTAAATTTTTGATTAAACTCGGGACAACGAGGACATTATTTAAGGTAAGAGGGGAAGAAGGAGACGGAATGTGAGATTGACCCGTACCCATAACCGGAAGGGTTTCACCATTCCCGACGAGAATATGATTTTTAGTGCTTGAATTAACAACGTGAGAAATTATACCTGGGTTCGTAGCCATGTGAGAAGTCGCGCCTGTGTCCATGTACCAACGCTCGTCGGGAGGATGTAAGGACATTGTATGCATAGCCGAGTCTATGTTGGTGGGAACTTGGCTAGCATAGTGGGCTTGAGCCGGATGTGGGCCGAGAATGCCGGGGCTGCTGGAATTGGGCTTGTATGAAGGCGTTCCCCAAGGTGAAACGGGCATTGTCGGATATGGGCAGGGAGGAACTGCCCATTGTGGCTGCCATGGTGATGGTGTTCGGTTATATGGTGGCGGCGAGGGATACCACGACTGCTGCTGGCTCCGGCCGGTTCCGCCACCCCGAGGAAATTGCCGCCCTCGGTGGCGACCGCGTCCCCGTCCTCGAGAGGACCTGTCACGAGTGTCCGGTTGGCGGTCGTCGTACCTATGGCGATTTTCCGACGAGAATGATTGATGAAAATCGGGAGGTGGACGACGGTCATACCTTGAATTTGATGGTTGTGGTTGTGGTTGTGCGTCGGAAACTAACGCGGCATTATCACCGCCGGCGAGTGATGCTTGCTTTGCCTTTCGGGATTCCTCCAAGGTCAACATGCTCCGAGCACGAGTAAAGTCGGGAAGGGGATCTGATTGTTGGATGATCGTAGCCACACCATCATAGGCTTCGGACAGCCCAACCACCAATTGTAGAACCATATGACTGTTGTTAACCGGAGAACCAATATCGGCGAGTTCATCAGAAACGGTCTTGATTTTGCGACAGTAGGCCTCGATATTGGGAAAATCAGCAAGCTTGATGTTAGAAAATGTTTGTTCAAGGAGAACGGCTCTTGATCCTTTATTATCTTGGAACAAGCTTTTGAGGTGTTCCCATGCTTTTAAAGCAGTGGAGTTTGGAACAAGAATTGTCTGAAGAAGGTCGATAGAGATTGTACCGTAGATCCATTGTAGGACGACGACATCCAAACGTTTCCACAAGGCTTCATCGACGGTGGTATCTTGTGGGGGAATGATGTGATCAGCAACCTGGTAAGCTTGGATATGAATTTTAAACAATTCAGCTCAAGATGTATATTGGACTTTTGCAATGTCTAAAGTAATTGGAATGAATGTCCTGATGTTGGTGACGGTTAGAGCTGGGTGATAAGGAAAATCCTTATGTTTATCGGCGGGTTTTTCACCCATTGTTTAGGAAGAGAGTAATGAGAAGGAGAGGGATCGAAGAGAAAGAACAAAGAGAAAAAAAGAAGAAGTGGTGTTTAGGGTTTGGACTCTGATACCATAATAGAATTGGAATTCCTTGATTCCTCTCATTAGCTTTCAATCCTTTAAATAGGCTCACAATATACAAATTTGGTAAAAGAATAATGCAAAGGGATATATACAATAATTCTCATATTTATCTAATTCTATAATTATCTCTAATATTTTTCAATATTTCTCCTTCTCATCAATATGGGATAACAACAATTTGAGAATACTAAATTCTCATTCACCATGTTAATACCTTTTAACTTTCGTTTATAGACTTATATCTTTCTTACTAATTAGCAATGTGGGATATCCTCGTCTTCCTTTCATATACACAACTACATTCTCTAATATTTCTCATTCTCATCAACGTGAGATAACCCAAACTCAACCATAATTCATGATTTGAGCATATTAAGTTTTCATTATGTTAATACCTTATAACCTTTATTTATATATTTGTGTTGGACGGTAGCGAAAATATATTATTAGAAAATCCTAAATGAGTTAAGATAAAATGCAACTTGATAAGTGGAAAGTAATTAAATGTAATATAAGACAATAAATTTATTGGGATTGTTTAATGTAAATTATATATTTCCATTGATATTGTTTCTTTTAATGAATAGAATATCATACATTATCTTATTTTTATTGTTGCAAAATAATGTTTAGGCATAAAGTTAACAATCGTAAAAAAAATGGTTAGATGCAAGCATATGTGCAATATTAACTTTATGATGAGTGTGCATAAAATTAGTCTTTCTACTTTTTCATTTTAGCTTATAAGGCTTGGTTTACATGTTAATTACTAACATATTCTGAAATAGGTGACACATAAAAATTACAATTAGCAACCATATAAATGTACTTAATTGATAAAAAAAAATTCCATACATAAAAGAAGTTATTATAAGAATTTTTTTATTATAAATTCATGTCCACCAAATGATGAAATATGCACTTAAAATGAGAATTGCTATATAGTTTCATCACTATGTGAGATAATACATCAAACTTTGTTGGAGTAAAGTAAAAAAACCATAGCGGATATCTAACTTATAAAATTTTGCCATCATTTTGGAACCAAATAAAATTTCCATTATATTGTTATCCTAGTTACTTTTTGAGATATTAATAGATAGAAAGATGAATAGAGTAAAATGAATACCTAAAGAAAATTGGATAGTTTGGAGGTTAAACTTTATTAAACTAAAAGTAAAATGACCATATGAGCTTTCTTACAATGAAATACACATATTTCATTGAAGGATAAAAAAGTCTTTAACTTATTTGATATTTTAAAATATTCCAAATAATGAGAAAATTCCTTAGAAGATTAATGTGCGACATCATCATTTGTAGGTTTTCGTAAATGAAAATTAGTCTTGTTTAAACATGATTCAATTATTAAAGGTCAATAAGTGAATATAAAAATGTAGATTTACGACGCTTTTGTGAGTAACAATGTAATATTTGAATAAACGATACACCCAAATATTCTTTACAGTTGTTGGTTATGCTCCTGAGAAAAAAAATCTAGAAATGAGAAATAATACATCATGAAATTACAAAATAGACAAAATCAAGATTAGACTGAAATTGAAGGAGTAGTTGAATGAAAAACTTACATGTAGTAAATTATATGTCATTTTGGTGACGAAGCTTTGATGTTATTCCGCATATATAGCGTTATTTAGAGCTTGTTAATGTTTGTGTCACTTAGTACAAAAAAAAAACTGAACGATCATATGAATCAAAACATTGGCAAAGAACTTGACCATAAACAAAAGTTCATACCTTAGATCGATCTATTAGTATGCCAAATGTGTTAGAAGGAGAGAATTAGATATAGGTTGTTGTATGACAAAGAAGTGAAAAGGCCAACAACACATCCAACAAAACAAAAAAAACCATTTGTGCTTAAATAAGGGAAAATGAATGATTAATTAAAATAAATGAAGGAAAATGAATGGATAATGACATAAAGAAGTGTAAATAAATGATTAATTAACATAAATTGCAATAAAACAAATGGTTAATTCTCTTTATGTTTCTCTTTTATACATAGATATAGGTTAAAATGCTTTAAAAGATAAGAAGTTGGATAGTTAGGTATTTAAAGTCAATTAAAGTAGTGTCAAATTACCAAAGTAGCCTCATTGCAATGAACATTAAATTTTTCTTAGAGGGTCAATAAAGTCTTTAATACATTTAACATTTTAAAAATTCAAAAAAAACAACAAAATTTCTAGCTAAGAAACCTAGTCTAAGAATGTGCCACATCATACTCTTAAGATCTTACTTTTATATATACTAGGTGTGATACCGCGCGTTGCGCGGTGATGAAACCGTTTCATACAAATTACATTGGAAAGTTAAGATGCAATCAATTTATTTCGTTTACTAAGAAATATAACGAAATTTGTGTATTGATAAGTGATTTATTTGCAAGATATTAAATCATGTGTTTTAATATTGATTTTGTTCGTTAGAATTAGTTGTTTAGTGAACATGATTTTAGAGTGAATGACGTTGTCTATATGAAACATCTTGTGAAATAAAAGTTGCACGTTGGACATGATAAAAATGACATAATTAATGACGATGCTACAAAATTCGGGTTTACAAAAGAAAGAAATTATACAAACGAAACAATTATTTTTAATTGTGGCAATATTTTGATACCAAAGAGACATTGTCTTATATCGACTAACCATGTTGTTTAACAAACATATTTATTTGTGCAAATACATCAAATGAACATTGAATATTGTTTGATCATAAACTAAATTTATATAAATAAAAAAATTAATAGAAATATGTCAAATTAATTTAAATATTACACAAATAAAATAACTATCGGTGGTTGGATTACGCAAAAAAATTTAATTAACTTTAAAAGTAACATGAATAATATGATTGTGATGTATTTAAATAATAATAATAAGTAGAGATGGAAACAGGACGGGTATTGGAAGGTAATGCATCTCCCGTCCTGGACCCCAACCTTATTTAAGCTCCACGTCCCGACCTCGACCCCGCCTCGTATAATCCCCAAAGGGTTATGGGGGAAAAGGATCATTGATTGGTTTAAGAATCTGTGTACTCATTCAGTAAAAAAAAATAAAAATAGTTTATTTTAAAATTAAAGTTATAATGAATCGTCGCTACAATAATTATGAATATTGAAAATTAAACATATTTGTCATTTATTATACACCCCATATGTATACACATATATTTAACTAAATAAAAATATTAATCGGGGTCTTAGGAGCGGGTAATGCCATCCCCGATCTTGTCTCGACCCTGCTTCGGGTATGAAAATAAACCCCGCTTAGACTCAAGTACCTGTCTCATAGATAATATTTTCATTCGTAATAATAAGTTTGCATATACATTAAGGACGTTTAATAATATATACATGTGCTTCGAGATATGTAATATACATAATATAATTAGATACAACAATAAAGGTGATGTAATTTATATTAATATTATTTTTGCAAAATTGTTTGAAAGAAAAACAATATACGTGTTATATTTATAGTTAAGCGGTGATAATAATAAGTATGCATCTACATTAAGGACGTTTAACAATATATACATGTGCATCGAGATATGTAATATACATAATATAATTAGATACAACAATAAAGGTGATGTAATTTATAATAATATTATTTTTAAAAAATTGTTTGAAAGAACAACAATATAGGTGTTATATTTATAGTTAAGCGGTGATGTTTTGACTGTTCAAATGGTAATTATCTTTTACGTAGTTTATGATATACCTAGTTAATCCTAATTAATTATATACGTCGAATGTAAATTATTAATGTATGTAAGTGACATTTAATTGGTTTATGAAGACTCCTTACATGTGTAAGTGTATCATATTCTATTAACATTTAATGTATTTGTGAAATTTGATATTATGATACCATGGTACTATCTAAACAATTATTAATTTAAATGAGTGACATTTAATTCAATAAAAAAAAGTTTTTAGGTGTGTAAGTTGTATCATAAATCTTTAGAAAACCTAACACAATATCGACATATTAAACGTAGTAGGATCAAAATATTTTAAAGAACAATACTTGTTTAACATGAAACCTATGATATAACGACTAAAAATTGAAGCAACAAAAAATTAAATTTTAACCATATAATCTGCAAAAAATAACTTACAATTACACAAAAGTAAATAGCTAGTACTTTGTAAGCATAACTCTTAACAAACGAATAACTTCATTCCAAATTATCTTGCACATTGTCTGGCAACGTAATATTATTGGCTTGAACATTCAATAAGGAACTAACAATGTCATATCATGATGAAATCCACAAATAAATTAAACAAAAGTAAAATTATTTTAATACTTTATTAACTCACAATTATTGATATATTATTATCAACCATTCCAATACATAGAAACTTTGAATTAAAATTAAAGAGATCTCTATGTACTATTAAATGGGACAAACTAAAAACAAACAACTCACTTTTTTTTTTTTTTGAATATAAAAATTATACAAAAGATCTTTTGCATACCAAATTTTTAACCTCGTCGCTTGCATAGCAAAACAAATATAAAACAAAAAAAAATTCATTACTGATAATAAATCCGATATTAAATAAATAAATAAACTTCAAACGAAATTTAAACAATTTTAATAAAAGAATAATTTAGTAAAAATCAAAAAAATATACTAAACCCACATCAACATCACATTCTCTTGATTTCCAAAGAAATAAATGCATAAATATCATTTGAAGTATTTTTTTTCAAACAACAAATAATCACATGATATCTATTGATTTTCATAAATGATCACAATATAGAGAATGGGTTAAAAATACAAATTGGGAAATATTTATGAATATAAAGGATAAATAATGAGATGTGATATACTTTTTAGTCGTTATATCATAGGTTTCATGTTAAACCTGTATTGTTCTTTAAAATATTTTGATCCTATTACGTTTATATGTCGATATTGTGTTAGGTTTTCTAAGGATTTATGATACAACTTACACACCTAAAGACTTTTTTTTAAATGAATTAAATGTCACTCATTTAAATTAAAAGTTGTTTAGATACTACCATGGTATCATAATATCAAATTTCATAAATAAATTAGATGTAATAGATTATGATAGACTTACACATGTAAGGTGTAACAACCCGGATCCTTGTTAGTATTTAATGTTTACAAGTTGTGTGGTTGGAACCTAACCTTCCAAACTCCAGGGACTGAAGTTGTAAATATGGGATTTAGGTCATATATGGGTGAAATCCCCTCATTGTGAATTAGTCGGCTGAAATTTGTGTGTGTGTGTTTTGCTTGGTGCGATTTTGGTGAAAGGCAAAGACAAGAGAAGAAACCTTGGAGAATCAAAGGTGCAACATTCAATTTCAGGTATAAAAGTTCTTCCTCTTCATCTTCTTGCTTAGTTGGGTCTTTTGGGAGATGTAAAACCATGGGATTTTATGGTTTAGTTGGTGGTATGTTTAATTAAACCCTCAAATCAGTGTTTGTTGGGTTATTAGTTTGAGTATTGAAGTATTCTTCAAGTATTGGGATCCATATTCCATTCTAAAGGATTTGAAATCAATGAAAACCTCCATTGTTGAGCAAGGTTATTCAATGAGTAGGAAAATCCATGAATCAATGGATGGATTGGTTAAAATGATTATTTGTTGTTGGGAAGGGTTTTGGTATGAGTTTAGACAAGTTTTATGTCTGTCTTATGGCTGGAGATGAGATGAAATGGTGTTTTGGGGTTTATTAGTTTGAGTAGATTTGTGCACGTAAAACAGTGAGTCCCGCGACTTGGCCCACGGCTTCAAGTCGCGGCGCAAGCCGCGCAACTCACTGTTTCAGCATTTTACAGTTTTTGCTTAAAGCTTAATTAAGTGGGTTAAGTGTTGTCCTAGCCTAAGGGGTTTATAGGTAGGATGTGTGGAAGTATAATTGGGTCATTAACTTGTAGTTAATTGATCTAAATCAGGCGTTCGATTGGTGAGATCATAGTTGGAAAGGATTTAAAGCGGTTTGACAATTCAAGTGAGTTCCCTTCGTGTGCCTTCTTATAAAATTGAATGTTTTAAATTGAAACGTTTAACTCATTCACATTGGACGGTGTGTGTCCAATTAATGATCACGGTGTGTGTGATCATGATAGTCACGGTGTGTGTGACAATAAATATTCTACCGTTGCAACAAGTACATAAAAGTGTGATCTAAGTGTGAGTTAATATTCATGACTAACCATTTTATCTTATAACTGTCATGCACATATTACCTGTTGTTTGGGGGAATTCACTAGGCCATTTGGTCTAACCCTCTCTTTTATAAACCTGAAAACCTTTCAGGGAAGCACATGGTAGAATGTTCGGGTAAGGGCAAGGGGAAGCTGTGAGCCCGGGTGATAGAAGTAAGGTGCCATGTGTTCAAATAGTAGCCTAGTTAATAGTTGGTTGTAATAATCTCAGTAGCTAATTTTATTTCCGCTGTAAACATTTGAGATTAAGTCACTTTGGGACCATTTATGTTCAGATTCAACTTTATTTTTAAAGCAATAGTATGCGTTACCTTTGTTTTAGAATCGTGGTTGTTACAAGTGGTATCAGAGCCCTAGTTTAAGAGAATCAGGTGTTTGAGGAGCATCTAGACTTTGACTGAGGAATAGGTGGGACTGAGATTTAAGTAGAGATGGGTAGACCGTGGTTTGACCGATAAGAGTAATGATACGGTTGAAAGAACTAACATGTAAGGTAAATTCAAAATCACATCTGGCCAATGTCATTGTGAGTTTACAAGCACGTGAAGGTGCTTGAATACCTTGTTATGATCTAACTGGTTGTTTTATGTTATGTTCGTTTCAGTATCGAGAAGTATGACTCGAGGTTCTGTGAGATCGGCATCGATAACACCAGTGGAAGGAGATCTTCCGATTGGAGAAACTCAACCCGATCAAGTTGAAACCATTATAGCTGATCCTACCCGAGGAAGGGGTAGAGGAAGGGGTCGTGGAACCGATAGAGGTGCAGCATCTGTAGGAGCCCTTGAGGGTGGGACCCGAGGCCGAGGTATGATCCGTACTCATGGTCGTGGAGTGGTGACCGAGTCGTTGAATGAGGTGGCGGAATCGACTCAACAAAGTTCTGTGAGTGTGCGTGGTAAGGGACGAGGAAAAATGGGAGGTTGAACCCAAGAGCGAGGGTTTGTGACCAATGATGAGTTCAATACGGGAATGGGGAAGCTTGAAGCGACAATTCAAGCTTTGGCGGGTAAACAACATTCATCAAGTGCGACTATTTCTTGTGAGGACGATAATGCGGAGGGGTCAAAGGGAGAAGGAAGTCGTAGTCACTTATCCCAAAACACTACCCCCGAAGTGGTGACTAAGGAATCGAAAGGATGTAGCTACAAGACATTCCTAACTTGCAAGCCTTCTACTTTCACGGGAGAGCGTAACCCGGTGTTGGCTTTGCAATGGATTAGGGAGATGGAAGTGGTGTTTGATGCTAGTGAATGTGCAGATAAGGATAGGGTGTTGGATGCCCCCACTATGCTCAAGGCGGAAGCTCGTTGTTGGTGGGATTTGGAAAGTGGAAAAATAGGTCTGGGAGCAACCAAGAAGACCTCATGGGAGAAATTTGTGGGCTTGTTTAAGAATAAGTATTGTCCTAAGACCGCAATAAAGCAACTTGAGGAAGAGTTCTTGCATCTAGAGCAAGGGGATATGACTTTCCAAGAATACACCGCAACATTCTTGGAGAAATCCCGTTTTGCCGAAGCGTATGTCTCAACCGAGGAAAGAATGGTGGACCGTTATGTGTGGGGTTTGAAAGTTTCCATAAGGTAGTTAGTAATGACAATGAAGATATCGACTTTCCAATTGGCGGTTGATGCGGCTGAGATGACCGAGAAGGAAAAGAACCGGCAAATGATGGAAAAGGGTACCGAGAAGAGGAAGTGGGAAGGAGCATCAAATGATTCCAAGAAAGTTAAGTTCTCTAAGTATGATAATCGCAGGAGTCAAAAGTTTGTGGAGAAACCGTGTGGGAAATGTAATCGGGTGCATCGAGGGGAATGTGCTATGGAGTCAAAAGGGTGTTTCAAGTATGGGAAAATGGGACACATGGCAAGGGAGTGTCCAAACTCGAGAGCATGTTATCAATGTGGGTCTTCCGAGCATTTGAGGACGGATTACCCTCAATTGAAGAAAGGTGTGGTGAACAACTTTGGTGGAGGACGTGGTGGTGGAGCGGAGAGGAAAGTAGAGGCCCCACGAGCTCAAGTTCGGGCTTTTCAGATGACAACTACTGAAGCGGAAGAAGCGCCTGATGTGGTGACAGGTACCTTTCTTATCAATTCTATGCATGCCAAAGTGTTATTTGATTCGGGTGCGAACCGTTCTTTTATATCAACTACATTTATGAGACTCTTGAATGTCAAGCCCAAGTAGTTGGATCATGGGTTTGAGGTAGAAATCGTTGATGATAGGCGATTCATTATGAGGGAAGTTTTAGAAGGTAGTAGCATTGATATAGAGGGTTATCTTATTCCAATGTTGTTATAACCGATGGCGATGAGAGAGTTTGATGTGATTGTGGGGATGGATTAGTTGGCTAGCAACAATGCGTATATCGTGCGTAAGAAGAAGTTAATTCGAGTTACCTTGCCGGAAGGAAGAGAGGTTGTGATTTATGGTGACCGAAGTGAGAGGAAGTCATGCATTATATCCATGTTGAAAGCTAGACAATGTTTAGCCAAAGGATGTTGTGGGTTCATGGCATATGTGGTCGATGCCGAGATAGAAAAGAAAACGGTGGAAGAAGTGCTCGTAGTGAAAGAATATCCCGAGGTATTTCCCGATGATCTTGTCGGATTACCTCCGGATCGTCATGTAGAATTTAGAATCGAATTGGCACCGGGGGTCGTGCTAATTGCTCGTGCACCATATCGGCTAGCACCGACAGAAATGAAAAAGATTATGATGCAGCTTCAAGAGTTGCTAGATAAGGGTTTTGTACGCCCTAGTACGTCACCGTGGGGAGCACCGGTATTGTTCGTTAAGAAGAAGGACGGGTCTATGAGGATGTGCATTGACTACTGTGAGTTGAACAAGGTAAAGATCAAGAATAAGTATCCGTTGCCAAGGATATATGATCTGTTTGATCAAATTCAAGGAGCAAGTTACTTTTCGAAGATACACTTGCGGTCCGGTTATCATCAGTTGAAGGTGAGGGAGGAGGATGTGTCTAAAACGACTTTCCGAATGAGGTATGATCATTATGAGTTTTTAGTTATGCCTTTCAACTTAACTAATTCTCTAACGGCGTTTATGGACTTGATGAACCGAGTGTGTGGTTCTTTGTTGGACAAGTGTGTTATCGTCTTCATTGACGATATTCCGATCTACTCTCGAACGGAAAGTGAGCATGAAGAACATCTTCGTCTAGTGTTGGAATTGCTAAAGCGTGAGAAGCTATATGCGAAGTTTTCGAAGTGTGAGTTTTGGTTGCGAGAAGTTCAGTTTCTAGGACATGTAGTGTCCGAGGGCGGAATCAAAGTGGACCCGACAAAGATAGAGGCTATCAAGAGTTGGGAGCCACCGAGAACACGGTCAGAAGTGAGAAGTTTCTTAGGTCTAGCGGGGTACTACCGGAAATTCATTCAAGACTTTTCGCGTGTAACTACACCGTTAACCTCTTTGACTAAGAAGAACGTCAAGTTTGTGTGGACTGAAGCTCAAAAGGCGACATTTATCTTGTTGAAAGAGAAGTTGAGTACTGCGCCAGTTTTGTCACTACCGGATGGAACGAAAGGGTTCGTGATCTATAGTGATGCATCCAAGTTGGGATTGGGATGCGTGCTCATGCAACATGGGAAATTGATTGCATATGCTTCGAGACAGTTGAATGATCATGAGAGAAACTACCCTATTCACGATATGGAGTTAGCGGCGGTAGTTTTTGCACTTAAGATTTGGCGACATTACCTATACTGGGTGAAGTGCCAAATTTATACCGATCATAAAGTATCAAGCACTTGTTTCATCAAAAGGAGTTGAATATGAGGCAAATGTGGTAGGTCGAGTTATTGAATGATTATGATTGTGAAATCTTGTACCACCTGGGGAAAGCGAATGTGGTAGCCGATGCGCTAAGTCGAAAGGATAGAGGAGAGCCGACCAAGATAGTGGCTTTCAGAATTGAAGTGTTGCCTACTATCTTGGAGGAGATTAAGAAAGTTCAAGATGAAGCACTCTTAGAAGAAAATCTAAAGAGTGAGAGGATGGTGGGAATGTGTCAATGTTGGTGCACGACAGTAAAAGTGTGAAATGTTTTGGTGACAGTGTTTGGGTTCCTAAACACGGTAGATTGCGTGACAAGGTGTTAGAAAAAGCTCATAAGTCGAGATATTCGGTACATCCGGGCACGAACAAAATGTATCGAGATTTACGACAATATTATTGGTGGCCGAGAATGAAGAAGGATATAGCATATTATGTGGAAAGATGCTTGACATGTTTGCAAGTAAAGGCGGAAAACCAAAGACCATATGAGAAACTTCAACCGTTGGATATCCCGGTATGGAAGTGGGATCGTATAACGATGGATTTTGTTACAAAGTTGCCAAGAACTCCAAAGGGGTACGGCGCCATTTGGGTGATAGTGAACCGTCTCACCAAGTCGGCCCATTTCTCACCGTATAAGAAAACGTACCCAATGGAGAAGCTAGCAAGTTTGTACATCGATGAGATCGTGACAAGACATGGTGTACCATCGTCTATTGTTTGAGTTCGAGATAGCCGTTTTACGTCGGCATTTTGGGAAAGCTTCCAACAAGAGTTGGGAACAGAGTTGAATTTGAGTACGACTTATCATCCATAGACGGATGGACAGAGTGAGAGAACGATCTAGACTTTAGAAGACATGCTTAGAGCGTATGTGATCGATTTTGGTGGGTCATGGGAGACGCATTTATTGTTGATTGAATTCTCATACAATAATAGTTATCATGCGAGTATTCAAGTGGCACCATATGAGGCGTTGTATGGACGCAAGTGTAGGACACCTTTGTGTTGGAATGAAGTGGGGGAGAAGCAATTAGTTGGCCCGGAGATTGTTCAGATTACTGCGGATAAGATTGGACAAATTCATGAGAAATTGAAAGTGACTCAAAGCCGACAGAAAACGTATGCGGATAAGAGAAGGAAACCGATTGAGTTTCAAGTGAATAACAAGGTTATGTTGAAGATATCACCTTGTAAAGGAGTGGTGCGTTTCGGAAAGAGAGGAAAGTTGAGTCCTCGGTATATAGGACCATTTGTTATAAAGGCACGTGTGCGTGCCATGGCATACAAGTTAAACCTTCCGGAGAAACTTCGTGGTATTCATAGCACGTTTCACATGTCTAATTTGCGTAAATGTTTAGCGGATACGGGTGTGTCGGTACCATTGGATGATATCCAAGTGGATGAAAAGTTGGAGTATGCGGAAGAACCGGAAGCGATCGTGGATCGAAAGATTAAGGAGTTGAGGAACAAAGAGATTGTGTTAGAAAAGGTGCATTGGAGATTCCACAAGGGGCAAGATGCGACGTGGGAACCAAAATCAGAAATGAAGAAGAATTACCCTCAACTCTTTGCTTGATGAATTCCGGGGACGGACTTCTTTTAAGGGGGGTAGAGATGTAATAACCCGGATCCTTGTTAGTATTTAAATGTTTACGAGTTGTGTGGTTGGAACCTAACCTTCCAAACTCCAGGGACTGAAGTTGTAAATATGGGATTCAGGTCATAAAAGGGTGAAATTCCCTTATTGTGAATTAGTCGGCTGAAATTTGTGTGTGTGTGTTTTGCTTGGTGCGATTTTGGTGAAAGGTGAAGAGAAGAGAAGAAACCTTGGAGAATCAAAGGTGCAACAACCAATTTCAGGTATAAAAGTGCTTCCTCTTCATCTTCTTACTTAGTTGGGTCTTTTGGCAGATGTAAACAATGGGGTTTTATGGTTTAGTTGGTGGTATGTTTGATTAAACCCTCAAATCAGTGTTTGTTGGGTTATTAGTTTGAGTATTGAAGTATTCTTCAAGTATTGGGATCCATATTCCATTCTAAAGGATTTGACATCAATGAAAACCTACATTGTTGAGCAAGGTTCTTCAATGAGTAGGAAAATCCATGAATCAATGGATGGATTGGTTTAAATGATTATTTATTGTTGGGAAGGGTTTTGGTATGAGTTTAGACAAGTTTTATGTCTGTCTTATGGCTGGAAATGAGATGAAATGATGTTTTGGGGGTTATTAGTTCGAGCAGATTTGTGCAGGTCAAACAGTGAGTCCCGCGACCTGGCCCACAACTTCAAGTCGTGCGGCAAGCCGCGCAACTCACTATTTCAGCATTTTAGAGTTTTTGCTTAAAGCTTAATTAAGTGGGTTAAGTGGTGTCCTAGCCTAAGAGATTTATAGGTAGGATGTGTGGAAGTATAATTGGGTCATTAACTTGTAGATAATTGATCTAAATCAGGCGTTCAGTTGGTGAGATCGTAGTTGGAAAGGATTTAAAGCGGTTTGGCAATTCGGGTGAGTTCCCTTCGTGTGCCTCCTTATAAAATTGAATGTTTTAAATTGAAAAGTTTAATCATTCACATTGGACGGTGTATGTCCATATTAATGATCACGGTGTGTGTGACATTAAATATTCTACCGTTGCAACAGGTACATAAAAGTGTGATCTAAGTATGAGTTAATATTCATGACTAACCATTTTATCTTATAACTGTCATGCACATATTAACTGTTGTTTGGGGGAATTCACTAGGCCTTTTGGTCTAACCCTCTCTTTTATAAACCTGAAAACCTTTCAGGGAAGCACATGGTAGAATGTTCGGGTAAGGGCAAGGGGAAGCTGTGAGCCCGGGTGATGGAAGTGAGGTGCCATGCGTTCAAATAGTAGCCTATGTAGTAGTTGGTTGTAATAATCTCAGTAGCTAGTTTTATTTCCGCTGCAAACATTTGAGATTAAGTCACTTTGGGACTATTTATGTTCAGATTCCACTTTATTTTTAAATCAATAGTATGCGTTACCTTTGTTTTAGAATCGTGGTTGTTACATAAGGAGTCTTCATAAACCAATTAAATGTCACTTACTTACCTTAATAATTTACATTCCACATATATAATTAATTAGGATTAATTAGGTATATCATAAACTTCGTAGATGATAATTAACATTTGAACAGACAAAAACATCACCGCTTAACTATAAATATAACACGTATATTGTTGTTCTTTCTAACAATTTTGTAAAAATAATATTATTATAAATCACATCACCTTTATTATTGTATCTAATTATATTATGTATATTACATATCTCGATGCACATGTATATATTGTTAAACGTCCTTAATGTAGATGCATACTTATTATTATCACCGCTTAACTATAATTATTACACGTATATTGTTGTTCTTTCAAACAATTTTGCAAAAATAATATTGTTATAAATTACATCACCTTTATTATTGTATCTAATTATATTATGTATATTACATATGTCGATGCACATGTATATATTGTTAAACGCCCTTAATGTAGATGCATACTTATTATTACGAGACAGGTACCTGAGCCTAAGCGGGGGTTTATTTTCATACCCGAAGCAGGGTCGAGACAAGATCGGGGATGACATTACCCGCTCCTAGGACCCCGATTAATATTTTTATTTAGTTAAATATATGTATATATATATGGGGTGTATAATAAATGTGTATATATATATTACATTTAATATTAAATGACAAATAACTCATATAAAAACATAGAATAAACCATAAAAATCTAGCTTCCATCTTGATTATACATTTGAATGCATAATATGCAATATGACGAAGATTTGATAAAACAAAAGAAAAAATGTTAAATGAGATGTGATATATAGGTGGGATAAAAAAACGGAATAGAAGTCGAAAGGTTTAAGACATTTATGACTTAATAAAAGATAATTAATATAATTAACAAAAATATATTAAAAATCTTGAAATCTATATATATATATTAAAGGAATAACCACACCCTATGACATGACATCCTCTAAAGAATATAAACTTCTCTATATTTTTCTCCTTTTTTACTTTTAAAATACTATTAAGTTAAAAATTTAAGTCTAACCTCCTAGACTATTCAACTTCTTAATAAACATTTCATTTAATGTTTATTGTTATTTATTTACTTTCTCCAACTCTTCCTCTCCCTATCTCTTTATTTGTCAATCTCTTCCTCTCCATATATATATAGATTGTTATCAAGAAATGGTTGATTATGTTTTTGAAAACATTCACACACATCCAAGTTTAACCAAGACTACTTCATAACGGAAGATTAATACAGTAAAATTTTGTCATGAATGGTAATTCTATATCTTTATACCCTTTTCACCGGTTGTTATAATTTTGATCTCCATCTCTTTATATCTCAATATCTTACTTTTCATTTAGTTTTGGCAAAATTGTTGTCAAAAAACAATAAATTATGTTTTTGAAAACATTCACATGCACCCAAGTTACAACCAAGTTAGCTAAAGGTTAGTACTGTGAAACTTTGCCAAGAAAGATAGTTTTATATCTTTATGTTATTTTCTCTTGGTTAGCTTTCACACGAACCCAAGTTCAATCAAGATTATTTCATAGCCAAAGGTTAGTACGATGAAACTTTGCCGAGAAAGGTAGTTTTATATTTTTATGTTATTTTCTCTTCGCTATAATTTTGATCGTTATATTCGTTCATACACAGGAACACAAATTGTTTGTTTAAAACATAAGTGTTTTTTTTTTGGTTTGAACTCACATAAGCAACATTCTTTATTCTAAAGAAGATAAAGATAAAAAAAATCCTCCTTTATGCTTTCCGCAAAAAGTTAAAGTTTGCCAATGTAATTGCATGATAGCATAGCAAGTAAAAGAAGTTTAACCTTATGGACGATTTGCGGAAAGCATAAAGGAGGATTTTTTTTATTTTTATCTTCTTTAGAATAAAGAATGTTGCTTATGTGAGTTCAAACCCCAAAAAAAACACTTATGTTTTAAACAAACAATTTGTGTTCCTGTGTATGAACGAATATAACGATCAAAATTATAGCGAAGAGAAAATAACAAAAAAAATATAAAACTACCTTTCTCGGCAAAGTTTCATCGTACTAATCTTTGGCTATGAAATAATCTTGATTGAACTTGGGTTCGTGTGAAAGCTAACCAAGAGAAAATAACATAAAAATATAAAACTATCTTTCTTGGCAAAGTTTCACAGCACTAACCTTTAGCTAACTTGGTTGTAACTTGGGTGCATGTGAATGTTTTCAAAAACATAATTTATTGTTTTTTGACAACAATTTTGCCAAAACTAAATGAAAAGTAAGATATTGAGATATAAAGAGATGGGGATCAAAATTATAACAACCGGTGAAAAGGGTATAAAGATATAGAATTACCATTCATGGCAAAATTTCACTGTATTAATCTTCCGTTATGAAGTAGTCTTGGTTAAACTTGGATGTGTGTGAATGTTTTCAAAAACATAATCAACCATTTCTTGATAACAATCTATATATATATGGAGAGGAAGAGATTGACAAATAAAGAGATAGGGAGAGGAAGAGTTGGAGAAAGTAAATAAATAACAATAAACATTAAATGAAATGTTTATTAAGAAGTTGAATAGTCTAGGAGGTTAGACTTAAATTTTAACTTAATAGTATTTTAAAAGTAAAAAAAGGAGAAAAAGATAGAGAAGTTTATAGTCTATTAGAGGATGTCATGTCATAGGGTGTGGTTGTTCCTTTAATATATATATAGTTATAGATTAAAGTACATTGATTTCACACATGTAACTTTTGTTTATTTAAAAAGTAGCTTGCTGTTGTAAAATATATGTCTTAAATTATATACATATATGTTATATAAGGCTATGATCAAGTTAAGTTTTTATTTGAAAACAAGTTTAGGTTGCAATGAAAGACCTAACATTTATCCATACGTGTCACGTTTGCAATAACATTTATAAGAACAAGGTATTGTCTATTCTAATTTTTTACAACATATATATTCTTTTACCCAAAAAAATATATAAGAACAAGGGAGTGTATCCTTTTACCCAAAAAAATATATATTCTTCATAACATTATTTTATTTCGTAAAATAAATAAATAAAAAATGTACAAAATTCATTTGTTATTAAGACAAAATTCTTTGATGAATGAAAAATATTTTGTGTTTATTATTTATGGCATCTTAACAAATAAAGTATATATTATGATGAAAAGAAGATGGTGATTAAAATTATTCCACATTGATAGAGAGAATAAAATTTTCACAAATGTTACAAGTATATAAGTAGGAGATAGTGTTTCACATATATTTGTTTCATAAGGTGAAATTTTCACATGTATTTGTTTCACCATATGAATCTTTTTTACGCATATTTTTGGTTTTACTAGGTGAATAAAAAAAATCACATGTAATTATTTCATAAAGTGAACCCAAACATATATAAAATCATATCTTAAATTATAGGTTTTGATGGAAAAAAAATCATGTAAACAAATATTTTTATATCGGTTTTCACAACTTTGAAACCTTTTTGTGGTTTTTATTTGATTATCTAAATCAGATGAATTACATGTTATGTTAACTCGGTCTAATATATATATATATATATGTATTTCATTAATTATTAATCGAAAAATACATTTTATCTTAACGTGATCAAATACTTCCTTAAAATATTTATTACTACCACGCAATGCGTGGGGCCCACACTAGTTTAAGGAAAAAGAGTTCAAATAATTCTTTCACGTTATTATTGGAGGATTTCATTTTAAATAGATATAGATTTAAGAAAAAAGAGATAAAATAATTCTTTCATTAAGTGGAAATATTAAAAGACTATATAATAAATGTCTATAAGAGTTATGTAGATTGAAAGTTAGATTACCAAATTAGCCTTTTTATCATTAAATACATTTTTTTCATTTAAGGGTAGAATAATCTTTAACTTATTTTTTATTTAAAAAATTCAAAACAATCAAAAAATTCTTATGGAGAATGGTGCTCTAAGAATGTGTCACGTCATTGTTGAAGGATTTTTTTTATATAGATATAGATATAATAGATATAGATTTGTAGTTGTAGTATTTAATTTTTTTTGTTTTAAGTTTATAATTGTAATCTATTTCCCACAGACTTCCCACTATAACGTCTATTATTCTTTTAATTAAAGTTATATTTAATCTTTATTTCCTTGTCTTTATTATGCTTTCCATTGCTAATTATCTTTATGGGTGTGGGTGTGAGTTTAACTTAAGATATTACGCAACTATTTGGGTGTTTCCATTTTTAGTACTTTTTAGGCTTGGTTACTTAAGCCGAGATTTAAACTCAATGCAAATAATCGGATCATTTTGAAGTGTTAATATTAGATTCTAGCCTCATAAATGGGTGGATCTGAAATACAACTCAAGTGATGCACAAAGATTTCAGAGAGTCTTTTGATAGTTATGTAAAGATACGATTTTTGTACGTATTTATCTAGGGTTTATTTAGTCGTCGAAGGTTTATATTACAAAGAGACACGAGTATGAATTTTTCGCCTACTGTAATCTATCTGATGCAAAATCGACATGCTTAGAAGTATTTACGATGGAAACTTTGTGGAAAATTATGAGAGGATTTTATAAAAATTCACTTTTGAGATATCGGAGTTTCTATAGATATATTATAAATTTCTGACCATAATGTTGTTATATGTATCTTAAGGAACACTTACACCTCCCATCATTTAATTATAAGTTTATTCGTCATTTTAATATTCTCACTACCTATAAATCAATTTAAATCACAAACCGAAACAAGATTAAGAAGTTCATGAAATTTTCTAAGTCTCAGTAGTTCCAATCCCTCTTGAAACGTTTCTAATACTTTTACCACTTTATTACTTGCCACCAATCATAGTGTCGGCATGCACTTTTTATGTATGTTTCATCTGGTGAATCTTGTTACCAAAATGACGATTATGCCATTTTTAATAAATTTTTTTAATTAATTAAAACCATAAGATAAAACCAAATTAAGGCTTAGATTGGTCCTCACGGTTTTCAACATTTTTTCGATCCTCATTTAATTTGACGCATGGGTGTCTTAATACTGTGGTTGAGACTCGAGTATCGTTTTTATGAACCGAACCGATACTAGATCGAACCACTACCGAATCTGTGTAATCGTTTCGGCTATCAGTTCCAAGAATACAACGAAATCGAGAATCAATATTTTGGGTTTGGTACCAAGACTTTTCCCGAAAAGACCGGGACCGAACCGGCTTAACAATTCCTCTTACATATCTATCTTTTCCTAAAGTAATACACATCATCTCCTAAACTAACTATAACTTCTCCTGAAATAATTCATTTCTCCTTAATGCACTATTTAACAGAACTTCAATTTATATAAATAACAATTGTGCGTCACATATAAATGTTTTACAATAAATTTTTAGAACAATATTTTGACGTCTTAACAAGTCTTTTAGTACAAGTAGAGATGGCATAGTGATGGGGATCAGATCGGTTACGGTGAATATTGATCGGGATCGAGACCGAAAATTTGCCATCTCTAACTACAACTATGAAATAAAATGTTAACTTAGTTTTTTATACTACATTAACAGAAAATAAAATATAAAAATAAATTAGGTGTAAAAATATGTATTCATAGTATATTTCTAAAAAATATTCTATACAAAGTTAATTTGGCTCTTATTGTATCTTCTCGGACCACCTTTTAAGCGACCCTGAGGCTTTCTTGAGCTTGTTTTATTTCTTGATCTCTTAGTCGTTGTGCTTCTAAGGCATCTGCTCGTTCTTCATGGGATAGGAAAGAGAATTCGTCATAGACACTTACTGGTAAAGGGGCTTCCGGCTCAGAGGTACGAAAAGGAATTTTTACTCTGGCCATTTCTAGTTCTCTTATGAAGTTCGCCCTTCTTTCTTCTTCTTCTTCTTCTGGTTCAGGAATAGGTCTCCTATTTACACGCCTTTGAATATTGCCTTATTCAGCTTCATATTTAGATTCAGATATGTACAGGAACTGATCTTCAGCGGAAGGTTCCTTCAGGAATGGAGATTCCTTTAGGTACTATAAAAGGAGAAGAAGAGCACTCATCTAAACTACGCTTTCAGCAAGAAATCTTCTAAGTGATTAGCTTGATTCGGCCCTCCGAAAACAGTTTTATAACTTGCTTTGTGATTTAAGTTGTACTCTTGTTTTACTAAGTGTTTAGATTGTTATAATAGATTTATCTGTTCTTTTCCGCAACAATTAGTTTTCTAATTGTAATTCTTGATATTATTATCAATAAGAATTTAAAAAGTTGAATTTTTTTTGTGATTGTATTCAACCCCCCTTCTACAATCTCTTAAGTGCTTGTCATTACCTTTACGGGACTAACAGAACGCCTATAAAAATTTAAGATATAATTTTCACCAGGGATTAATTTAAGCATGTGTCGAGATAAGGGTATTTGGGTAAACATCCCTGTAAATTGTGGGTTTATGGCTGCTCATAGTGAAGAATGGGATGATTGGAGGAGGGTTAAGAATGGTGTACTTCTTGATGGCATCCCTTAAAAAAGAGTATGAATCGTGGAAAAAGTATAGAAGGGGGCTTTATTCCTTTGGCCCGTAACCTCATCTCGGTTTGAACAACAATCCTTATTTGGTTGAAGATCAAGAAGGCGTAGTCGATATCCATATCAAAATACGTGCCATACATGATTGTTAAGATGTTGAGGTTGCCCTGGTCCATGCTTCCTGTTTTTCCTGTCAAGCTCTTATTCAAAGTATTGAAGAGAAAATTCCAGATTGGGGGTAGAAATTGTTTCTTGAACTCTAGTATTTGTCTAATGGGTTGGTTATACCCAATAAACTTCAAAAATTGTACAATGACATCTGAAGCTAGAAAGTCTCATAGTCATCGACTTGGAGTTCATCACGAGTCGGAACGAACAGGACTTTGGAGATACGTTCTCTAGAGATGTTGACAATGTAATCGACCTCTTGGTTAGGAATGCCAATAGCCCCAAAAATCTTAGTTCCGTCTCCGTTCATTTCACAGGATTGCCAAGACTCATGTATGAACTAAACAAGGGCATTCTTGTCCACCAATTTTAGAGCGTGATATAAGAAATGGTTTTGCAGATAGGTAATGAGAATGGAATAGTTAGAATGGTAGTAGTGGGGCATGAGTTCAACCTTGGCACGACTATCAGCCTTAGTCGCTCAAATGATGCTTCATCTTTTGCAAGGGAGTTATTTGAGTTCTTCGAGTCAGCAGGGGACGCCATAAGTGCAGGTTTTTGGAGAAAGAAACTTAGGGCTCAAGTTTTTTCAGAGTAAAAATACAAAAGATCATAAAAATGAATTTACGACAGTAAAAACTAGATTTTGGGACGATGTGTGGTGCAACAACATTTATTTGGCTGAGTTGTACTTGAGATTGGCGACTTTATATTTAAATTATAGATATTCGGTGGAGTGTAGGGTGTCAGTCTCTGTTGATGGGCTCGTGATTTCGTAGGACTGATGTAGAATCTTCCATCATGGTCGTGAATCTCGTGAGATAGACTTGCTTGAGGATCATTTTTCCAATATGTTTTTGGGAAGGTGAAGAGCGTTGGGATTGGGTGCTGGACAAATTTGTTTTTTTTCTTGTTGCCTTGCTGTGGAAGGTTGTCGATGACATGGGGATTAGAACTTGTGGTCCTCTTGTCATGTGGAACAACTTTGTTCTTAGAAAAGTTTGGTTTTTTTGCTAGTGAATCAAATTATCGAGAATTCCCTGGAGAGAAAATCTATGCATCAAATGGGCCTCGATGGAGTTTTACGGGTATGTTTTCTGCAACATCCTTTTAGAATCGTCGCGTCACCTGTTTATCGAGTGTAGTTGTACCTAGAGTCTGATTCTGATTGATGCATCTCTTGGAGTCTTCGAATATCAACCGTTTATCTCCAAATCTAAGGCTGATCCATGGAAACCCAAAAATGAGAAAGTCTTCGGCAAAAAGTATACTAGTCTTGGTGATTGCTAATGAGATTCAATTCTTTGGTTTTTATTGTATTAGACAGAGCTCTGTTTGCTAAGCATATTAGTTTAACAAACCGGTGTTGTAATTGGCACGTTGTCTTTGACTTGTGTTTGTATTCCTAGCTTCTCGCTAGTGGTTGTTTCGTTTTTATATAAATTGTTGTTCCAAAAAAAGAAAATCTCTTAGATTTTTTGCAATTTGTACTTCAAACAAAATATCAGATGTATTTTCTATTATTAAAAATATTGTAAATATCTAATTACTATTCAAATATAGAGAAATAAAACATGATACGATTTCATTCGACTTAGAATTAATAAATAAGTAATCAATAAGTTACCTTTTCCAACGGATACTATTTGCGACGGATTTCCGACGAATTTTCCGACGGATACTTTGCAACGGATTTAGAAACCTTTTCCGACGGTTACCTTTTCCGACGAATTTTTGTGACCACTTCCGACGGAAATTCCGTCGGAAATGTTGTTTTCCCAAAAAAAAATATAATTTAAAAAATCAAATTTCCTGTACATTTTGAATCCAAAATTTACCACACAATTTTGAAACAAAGCTGTTTTTATAACAAACGAAACAATTTTAAATCTATAAAATTACATTATAAGGCAATGTAATTGTATCTATTATTCTAAACCTACGAAGGAGGGTTAGGAGGGTTTTGGTTCTGGTTCTGGTTCTAGAACTGCTGCATTAAGGCCTGCATCTGGTCCGGGTTCTTGAACCGTGCCATGAAGTCCTCAAACGCTTTTCTCGTGGCCTCTTGTTGACGCATGTTTTCTTCGTACTTCCGCCACCGCTCCGCTTCTTCCTCCCGCTCTTTCCGTCTCTGCTCCGCTTCTCTCTCCCGCTCTAACTGAAATGAATTCACATTTAACAAACAACAATGTTAAACACTAATTAATAAAAACATAAATAATACATGAATGTATTACAACCATATAACACATACCTCCGAAGCGGTTCCAGAACAACTACGACGGCCTTCACCGGTCAAATTCAAGAAATCCGTCATCTTATTGAACCCGGGAACACGATTCTTTTTTCGACCCCCGACAGCCTTTTCCCACAATTGACCCTGTATCTCCGGAGTAAGGGTTGTCGGATCTACATCTGGGTATTCCTCCTGTCTCCTTTGGTGGAACGACGTCTACAAACACCAAATATGTTAACTAATAAAAACTTATAGACATTTCGGTAGCATACGTGTTGTAATTGGAACATATCCATTTGTTGATCATAACTCCTCTCAGTGATTTGAATATGATTCCTTTATTATACTTAGTGAAATTCCTTAGATAAGCTTCTGTTCAAATTCAGCGATAGCATACGCTGATTGCTATCAGCGATCGCTGAAGATCAAGGATCAACAAACTTGTCTCTGAAGACCTGAAGATCAGCTATCACACCAGAAGACCATTCAGCAACAGTCGAAGACCAAAGCTGAAGAAAGAGATAATCAGCTAAGTGACCTGAAGCGGTTCAGCGATAGCAGCGATTATCTACTCAAAGTGTGAAGTCTTGTGAAGTCTCAGCAACACTGAAGTTCATCCTTGAACATTCAGTGTCAGCGATCAAATGAAGCTTCCTCTGCAAGATTAAAGTTTGATCATATCCTCGATACACAAAAGTCAAACCTAGAACCATGTCAGAAAAGGACGTACGACTTGTCTCTTATGTCCCCATCATATCTGATACGGTACTGTTCGTATTCGGCCAAAAGCATGGCTGTCTTATTTACAAGGACAAACTTCCTATCCAAGCTTGACACGTGGCATGTACCTTTTGTCTTGCATTAAATGCAAGCAGGTATAAATAGATGAAGATATCTTCTTCATCTTCATGCATGCTTTTCTTCTAGCCTCTACCTTCTGCATTTCTTTCTTCCATCTTCTTGTGCATCACACTGTGTGTTTCCTTAGTTACAATAGAATAGGTTCTTAACTTGTTCTAATTCCGCTTGTAACTGTAAATTGGTTTATTTGAAATAAACTCATTTAAAAACCAAAATTTGTGTGCTTGTATTCAACCCCCCCCCCCTTCTACAAACTGTTTACTTAGTATTTAACTCTTGTAGATCCTTTTTGGGACCAACAAGTGGTATCAGAGCAGTGTCGTCTTCTTTTTCTTTAAAATATTTTTCTTAATATAATAATTTTAAAATGACAAACCCTAATACAAACTACAATGATAATGGATCTTTAGCTAAACCTCCAAGGTTCAGGCATGATAACTTTCCATTATGGAAGGAAAGAATGTCTCTATTTCTAGAGGGATCTGATCCAAAGATTCCCTACTATCTGGAAAATGGACCATTCGTTCCAACAACTATAGTAGCTAGTGTTCCTGCCACCACTACTACTGCAGCCATCCCTGAAAGTAGTATTGTTAAAACTCCTAACAGATGGACTGAAGAAGACAAGAAAGAAACTGCTATTGACTCTAAAGCTAGATCCATAATAGCAATTGCTTTACCTGATGAAGTCTATCATTCCGTCATGAAAATGAGGACTTCAAAAGCCATGTGGGATACTTTATGTATCCAATATGAAGGAACTTCTGAGGTTAAAGTTACTAGATGCATAAACCTTGTAAGAAAATATGAGAGCTTTATGTATCAAAAGGGTGAATCTCTTTCTCAAATTCACCAGCGGTTCAACTGTCTACTGATCGATCTCAAATCAGTTGACAGAGTGTATTCAAACGCTGAAATTCTGACAAAGTTCATGGAGGCACTCCCTGATCAATGGGCAGTGTACACTACATGTATAAAACTGTCAAAGAATCTTGAAACCTTGTCCTTAAGTGCATTATATGGGATGCTCTTAAATGAGGAACAATCCCAGCTTTTAAGAAAGAACCTTATTAATGAACTCAAAGGTGCTAAAAGTACTTCTTTGGCACTTGTGACTTCTGAGGGAACTTCTTCTAAAAATGGTTCTTCTTCCACTATAACCTCCATTACTGAATTAGGTCAAACTGATTCAGAGGATCAACTCACTGATGCTGACATCTCTGAGTTTGATAACTCTCTAGCCCTTTTAACCAACAACTTTAAAAGATTTGCTAGAAAGAGCAATTTTCGAAAATCTTCTAACCTCTCTGACTCTGAAAAACAGAAAACGTTGCCTGCTGAAAAAGCATCAGCGATCTGTTTCAATTGTCAGAGAAAGGGCCATTTTGCAAGTGAATGCAGGTCGAAGAAAGTTGCTGCTCCCACTACCTCTCATACCTCTGATAAACAGGAGAAGTATTTGAAAATGAAAAACAAATACAGAGATATGAAGAAAAACCAGCAAAAAGGCAAAGGCCTTGTCGTGAAGAAGTTGACCGGGATCTTGAAGATGATCGGGCCAAGACCTCTGAAGAGGCTGGTTCAGATGAAGAAGATCTTGCCTTTCTCTGTCTAATGGCAAAAATAGAGGATGCTGAAGAAGTCTCTGAAACTTCTTCCTCTGAGTCTCCGTCTACTAAGGTAAACATTCCCTCTGACCCCTTACTCTCTGAAAAAGATAACTTGTCGGCTCTCGATGCAATGACTGTTGACTTCTACAATGCTTTGAATGGAAAGATAAAAGATGAGAAAATTAACACTGATTTATCTGAACAATTAAAAAATTGCCACTTAAGAATCAAAGAACTTTCCAAACTTGAGGATTCTGTCAAAGACCAAGTTTTTGCAAATCAAACAATAAGCATTGAGAAACAACAAGCTATCGCTGATAGGGAAAAGGCTATTGCTGATCTCAAGTCTGAAAAGGCAACCATCGAAGGATGGTGTAAGGCTTCTGATATAGTCAATGAGATTATCAATGCCCAAATACCTATGAAAGTGAGAAGTGGGTTAGGCTATAACCCTGAAAAGGAAGAATCAGAGAATGATCGTTCCATGCTCAAATTTGGAATGTTTATCTCTGCTATCCCTGATCCTTCCTCTTCAACCTCTTCTTCCACTTCCTCTAAAGAGAAGCTTCATGAGGATCATTCTAAGAAAATGATCAAGAACAAGGTTCTTGACCATGTTCCTAAGAATAAGAAATCTCTAGATAAGAACAAGAAGTCCTCAGAGAAGATTTCTAAATCTGGGAAGAAGGTCCCTGATTATTCTCAAAGACCAACTCCCAAGATTAAAATCGATCTCACTCCTACCCCTGAAAAGGTCGTAATACCTCCAAGGACCATGGATAAAGGAATTCTTGGACCTATCCCTGAGAAACTTCATGTTCCCTCTCTTAACTCCAAACCTTTTAAATATAGAAAATGCTTTCACTGTGGTGAAACAACACACATTGCAAGCAAGTGTCCAAATGCTACTAGAGCTGATAAACTAGCTCATGGAAAGAAAGTAGCTCAAGCTGATAAATCAGCAAGAGTGAAATCCACCAAAGTTGCCAAACCAACTAAGGTGAAGATATCCACTGAAGAGAGTTCTTCAGCTAGTAATACTTCCGCCAATCCTGTATCTAAACAAGCAGGACCCATAGTAATATGGGTACCTTTAAACAATTAATCTTTTGTTGTATGCAGAGTGCCAAAAGGTATCTGGTATCTTGATAGCGGATGCTCGAGGCATATGACTGGCAGAAAATCTCTGCTCTCTGACTACAAAAAAAAGCTGGTCCATCAGTGACCTTTGGTGGAAATGGCAAAGGATACACTAAAGGTTATGGAATTCTGTCCAACGGAGCCACATCTTTCTCTCGTGTCGCTTACGTTGAGGGACTAAAGCACAATCTCTTGAGCGTTAGTCAGTTGTGTGACAAAGACTTCAAAGTTCTATTCCTAAAGAATAGATGTGCTGTCACTGACGGAAATGATAAGCTTGCCCTCTCTGGCAAAAGAGTTGAAAATGTATACGTCATAAACATGAATAGTTCTCACTCTGAGAACATGTGCTTTATCTCTAAAGCATCCACTGACATAAACTGGTTATGGCATAAAAGACTTTCTCATCTCAACTTTAAGACAATTAATGAGTTGTCTCAAAAAGACTTAGTCAGAGACCTCCCTAATCACACCTTTACGAAGGAATCTCTTTGTTCAGCTTGTGAAAAGGGAAAGCTGACAAAATCCTCCTTCAGATCAAAACAAGTTTCTTCAGTGACCACTCCTCTTCAGCTACTCCACATGGATCTCTTTGGACCTGTCAATGTCCAATCAATCTCTGGAAAGAAATACACTTTAGTGATTGTTGATGAATACTCCAGATACACATGGGTGTTCTTCCTTCGATCCAAAAGTGACACCCCTGAAATGATAATCTCTTTTATCAAAAGAATGGAAGTGCTAAACTCCTTACTTGTTCGCTCCATAAGAAGTGATCATGGTACTGAATTCAAAAATAGTACTTTGGTTAGTTTCTTTGAAGAAAAAGGCATTTCTCACAACTTCTCATCAGTAAGAACTCCTCAGCAAAATGTTGTTGCTGAACGAAGAAATCGAACTATAATCGAAGCAGCTTGCTCAATGCTCAGCGAATCACGTCTTCCAACTCAATTATGGGCTGAGGCTGTCAATACAGCATGTTTTACTCAGAATCGGTCCCTGATTGTTAAGCGATTCAAGAAAACTTCCTATGAATTATTTCATGGGAGAAGACCCACTCTGAAATATCTTCACATTTTTGGATGTACGTGTTACATTCTGAATGACAGAGATCATTTGGGTAAATTCGATCCTAAAGCTGATGATGGTATATTTCTTGGATACTCCTCTGTGTCCAAGTCTTTCAGAGTATTCAACAAAAGAAGACAACACGTTGAAGAATCTATGCATGTCAACTTTGATGAATCTCGTCCCATTCATCCTTCTCATAATCTTGATGATGATGAAGAATTGAATGCTTGGATGGAATCTCATTATGGGGAACCTGAAACATACTTCAGCAATCAAACTCCAGCTGATGTATGTGATGATGAAATCCCTGTAAACTCAACAAGTAACAATAATCCATCTTCAGGGATAAATATTACTCCTTTAAATCAGATTCCTGCCACTGATTCATCTCTAGGAAATTCCTCTGTGAATAACCAAACCTTCTCTGAAAATCAATCCCCTGAATTGATTCTAAATGAAGTACCTGTTGCTGAAACAAGTCCTATTCCGTAACTGAAGAACGTGTCGCCGAACGTCGTTGATCTTTCTCCTCAACCACCAGCTCAGCGATTGACTGCAAATCATCCAATAAATCAGATTATTGGCGATCCCACTGCAGGTATTTAAACACGTAGAGGTACAGGTAATATCTGTCTTTATGTGAACTTCATTTCTCTCTCTGAACCTAAGAAGATAGATCAAGCTATCTCTGACCCTAGCTGGGTTTCAGCTATGCAAGAAGAACTGACTGAATTTCTTAGAAATAAAGTTTGGAATCTTGTTCCTAGACCTTCTGATAAAACCATCATAGGAACCAAATGGGTTTTCAGAAATAAGCTAGATGAAAACGGGACTATAATTCGCAATAAGGCTAGACTTGTTGCTCAAGGTTATAGACAGGAAGAAGGAATTGATTATGATGAAACCTTTGCCCCTGTAGCTCGTTTAGAAGCCTTAAGACTCTTTTTAGCTTATGCTGCCCATAAAGACTTCAAAGTTTTTCAAATGGATGTTAAAAGTGCTTTTCTAAATGGAAAACTCAGCGAGGAAGTTTATGTTGAACAACCCCCTGGTTTCTCAGACCCTAACCACCCTGGCTATGTTTTTAAACTTGAAAAATCTCTTTACGGGTTAAAACAAGCTCCTAGAGCGTGGTATGACACCCTCTCTAAATTTCTTCTTAAAGAAAAATTTGTTCGTGGAAAAATTGACCAAACTCTGTTTTTAAGAAAATATAAAGGTCATACAATTCTCGCTCAGATATATGTTGATGACATTATCTTTGGTTCCACAAGACCCAAATTATGCACTCGTTTCGCTGCAAGAATGCAAAAACAATATAAAATGAGTATGATGGGTGAACTAACATATTTTCTAGGCTTGTAGATTAAGCAATCTGACAAAGGAATTTTTATTTGTCAAAGCAAATATGTTAAAGACATGCTGAATAAATTTGACATGAATCAATGCTCAGCGATGAAGACTCCTATGGCGCCTCCTCTGACGTTAAACAAGGATCCCAATGGGAAACCAGTAAATGTCACTGCCTATCGAGGAATGATTGAGTCTCTGTTGTATCTTACAGCGAGTAGACCAGACATCATGTATGCTACCTGTCTCTGTGCTCGGTATCAAGCTGAACCGAAGGAATCCCATCTAATCGCTATAAAGCGAATCTTTAGATATCTGAAAGGAACTCCAAATCTTGGTCTCTGGTATCCCAAAGGCTCAGGATTTGATCTCATCGGTTATTCTGACAGTGACTTTGCAGGTTGTAAGATTGATAGGAAAAGCACCACTGGTGGGTGTCAGCTACTAGGTGGTAAGTTAATAAGTTGGACAAGTAAAAAGCAAAACTCAGTGTCCACTTCCACCGCTGAAGCTGAATACGTAGCAGCTGGTAGTTGTTGTGCTCAAATCCTTTGGATGAGAAATCAACTCAGAGACTACGATCTAAAGCTCTCAAAAATCCCTATTTACTGTGATAGCACAAGTGCTATAGCAATTGCTAACAACCCTGTACTCCACTCCAAAACCAAGCATATTGAGATCCGATATCACTTTATCAGAGATCATGTGATGAATGGTGAAGTTGAGCTTCATTTTTTTCCTACTGAATATCAGCTCGCTGATCTTTTCACCAAGCCTCTTGATGAAACAAGATTCAATCTACTCATCAGCGAACTTGGTATGTTGAACGCTGAATAACTCTTTAGTCAGTGACTAACAAAGGATTACAAATAAAGCCTTCAAACTCTCCATTCAATAAACTCTGATTCAGCGATATCTAGGTCATCTCCTCAGGTATTATCTTCTAATCCTTAACACTCTTTGATATCTTTTCTCATCAAAGAATGTCTCTCTTAAATTAAAACTCCTCACTGACAATCCTTTATTGTTAGTGATGAATTTTTTAAAATTATAAAGGATAAACTTTCCTTTTGGATAATTATCTTTATAATCTTTTTAAATATTTAAGAAAAGGACACGTCAGACCTTTTTCTGACACACGACGGACCGCGACGTTTCCATTCCAACTCCTTTCTTGGAACGTGCGCCAGGTCATCATTTCTTTTTCAAAAAGCTAAAACCGTCGTTTGGTTATCCTCTCTTTTTCTCTCTCCTGTTGCTATTTAAGCATTCCTTTTGTCTCACTTTATTCCTTCCGCTTTCATAACTTCTCTAAAGGCAAAGGATAAACTTTGAATCTTCAAGCTTTCTGCAAGAACACCAAGAACACTCACTTGTGCGTTTTTCTTCTTCACACGGTTAAGGTTTGATCTAAACCTTATATCAAGAACTGGAAACAACTCGTTTCACCTTTCTAATCTCTTTTCTTTCTTAAAATCTATAAAATCTTGTTTTTGAAAAGTTTTTCACTTTCAAAACCCTGTTACTAGAACAAACTTCTTTTTACGTTTTATACTATTTTATTTATCTTTAATTTTTTTTAATTGCCAACAAGCATTTTGATATTGTTCATCAAAACACTTGTTTCTTTGATCTTACATTTGGTACTTTTAAAATACCAAACCTCTGGTTTATACATTAATGTATTAAAACCATGATTTATCTCTTCGGTGTTGCCATTTTTCCTACAGAAATGGCCTCTGCTTCCAACGTTGCTGAAACCACTGCTGCTAACCAGTTGGTCGCTGCACCAACTTGTCACTTTCAGATGGAGAAATCAACCTTCAAGCCATGCAATTACATTGCATTGGTGGACATTCCCTCTGAACGCCCTCAGTTCAAGGATGCTGCAACCTTCCTAAAGGCATGCCCACTGATGTATGCCTTCGTCCACAACCCAGTATCTACAGGCTCTCTAGTACACGGCGCAATGTACTACGCTGAAGGCAGACAAGGGAAATGTCCTCCTTGCTATCTCTTTCACAATCCCTGATCTTGGTTACTTCGCGTTCACAGCAGGGTTTTTATGAAAGGCGCTCAGGCTCCCTCAACAAAAGAAAAATGAACAATGGGGTGCTGAACCAACAAAGCAGCAGATTGATGCTTTCTTGGACTCCATTGGCTACAAGTGGGAGAACCCCTTAGTGAAGACGGTGGGTTCTAAGCTGGAGAAGAAGCGACTCCCTGCTCGCTGGCAATATGTTCTCACCCAGGTCATTCAGTGCCTGGGGTCAAAAGTTGGCTCCCACGATCAGGCGAGCAAGCATTTTCAGGATCCTGCCTTCTCTCTCTGCACTGGTCACCCTCTGAACTATGCTGATTACATTTTCATCGATATGTGCAGCCGCCTCAATGCCTCCACCAGACATCACGTTATCCCTTACCCACGTTTCTTCTCAATCAACCTTGAAGAAGCTTTCGGGGAAAGCTACCCGAAAGTTGGTGATTTCGCCTTCTCCATGGTAGGGAAGAAGTCCCTGGACCTGGAAGAACGTCCAGATGACGTTCCCCTCGCTCCCTATATGCTCCAAATCATAGGAGCACCTCTTTCAGTGTCCTCCTCGCTGCCCATCCCCTCAGCGAGTACCCAAGGCACTGCTGCTGCAAAGAGGAAATCCCCCTCTGATGGTCATAAAAAGACCATCGCATCAAAGAAACCCAAGAAGGTGGTCTCTCAACAGACCATCCTCTCTGATTCTGGTGCACTTCAATCACCACCCTCATCCATAGCCACTCCAACGGTTTCTGCTGCCGTTGAAGCTTCATCAGCACTACCATCACCATCAGTGACTAAGGTCTCTGAAGGTGTTATAGCCAGCTCTGCTGAAGCTGGATCAGGTATTACTTTCACTGCCCTCTCTACCTCTTCCATCCCTACTTCTTTGGTCCTCACATCAGCAAGTGACTCAGTGATAGTTGTCCCTATCTCTGATAATGCTGAAATGCACGCAGTCCAAACCTCAAAATTGTTTAGGCAATCTGAGTTTTGGAAAGCCAATTTAAAAGGACCTCAGAGTATCTCTTTCAGATACTCTAAGACACTGGTCAGTGATCCTCAGGACACTACCTCTGCAAACGTAGTCCCTGAGAGTAATCCTCACGATATTCTCAAGGAAAATAATGATACTTTTCATCCATCATCTGATCCGGATTCTTTTCTCGCCTCTTTGTCAATGTCCTCAACGCCCTCCCAGTGCCAAAAAGCTCAGGGATGTCAAGATGGAGAACCTGGCTCCCAAGCTTCCTCCCAGAGTCACTGAATTGGCTCCTGTGTCCCTGCCTGCTCCCACTTTCCCAGCCATTGATCATCTGGTCAATGAGTGTGCTCTGACCAGGGCCAGGCTGGACACTCTGCAAACTTCATCAGAGTTGATTTCCAGACAGGTCGCTGGCACTCCAGGAGTGAAGACGAATGTCAGCAACTTGGTGTCTGATGTTCAGCACCTGAAGGACGATCACAAGGACCTTCACCAATCCCTCCTCAACATTGAGCAAAAGGTTGATGCTCAGGCCACTGTCCTCGAGTCTATTCAAAAGACTCAGTCTGACATTCTGCAGGCTCTCTCAAGGATCAGTGGGGCTGGTCCTTCCTTTGCTGCTGCTGATCGGACCATGCTGGAGGCCATCCACACAATTGTTCGCACTCTGATGGTCCACGTCTTGCCCCATGATAACATTGAGGGGGAGAAGGTGGCCAAAGAGTTCGCTGACGAACTTATCGGCGAGCATAATCGTCGGTTTCCAGATGAAAGGATCTCTCCCTACATCCAACGACCAGAACCTTCCTCAACTGCAAGAGTTGATGATGATGATGAGGAAGAGGATGATGAATAAGAAGAGGAACGCATCCCTCACTATGAGGTTGATGATGATGATGACGACTTGGGTTTTGCACTGGAGCATTTCAGATTATCCAGACCAAGTACATCTCAGCTAGAGCCCTTGGGGGACGAAGCTGGACCCTCAGCCAGAGTGGTCGATCTTGAGGCCACCATCCCAATATCAGAGGAGGAGACCGCTGATAAGGTATCGCTTCAGCTGATCCCTTATTTTACTCCTCTCTCTGAATCTCCCATACACTCCTCTTCACCCACTAAAATTCCCTCTGACGAAACTATTTCCTCCTCTCCTTCCCTCAGTGATCCCCGTCCCCCAAAGGACTCATCCACAAGGAAGGAACCTTCTTCCAATGAGCAGTTTATGTACATAGAGGAAACTGACTCTGAGGAAGAAGAAGGCCTCATCCCTCAGCGTCGCATTCAGAAGCAGATAATAAGCGAGCCTGAAGAGGAAGAAAGGCGAATAAAATTCCTAAGGGAATTTGAAGCAAAATGAATAAGGGTGCCCCAAGAAGACCCAATAAATGCTGTACCAATCAGAATAGTAGATGAATTTTACTTCTTATCCAAGGAAGAGAGAGAACAAGCTCTGATAGCTCAGAGGATCAGAGATGAAGAAATAAAGCAAACTGAGAATGATCTTGCTTTAGCAAGGAAGATTCTCAGGGAAGACTCAGCAAGAGACAAAGCAGCCAAAGAGCAATTAGAAAAGAGTGAACGGCTCGGCTGCGGCTACGGCTCGAAAGAACTTGTACAGGAAAACCTGAATGTAGATCCCATTCTCGCTCAACAGAAGATTCTCACTGCACTAACCACTGAAGCCACAACTCAGAAAGACAAAGAACTGGATTGGTGCACAGAGATGTTGAACTTTCGAAGATCTGATGACAAAATCATTCACGTAACTATCCAAGGGCGACACTCTAACAGAGGTGGTCCAAAGGTATACGTAAGAATGACAAGACCATCCAGAACAGAGAGAGAAGAAGCAAAATTCTTAAGGTTATATGGATACACTGAATGGCTCGAAATCAGAGATGCCATTCAGGTCTCCAAATCCAAGTTCAAGAATGTGGTAGAAGATGAGTTGAATCAGTTGCTGCAAAGAATGTCTCAACATGTACAAGTTCCCCCTCTCCCTGAACCATCAAAGAAGAAAAGATCAGTGAAACTAAGTTTGATTATCAGTTGCTGAAGGTAGCTCAAGTTCGAAGAATGAGCATGAAACTAAGTTTGATTATCAAAGCATTCTTGGTCATCTTGAGCTCCCTGATATATCAATGCTTCGTACCTCTCTTCCTCAAGACCGAAGATGTCAAGAAGACGAAATCATCACACTACCTGAACCTGGTATGGTATTCTTGGATAATGAAGGGTTCTTAGGACTTTTCAGAAACCAAGAAATTCACAGGGCACCATCATCTCTCATAAAGATCATGCTTTGGCGCTGCTGGTCAGATACTCCTCTGATGAACAGACAGAAGACTCTTTATGAGAATGAGCTACAAAGAAGAAACGAGAACATCTCTGACTAGTCATAGATTTCTATTTCCTTTGTAATATTTCTTCAGTGTACAAGTACTTTATCCTTATCATTGTAATTTCATTTCGCTGTAATTCTTCAAATTCTAATTAATGAAATTCAAAGTACTTTACTCCACCCTAGTACTAAAAAGATCCCTGAAAATAGTAAAAGGGACAATGAACATAAGAGTTCTATTTTCGATACACTATCTTTTACTCACTGATCTTTCACTCTGAAAGTTCAATCAGTGAATGTACTTTAAGCTCTTCTACTTGTAAAAATTGTGATTTCATATCCTTATAAATGAAACTCAATTCAGATAATAGTTTAGCTGAAAAAGATTTTACAGATTAGTACTTAGAAAATGTATTTTAAATTTTATAAGTCCCTACTAATCTTTCAAAAGCAATTTTCCTATGTTGCTTAATCATAATCAAATAGGGGGAGATTGTTGATCATAACTCTCTCAGTGATTTGAATATGATTCCTTTATTATACTTAGTGAAATTCCTTAGATAAGCTTCTGTTCAAATTCAGCGATAGCATACGCTGATTGCTATCAGCGATCGCTGAAGATCAAGGATCAACAAGCTTGTCTCTGAAGACCTGAAGATCAGCTATCACACCAGAAGACCATTCAGCAACAGTCGAAGACCAAAGCTGAAGAAAGAGATAATCATCTAAGTGACCTGAAGCGGTTCAGCAATAGCAGCGATTATCTACTCAAAGTGTGAAGTCTTATGAAGTCTCAGCAACACTGAAGTTCATCCTTGAACATTCAGTGTCAGCGATCAAATGAAGCTTCCTCTGCAAGATTAAAGTTTGATCTTATCCTCGATGCACAAAAGTCAAACCTAGAACCATGTCAGAAAAGGACGTACGACTTATCTCTTATGTCCCCATCATATCTGATACGGTACTGTTCATATTCGGCCAAAAGCATGGCTGTCTTATTTACAAGGACAAGCTTCCTATCCAAGCTTGACACGTGGCATGTACCTTTTGTCTTGCATTAAATGCAAGCGGGTATAAATAGATGAAGATATCTTCTTCATCTTCATGCATGCTTTTCTTCTAGCCTCTACCTTCTGCATTTCTTTCTTCCATCTTCTTGTGCATCACACTGTGTGTTTCCTTAGTTACAATAGAATAGGTTCTTAACTTGTTCTAATTCCGCTTATAACTGTAAATTTGTTTATTTGAAATAAACTCATTTAAAAACCAAAATTTGTGTGTTTGTATTCAACCCCCCCCCCCTTCTACAAACTGTTTACTTAGTATTTAACTCTTGTAGATCCTTTTTGGGACCAACACCATTACATGTTTTTAAGTAGTTTACACCTATTGTCTGCCCAACAACGGCAGCCCAAACTAATTACTATAAGTTTATCCTATAAAACAAGTCAATCCTAAAAAACAAATTAAATCTTGTGCAAAAACTAAACTTATCGCCCTATGCTCGTGAGTCTGATCAAGATAAATAAGAGGATCTGTGGGCGGTCCGGTCGCACCCGGAACTAGCTGCCGGTTCGTGCAGTGAACCTGGTCAAATACCTCACTAATGAGGGGCTCACGGTTCCATGCTTCTCTCTACATGCAATATATATACGATGTCAGTTGTTAGTAGACAACAAATTCATGATAAATTATATAAATTTAATATATATATATATATATAGTAGATGAATGCATGAATACCAGTCGTGACCGATGCACAGCCGTGCTAACTGAACCTCCAGTATGCCTAGGGGCCGTCGACCGTACATGATTGGCCCTATTGGCCACGGATTGACGCTGAAATACCTCACCTCAAATAGTTTGTATAGATTTTTCTACTAACCCAAAACTCCCCAAACATGTCAACAAGAACCGGCGGAGGGATCTGCGTAAAACGAGCCTACAGATCATTGAACATGGACTTCCATATTGCAGTCACGTCACGAATAGGCTCATTTTCTTTGAAACTTCACAATTGAAAATTGTACGATAGGAGTAATCTATTTAAGGATGGAAAGAGTTTAAGGAATTATAAACTTCCTTTTACATTCAAGCATATACTTTCCTTATTTTGACACAATACACTTTTAGTCCTAACAATCTCCCCCTTTGTGGCAAAATAAATCTTTATCTCTAAACATGCCTTCAAATCTTCAAAGAGTCTGACGAAATATTATCCTTTCATCAATTATCTTGTTAGCATCTAAAATTGAATTTCTTCTAGACGAGCTCATCCTTGTAGTACTCTTTTGATCAGCACTAATCTCCGTAGATAATCTGCTGCGAATTCCCCATAACGTTCCATCAGAATAAGCAGCAACCTCGTCAAAACGCATAAATCTTTTCTCACCTTTCATATGCATCCACACTACTCCGTGAGCTAGATAGGTGAGTACCGTTGTAACACTGTGTTTATCCAAATCAGGAATTCTTTGATTGGGTTTTGCGATATGAATTTTCTTCTGTTCACTTTCAATGCATCGGTGCAGATCATGAAGGTAACTATATCGGAGTTCCTTTTGAATGTGTCGCACCACCACTCTTAAACCTCTTTGTTCGTCCTCGTTTCTTTTCTTCTTGTCTCTTAACTCGGTATACAAAGTTTCAAAGTCCAAAATGTCAAGACTAGCAAAATCAGCTTCGGATAAAGTATACACTTTTCCATCTTCTCGTCGAACTTTGAAAGTTGGATACTCGACTTGGAAAACTTTGTCAGAACCAACCTGCATAATTCCGATAATCTTGTGTCGTGAAATCACTTCTGATGGCTTTCGAGCTTTCACCTTCAGAATGTGAACATACTCTTTAACTTGAGCTTGTTCCATCTCCATTACCAAGTGAATGTGCGCCAAGTCTTCTGATTTCATATTCTTCCTTAATATCCGTTCCATGGTTTCTTCAAGATAAGGTACACGGATTTGCTGATTTACCCACTTTGACTTGCTTTCCCTTAGCATCCTTTGCCACCGAATTTGATGAGGTAGTAGTTTCGGTTCATTTGTATCTCTAGAAACAAAATTCTTTTCTGTATGCTTCAAATTCAGATAATCTTGTTCTTGGAGAACTGGTTCATATGGGTCTTTAAACCAGTTTTTCACGGAGTTCCTTAGATAATCTTGTACATCTATTATCTTGTACAACTATTATCTTGTACATCTATTATCTCTTCATTGGGGTCCGTTTCAACAGCTTCAGACATGCTCTCAAAGTTGATATCTACCGCGGGCTTTTCAACCGTAGGCGTATTAACTTCTTGAGTCATAATGGGACGCTGTCTTTGGCGGGATAATGGGGCAGATGGACCAGTAGAAGCTGGAGCAGATGGTTGAGACTAAGTTCTTGAAACTCAGCGTGTCTCCCTCTCAGGGCTATTAGGAGCAGAGCCCGGATCGTCCTGATCATGACGAGGGGCAGGAACGGAAACAGTCGGTCTACAAGAATCCTGAAGTTCAGTGCCAAGAGCGGTAATGGCACCAAGAAGCTCATCATGATTCCTTTGCTGAGTCGTATGCATATCAGATAACTTTTGTTCTATGTCAGCTTTGAATAGGTCAAACTCATACCGAGTGACTGTGGGAAATTCCAAATTGCGCCTTAGAAGACTCATGAAAGAATCTTCAGGTTGACTCCGATCAGTGGCTTCGGCAAGCAGATTGGCATACAACATGGACATGAGTTCATCATTGTTGTATTCATATCTATGTGGTGAGGGAGGCCGATTCCGGGGATCCGGGGTCGGATTAGGATGCTGAGGTTGCGGAGGTGGAGTACGACTACTGCTTGGTCAGGAAGAGCTGGCTTGACTCGAATCTGGCTGCCAGGAGCGTGAAGCTTCAAGTACTTCCTGAACAAATGCCTGTCTTTCAGCAGTCATGCGAGCCGCATGAGCATCCAAAGACGATTTAGCCCGTTGAAATTGAGCATCCATAAGAGCTTGAGCCTCGGGAGGAATTGTGAATTGAGAGGTAATGGTACCTGAAAGGGAAACACCAGGATCACATAGATTACCCATTGACATCACAGTTGAGTAAACTGGAGGACCTCCGTTTAGTGGTGGCAGTGATGTGGCACTGATAAGATTTCCTTCCAATCCTCGTAGAATGTCCGGAAGGGACATCACTATGGATGTTCCAACTGGGCCACGTAGGCTCGCAGTGTGTAAAGACTCGTGTTCCCTAATTGGATCTAGACTCGAAGTGGACTCAAATGAAGTCGAAGCATGTGAGCTACTACCTCTTGATTCAATAGTTATGCCTCCCGAATGGACGGGAGCTAGATAAGGAGCTAGACTCACAAGTATATTTGAAACTGTCGGCTGTTGGGAGCCTTCAGAGTGGCTAGGAGGGGCGTGCAATTGCGCTGTCCACAACGTCTTGTTCACTAGACATACCAAACGAATGAGGAGTACTAGCAAACGCGGTTACTTCGATGGGGGTATCGGGTATCGCGCTCGCAATAGTTTTTCTCGTCCCATCACTCACGCTCACATTGTCTTTTTCAACTGAATCTCCCTCCTCTCTCCTTATCTCTCCAAAGTTAGGCTTGGTGAACATGTCGGAAATGGATCCAGAGATTTGGTCTGTTTCAAAATCAAAGGGTTCATTTCGCACATCATTGTCAGAAGAAGCATCTGATAGAGATGGTTGATGGCCAATTCGACGGATAGCATGTTCTTCGACGGCTGTGGTTCGTTGACGACGGGTAAGCGGTTGATTAGTGGATTCATCCTCATCAGACAATGAAGGTCGGGGGCGAACGCGGGTACGACTGACAAGCATTTTGAAGCGAGGAGTATGTTGGGAAGAAGAAGCAATCCGGGGGTTAGTAGGCGGTGGAATCGGGATAGCCGGGGCAGCTGCTGTTGGGATCGGCAGATCAGGTGCACCACCCTCGTCATCTCCCCTTACAATTCCCTCAACACCCTGTTCAGGATCCCCATGATCCTGAACCTGCTCATCTATCCTAGGAGCCTCTCCTTGCTCATGATGTTCCTCGTGGTTTGGCTCTTGGGCAGGCACAACCGGAGGTGGTTGAGCCATTAAGCCGTTCCTCTCCGTATATGCTATAACACTCAGTGCAGTCTGATCAGCAATGGCAAGTAAGGCTTCAGGGATAGGCATGATGAATTCGAAGTGTCGAACATTCAGTTTGAGGAACTTGAGTTAGTTGGTTGGCCCCAACGGGGATCCTGTTCTTTGGGGGATATCAGGTTGGGACGTCATCATGGCATGAATGAACAGTTGAAAAAACCCTTCAAAAGATACGAAAACGCGAGCGTGAAAGTTGGATTTGTCTTCAACCATTTCAACGAAGTCCGTCCATATGAGCATCGTATAATCGTAGTGACGGTTGAACACAATCCCATGAAACATCCGTAAAGTAGCAGTACTGGCTTTGTCCATTCCGGTGTGTTTGCTAGTGAGACAACGATTGACGATGGTGTACAACGAGAACCAGATCTGTGGCAGGTACATTCTTTTGAACTGTCTGGGGCTCGTTAGAGGTTCGGGGGGGGGGGGTTATATCCAAGGGCTCGAATATCATTGCAGAGATCCTCTTCGGTCACAAGGGCATCAAATGCTCAGTCTTCGGTTGCGACAGGCAGACGGAGGATTCGAAAATCCTAGAAGGTGTCAGGCGGGTGACATAGTCATCGATCTTGGCAGTGAAGTGGTGGTCGCCTTCAACGGGATGGTACGTCAAGGTATACCAGAACTGCTGAAGATAAAACAGGGGAACTCGATGATCTAGGGCAAAAGCAAAGCGAAGGGGGTGGCGTTGAAGGATGTCGAGGATGACTTGGCGTTCGATTGTGATGCTAAATTCGAGATGGTAGTTGTTCGGTTTGAGTTTTCTAAGTTCGGCTCTAGGCATCAAGAGTTCATCTCAGTTAACTGCATTAATACTGGGTTCAGTTGATCTTTCAGACGGCATGGGGTGCTCATCATCGGAAAGATTTGGTTCGTTGATAGCCGCCATTTGAACTGATGATGCTTTTGGATTTGTAAAACTCGAAGATTTGAGAAAAACTTCCCGAAGGCTGATGAACTCGTGAAGGGTTTATAGAGAAATAGGGAAATTCAAACTTGTTGGGAAAGTAACAGAGAAAGAGAAGGGGCCCGATGTTTAAATAGTGGGTCATCGGGTGATGACACGTGGCATACGCTCATCGTGCCACGGAGGATGATGACATCAGCAAGATGTCGAGTGGGGTTTTTGTCAGGCCACGTATGGTCGACAAAAACATTTTATCGGGCCTTTAGAGGTCGAGAAAAAATTATCTGAAGTTGATATATATATATATATATTTTATAATGAAAACAAAGATAATTGCTCCCCCTTGAATGATGCTTAAGGTAAAAGAAAAACTTTGCTCCCCCTACAATTGTGAGTACAGAAACACTTACCTTGCCGCTCCCCCTTGAAAGCTGAAAGGGTTAGAAACATGACGAAAATAACAGAATAGAAAGAAATAAATTTGAAAATACAGAACTGTAAATATGTTCAAAATCCAGAAAACAAGAAACCAGGAGTGATGAAGATTCATGTTAAATAAGGTGAATGTGCATTAAAACTTGGATGGACATTTTGAGTATTTTGAAAAGAGTGATTAGGAAATCAGGTTTTAAGATTCAGCATGCCTAACTTGGACACTAGGAACTGGAAGCGTTTCTCATCCAAGGCCTTAGTGAACAGGTCGGCAAGTTGTAGTTTTGTATTGACAAAGTATAATTCAATCGTACCTCTTTCCACATGGTCTTTTATGAAATGATACCGAACGTCGATATGTTTAGTCTTCGTTTGTTGGATAGGATTGCTTGAGATGGCGATTACGCTTTTGGAACCACACTAGATTGGAATTTTGTCAAGCCAGAAGCCGTAATCCTTGAGTTGGGTGCGCATCCATATGACTTGTGAGCAACAGCTGGCAGGAGCGATGTATTCGGCTTCTATAGTGGATCTGGAAACACACGTTTGTTCCTTTGAGGACCAACTTACCAATTTGTCTCCCAAGAACTGAATGTGGCCCGTTGTGCTCTTTCGATCAAGCATGCATCCGGCATGATCTGCATCTGAAAAAATAGTTAACACAAAACCCGTATCCTTAGGATACCATAGGCCAAGATCAATAGTACCTTTTAAATAGCGAAAAATTCGTTTAACAGCACTAAGGTGAGACTTTTTGGGAGATGCTTGATATCTAGGGCATAAGCATGTGGCAAACATTATGTCCGGTCGACTAGCCGTGAGGTACATTAAGGAATCGACCATTCACCGATAGACTTTGGAATCTATCGCTTTTCCCAAAGGATCAGCGTGTAGTTTAGAACCAGGAGACATGGGAGTCCCAATCGCAGTACAAGTCGTCATGTTATATTTATGTAACAGATCCGAGATGTAGTTGGACTGGTTGATGAATATTCCTGTTGAATATTGTTTGACATGAAGTCCTAGGAAAAAATTCATCACTCCCATCATACTTATATAACTTGGCAATCATGAGTTCGGAGAAGGACTTACATTGATTCGGGTTAGTTGAGCCGAAAACCACATAATTCTATATAAGCATAATATCACCATCTTCTTTCTTAATGAAAAAAGTTTGATCGATCTTACCTTTGGAATACTCGTTCTTTACCAAATAATCGGGAAAGGTTATCATACCATGCGCGCGGGGCTTGTAGCCGTAGAGAGCCTTGTCAAGGATATATACATGATTTGGTTTGGAAGAATCGACAAACCCATCGGGTTGAGAGATATAAACTTTTTCACAAAGAACGTCATTAAGGAAGGCAGTTTTTACATCCATTTGGAAAACCACAAAGTTTTTATGTGCCGCACATGCTAGGAACATGGGAATAGCTTCAATGCGAGCGACAGGTGCAAATGTCTCATCATAGTCAATCCCTTCTTGCTGACGGTATCCTTTTGCGACAAGTCGGGCTATGTAGCGTATGACAATCCCATCTTCATCTTGTTTGTTCTTGAAGATCCATTTGGTGCCAATTATGGTTTTGTTTCGCCAACGGGGAACGAGATGCCAGACTTTCAAGCTTTCAAACTGATTGAATTCTTCTTGTATAGCCACAATCCAGTCAGGAGTCGATTTTGCTGAGAAATGAAGAGAACATGCAATCGTTGGCTAAGGCTGACCTTGTTGTGACCGGGTTGAGAGATATAAACTTCTTCACGAAGAACGCCATTAAGGAAGGCAGTTCTTACATCCATTTGGAAAACCACGAAGTTTTTGTGTGCCGCACATGCTAGGAACATGCGAATAGCTTCAATGCGAGCGACGGGTGCAAATGTCTCGTCATAGTCAATCCCTTCTTGCTGACGGCTTCCTTTTGCGACAAGTCGGGCTTTGTTGCATATGACAATCCCATCTTCATCTTGTTTGTTCTTGAAGATCCATTTGGTGCCAATTATGGTTTTGTTTCGCGGACGGGGAACGAGACGCCAGACATTCAAGCTTTCAAACTGATTGAGTTCTTCTTGCATAGCCACAATCCAGTCAGGATCAGACAGGGCTTCGTCAATGGTGTTTGGCTCGATTTTGGTGAGAAATGAAGAGAACATGCAATCGTTGGCTAAGGCTGACCTTGTTGTGATCGGTTTTGTCGGATCTCCGATTATCTGATCAGCTGGGTGTGAACGGACCCATTTGTTGGTGTGAGGAAGTGGTTGTAGTGCATTCTGATCAGGGTTATCGTCCACATATGTTCCAAGAAGAAGATCTTTAACGAATTCAAGAGATGGGGATACTCCAGAAGGTCGAGAGGAACGAGAAACATCCAATGGTGAAGAGTGAGTAGGAGGGGGAGAGGATGTCAGTTCCGGTCTCGTTGGTGAGTCGGGGTATTTCCATGAATTTGGTCGGTCGGTACATTATTTGAGGGGATGTCTTGAAGTGATGATTCCGAGTTGATTGAGTTTGAGGGAGGATTTTGTGCATCGTTTGAGGGTGTGATTGGAGTTGTAGCAGATGAGACAATTTCTGTAGATACTGGCGGTTCAGTAAGATTAGTTGTCTCGGCAACCTCCAACGCGGGTGGTGATGGAGTCTTTGGAAGTACAACAGAAAGGACAAAGTAATCGGAGTAAAAATGTTCGAACAAGACATCCAAAACGGAGATGGCGGTTTCGGACGTGGAAGCTTGAGGCGGATTTGGAACAGGTTCCGAACTGAGTTGTCCGGAAGCTAAGACGCCGGTAAGTGCGGGTCCTAAACTATCATGTACAGGAGTCATCTCGGCCTTTATGTCAAATTGGACATTGACAGTTTCTGTGACACATCTGGCTTGTTTCATGTAGACCCGATAAGCCGCAGCATTCGGAGAGTAACCAAGAAAGTATGCCTCATCAGATTTTGGTTTGAGTTTCCCACTATCTTCTTTTTCATTCAGAATGAAGAAACGCCCTCCAAAGGTGTGAAAATGATGGATGGAATTCGGTTGAAGACTAACTCGTATGGAGTTTTGTTGAATCTTTTGTTGATGATTGAGCGATTTTGAGTATAGCATGCCGTATTAATTGCTTCAGCCTAGAGATAGAGTGGCAATTCTGAATATGCAAGCATAGTGCGGGCAACTTCTTCCAACGTGCGATTTCGTCTTTCAACCACACCATTTTGTTGAGGCGTACGAGCTGCAGAAAAAGTGTGTGTGATACCAACTGACTCGAGAAAACTGTCAAGAGTATGATTTTTGAACTCGGTGCCATTGTCAGTTCTAATGGTTTTTGCGGTAAGCTCCAATTTTACTTGAATGGCCTTTAAGAAAGTTATGATTGACTCGTGAGCTTCATCCTTTGTTCGTAGAAATTTGACCCAAGTGAAGCAGGAGAAGTCATCGACCATTACGAGGACGTACTTCTTACCGTGTATGCTTTGAGTCTGCATAGGGCCGCATAAATCCATGTGAATGAGTTGGAGGGCTTCTGTGGTGCTGTGTTCTACTTTTGGCTTATGAGTGACCTTTTTCATCTTTCCTTTTTCCCATGCATCACATATGTGAGGTTTATCAAACTTTATCTTTGGCAGGTCATTACTAATCCCCCAATCGAGAGTCGATTGATATTCTTGAAATTTAGATGGGATAGTCTTTGAAATTTCGCATTAGTCACTTCTGAAACGAGACACACAGCTGCGGGAGATTAAACTTAAGACAGGTCGATTATGTACAGATTTGACTTTCGAGACCCAGCGAAAAGTTCTTTGCCTTCATAAGTACATACGCAACACCGTTCAGGTCAGAAATTGACTTCCAGTTCTATGTCACAGAATTAGCCAATGCTCAATAAGTTGTGGCTTAGCCCTTGAACATAGGTGACATTAGAAATGGTGATGTTCTTTTGAATAATGTCACCTAGGCCTTTGATTGGTGCTAAAAGATTGTTGCCAAACCTTACGTAACCACCCTTTTTCTCTTTGTAGTTGGCAAGTAGCTCCTTTTGTCCAGTCATGTGCTTGGAGCATCCAGAATCTAAGTACCACACATGACTAGCCTGCACAAAATCAGACAAATTTAGGTACCAATTTGTAAATGGATCCATCGGGGTTAGTTAACTTAGCATCCTGAGGGGCCCATTTGGAGTGGGACTTAGGTGCGTTGGTCATTGTCGTTTTCGGAACCCATTTATAAACAGGAGGGATTGGAAAATAATTCATGTGACGATTATAGTAAGAGTTATGCATGGCAGTATAGTAACCACAATCATAATTGAAAGAATTCAATTGCATAAAGTCATTCACACCGCAATACGAGCAACAATTTTATTTCGAGAAAAACGAATTAAATGTTTAACAGAACGAATAGTGCAAGAAAATTGAAAATTGTGATTGGTTCTAGTAACATTTGGAAATTTTGAAAAAAGAAAGTTGTCAGTTTTGCGGGATGATGACTTCGGAGCACTTTTGCCTTTTTCGATCCAAGCTTCCTTTGACTTTAAAGTGTGAAACGTTGAAACATGAACATACACGGTTAGCACTTTTCACATAATGAGAATTAATGGGTTTTGAAAAATGGGTTTGATCCTTTTGGCTAGAATTAGGATTGCTTGTTGAGCACTCCTGGTTAATTTCTGGAGTGAAAGCTGTTTCCATTGGTTTCTTACCTTTATCTAAAAACTCCTCATGACTTGGAAGAGTTGGATTGAAATCAAAGTCGGAAACAAAATCATCTAATTGTTCTTTAGATTGGAGGTTGCAAGAGGAGTCAATGTACTCGTCAAAACGAGGCATTTCCTCAAAATCATCGCTTCAAAAGGCGAAACTCTCGTCGTACTTTGGCGACCTAAGGGGCGGACTAGTCATCGTTGAAAGTTCGAGAGCTGCTTGGAATAGTTTTGACTTGGTCATCCAAATACGTGCTAACAAAAGCTTTAAACGTAGAAGCCTTGGATATTTTATCAAGTTCAGTTTACAAGGCTCTTTTTTCAAGAATTTGAACTTTTAACATCAAATTTTCCTTTTCCTTTACCGAAGAAGAACGCTCGCTTTCCAATTCCTTTTCTAATTGGATTATTTTCTTTTCTAAAAATAAGGTAGGAATGTAAGGTTTGAAATTTGGAGGTTCCATTTGAAGTTCTTCGTCGGTATAGGAAGGAAAGTAGTTGTTAGGAAGGGTTTCTTGAGTAGTTTCTTGTTCCACTTGACTTGGATAGCAAAATGGAATTTGATGATTTTTTTGTTCTTCCTATTCCAATCAGCTTGTCTCTCGACTTTGGGATCTGACTTCATGAATTGAATTTTGTACTCCGGGCCTTGAATTTATATAAAGTCGATGTATTGTAAATTGCTTTGTCTAAACATTTGGGATTATTTGATCCCAATCCGGCTTTACAACCTAAATCTTTTGGAGTATTTAGATGAATGATTTATTCCGTTTGACCAATTTTATACAGCTTTGAGTTCCAAGTTTTTGAGTTTTTCTAAAAGGTCATTCTTTTGAATTATGGAAAATTCATATTTTTGAGAAAAATCTTCGGCCTCACTTTTGGTTTTATGAAGTTGAGTTGTGAGGTCCAAGATTTGTTGTTTTAGCATGACATTCTCATCGTGAAGTGTGGCTTTTTCCGATTGTAAATTTTTCGCAATGTTTTGTGAAGTAGCAAGTTCCGATGAAGCAATCAAAAGTTGGTTGTGATTATTATCTAGACGTGCTTCTAATTTGGAAACCAAGAGTTTCTCGGTTTTCAATTTAGATTTAAACTCTTGCAATTGGATCATCATGTCATTCATTTGATTCACGAATTTATCATAGTCAGAATGGCTTACCTCAGGTGTGTAGTTGGAAGCTTTGGTTGTGGACTCATCAGTTGAGTCGGAGTAAGCCATTAAATGAAGTGAGCTTGATGTTCAGTTTTTAGATCTTCATCATCATTGCCATGGTTCAACCAGTGCTCATCTTCCACCATTAAAACCTTTCCGGACTCCTTTTGTTTAGCCAACATCAACTTATAAGTGAAGTAGTTGGAATCTTTGACTATTGGCTTTTTGCACTCTCGGGCATAGTGTCCGGATTTGCCACAGTTGTAGCGCAAACTCATTTCCCCTTTGAATTTGTCTTCAGGTTTGACTTGCTGACGATGCTCATCTCTTTTGGGCTTTGGTTCAAACATGGCTTTGCGTTCATAATTCTTAGTTCCCGAAGCATAGCGTTGCTGATTAGGATTGGAACGATGAGAGAAATTTTGTTGAAAATCTTTAGTGAGCATAACTAATTGCTGTTGAAATTGAGCAATTTCTGAATCATAATCAAATTCTTCATCGTTCAATTCAGGAATAGCTTCTTGAGAAGAATTACGGGAAGAAGTTTGTGTTTCCTTTGCGACTAAGGCAATGGGATCAGAAGATTTCTTGACTTTGTTGTTATTTCTCATAGCCTCGAGCACTTCTTCCGCGTCTTGAAGGAGGGTTTCATAGACTTCATGTAGATCGAGTTCAACAAGAAATTTGCTGTGTTTGATTTGGTTGGCAAAGCGACGCCATTCAGGTTGTAGATTACTAACGAATTTCACATTGTTCTCGATCTTTGTCTTTCGGATTTCATTCTTGCTTAGTTCATTTGTCAAGTGAACAAACCTGGTATAAGTAGCTGAAAGAGATTCACCTTCTTTGGCCTTGAAATCTTCATATTGCGAGATGCAATTTGTGATCTTGAGTTGAGTTTCGATTTTTGTACCAAGCATGAATTTCTCAATCTCTTCCAACATGGCTTTGGCAGTTCTTTTGTGGCTATCAATGGTCATGTAGATTTCATTCGGGATACTCATCAAAAGATAGGACTTGGCAAGCTGATCGCCTTTTGCAATTTTCTTTTCGGGGTCGTTATAGGCAGACTTTGGCTTGATTTCTTGTCGAGCGGGTAGAGGAGGGTCAATATTCGGCATAGCAGGACGGGTTTGGTAAAAAACCGGAGGGGGTCCATCATTAATTGACCGCATGATTTCATCAGCATAGTCATTCCTCTCCATGAAGTCCAGAAAACGATCTTTCGACTGTGAGTACTCTCCGGGGAACAGAATTGGGGGTTTTGTGTCTGAACCAAAAGCCATAGCTTCTCGGGTAGTCATTGTCCTTGACTGGATGATCTCGATCAGGGAATTTTGGAAATTTTCTGAGATTACTTTGAAAAACAGAAGGTTTCCTTGATGGATGAAGAGCCGACAAAAAATTTTATCGGGTTAGACAGGGTGGACAAGTGATCTTGTCGGGTTATTAGGGCTCGATAACTATTTTGTCGGGTGAAGGGGACTCGATGAAACTTTCTTTGAACAAATTGACTCGATATCCACAAGTTATCGATCAGAAAAGACTCGATAACTAAAGTTTCTCGATTGATAAAGACTCGACAAAAAAAAATTTCTTTTGGATAAAAACTGAATCGATAAAAATTTATATCGATCACTGTTGACTCTGTAGATCCCAGTATATGCAAGCACAATGAATTATATTGAATAAAACGATAAGAACACGGATATTAAAGAAGCTTCGTAGTCAGATATCTCACTTATACGGTTACAATATGATTTGACAGTATTTAGGCTTTCTTAGTTATCGACTAATAATTCACACTAATCTCTTTCGTAATAAATAATCTCGCGCACTCCTAAAGAATGACCCTAACCCTCTATTTATATGTAGAACATTTATCGTAATAAGGAAACTATGAGATAAGACATTATACACTTGCTTTATTTACAATAAAGCAACGTTTCCTTATATTAAACCTTTCTAATTATTGACTTTGTTGACTTTGCAGTTTTGGTCTTTCATGATTTCAATAGTTGTCATCTCGGATACAATAATTTCAGACCTAACAGACTCGATAATAAATTTTGTCGATTGATAAATACTCGACAAAAATTCAAAGATATCTAATCTGAATTTTCTTAACTGATAAACCAGAAAACAAGAACAAAGGGTTCTTGACTAAAAAGAACAAGTTTTTTTATGAACAAGAATAGCTAAGTTCTCGAGTTTCTTATTTGTTCAGTCAAGAATAAAAACCAAAATTACTAGAGTTTGTGATTTTTACTTAAGAATTCTTTAGTAAGAAAAGCTGCAACAGTCACTAGTTCCTGAGTTTTCTTATGTAAAGAGTTTCAAAAGTAATCAAAATAAACTAAAATAATTTGAACTAAAACTGATTAAATAATTCGAATAGAAATCAAGTTTATCTTAATTTGAATCGACAAAAATTTAAGCTAAAGAACGGATTAGGTTTTATTGGGTAAAGAAAATAGACAAAAATCAGATCTGGAATTATAAGACGTTTTATCGGGTATAGCGTACGGTGTATGGATCAAGAAAAAATCAAGGAAACATAAATCAAGATTTTACCTTCTGTTTGCGATGATTACTTCAGAAAATAGCCAAAACTCAGATCGATCTGCTCTGATACCAGTTGTTAGGTCCGATTCAACAAGATCAAAAGAGAAATCATACGGAAATCATTGAGTCGTATGTTTTATTTATGAAAGCATTAAAGAACTACAAACGCGAATGTAACTAAACGACACTCATTAACTAAACCTCTACCCTAGACTCCTTTATATACTAATTGTCTATTACAGGGTAAGCCCAAGCCCATAAGATATTAAACTAAATATGGAATATTACAATCAATCATTTCCTTCTTTATAAAAGTTTCCTAACTTAGGACTTTTGATCCTATCAATCTCCCCATAAAGTTTTATAAAGGAAGCATCTTCAAATCTTCTCCCCCTTGCTTTCTTTGGAAAAGCTTTAGTGTCGTCGATCTTCCAAGCTCCCCCTTGAAATAAGCTCTTAGTCTTTGATTTCAACTGAAAAAATACCGGATCTAATGTACTATAACCGCCACTGATTGCACAAAATACAACTTCAATCTGTAGACAACTCGTCACAACTGTTAGCCGCATAAAACAAAGATACATGTGCGAGTTACTTCAACGCTTAGTGCATAATCAGCAAAAAAAACAAAGAATCTGTCTTTAGCCGCCAAGCTGAATAAGAATTATGTGTAAAGAGCTTTAATCTGATAAGCTCAAGGAATTTGGATCACCGAGGCAATATAAATCATGACAAAATGGGAGATGATATTTCTTGATGAGCATTGCTTCTTTGACATATAACTATTCAGAAAATATAGCCGATTTCCAGAATACTTCCAAAACTGAAAGCAACCAAACTTAGATCCAGTCTTCTTAATCAGATGAATGAATATTGTCATTCAACATTCTAGATCACAATCAAACCTCTAGACAGTAAATGGTTAGGAGTTAAGCACATAACAATAGCGTACACTTACTAAACTGGCATCTAAACAAAAACTCTAGAATAATGATTGCAGAGAGTCAGATTTCTGATTAATCCAACCAGATACAGAATATAATCACCTTTGTTTTGAAAACTTTTCAAATCCGGTTTTGCATGAAATCCATGAATAATGATCCCCCTCCCGAGACTCAGCACGGAGGGGTTCCGCTACCCGGTTAGCGGATGGGGTCAAGGGGGACCGCCCTTGCGGGGTCTAGGGGCAGGGCTCTTGAATATTTTCCTTTCATATCATAAGGAATCTTGGGTTGAAACTCAACTGTGGTCGACGAGATATGCTTTTGTCGGGATCTATATGAAGTTCTCGGGTCATATAGGTTAATGAGATTTATGTCGGGTCTTATAGACTCGAGAAGAATATATTTTGGATCATATGGACTTGAGAAGAATATATGTCGGGTCATATGGACTCGAGAATAATATATGTCGGGTCATATGGACTCGAGAATAATATATGTCGGGTCATATGGACTCGAGAATAATATATGTCGGGTCATATGGACTCGAGAAAATAAATTTATCGGGCAAAGTGGAGTCGAGAAAAACGCTTAGGAACTTTTGAAGGCAAACTTGTCGGGTCTTTGGGGCTCGAGAAAATCACTTAAGAAGACGTGATAGCAGACTTGTCGGGTCAATAGGGCTCGACATAAAAAATTGTCGGGTCAAGATGTCTCGATAAGAATTGTTAGGAAACCCAGAAAAACTTTGTTGAATACTGATGAAACCCAGAAAAACTTAGGAACAATTAGGATTTCGGCTGCGTTAACCCTTGCCTCCATCACAGATATTTTCGAATCTCCAGCGATTAATAGATCCAAACAGATCGATTTATCAATATCACCTTGATCAGCATGAAACTTCAAACGATATGAAATCATTAAGATGAAACGATATGGATATTCAATTCGGACACAATAATAAAACTTCCAAATCGAAAAAGAACCAATAAACCAGAAAAACGGATCTACAGTCCCGATATTCAAAAGTGACGCAACAGTGAGAGAAAAAAAATAAGAATACTCGATAATACCTTGATCTTGTTGAAATCGATGATCGTATCAAATCAGATGGATTCGATTTCGGCTATACCCTAGGAGTCTAGGGATTAATATTAGAAGAAGTCGATTACTATAGAGCTAATATACTGTCAAATCATATTGTAAATTGTTCAAGTGAGATACCCGACTACGTAACTTCATCATATTGATCGTGTTCTTAAAGTTTTATTCTTCATTCATATTGTGCTTGATAAATCTGGGATCCACATTGTACAACACAAAAGTACATTAGTATAAGCTTGTTATGTGTTAAAACCATAACCGCAACTAGCTACTTACCAGCCACTCTCAAGGTGGATCACCGGTCGGTTATCGGCATTACTTAGAGCCTCACGTCGAACAGCGGGCCCTCGTCGTCTCGGATGTGATGGCGGGGTCTGGTCTTCAATATTGATCTCTGCCTCTAGCTGATCATCCTCATTCACTTGTATATGATCCAGCCCCTCCGGTGTCCTCTGTTGACTCTCGGGTGTCGGCTCTTGACTCTCAGGTGTCGTCTGTCGACTCCTGGATGAGCTGCCACTCCCACGACTGAACAATTGTTTAAATACGTTCTTCCCCATGTTGCTCTAACCTTTTCCCACCATCTGAAAATAGATAACGATTTAAAGTTAGATATACATACACAAAGACAGATATACATACACAAAGATAGAAGACATACATACAGAAAAAGAGATATACATACACAAAGATAGAAGATATACATACATAAAAATAGATATACACACACAAAGACAGGTATACATACACAAAGAGAGATGTACATACATAAACAATAAGTTCTACATAACTAGTTATCAGAAGAATGATCAGATAAAATAATTGCATCTTCGTTATCTGAATCATCGTCTGTGTCTTCAAATTCTTCCTCGTCGTCGCTAGATTCATTTTCGGATTCATCTTCCTACTCGCTAGCTTCGTCTGATACAACCTCATCGGAATGTGTGGCCACTACGGCGACCTCCCCGGTTGCAAGAGAGACTGAATTAAGGTCCTCATTTAGTTTCGTGGACGTTGTAGAAGTACCTCGTTCATTGATTTGAAAGAATTGTCCATCATCATCATAATCATCGTCATCGACACCTTTAGCAGATTCTGCAACTGCATATATTCCACGAGGCTTTGTCTTGACTACCGCCCACCAATCCTTCAAATCCCTTGTGACTGAAGGATATGGAGTGTAATACACTTGCTCGGCTTGTGCTGCTAGGACGAAAGGGTCATTGGATCTTAATTTGGATTTTTGTTTAATATCGACCAACCCACGTTTACGGTCAACTCTAACTCCCCCAGGAGTATCAAACCATGTACATTTGAACAACACCGCAACGTTATGCTCTGGGCCAAAATAATCCACTTCTAACACGTCCTCCAACAATCCGTAATAGTCCCCCTCTAACTCGGAGTCGTCGTAATTAATGCCCCTCACATATACACCGCTATTATGTGTGACCCGACCAACAGCATGGGTTACCGCATGAAACTTGTAACCATTGACGAAATATCATTTATATGATCGTGCATATCGAGATGGTACACGTGCTAGATATTGTAGTTGTTCATTTGGTTCACATGAATCCCCCATGACCTATAAAACAACATAGGAAATTAAACACATATATTGGTAAATTCACGTGTAAATTTCATATGTTGGTATATATACTCACGTGGATTAGGAACTTAGAAAACCTTGATTCCCCAAATTGTGCACGGGCACAAGCGTCAAGTTGAGGTTGCATTCGCTCTAGTTCTTCTTCAAAGGTCTCCAGAAAAGGTTGAACTTCTTCACAATTTGTGAACCTCGACATCATTAAGAATTACCTGTTTCCCACCCTTCTCGAATAATCTACGAGAAGGAACCTTGAATATGCTTAGTCGATCGTCTGTTCCTGAAGAACTAGGAATATCTGGGGCAAAGTTCCTTGACTCGCGATTATGTCGACTTTGTATGTTTGGATTAAAATACAGCGAGCAATAGTTCGAGAGTTCATTGACAAGATAGGACTCAATGATAGACCCCTCCACTTTTGCTTTGTTTCTAACGGTTCTCTTCAATGATCCAAACGTCCTAAACATAAACGCAATATTGTATGTGTTAGAAAAGAAATGAGAGATGAACATAAACGAATGTCAAGTTGAGAGAATGTTCATTTACCTCTCATAAAGATACATCCACCTATATTGGACCGGGCGACCGTTTATGGCTTCACGTGTCAAATGTATAACTAGGTGTTCCATAGAATCAAACCAACCGGGCGGGAAGACCTTTTCGAACTTGCAAATTGTTTGAACAATATTTTTTAGCAATGACATCAAGCCTTCTATGTGTAGCACCCTTGAGCATATTACACGAAAGAATATGCACAACTCCGTTATCGCATCCCATATCGGAGTCGGTATCATCCCTCGTAAGGCAATAGGTAGCAATCGTTGCATAAACACATGACAATCATGACTTTTGAAGCTATAAAAGCTGTAGTCTTCAAGGTTTACGCACCCCCCTATGTTCGAAGCATAACCGTCCGGGAACTTCAACTTCTTCAACCATTCACACACTTCTTTTAACTATTGTTTGCTCAAAATGTACGACGACTTCGGTTTCACTACCTTATTGCCCTCCTTAAGAATGTGTAACTCCTGTCGATCGCAATACAACTCTACATCCCTCCTTGCCTTTTACATTGTCTTTTGTTTTCGACGTGTCCATGACGGTATTAAAGAGATTCTCAAATACGTTCTTCTCGATATGCATGGCATCCAGGTTGTGCCAGATTAGCAACATCTTCCAATATGGCAACTCCCAAAAGATGTTTTTCTTTACCTAATTATGAGTGGTACCAAACCCGCTAATTTTTCTGTTTTTCGATCGAAACGGGGAACCCTCGTAAACAGTTGGATAGTGACGGACCTGCTCATAGATTTGTTCACCTGTTAAATCGGGTGGTGGACCGACTGACACTGGTACCCTCTTACCTTTGGTAAATAGTTTTTGATCACGGCGGAAGGGATGTGTTGTAGGTAACCATCTCCGATGACAATCAAACCAACATGGTTTCCCTCCATTTTTCAACTGGAATGAATCCACTGTGCCCATACAGCACGGGCATGCTAACTTGTCGTGCGTGCTCCAACCAGACAACATTGCATAGGCAGGGAAGTCACTGACGGTCCATAGTAGAATAGCCCTCATCTCGAAGTAATTCATACGATAAGCATCATACGTAAGAACTCCCATCGTATACAACGTCTTTAGATCGTCTATTAGCGGCCTAAGAAACACATCTAAGTTTTGACCGGGGCTCTTTCTACCAGGAATGACCAATGCAAGTCTAACATACTGTGGTTTCAAGGCCATCCAGGTGGTAAGTTGTAGACAGTAACAAACACGGGGCATGTTGAATACGGATTCGAATTGGAATTATTCCGGTTGAAACCATTGGTACATAAGCCAAAACGCACATTACGGATCTCAGAAGCGAAGTCGTGATCCTTCCTGTCAAAATGCTTCCAAGCCTCACCATCACTTGGATGTACCATCATCCCCGGTTCTGTATGATGATCGCGAAGCCAAGTCATCTCTTTTGACGTCTGTTCTGACATATACAGTTCTTGAAGTCTAGGAATAAAAGGCATGTACATCAACACCAAGTGTGGGACCTTGCCTCGTCTACTAGTTTTGTAACGACTTTCATTGCATAGTGTACAGTGGGTCAACGTAGAATCATGCTTGTAAAATAACATGCAATGGTTTTTGCAAGCATGGATCCTTTTTTTTTAGAAAGGTCGCTCAAACTCTTCTTCGTCTCATAAATGTTAGGGGGCATCTTATTACCCTTAGGTAGAATATCTTTCACAAAGGACGCGGTTCGGTTAAATGTCGCATTGGGCATATTACATTCTGCCTTAATATTCAACAATCTCATGGCAACTCCTAATTTCGAGTGTTCACTTGTTGTTGCCACTTCAAGCTTCCATAAAGGCTCGTCATCATCTTTTAACATGTCATAAAAGTTTTTGGCATTAGGATTAGGAGTTTGTTCTTCCCATGTCATGGCATCGTGTTCTATGTGATCGTTCACCATTTCCACACCCTTGGTTATGATCGTTCACCACTTCCACCACTGTCTGAGTAGAAGATTGACCAATGTGTTGATAATAAGATGCATATTGAGGTCTTTCACCATGTGCCCACCATTTGGTATAATTAGGCATGAAACCATGTTTCATCAAGTCCAGTCTAAACGCATCTCTTTCTTTATGGGGTATATTACGACACTTTAAACAAAGGCATCGGATAAGAAGCACTATACCATTAGGAGTTTTTTTTTTCTTTCAACAGTGCTTTCATTAGCAAAGGCAACGTCCAAAAAACCGTTCATTAAGCTGATGTACTCCCTGCTAAGATACCCTTGAGCGTCATTCTTCAAGTACATCCATCCTCTATCTGTCGACATATTCAATAACTACAACAAAGAACGAAGTAGTTAATTAGCCGACATAAAGAAAGGAGTTTTGAATGACTTTAAAACCCTAAGTGTAATGGTTTCACTAGTTGAAAGTCAAACCATGGGTTTTAAATCAAAGAAGTGAGTTTTGAATGACTTTAAAACCTAAGTGTAATGGTTTGACTAGTTGAAAGTCAAACTACGAGTTTTAAATCAAGAAAGGAGTTTTGAATGACTTTAAAACCCTAAGTGTAATGGGTTGACTAGTTGAAAGTCAAACCATGGGTTTTAAGTCAAAGAATGAGTTTTGAATGACTTTAAAACCCTAAGTGTAATGGTTTGACTAGTTGAAAGTCAGACTACGGGTTTTAAATCAAGAAAAGAGTTTTGAATGACTTTAAAACCCTAAGTGTAATGGTTTGACTAGTTGAAAGTCAAACCATGATTTTTAAATCAAAGAAATGAGTTTTGAATGACTTTAAAACCCTAAGTGTAATGGTTTGACTAGTTGAAAGTCAAACCATGGGTTTTAAATCAAAGAAGTGAGTTTTGAATGACTTTAAAACCCTAAGTGTAATGGTTTGACTAGTTGAAAGTCAAACTACGGGTTTTAAATCAAGAAAGGAGTTTTGAATGACTTTAAAACCCTAAGTGTAATGGTTTGACTAGTTGAAAGTCAAACTATGGGTTTTAAATCAAAGAAATGAGTTTTGAATGACTTTAAAACCCTAAGTGTCATGGTTTGACTAGTTGAAAGTCAAACCATGGGTTTTAAGTCAAAGAATGAGTTTTGAATGACTTTAAAACCCTAAGTGTAATGGTTTGACTAGTTGAAAGTCAAACTACGGGTTTTAAATCAAGAAAAGAGTTTTGAATGACTTTAAAACCCTAAGTGTAATGGTTTGACTAGTTGAAAGTCAAACCATGATTTTTAAATCAAAGAAATGAGTTTTGAATGACTTTAAAACCCTAAGTGTAATGGTTTGACTAGTTGAAAGTCAAACCATGGGTTTTAAATCAAAGAAGTGAGTTTTGAATGACTTTAAAACCCTAAGTGTAATGGTTTGACTAGTTGAAAGTCAAACTACGGGTTTTAAATCAAGAAAGGAGTTTTGAATGACTTTAAAACCCTAAGTGTAATGGTTTGACTAGTTGAAAGTCAAACTATGGGTTTTAAATCAAAGAAATGAGTTTTGAATGACTTTAAAACCCTAAGTGTCATGGTTTGACTAGTTGAAAGTCAAACCATGAGTTTTAAGTCAAAGAATGAGTTTTGAATGACTTTAAAACCCTAAGTGTAATGGTTTGACTAGTTGAAAGTCAAACTACGGGTTTGAAATCAAGAAAAGAGTTTTGAATGACTTTAAAACCCTAAGTGTAATGGTTTGACTAGTTGAAAGTCAAACCATGATTTTTAAATCAAAGAAATGAGTTTTGAATGACTTTAAAACCCTAAGTGTAATGGTTTGACTAGTTGAAAGTCAAACTACGGGTTTGAAATCAAGAAAAGAGTTTTGAATGACTTTAAAACCCTAAGTGTAATGGTTTGACTAGTTGAAAGTCAAACCATGATTTTTAAATCAAAGAAATGAGTTTTGAATGACTTTAAAACCCTAAGTGTAATGGTTTGACTAGTTGAAAGTCAAACCATGGGTTTTAAATCAAAGAAGTGAGTTTTGAATGACTTTAAAACCCTAAGTGTAATGGTTTGACTAGTTGAAAGTCAAACTACGGGTTTTAAATCAAGAAAGGAGTTTTGAATGACTTTAAAACCCTAAGAGTAATGGTTTGACTAGTTGAAAGTCAAACTATGGGTTTTAAATCAAAGAAATGAGTTTTGAATGACTTTAAAACCCTAAGTGTCATGGTTTGACTAGTTGAAAGTCAAACTACGGGTTTTAAATCAAGAAAGGAGTTTTGAATGAGTTTAAGACCCTAAGTGTAATGGTTTGACTAGTTGAAAGTCAAACCATGGGTTTTATCAAAGAAATGAGTTTTGAATGACTTTAAAACCCTAAGTGCCACGGTTTGACTAGTTGAAAGTCAAACTACGGGTTTTAAATCAAGAAAGGAGTTTTGAATGAGTTTAAGACCCTAAGTGTAATGGTTTGACTAGTTGAAAGTCAAACTACGGGTTTTAAATCAAGAAAGGAGTTTTGAATGACTTTAAAACCCTAAGTGTCATGGTTTGACTAGTTGAAAGTCAAACTACGGGTTTTAAATCAAGAAAGGAGTTTTGAATGAGTTTAAGACCCTAAGTGTAATGGTTTGACTAGTTGAAACTCAAACCATGGGTTTTAAATCAAAGAAATGAGTTTTGAATGACTTTAAAACCCTAAATGCCACGGTTTGCTAGTTGAAAGTCAAACTACGGGTTTTAAATCAGGAAAGGAGTTTTGAATGACTTTAAAACCCCAAGTGTAATGGTTTGAATCAAATATGTGTAACGGGTTTTAAAACATTTCGCCATCATAACGACTATAGAATGGATATAATTCCTTATTAAATCAAGCCTAATGTTTGTCCAATAGATGGCAACCCAACTATCTAAAATTGATAAACATGAAAACTAAATATAAACTTAAAACTTTGATAAACTTGAACACTCAATATAAATTCACCATCACATGTACATAATATATTAAATCAAGCCTAATGTTTGCCCAACAAATGACAACCCGACTATCTAACATTGATAAACTTGAACATATTAATCCATACTTATAACATCACACTAATCCATACATATATACTAAAACATACATATTAATCCATCATATTAATCCCTAGTACATATTAAATCCATACATATTAAAACACACACATTAATCCATCATATAAATTATACTAATTTATACACATAAACATAGATATTAAATCATACACATTTAATATATAATTAACATAGAAATATTAGATCATACACATTTAATAATTAACATAGAAATCCTAAGTGTAATGGTTTATAATTAACATAGAACTATGTATAATTGTACCTCGCTGAAGTCGAAGATTTTTTCAGACGGAGGTTTCCGTCGGAGGTTTATGTCGCCGGTTTCCACGCTTGAAAAAAAGAACCTGGGGCGTATCGCCCAAATCATTGGTGGAGGTTTTACTCGCCTGAGGGACCTGTCGCCGGAAGTTTTACTCACCGATGGTGTATAGTGGTGGTGGTCATGGTGGTGAAGGTGGTGTTGTCGACGGTGGTGTACGGTGGTGGTGGCGATGGTGGTGAAGGTGGTGGTGTCAACGGTGGTGTACGGTGGTGGTGGCGACGATGGTGAAGGTGGTGCTATCGACGGTGGTGTATGGTGGTGGTGGCGACGGTGGTGAAGGTGATGGTGGCGACGGTGGTGGTGGCGACGATGGTGTACGGTGGTGATGGCGACGGTGGTAAAGGTGGAGGTGTCGCCGGTGGTGTACGGTGGTGGTGGCAACGGTGGTGAAGGTGATGGTGGCGGAAAAAGCCAGAAATCCTCGCCGCAAAATCGTCGCCGGAAATCGTCGCCGGAGTAAGGGATAGGGCTGGAAATATTCGACAAGCTGAAAATGACGGCTAGGGCTTTATTTTGTAGCCACACTTTCCGACGGAAATTCCGTCGGATATTTTCGAAGGATTCATTTCCGTCTAGGGATGGTGATTTGGCCCGACCCGGTGGGGACCCCGGTGCACCCTACCCGGCCGGGGCCGTGGATTCCCCTCAAAACGGGTCCGGGGGCGGGGGACGGGGATACCCGGTATGCTCAAACCGGGGTTGGGGCCGGGGCCGGGTAACAGACCCCCCGACCCGCCCCGTCCCCGGAATATATATATATATATATATATTAATCAAAATTTAATAATTAATAATATGTTATATAACTTATATATGGTATTAATATATTATATTTTTAAAATTAGGTTTTACTTTTTAGTTCCTTTTGCTTTTCTTTTCATCAGCCGCCACCACCACTCTCATTCTCTCAACTCCATTTGACATTTCTCTCAAGTTTCAACTCTCATTCTCTCAACTCTCATCTCAGGCCGACGAGCATCAATGATTCAGTGCAGCACTCCACAGGCGGCGCCACAGCCACCAACGACGACCACCACAGCACCACTCCACAGGCGGCCACAGCCACCGGCGACGACCACCAGCGACGAGCCGCCGGCGACGACCACCACGACCGGGGTTTGACCGAAGTTTGCCGCGGGGCTGGAATCTGTATCCCCGTACCCGCCGGGGACCGGGGCCGGGGATGGAGAAAGTACTCAAAAACCGGGGCCGGGGATCATAGACCCCGCCCATTCCCCGCCCCGTTGCCATCTCTGTTTCCGTGGGAAATTTCCGACGGATTTCCGACGGAATCCGTTAAAATTAAAATTATATTAAAATTGTATATTATATATTAAAATTATACATAAAAATTATATATTAAAGTTATATATTAAAATTATATATTAGATATTAAAATTATATATTAAATATTATATAGTTTATACGGGCCTTGATGGGCTTTACAACTCTTAACGGCCTATAATGGGACCTGATGGGTTTTAACCACTTCTAACGACTAAAAATGGGCTATGATGGGCTTTAACAACTTTTAACGACCAACAATGGACCTTGATGAGCTTTATAACTCCTAACGTCCTACAATGGGCCCTGATGGGCTTTAGCAACTCCTAACGGCCTACAATGAGACGTTATACCCTTTAACCACTCCTAACGGCCTACAATGGGCCCTGATGAACCACTTCTAACGACTAACAATAGGCTCTGATGAGCTTTACAACTCCTAACGACCAACAATGGGCCCTGATGGGCTTTAACAACTTCTAACGACCAAAAATGGGCCTTGATGGGCTTTACAACTCCTAACGACCAACAATGGGTCCTGATGGGCTTTAACAACTTCTAACGACCAAAAATGGGCCTTGATGGGCTTTACAACTCCTAACGACCAACAATGGGTCCTGATGGGCTTTAACAACTTCTAATGACCAACAATGGGCCTTGATGGGCTTTGCAACTCCTAACGGCCTACAATGGGCCCTGATGGGTTTTAACCACTTCTAACGACTAACAATGGGCCCTGATGGGCTATACAACTCCCAAGGGCCTACAATGGGCTCTAATGAGCTATACAACTTCTAACAACCAACAATGGGGTCTGATAGGCTTTACTAATGACCTACAATGGGTATTGATGGGCTTTAACAACTTCTAACGACAATGGGCTCTGATGGACTTTAACAACTTCTAACGACCAATAGTAGGGCCTAGTGGGCCTTAACAACTCCTAACGACCTACAATATGCATCGGTAATATAGGTTTATTAAGGACCAACAACGACCGACATGAGATTTGATGGTTTTTACAACATCTAACGATCGATAATGAGCCTTGATGACCGACAATGGGCCCTTTTAAAAAAATAAAAAATAAATATCCGTCGGAAATTTCCGACGGAAATTCACTTTTTCCGACGGATATATTTTTTTTTTTTTTTTTAATTAATACAATCCATCGGAAACCGTCGGAAATATCCGTCGGAACAGTTTCCGACGGCTATTTCCGACGGATTTCCAACGAAAATTAATTTTTCCATTTTTTAATTTTTTTTTAATAATTACGTCGGAAATCTGTTAAAATTCGTCGGAAATTTCCGATGGAAAATTTTCGTCGGTAAAATCCGTCACAAATGCCTTTTTTTGTGGTAGTGAAACGTCGCAACGATAGAATGTGGTAGAATTTAGAAATAATTAAGTTAGAAGAGAATCTTAAATAACCCCAGCTTCAATTCCACACATTTTCAAGGAATCACCTTTCTTAGACCTTTTGGATTGTGAGCACGATTTGCATGGCGATGATGATGATGATGATGATGATGATGATGATGATGATGATGATGATGATGATGATGATGATGATGATGATGATGATGATGATGATGAACCAATGATGAATGGTGTGCAATGTGATCGAGTTCCAGATCATGAGCATGATGGCTTACAGACACATTTTGAGGTTTAGTACTTAACAAATGAGATAAAGTGGTCATGTCATGGCATGAGATTGCTGAGAAATGATGCCGATGGTGGATGGGTTTTTCGGCAAGATAATTTCGTATCCATCGCAGTAGGACTCCATTCCTTCCGCCATAAGCTGCCAAACTAAGCCACCACAAACTGTTCCTCCACTCTTTGCCATCGTGTAAATGTTTCTATAAACAACATTAATGTACGAGTCCCTTTTGTTAATATTATACTGTACATGGATCTTTGTTCGACTTTCCGAATTCGAAAATCACCAGTGGCTTCTTTCTTTAGAACAGTCCTTGAGTCTTGATAATGGCTTCACATCCATCGTTGCATAAATGCCATTTGTGAATCTTCGTTTTGCCCAGATAACCTTGCAACATATCCATGTATGCAGGAAAAAGTCAATTGCTTTGTTTAAATAAGTTAGAAAGAATGTGAATATAGCTATTTGTTTCTATTTATAGAAAGAACATTAGCCAAAAGGCTGTTATATCGTTTATTTCTATATAATGTGATCAGATGCAATATATAATACCATTGATCTGGATATGCATGTATTGTGGCAAAATCGATTTCCCTAATGAGATTGTTGCTGATGAAATCGGTTTCCACTTAATAACCAGGGTTTATTTGCTTCCGTTCCGGCATTGTGTCTCCGTTAAACCCTTCCATGCCGATCTCCAGGAGATGATTTCGGTCCAATGATTTCACAAATGAAGCCATTTCTTGAACCCAACCCTAAAAAGAAAAGAAGCGTAATTAGTTTGAATTCATGAATGGCATAAGAAATATTAAGTCTGACTTATTAGGATTTTATACGATTTGAATTCAATGAGACGAGCCTTTTAGAACACATAACCGTACATTGATGACCTGATAAAGTATTTAATGGGATTTAAATTTATAAGACCAAAAACTTTGACTATGCCTGTTACAATAAGTTGTTATATGGGACATGCAAGTTAAAAGACCTAACAAGGTAATGTATCCACCAAGTTGATCAATCTAGAAACAAAACATGAAATAAAAGGTCTTATTGAGCTTTTTATATTAATTGGACTATTAGGCTTTTTCAAATTACTGCTTTTCAAAAGTGTCTTTCAAAAGTATGTTGTAAAAATGCTAATTAGACGATTTATTTCTTTTGTCCTAATAGATTATCAAAATTCATCGATAAAACTTGTCGGATCCCTAAAATTCATCCTAACAACTCATTGTAACAACGTCATTGACGACAATGGTTGTTGGTCTAAAAACCAAAAATTCCTATTGAATATTTTATTTGGACAGTTGATCGTCCTAAAAGAATCTTTTAGTTGTATTGCACTCACATTAACTGTTTGTCCCGAGTAATCAGCTTAGCAGCGTGGCTCGTTAATGAGTTCCCACGCCATGACCGCAGTGTCGTCTCTATAAGCAATTTTGGTGATGGTATTGACTCTTGTTATCACTCTCTGCAGCCATTGTTATATATACATATGAGTCACTATAAAACACAAGATAACTAATTAATACACGCAACATAAAATTTGGTGTTGGACTTACTTGAATATGGTTCTTGTAATACCATTTAACTATAGGGTTTGTGTAGAAATATTCATCGCCGCTAATCTGCACACCCGTTCTTCTAGCCCATTCAACGTATTGCGGGCTCCCTCCAAAGTCTTTATAATTATTCACAAAACTTAATATCAATAGAATACCGAGATTATAACTCATATATATTTATATATATATATATATATAGTTGTGTTAAAACTACCTCAAAAACACGTTCATCATACTCTCCTGGGGAAATTTGGAATGCTTTATCGCCACCATCAGCGATAGCCCAAGTGCGGCAAACCGAAAGACCAGAAGTCGCAGCATCTCGTAGGACTTGGGTTACTTTGTGCCTCTCACTTGGATCAGTGGCTACATTCATCATCCAATATGCGTTAAAACTATTGAATAGAAATGGTGAACCATGGAGAACAAAGTTAGCTCCTTTGGTTCTAACGAAGCCACCTTCTTTGGCCATGTAAACCCTAGCTTCAGAAGCACATACAAGAAGAGCTTGGTGGGTGAAGGTTTAATTTGAATGCATGAGTTGATAGGTAACGTGGGTATTTATAATTGGATGTAGATAAGGAAGTTTTCTAAATATAGAAATAAATAAAAATATTGAAAGAAATTTAAGAGAGAGCAGGAATTAGGCCTCATTTTCGTGTGCTAGAAGATGGTCCTTAGTGGTGGTTATAATAATAATAAAATAAAACTAAAACTAAAAAAACTTATGGGACAAGCAAGTAACCAACAGTGGTTCGATTGCTTTGGATTATGTAAAGTAATTCAAGTTTATATTGTTTGTTTCAGTTGTAGCAAACAGACCCACACATTTATTTGAACTATCTAGGGTTCATACGCAAAGATATGATATGATTGAACTCAGAGAAAGAGAAGGACTTGTAGTGTTCGTTAGGGTTCATATGCAAAGTTATGATATGATTGAACTCAGAGAAAGAAAGAAAAAGATTAGTAGCTTTCATTACCGTTCATACACGAAGTAGTTAATGAGACTTTTATTGCTAAAAATGACAAAAACAAAAAACGAATTAAATAAAAAAAATTGAGTCATGGCTCGTGATTAACAGGATGTCTTTATAACAATTCTTCGTAAACAACTGGTTCACACTGAGAATGCCGAACTAAACCACCAATGAGCTATACCTAGCTCGTTATGATTTAGGATAAAAAATGAAGTGACAATTAATTATATATATATATATTGGAGAGTTACAAAATCAAGGGAAATTAATTATTTTAACAATTTTAAAAATTAAGATTACCAAAATAATCATTTTCTCTCCACTTTTATCAAAATGACCAAAATACAATCGAAATGTCCATCGAAATCGAAGCCTCCTTCAAATACCTCTGCCAACCTCCGCCAAACACCAAAAACCTCTGCCAAATACCTCGGAATTCAATTTCTAATTTACATATTACATTTTAAACCCTTAGAGTTAGTTAATAAATTACTTTAAGTACTTTACGTTTTAATTTTTCATTTTACACCCTTATCACATTAACACACATACTCGTATATCAATTAAAACACGTCTAAAAAATACGTTTTTATTTTAACAAGTTACACCATTATAATCGTCTCGATAATACCTTCGAAATGAGCCCGATATTGAATATTTTTCGATTTAATTATATATACTTTTAAAGCCAATTATCCTCTTGATCGGTGAATATGGATATTTTTCATAAAATTCGGAATATTAATTAAAATGTAATGCTATTATGATTTAACAACAAAGTATAATATTATGGATATATAAAGAAATAAGATATAAATTATAGTGAATTTGTACAACTTTTGTGTACTTGTCATTCTTATAATAAAAACCATATAAATTAATATTCATGTAAAATAACACATAATGCATCGGTTCTTAAGGTTATTACAATATATACTATAGTTAACCCATTTTTGAATCAATGACATATACACAATGTGGAGGGGACTACAGAAATAAAATACAATAATCTTTCAAGCTTATTCCGAATTTTATGATTTAACAACAAAGTAATAACCCATTTGAAATAACTCATTTGAAAGATTATTGTATTTTATTTTTGTAGTCCCCTCCACACTGTGTATATATCATTAATTCAAAAATGGGTTAACTATTGTATATATTGTAATAACCTTAAGAACCGATGCACTATGTGTTATTTTACATTAATATTAATTTATATGGTTTTTATTATAGAAATGACAAGAACACAAAAGTACAAGTTCACTATAATTTATATCTTATTTTTTTACATATCCATAATATTATACTTTGTTGTTAAATCATAATAGCATTATATTTTAATTAATATTCCGAATTTTATGAAAAATATTCATATTCACCGATCAAGAGGATAATTGGCTTTAAAAGTATATATAATTAAATCGAAAAATATTCAATATTATTTCGAAGGTATTGTGGAGACAATTATAATGGTGTAACTTGTTAAAATAAAAACGTATTTTTTAGACGTATTTTAATTGATATACGAGTATGTGTGTTAATGTGATAAGGGTGTAAAATGAAAAATTAAAAAACAAAGTACTTAAAGTAATTTATTAACTAACTCTAAGGGTATAAAATGTAAAATGTAAATTAAAAATTGAATTTGGAGTATTTGGCGGAGGTTTTTGGTATTTGCCGGAGGTTGGCGGAGGTTTTTGCTATTTGGCGGAGGTTGGCGAAGGTATTTGGAGAAGGCTTCGATTTCGGTGGACATTTCGATTGTATTTTGGTCATTTTGGTAAAAATGAAGAGAAAATGGTTATTTTGGTAATCTTGATTTATAAAATGATTAAAATAATTAATTTCCCCAAACTCAATACATAAGATGGTTTCACAAAATAAAAGATACGGGTTGTTCTAGAAAATTACATAACTTATATTCTAAAACATAACAAATCGATTAGAGCAATTACATTCACCCGTACGAAGTGCGTTAACATTCACATGCAAATTCAATGGTTCAATTAAGGCCATCTGAGTTCCAGTTTTACACTACCCCCTCTGTGTGCACTCCTCGATCGAGATAGACTTTTTAGGATGTGTTTGGTACTTGAGACATACATGACGAAACAACACAATGTGACTTTTTAGGATGTGTTTGCAAAATAAAAACTTGTTATCTTATGTTTGATGGAACATTGAACTAGGACAATAGTCTGAACCAAAATGTATAGCTAGAACAATATATAATCAAGGTGATGAGAAAAAATTGCTAATTTACTAAACTAATCATGCAAAAAACGCCCTAAAATTTTGCATAGTTCTTTCTCGTGTCTCCTTCACTATCACACATCCAATGCCTCCTTCACTATCACCCGTCTAGTCCTCTTTGCATAGCAAACAAATACTTAGGAATAATGATTTACTACTTTCAACTAAAATATCCCATGGGAACTCACTAATTGTTTGATTTACCACCTATATATGTTTGACAATAGCTTTCATTGCATCCCAATCATTCATTTCATTTGTAACTTTAAATCCACTACAACTAAATCGGCTTTATAAGACACTAAAAATGTTTGAATGTCCAATATACTACTTTATAGGATTAAAGTTTATAGAATGAAGCACTCATATGTCATATCAAAAAACGTTATAATAAGTTTATATGAAGTTGATTTTTCGATGTTAATAAGATTTTTTATCTTTTAAAAAGCTTTTTAGGACATTTTTAAACGAAGCGTCCTATTAAACCTTTTATAAGACATTATTTGAAAAAAAATATTTTTTAAGTAAGTGTCATATAAAAAAATTGTGTTAACACGACATTTCTCAAAAGTGTCTTATAAAAGGGCTAATATGACACACATTATTTCAAAAGTGTCCTAAAAAGCTTGTTAAGATGCTATAAATCCTCATATAAACTAATTACAACACTTTTAGATAGGACATACAATGGTTTGATCATATAAATTTAAGTTAAAGTAATCTAATTACGACACTAGAACCCTTTTGATATCCTATAAACATGATTTTGTTTAGCAACCGTGAGAATGAATTTCTTCATTCACCATATATATTAAAATGAAGCTCTCAATCACAAGGGTGGTGTCTGATTGGTTTGAGCTTTGACTTCAAAGGTCAAAATTGTCTGGAGGTCTTAGATTCGAATCCAAGGAGGACTTGTTGTTGGAAATTTTAGTTAAAATTGTGGTTTTTAACTAACTTTGGACACAATTAATTATATGTATATGTGTTATATATAATAATCTTTTCGTGGGTTTGTGTTCTCCTATGTGAGAGCTTCGAAACCATATATTATGTGTCCAAAATTAAGATTGTGTGAATGAGATATCGATGCTCAAAGTAGAGCATTTGGTTAGAAATGTTAACAAATCTTGATGGCTTTGGAAGGTGTCCCACATAGGAGGGAGGAGTAACTCTAGAGGAGTTTATAAGTAAAAACTTTCAAAGGGCTTACAAGCTCTTTGATAGGTTTTTCCTCCAACACCTACACGCGCGCAGGGGGGGATGCGGTTACGATTCCTTTCTTAAGTAAAATCGTCGGTTACAATCTTAAGAATTAAAATCGTAATTAATTCTGTCGGTTTCAATCTCTGGTTTGCGAGTATAAAATAGGACCAAGGGGTCCAGTCTCAAAACACCTCACACAGTAAAAATCTCTCTCGAATTCTCTCTGCATTCTCGACTTTCCGGCGACTTTTCCAGGCAAGTTTCTTCTCCGGCAGCTCTTGCTGTTTGCGCCGTTGTACCCTGGGAACATACCGTGAATCTATTTAAGGGCATCGTTTCTTACACGAGCCTCGGTTTTTCTTTCTGTTCTGCACTTTCCTTTCTGTTATTTTGTTTTGTCCTAAGGAATTTGTTTCCAATATAATATAAAATACATTCTGCTTCTACCCATTTTCTCTATCAATCTTAAACAGATTCGAGTTTGTTTCGAATAATTAAAACAAATTATATAAATCAATTAATCTACTGTTTAAAGTAAACAGTTCAGTATTGTGTGCTAATAATTCTTGAAAAATCTGTTTTTTCATAAATCTGTGAGCGCGGTTGACGCATGGAAACATTCCGAATTCTTGGTCCATTTTCTAGATAGTAGGGGATCTTAGGGTCAGATCCTTCTAGAAATAGAGACATTCTTTCCTTCCATAATGGAAAGTTATCATGGCTAAATCTTGGAGGTTTAGCTAAAGATCCATTATCATTGTAGTTCGTATTAGGGTTTGACTTTTTAAAATAGTTTTAAAAAATATTTTAAAGATTAAAGAAGCAAACACTGCTCTGATACCACTTGTTGGTCCCAAAAAGGGTCTACAAGAGTTCAATAAATAGTAAACAGTTTGTAGAAGGGGGGGGGGGGGGGTTGAATACAAACACACAGATTTTGGTTTTTAAATAAGTTTATATAACATAAACAAATTTACAGTTACAAGCGGAATAAGAACAAGTTTAAAACCTATTCTATTGTAACTAAGAAACACTAAGTTTGATGCACAAGAAAAAGGAAGAAAGAAATCAAGAGGGTTTAGGCTAGAAGGAAGCATTAATTAAGATGAAGAAGATATCTCCATCTTATTTATACCCGTTTGCATTTAATGCTAGACAAAAGGTATATGCCACGTGTCAATATTGGATAGGAAGCTTGTCCTTGTTAATAAGACAGCCATGTCTTTAGCCGAATATGAACAGTACCGTATCAGATATGATGGGGACATAAGAGACAAATCGAACGTCCTTTTCTGACATGGTTCTAGGTTTGACTTTTGTGCATCGAGAATAAGATCAATCTTTTGTCTTGTCAAGGAAGCTTCATTTGATCGTTGATTCTGAATCTTCAAGGAGGAATCTTCAGTATCGCTGAGGCTTCACAAGACATCACACTTTGATTAGATAATCGCTGCTATCGCTGAACCGCTTCAGTTCACTTAGCTGATTATCTCTCTCTTCAGCTAAGGTCTTCGACTTTCGCTGAATGGTCTTCTGGTGTGATAGCTGATCTTCAGGACTTTAGAGATAAGCTTGTTGTTCCTTGATCTTCAGCGATCGCTGATGGTAATCAGCGTGTGCTATCGTTGAATATTAACATAAGCTTATACAATGGAATTTCACTAAGTATACAAAAGGAATCATATTCAAATCATCAAGAGGAGTTATGATCAACAATCTCCCCCTATTTGATTATGATTAAACAACATAGGAAAATTACTTTAAGAGACTAGTAAGGACTTAGGAAACATTTAAAGTAAAATTTCTAAGTACTAATCTGTAAAGTCTTTCTCAGCTAGTCTACTTATCTGAATTGAGTTTCATTTATAAGGATATGAAAGCACAATTTTTTACAAGTAAATAAGCATAAAGTACATTCACTGATGAATTCTTCAAAGTGAAGAATCAGTGAGTAAAGATAGTTTAAAGAAAATAGAACTCTTATGTTCATTATCACTTTTACTGTTTTCAGGGATCTTTTCAGTACTAGGACGGAGTAAAGTACTCTGATTGAATTTCATTAAATATAATCTGAAGAAATTACAGGGAAATGAAATTACAATAATAAAAGTAAAGTACTTGTACATTGAAGGAATATTACAAAGGAAATAGAAATCTATAACTAGTCAGAGATATTCTCGTTTCGTCTTTGTAACTCATTCTCATAAAGCGTCTTCTGTCGATTTATCAGAGGGGTATCTGACCAGCAGCGTCAAAGCATGATCTTTATGAGAGAGGATGGGGCCTTGCGAATCTCTTGGTTTCTGAAGAGTCCTAAGAACCCTTCATTATCCAAGAATACCATACCAGGTTCAGGCAGTGAGATGATTTCATCTTCTTCATATCTTCGGTCTTGAGGGAGAGAGGTACAAAGCATTGATATATCAGGGAGCTCAAGATGACCAAGAGTGCTTTGATAATCAAATTTAGTTTCATGCTCATTCTTATAACTTGAACTACCTTCAGCATTTGATCTTTTCTTCTTAGATGATTCAGGGAGAGGGGGAACTTGCACATATTGTGACATCCTTTGTAGCAACTGATCCAGTACTCTATCCACCACATCCTTGAATTTTGATTTGGAACCTTGAATGGCGTCTCTGATTTCTAACCATTCAGTGTATCCATAAATCCTTAAGAACTTGGCTTCTACTCTCTCTGTTCTGTTCGTCCTTGTCATTCTTACATATACCTTTGGACCACCTCTGTTGGAGTGTCACCCTTGGATAGTTGCATGAATGATTTTGGCTTCAGATCTTCGAAATTTCAGTCTGTTAGTGCATCGGTCAAGCTCTTTGTCTTTCTGCATTGTGGCTTCAGCGGACAGTGCACTTAGAATCTTCTGTTGAGCAAGGATTGGATCTACGTTCAAATTTTTATGTGCAAGTTCTCTCTATACAAGAGCTTCAGCGACCCTTTCACTCTTTTCCAGTTGTTCCTTGGTCGCCTTGTCTTTTGCAGAGTCTTCCCTGAGCAATTTTCTTGCTAAAGCAAGATCATTCTCAGTTTGCTTTATTTCCTCATCCCAGATTCGTCATGCTTCCAATGCTTGTTCTCTCTCTTCTTTTGACAGAAAGTAGAATTCATCTACCATCCTTATTGGTACATTGTCAATGGGTTCAACTTGAGGCACCCTTATTCTTCTTGCTTCGAATTCCCTAAGGAATTTTATTCGCCTTTCTTCTTCTTCAGGCTCGCTTATTATTGGCTTTTGAACACGACGCCTGGGAATGAGGCCCTCTTCTTCTTCAGAGTCAGTTTCTATTATGAACATAAACTGTTCTTCAGAGGAATGTTCCTTCCATGAAGTAGAGTCCTTTGGGGGACGGGGATCACTGAGGGAAGGAGAGGAGGAAAAAGAATTGCCAGAGAGAGTTTTTGTAGGTGAAGGCGGTGTGGGGGTTTCAGAGAGAGGTGTTATATAAGGGATAAGAGGAAGAGATACCTCATGAGTGGTCTCCCCCTCAGAAATTGGGATAGTAGCATCCAGATCTACCACTTCTTTTCCTTTGCCAGAGGAACCGGATTGTCCCTGAGAGGGATGTTGTCCGTCCCCCAAGGGCTCTTGATGAGCGACTCCAGGCCTAGACATTCTGAAGTGCTCTAAGGCTCTTCCAATGTCATCGTCGTCTTCATCATCGTCCATTCCCCCATAATGAGGGATAGGATCGTCTTCTTCTTCGTCTTCTTCTTTTTCTTCTTCATCATCTTCATCTTCAACAGTCATCCCTTCAGGGAGGGATGATCCCGTCTGCTGGATGTAGGGATAAATCTTCTCTCCAGGGAACCTCTGGTTATGCTCCGAGATGAATTCATCTACAAACTCTTTGGCACATCTCACCCCCTCGATGTTATCAGGAGGTAGACAATGCACCATCAGAGTGAGAACATTGGTTTGAACGTCCTTGAGCTTCGTTTCATTTTCCTGAAGCGTAGTCCGATCAGCAGCAGTGAAGGAGGAACTAGCCTCAGAGAGCTTGGTAAGCATCTGCATCATGTTGGATTGAGTCTTTTGAATAGACTTAAGGACGTTCGCCTGAGCAGTGACCTTCTGCTCCAAGCTGGACAGGGTCTGATGAAGGGCCCTGTTGTCTTCCTTCAGGGAGAAAACATCAGTGATGATGTTGCTGACGTCGGTCATGATCGTTGGTGTCCCAACGATGCGTTTGAAGATAAGTTCAGCGGACGTCGGAAGGTTGTCCACCCTAGCCCTAGTAAGAGCACATTCCCTGACCAAATAGTCAACAGCAGGGAATGTAGGGTTGGGAAGGACAATTGGAGGAAGATCAGTGATGGGAGTTGGAAGCTTGGGAGCCGCCATCTCTATCTTGACCTTTCTGAGCTTTGCAGCACTGGGATGGCCCTAAGGAGACTTTCCCATGTCCTTGCTGATGGGAGGAGCATTGGTGGTGGCGGTTGTCGCTGTCGCTGAGGAGAAGAGAGGAGCGACACCTGATGATGACATAGACAAAGTAGCCAAAAACACATCTGGATTAGATGATGGATGAAGAAATATATCTTTCTCCTTTAGAGTGTCATGAGGATCACTCTCAGGGACTACATTTGCAGAGGTAGTGTCCTGAGGATCACTGACCAGTGTCTTACAGTATCTGAGAGAGGCACTCTGAGGTACTTTTAAATTGGCCTTCCAAATCTCAGATTGCCTAAACAATATTGAGGTTTGGACTGCGTGCATTTCAGCATTGTCAGGGATAGGGACAACTATCGCTGAGTCATGTGCTGAGTTAAGGACCAAAGAAGAGGAGATAAAAGAAGATAAGAAGGTTGTGAAAGTAGTACCTGATCCAGCTTTAGCAGAGCTGGCTATAACATCCTCGGTAACCGGAGTCCCTGAAGATGGAGGTAGTGCTGATGAAGCAACAACGGATGTAAAAACCGTTGAAGTGGTTGTGGCTGCAGTTGGTGTTGGTAGTACACCGAAATCAGAGAGGGTGGTCTTTTGAGAGACCAACTTCTTTGGCTTCTTGGATGCGATGGTCTTTTTATGACCATCAGAAGGTTGTTTCCTCTTGGAAGCAGCAGCAGCGGTAGCAGTGTCCGGGATGCTCACTGTTGGGTTGGGCAGCGAGGTAAACAGTGAGAAAGGGGCTCCAATCACTTTCAGCATGTAGGGCATGAAAGGAGCATCACCTGGACGTTCCTCAATGTCCAGGGACTTCTTCCCCACTACGGAGAAGGAGTGATCGCCGACCTTCGGGTATTCTTCCCCGAAGGCAACCTCCATAATGGTTGCGAAGAAGCGAGGGTAGGGGATGACAGGGTGTCTGGTGGCAGCGTTGATGCGACTGACCATATCGCTGAAGATATAGTCAGCGTAGTTGAGTTTATGGCCAGTGCAGAGAGAGTAAGCAAGGTCTTGAAAGTGCTTGCTAGCCTGGTCATGCGAACCAATCTTTGACCCAAGGCATTGGATTACTTGGGTAAAGATATATTGCCAGCGAGCAGGCAATCTCTTCTTTTCAACATTGGAAGCCACCGTCTTCAGTGATGGATTCTCCCAGGCGTAACCGATCGAGTCCAAGAAGGTGTCTATCTGCAGCTTGGTTGGCTCAATGCCCCATTATTCATTCTTGCCTTGGACAGGGAGACGAAGGGCTTTCCTCACGAACCCAACAGTGAAGGAGAAATAGCCAAGATCTAGAATCTTGAAGCCTATTGCAGAGAGCACGTTCCCCTTCTCTGTTGTGAGCGTGGTACAGTGAGCCGTGTACCAGAGAGCTTGGAGATGAGAGGATATGCCCACTGGGTTGTGGACGAAAGCATACATCAGCGGGCATGCTTTGATGAAGGTAACTCCTTCAGCGAATTGAGGACGATCAGCTGGAATGTCTACCAATGCAATGTAATTGCAGGACCTAAAAACAGCTTTCTCCAAGGGGAAGTGGCAGGTTGGTGCAGCAACCAGGGTGTTGTTTTCAGCAGCAGAGGTGGCAGCGGTCTTACTTGCAGAGGCCATTTCTGTTGGAAAAATAGGAACACCGAAGAGATAAATCATGGTTTTATACATGAATGTATAAACCAGAGTTTGATATAAAGAGTATCAAATGAAAGATTCAAAGAAACAAGTATTTTGATGAACAAGATCAAAATGCTTGTTATAAAAGCAATAATAAAAATAGAAGATAAATAAAATGAGAAGATAAATAAAAATGGATAAAACTTTTAAGAACAAAGTCTTCTATTCTAAGGAAAGAACTTAGAACAGGGTTTTGATAATAGAAAACTTTTTAAGTTTAATCCAGATTAGTTTTATTTTCTTTCTAAAACAATTTTTATATCATTTTAGAGGATTTAAGGAGAGGAAGATGTGAAACAATATGTTTCCAGTTTTAAGTAAAGGTTTAGATCAAACCTTAGTTGATTTCGAGAAGGAAAAACACACAAATGCGTGTTCTTGTTGTTCTTGAGAAAACTTGAAGATTCGAAGGTTCTTTTGCTTTTTTGGAGAGTTATGAAAGCGGAAGGAATCAAGTAAGGCAAAAAGATTGCTTAAATAGCAAGAGGAGAGAGAAAGAAAGAAGTGCTAAACGACGGTTTTAGCTTTTTGAAAAAGAAATGATGACCTGGCGCACGTTCCAAGAAAGGAGTTGGAATGGAAACGTCATGGTCCGTCGTGTGTCAGAAAAAGGTCTGACGTGTCTTTTTATTATTTTTAAAAGATTATAATGATAATTATCCATAAGGAAGGTTAATCATTACTAATTAAAAAAAATCTTCATCACTGATAATAAAGGATTGTCAGTGAAGGGTTTTAGTTTTTAGAGATTCATTCTTTGATGAGAAAAGTTATCAAAGAGTGATAAGGATTAGAAAATAATACCTGAAGAGATAACACATATATCGCTGAATCAGAGTTCGGCGAATGGAGAGTTTGAAGGCTTTATTTGTATCCCTTGTTGTTAGTCACTAAAATAATAAATTATTCAGCGTTCAACATACCAAGTTCGCTGATAAGTAGATTGAATCTAGTTTCATCAAGAGGCTTGGTGAAAAGATCAGCGAGCTGATATTCAGTGGGTACAAAATGAAGCTCAACTTCACCATTCATCACATGATCTCTGATAAAGTGATATCGGATTTCAATGTGCTTGGTTTTGGAGTGAAGTACAGGGTTGTTAGCAATTGCAATAGCGCTAGTACTATCACAATAGATAGGAATTTTAGAGAGCTTGAGATCATAGTCTCTGAGTTGATTTCTCACCCAAAGGATTTGAGCACAACAACTACCAGCGGCTACATATTCAGCTTCAGCGGTGGAGGTGGACACTAAGTTTTGCTTTTTACTTGTCCAACTAATTAATTTTCCACCTAGCAGCTGACACCCACCAGTGGTGCTTTTTCTATCTATCTTACAACCTGCAAAATCACTGTCAGAATAACCTATTAGATCAAATCCAGAGCCTTTGGGATACCAAAGACCTAGATTTGGAGTTCCTTTCAGATATCTGAAGATTCGCTTTACAGCGATTAGATGGGATTCCTTCGGTTCGGCTTGATACCGAGCATAGAGACATGTAGAATACATGATGTCTGGTCTACTCGCTGTAAGATACAGCAGAGATCCAATCATCCCTCGATAGGCAGTGACATTGACTGGTTTCCCATTTAGATCCTTGTTCAAAGTCAGAGGAGGCGCCATAGGGGTCTTCATCGCTGAGCATTGATTCATGTCGAATTTATTCAGCATGTCCTTAACATATTTTCTTTGACAAATAAAGATTCATTTGTCAGATTGCTTAATCTGCAAACCTAGAAAATATGTTAGTTCATCCATCATACTCATTTTATATTGTTTTTGCATTCTTGCAGCGAAACGAGTACACAGTTTGGGTCTTGTGGAACCAAAGATAATATCATCAACATATATCTGAGCGAGTATAGTATGACCTTTATATTTTCTTAAAAACAGGGTTTGGTCAATTTTTCCACGAACAAATTTTTCTTTAAGAAGAAATTTAGAAAGGGTGTCATACAAAGCTCTAGGAGCTTGTTTTAACCCGTAAAGAGCTTTTTCAAGTTTAAAAACATAACCAGGATGGTTAGGGTCTGAGAAACCAAGGGGTTGTTCAACATAAACTTCCTCGCTGAGTTTTCCATTTAGAAAAACACTTTTAACATCCATTTGAAAAACTTTGAAGTTTTTATGGGCAGCATAAGCTAAAAAGAGTCTTATGGCTTCTAAACGAGCAACAAGTGCAAAGGTCTCATCATAGTCAATCCTTTCTTCCTGTCTATAACCTTGAGCAACAAGTCTAGCCTTATTGCGAATTATAGTCCCGTTTTCATCTAGCTTATTTCTGAAAACCCATTTGGTTCCTATGATAGTTTTATTAGTGGGTCTAGGAACAAGATTCCAAACTTTATTTATACGAAATTCAGTGAGTTCTTCTTGCATAGCTAAAACCCAGCTAGGATCAGAAATAGCTTGATCTATCTTTTTAGGTTCAGAGAGAGAAATGAAGTTAACATAAAGACAGATATTACCTGTACCTCTACGTGTTTTGATACCTGCATTGGGATCACCAATAACTTGATTTATTGGGTGATTTGCAGTCCATCACTGAGCTGGAGGTTGAGGAGAAAGATCAAGATCAACAGCAGATTCAACGACTTGTTCTTCAGTTCCTGGAAATGGACTTGTTGTTTCAGCAACAGGTACTTCATTTAGAATCAATTCAGGGGATTGACTTTCAGATATAGTTTGGTTGTTCACTAAGGAATTTCCAAGAGAGGAGTCAGCAACAGGAATCTGATTTAGAGGAGTAACATTCATCCCTGAAGATGGATGATTGTCACTTGAAAGATTTACAGGGATTTCATCATCACATTCTTCAGTAGGAGGTTGATTGCTGAAATATGTTTCAGGTTCCCCATAATGAGATCTCATCCAGGCATTCAATTCTTCATCATCATCATGAGTATGAGAAGTATGAATGGGACGAGATTCATCAAAGTTAACGTGCATGGATTCTTCAACATGTTGTCTTCTTTTGTTGAAGACTCTAAAGGATTTAGATACAGAGGAGTATCCAAGAAATATACCATCGCCAGCTTTTGGATCAAATTTACCTAAATGATCTCTGTCATTCAGAATGTAACATCTACATCCAAAAATATGGAAATATTTCAGAGTAGGTCTTCTCCCATTAAACAATTCATAAGGGGTCTTCTTAAATCGCTTGACTATCAGAGATCGATTTTGAGTGAAGCATGTTGTGTTGACTACTTCAGCCCAGAACTGAGTCGGTAGATGCGATTCGCTGATCATTGAGCGAGCCGCTTCAATGATAGTTCGATTTCTTCTTTCAGCAACACCGTTTTGCTGAGGAGTTCTCACTGAGGAAAAGTTGTGAGAAATGCCTTTTTCTTCAAAGAAGTTTACCGAAATCTTGTTTTTGAATTCAGTACCATGATCACTTCTTATGGATCGAACAATTAGATTGTTCAAAACTTCCATCCTTTTGATAAAAGAAATTATCATTTCAGGGGTATCACTTTTGGATCGAAGGAAGAACACCCATGTGTATCTGGAATATTCATCAACAATCACTAAAGTATATTTCTTTCCAGAAATAGATTGGACATTGACAGGTCCAAATAGATCCATATGGAGTAGCTGAAGAGGAGCGGTCACTAAAGAAATTTGCTTCGACCTGAAGGAGGCTTTTGTCAGCTTTCCTTTTTTACACGCTGAACAAAGAGATTCCTTTGTAAAGGTATGATTTGGGAGGTCTCTGACTAGATCTTTTTGTGACAATTCATTTATTGTCTTAAAGTTGAGATGAGAGAGTCTTTTATGCCAAAACCAGTTTATGTCAGTGGATGCTTTAGAGATAAAGCACATGTTCTCAGAGTGAGAACTATTCATATTTATAACATACACATTTTCCACTCTTTTGCATGTTAAGGCAAGCTTATCATTTCCGTCAGTGACAGCACATCTATTCTTTAAGAATAGAACTTTGAAGTCTTTGTCACATAATTGACTAACGCTCAAGAGATTGTGCTTTAGTCCCTCAACGTACGCAACACGAGAAAACAATGTGGCTCTGTTGGATATAATTCCATAACCTTTAGTGTATCCTTTGCCATTTCCACCAAAGGTCACTGATGGACCAGCTTCTTCTTTGTAATCAGAGAGCATAGATTTTATGCCAGTCATATGCCTTGAGCATCCGCTATCAAGATACTAGATACCTTTGGCACTCTGCATACAACAAAAGATTAATTGTTTAAAGGTACCCATACTACTATGGGTCCTGCTTGGTTAGATAGAGGATTGGCGGAGGAGCTACTAGCTGAAGAACTCTCTTTAGTGGATATCTTCACCTTTGGTGGCCTTGCAACCTTGGTGGGTTTCACTCTCGCTGACTTGTCAACTTGAGCTACTTTCTTTCCATGAGCTAGTTTATCAGCTCTAGTAGCGTTAGGACATTTGCTTGCAATGTGGGTAGTTTCACCACAGTGATAGCACTTCCTATATTTAAAGGATTTGGAATTCAGAGAGAAAATAGGAACCTTTTCAGGGATAGGACCAAGAATTCCTTTATCCATAGTCCTTGGAGGTATGACAACCTTTTCAGGGGTAGGAGTGAGATCGACCTTAATTATGGGGGTTGGTCTCTGAGTAAAGTCAGAGACCTTCTTCCCAGATTTAGGATTTTTCTCTGAGGATTTCTTGTTCCTGTTCTGAGTGATCTTATTCTTAGGAACTTGGTCAAGAAACTCGGTTTTGATCACCTTCTTAGAATTTATCACAGGCAACTTTTCTTTAGAAGAAGAGGAAGAAGTTGAAGAAGAAGGATCAGGGATAGAAGAGACAAACATTCCAAATTTGAGCATGGAACGATCATTCTCTGATTCTTCCTTTTCAGGGTTATAGCCTAACCCACTTCTAGTTTTCATAGGTATTTGGGCATTGATGATCTCATTGACTTTATCAGAAGCCTTACACCATCCTTCGATGGTTGCCTTTTCATACTTGAGATCAGCGATAGCCTTTTCCCTATCAGCGATAGTTTGCTGCTTCTCAATGCTTATGGTTTGATTTGCAAAGACTTAGTCCTTATATGTTTCCTCTATTTTACAAAGTTCTTTGATTCTTATATTGCAATTTTTTAATTGCTCAGATAGATCAGTGTTAATTTTCTCAGCCTTAATCTTTCCATTTAAAGCATTATAAAAATCAACAGTCATAGCATCGAGAGCAGACAAGTTATCACTTTCAGAGGGTAAGGAGATAGAAAAAGTTGTTACCTGAGTAGAAGGGGACTCAGAGGAAGAAGTTTTAGTTGCTTCCTCAGCGTCCTCTATTCATTAGACAGAGGAAGGCAAGACCTTCTTCATCTGAACCAGACTCTTCAGAGGTCTTGGCCCAATCATCTTCAGCGTCCCAATCAACTTCTTCAGCGATAAGGCCTTTGCCTTTTTGCTGATGTTTCTTCAGATGCTTGTATTTGTTTTTTAATTTCAAATACTTCTTTTTATTAGAGGTCTGGGAGGAGGTGGGAGCTGCAACTTTCTTTGACCTGCATTCACTAGCAAAGTGGCCCTTTCGCTGACAGTTGAAGCATATCGCTGAGGCTTTCTCAGCGGGCAATGTTTTTTGCTTTTCAGAGTTAGAGAGGTTAGAAGGTTTTCGAAAGTTGCTCTTTCTAGCGAATCTTTTAAAATTATTAGTTAAGAGAGGTAGAGAGTTATCAAACTCAGAGATGTCAGGATCAGTGAGTTGGTCTTCTGAATCAGTTTGACCTAATTCAGTGATGGAGGTGATAGTGGAAGAAGAGACATTATTAGGAGGAGTTGCCTCTGAAGTCACAAGTGCCAAAAAAAATACTTTTGGCACCTTTGAGTTCATTTATGAGGTTCTTCCTCAGAAGTTGAGATTGTTCCTTATTTAAGAGCATTCCATATAAGGCACTTAAAGTTAAGGTTTCAAGATTCTTTGACAGCTTCAGACATGTAGTGTACACTGCCTATTGATCGGGTAGTTCCTCCATGAATTTGGTCAGAATTTCAGCGTTTGAGTACACTCTGTTCATTGATTTGAGATCAATCAGCAAACAGTTGAACCGCTGGTGAATTTGAGTAAGAGATTCACCTTTATGATGCATAAAACTCTCGTATCGTCTTACAAGGTTTATGCACCTAGTGACTTGAACTTCAGAAGTTCCTTCATATTGGATACACAGAGTATCCCACATGGCTTTAGAAGTCCTCATTTTCATAACAGAATGATAGACTTCATCAGGTAAAGACATTGCTATTATAGATCTAGCTTTAGAGTCAATAGCAATTTCTTTCTTGTCTTCCTCAGTCCATCTGTTAGGAGTTTTAACAATACTCCTCTCAGGGATGGCTGGAGTAGTAGTGGTGGCAGGAACACCAGCTACAATAGTTGTAGGAACAAATGGTCCATTTTCTAGATAGTAGGGGATCTTAGGGTCAGATCCTTCTAGAAATAGAGACATTCTTTCCTTCCATAATGGAAAGTTATCATGGTTAAATCTTGGAGGTTTAGCTAAAGATTCATTATCATTGTAGTTCGTATTAGGGTTTGACATTTTAAAATAGTTTTAAAAAATATTTTAAAGATTAAAAAAGCAAACACTGCTCTGATACCACTTGTTGGTCCCAAAAAGGGTCTACAAGAGTTCAATAAATAGTAAACAGTTTGTAGGGGGGGGGGTGGTTGAATACAAACACACAAATTATGGTTTTTAAATATGTTTATATAACATAAAAAAATTTACAGTTACAAGCGGAATAAGAACAAGTTTAAAACTTATTCTATTGTAACTAAGAAACACTAAGTTTGATGCACAAGAAGAAGGAAGAAAGAAATCAAGAGGGTTTAGGCTAGAAGAAAGCATGAATTAAGATGAAGAAGATATCTCCATCTTATTTATACCCGTTTGCATTTAATGCAAGACAAAAGGTATATGTCACGTGTCAAGCTTGGATAGGAAACTTGTCTTGCTAATAAGACAGCCATGTCTTTAGCCGAATATGAACAGTACCGTATCAGATATGATGAGGACATAAGAGACAAATAGTACGTCCTTTTCTGACATGGTTCTAGGTTTGAATTTTGTGCATCGAGGATAAGATCAATCTTTTGTCTTGTCAAGGAAGCTTCATTTGATCGCTGATTTTGAATCTTCAAGGAGGAACCTTCAGTATCGCTGAGGCTTCACAAGACATCACACTTTGATTAGATAATCGCTGCTATTGCTGAACCGCTTCAGTTCACTTAGCTGATTATCTCTCTCTTCAGCTAAGGTCTTCGACTTTCGCTAAATGGTCTTCTGGTGTAATAGCTCATCTTCAGGACTTTAGAGATAAGCTTGTTGTTCCTTGATCTTCAGCGATCGCTGATGGTAATCAGCGTGTGCTATCGCTGAATATTAACAGAAGCTTATACAATGGAATTTCACCAAGTATACAAAAGGAATCATATTCAAATCATCGAGAGGAGTTATGATCAACAGGATGGTTCTTAGTGAAATTTTCCATGTTGCGGTAATGATTGAAAAACTGCCTCCCGGTTGGGTCGATTTCAAAAATTACCTTAAACACAAGCGAAAGGAGATGACCGTGGAAGAATTGGTGGTGTGTCTTCGTATTGAAGAAGACAACCGCATGGTATTGAAGGGTAACTCCAACTCTTCAAAAGCTAGTGTGGTAGCTAATGTTGTGGAAGACGGTCAATCTTCCAAGGCCAAGGGAAAGAAGGTTGACAACAAAGGTAAAGAGAAAGCCAAGAGTTTTGGGCCACAAAAAGGAATTTTCAAAAGAAAGTTCAAATGCTACAATTGTGGCCAAACGGGTCACAAGGCAAATGAATGCAAGTTTCCTAAGAAGGAGCGAAATGCAAACATGGTGACCAAGGACTTGGTTGCTATGATCACGGAACTTTCGGCCATGAATATCACTACCATGGTTTCGGAGGTTAATATGATCGGTTCAAATGCAAAAGAATGGTGGATCGACACGGGAGCTACTCGTCATGTGTGTCATGACAAAAGTAGCTTCCACTCCTACAAGGATGTGGAAAATGGCCAAAAGCTCTACATGGGGAATGCCGCTACCGCCGAGGTCAAGGGCGTTGGAAAAGTAATCCTGAAGATGACTTCGGGAAAAGAGCTCAAGCTTAAGGACGTTTTGTATGTCCCGGAGCTTCGTAAAAACCTTGTTTCTGGGTGGTTATTGAACAAGTTTGGTTTCAAACTAGTGTTTGAGTCGAACAAATTTGTGTTGTCCAAATGTGGAATGTATGTTGGTAAAGGATATGCCATGAGTGGTATGTTCAAAATGAATGTAATTGTTTCAAAAGTGATGAATGAAGCTTCTACTAGTTCCGCTTATTTGCTTGAGTCTTCTATTTTTTGGCATGGCCTTTTAGGACATTTAAATTATAATTCTATTCGTCGCTTAATTAAATTAAATTTTTTACCAAAATTTAATATCGACTCAAAACATAAGTGCCCACTTGTGTAGAAGTCAAACTTACTAGATCATCATTTCAAACAATTGAAAGGAAAACTGAAACCCTTGATTTAATTCATACTGATGTGTGTGATTTAAAATCAATTCCTACTAGAGGTGGGAATAAATATTTTATCACGTTTATCGATGATAATACAAAATATTGCTATATATATTTACTTAAAAGTAAAGATGAAGCAATAGACAAGTTTGTCTTGTATAGAAATGAAGTTGAAAATCAAATCAACAAGAAAATCAAAGTTGTAACAAGTGATAGGGGAGGTGAGTATGTTTCACCATTTGCCGAATTTTGTTCACAAAATGGAATTCGACATGAATTCACGGCACCCTACTCACCACAACAAAATGGTATTGCCGAAAGAAAGAATCGCACTTTGAAAGAAATGGTAAATGCCATGTTGATTAGTTCTGGTATAAATCAGAACATGTGGGGTGAAGCCATTTTATCGGCTAATTATCTTTTAAATAAGATACCTCACAAGAAAAAGGACGAAACACCGTATGAACTTTGGATGGGTAGAAAACCATCTTATAAGTTCTTACGAGTGTGGGGGTGTTTAGCTAAAATAGTTGTACCACCACCTAAGGTACAAAAGCTAGGACCTAAAACAGTGGATTGTGTATTCATTGGATACGCACAAAATAGTAGTGTGTATCGTTTTCTTGTGTATGACTCCAAAAATCCCGAGATACACAAGAATACAATTATGGAATCAAGAAATGCTTCATTTTTCGAAGATAAATTTCCTTATTTGAACAAGGAAAAAGAAATCACATCTTCTAAGGATAAAGAAATTGTTCAAGAAGGTGAACAAGCTTTATCTGAAAAGGAAGAAGTAGAACCTAGAAGAAGTAAACGGGCTAGAGTCGAAAAATCATTTGGAAATGATTTCCTCGCATACATGATAGAAAGTGATCCTAAAACCTATCGTGAGGCGGTTACTTCTTCCGAAGGTCTTCAATGGAAATAAGCAATTAAAAGTGAGATAGACTATATCTTACAAAACCATACATGGGAATTAGTGGACTTACCTCCGGGTTGTAAACCACTAGGGTACCATTGGATCTTTAAGAGAAAGATGAAAACTGACGGTAGTATTGAAAAATACAAAGTAAGATTAGTGATCAAAGGATATAGACAAAAGGAAGGTCTAGATTACTTTGACACATATTCGCCAGTAACACGAATAACATCCATTAGATTGGTACTGGCGATTGCAGCTATTAGAAATCTGCAAATTCACCAAATGGATGTGAAAACTGCTTTTCTAAATGGAGATTTAGAAGAAGAAATTTATATGGAGTAACCTGAGGGATTTATTGCCCCAGGACAAGAGAACAAGGTCTGTAAACTTGTTAAGTCCTTGTATGGCCTTAAGCAAGCTCCAAAACAGTGGCATCAAAAATTTGATCAAGCAATGTTAGGAAGCGGGTTTAAAATAAACGAGTGTGATAAATGTGTTTATACGAAAGACACCGCTCATGGTTACGTCATCCTATGTTTATATGTTGATGATATGCTTATCATCGATAGTGATGACAAAATAATAAGGTCCACGAAAGACATGTTAAAATCTAAGTTTGACATGAAAGATATGGGCTTAGCGGATGTGATTCTTGGGGTCAAGATCACAAGAACACAAAATGGTTTAGTATTAAACCAAACCCATTATGTGGACAAGATTCTTGAGAAATTTAATAAAGGAGATACTAGTATAGCTAGAACTCCAATTGATACAAGTCAACATCTATCTAAAAATAGAGGAGATAGTGTTGCACAAGTGGAATATTCAAGAATCATTGGAAGTCTGATGTATCTTATGAGTTGTACAAGACCTGACTTAGCTTATGCAGTAAGTAGGCTAAGTAGGTACACTAGTAATCCCAGTTCTGAACACTGGAAGAGTATTACTAGATTACTCAGATATATAATATACACACGTGATTATGGACTTCATTATGAGAGTTATCCAGTTGTAATCGAAGGATACAGTGATGCAAACTAGATATCCGACATAAAAGATTCCAGATCTACAAGTGGATATGTGTTTACACTTGGAGGTGCAGCTATATCTTGGAAATCATCCAAGCAAACTGTTATAGCTAGATCTACAATGGAATCCGAATTCATCGCCTTGGATAAATGTGGTGAAGAGGCGGAATGGTTGCGTCAATTTGTAGAGGATATTCCTAGATGGCCTAAACCGGTAACGGCTATTTGTATACATTGTGATAGCCAATCGGCGATTGGTAGAGCTTAAAGTACAATGTATAATGGGAAGTCTAGACATATTAGACGTAGACATAATACAATAAGGCAACTACTCTCTACTGGAGTTATTTCTATTGACTATGTGAAGTCGAAGGATAACATTGCGGATTTAGTAGAGATTTAGTTTATAAGTCCTCAAGAGGGATGGGACTTAAGCCCCTGAATAAGTAATTCATGCAAAGGAAACCTTACCAAAAGACTGGAGATCCCAAGATTTGGGTTCAAAAGGACAACCTAGTTGTATGAATAGAAATGGAAACTGTGAAGGAGTTAATAAACTTCATAGTTAGTAAAATTGAGGATAAACACATGGCTTTTAATGATTATTGAAAAATCACCTATGTGAGAGAGAAGTGGGGTCGCTTCTAAGGGAATTGTGGGGGGGGGGGGGGGCTCAATTTCTAAAAGCTCTCGCTGAACCAGGCTAGTGTTCATGACCATATCGAACACGACTATGAGGATATGAACTTGTTAGGAAGAATTCTGCGTGAAACACATTGTCGTCTACACAAACAGCAGTTCAGTTCAAGGACATCGAGCCCACTGACAGCTAGGAGACTAAGTGTGTTTCACAAGAGAAGGTTCAAAGGATATTACCTACCTATCCTATACAGAATTTAACTATTGGAAATTTTGTTGGAATTTTCGAGTACAAGAGATCGATCTCCATTCATGTGGGGGATTGTTGGAAATTTTAGTTAAAATTGTGGTTTTTAACTAACTTTGGACACAATTAATTATATGTATATGTGTTATATATAATAATCTTTTCGTGGGTTTGTGTTCTCCTATGTGAGAGCTTCGAAACCATATATTATGTGTCCAAAATTAAGATTGTGTGAATGAGATATCGATGCTCAAAGTAGAGCATTTGTTTAGAAATTGTTAGCAAATCTTGATGGCTTTGGAAGGTGTCCCACATAGGAGGGAGGAGTAACTCTAGAGGAGTTTATAAGTAAAAACCTTCAAAGGGTTTAGAAGCTCTTTGATAGGTTTTTCCTCCAACACCTACACGCGCACAGGGTAGGCTAAACCGACCGAACTCATGTGCGTGCGCATCTGCGGACACGAATGCAGCTCCAAATTCTCGAGCTCATGCAGGCCGGTTTTGCTAAATTTTTGAAATCAGTTTAATATTGTAACCGAAGGAAAATCAATTTAGATTTCGGTTTCGGTTTTATTTTTTAAAGAAATTTCGGTTACGATTCCTTTTTTAAATAAAATCGTCGGTTACAATCATACGAATTAAAATCGTAATTATATCTGTCGGTTTCAATCTCTGATTTGCGAGTATAAAACAGGACCAAGGGGTCCAGTCTCAAAACACCTCACACAGTAAAAATCTCTCTCGAATTCTCTCTGCATTCTCGACTTTCCGGCGACTTTTTCAGGCAAGTTTCTTCTCCGGCAGCTCTTGCTGTTTGCGCCGTTGTACCCTGGGAACAGGCCGTGAATCTGTTTAAGGGCATCGTGTCTAACACGAGCCTCGGTTGCACTTTCCTTTCTCTTATTTTGTTTTTCTTGAGGAATTTGTTTCCAATATAATATAAAATACATTCTGCTTCTACCCATTTTCTCTATTACTTGTGGCCAAGAAGGTTCAAATACGACAACTCCGAACTACCCGCGAAGCGGATGATCGTCTTGAAATTAATCTACTCGCATAACGATTAGATATCTTGGTTAATAAAAAAAATGAAGCTCTCACAAAGGGCTATGCAAACCTATAACATTTTTCCATTTAACATTTGGTCTCACTTTGTTTTTGGGTTTGAAACACACATAAATATATTTTAATTTTTAAGTTTTCAACAACATATACGTTATAATAAGTTATTAAGATGAAGTTAATAAATAACAATTTATATTCTTAATTGTTTGAATAGAGTTAGACAACCTAATGGAATTCAAAAAGTAAATTGTTTTATTAGCTCTTTAAAAAAAATTGGGGCATTCTGTAACATTTTATGAAACAGTTTTTTCTAAAAAAAATGTATTATTTAAGTGTCTTACAAAAAACCTAAATAAGACGATTTATTTCATGATATTTATTTAATTTTTAAACTTTGTCCTATAACCTACGATAAAACTTCTTAGGTAACCTACTTCATCTTAACAACTTATTGTAACACTTTTGTATAATTTGTTGGTTGTATAAATTTTAAGGAAATTGACCAAAATAGCCAATCTCTAGTCTTAACTTCAATTCATTTTTTACCCTTATAATTAGTTATTTAATTTATTTTATATCGCTCACTTTTTAATTTTCCATTTTATACTATTATCGTATTAATATACATCATCGTATATCAACTAAATATATCAAAAAATACGTTTCTAATTTACAAATTACATTATTATAATCATCTTATCAATACCTTGAAAAGAAGCTCAATATTTAAATATTTTTTAATTTAATCATATTATTAAACATTATGAATACATACGAATTATTTTTAATAGTAACACTTTCTACCATTATAGTTATTTATTTATTTTGTAACGGTTAGATCATAGAGTGTTAGTATTGAAAATATTTCGTAATTAATATTTAATAATATACGATTAAATCTAAAAAAATTCAGTATTGAATTCATTTTAAAGTTATTGACGAGACAATCATAATAGTATAGTTTGTATAACAAAATCGTATTTTAATGTATTTTAGTTAATATATGATTATATAAATATAATAAGCCTATGAAATGAAAAATGAAAAATTAATAAATATAAAGTAAAATAAATAATTAAATATAAGATTATAAGGTGAATTTTTTTTCAGATCTTTATGCAATTAGGGTCCAGAAACTTAGGTGACTGAAATCTCTATCTATAAAAAGTTCGAAACCGAATAAATCATCCAAACAAAGACAGTTTCAGGTTATTCAGTGTTCGAGTTAACCCATTCAATTAAACAAATTTATATTGATTTAATTTTTTATATATTTTTAAATTCTTAATAGTTGACATCGATTATAATATTTGTTAACTCCCAAGAAAACCCAAAAACCCAATTTAAACTATTTCTTTAAAGCCCATGAAACTCCCTAACCCAGGACCCAATTTAATTAAACTACCATATTTTATATTTCTCTTTCACTTTTAATGTCCCCAATTCAACCCTTCTTATCCAACCAGCATGCAAGAGTGCCTTCTTTCTCCTTTACGGCCTTCTTAAATCCAAAACAATAAAAATGGTGGTTTCTTGAATATTAAAAAAACCCTACTCCAATCATACACTGAAATACAAACATTAAAAACACTTTTAATAATAAAATAATATATCTATTTATTATTTTACTACTTTATTAATTTATTAAACTATTAATCTTTATATGTAATTAGAAATTTCGAATAAAATACTAGTATGTTTTATGTATTGTTATACTTTATTGGCCTTCAAATATAGAGGCTAACAATTTGCACCTCTAATATCTTTAGTTTTTTGGACTTTTAGTGTTGAATTGGAGATGAAAACAACTTCATTTTTATATTTTTTGTATTTTTAGTGATGGGTTGAAGATGGTCTTAATCGCTGATGCCGGCCAAAAAACTTAAAAGATATTTTTGTCTTATTATTTGTTTAATATTAGAAAATAGAGATTGTTAAATATTTAAATAGTTAATCTTTTTTAGTTATTAATTGAGTTGGCGTTTCTTAAAAATCAATATTTTTATCAACTCTTGGGATTACTAAATGCTAAATGTTATTTGTTAAATAGTTGAAAATAGTTTATTGCTCAGTTGATTATTAGTTGTTCCTAAAGTTATGGCTTGATGAACTTTGATTGTTCACTACTAGAATATTGAGTATTTTCAACGGAAATTTTCAACGGAAAATGTCGTTGAAAATTTTCTACGAATTTTAGAGGGATTATTGACAAAACATAAATTTTCTACGAATTTTCAACGAATTTCCGTTGAAAATCTCTCACAAAATGCATTTTCAACCAAAAACTTTTTGACGAGACATTTCGTTGAAATTTTTTTGGTTGAAAATGCATATATATTTGTTAGAGATTTTCAACGAAAATTCTTTGAAAATTCGTAGAAAATTTATGTTCTGTCAATAATCATCTAAAATTGGTAGAAAATTTTCAACGACATTTTCCGTTGAAAATTAATTTACGTTGAAAATACTCAATTTTTTAGTAGTGGTTAATTGTTAATGATTTATCAATGATGTGTTAATATTAGTTGTTTTAGTTGGATGCTAATTGTTTATTGTGTTATTATTTCGCTAGAAAAATAGAAATTTTCTAAAAAGAAAAGCATCATCATTCGGTTGACATGTAAGAGACGTTAGTATAGTTTCCACAATAGAGCACTTAAGAACTGTGAAGATTCAATGAGACAAGACCAATCAATTGTTGTTTCCTTTCTTAAACAAAATGATATTATGAAGAATGATCGAGCATCAAATACGACTTAATGCTTCAATTGATGCTATTAGATATTTGTTGAATGGTGCCTTAACATTTCGTGGTCATGACGAGCCGGGAACATCTGTTTATACAGGAAAGTTTTTGAAACTAATAAAGTTAATTCGAGAATGTGTGAGATCGTTCGTAATGTTACATTACAAAGTGCTCCAGAGAGGCAGAGAATAATCAAATGGTGACTCCAAGTATCCAAAAATACATTGTTGATTGCTTTGCACAAGAAATACTCAAATCCACTTTTGAAGAAATTGATGATGACGTGTTTGGTCTGTTAGTTGATGAGTCTCGTGATGTATCTAAGAAGGAACAAATGACCGTGGTTTTAAGATATGTTAAATGTGATATTTTTAATGAAAGATTTCATGGACTTGTTCATGTGAAAGAGACTTCTTCTTTGTATCTCAAGTCTGTTATCGAATCTTTATTTGATGATGGATTGAGTTCAACAAAGGTCACTGGTCAAGTTTACGATGGAGCGAGCAATATGCAAAGTGAGTTTAATTAATGGTTTAAAAGCTTTGATCATTAATGAAAATAACTCAACATATTATGTTCAATTGTTTTGCACACCAACTTCTGTTAGTTACTATTGCGATTAACCAAAAAAACATCATGGTGCTATAATTTCTTTGAGTTGTTAAGTCTTTTGATGAATGTGGTTTGTGGTTCTTGCAAAAGAAAAGATATCCTCATATAAATTCAAAAAAGAAAAAGTGGAAAAAGCCATCGGTTAGTCCATTGCCCCCTTGTGATCGACCAGTATGCTACACACACATACGCTTGTGGTATAAATTTAAAACACATCAAGTTTTTGGCGCCATTACCGGGGAAATCTAATGATTAGAAATTTTAGTTTTTTTTGCATGAATACTTACGTAATTTATCAATTTTATCTCGTCATGCAGATTACATATATTGTTCTACCTATATATTTTGGTTTAGACTCTATTGTCCTAGTTTAGTATCACATCAAACACAACACAACATGTTTTTGTTTTGTTGTCTTGTCATACATGTCTCAAGTACCAAACACATCCTACAAATCTCTCTCTCATACATGTGAAGGCACTTCGTACGGGTGAATATTGCTCTGATAGAATTGTTGATCAGGCAAGTTTAGAATATAAGTTTCGTAATTTTCTAGAACAAGTCTTTTATCTTGTGAAATCAACTTATGTATTGATGTTCTAACTCTCCAATTAATTACATGAAAATATGAAATTAATTTCGTCACTTATTTTTTATACTAAATCATACTGAGGTATAGCTCATTGGTGGTTTTGTTTGGCGTTCTCGGTTCACGACAAATTGGTATAAAGACACCAGTGGCGGAACACAATAAGGGCATAAGGGGGCCATGACCTCTGCGCTGTATTTGTTAAATACCAAATATTGGAACTTTGAACATTAAATTGAACTTAGCTCAGCAGAAATGTGCTACACGGCCCTTGTGTAAGGTTGTAGGTTTGATTCTTGTTTCATGCACTTTGTTCCTTTTTTTTTAAAACTTCTCTCCATTTTGTTAAGCATAAATACCAATGAGGTTTCTTTATTTTCTTTTTGCTAAAAATGTTTTTTCTTTTTACTAAAATTGTTTTTCTTTTACATATTGTTTATATTTTGCATTATATATATATTTTTTTTCTTTTTCATATAAATTATGAATAATTATTTTCTAAATCGTGAATATGTGAAGGTTTTACATTCAAGTATCACATTTAATATAATTCTACTTTCCTGTTAATATGTGAAGATTTTACATTAAGGGTCTGTTTACCAAACGCTTATCCGAGTAATTATCGCTTATTAAGTCATATTACCTTAATGGGTGAACAGAGTAGTGACCAACAATCTTAGTCCGTAAGAGCGAGGCAAAGACCATGAGTTTTACCCGGTAAGTGAGGACGAAGACTTTTACCAAGGTAAACGCTTACAGGGTAAATTGGTGCATACCATGTTATTTTGGTGGAGTAAAATCTTACCTGGTAAGTAAGTGATAGTGTTGAATTTTATCGGTATGCACTTTCCCAGGTAAAATTTGATAAACGGCCCCTAAGTATCACATTTAATAAGGATTGATGGGTTAATATTTCTCATTCACCATTGAATAAGATACAGTAGTCAGATTGAAAACTTTTTCTCTTATATATATTTTTATGAGATGCATCAGTTAAGTTCGGCCACCTCAATTAAAAAGGTTGTGTTCCACCACCGTGTTAATCACGAGCCTTGACTCAATCTTTTTTATTTAATTTTTCATTTTTTTTATATTTGTTATTTTTTGCAACAAAAGTCTCATCAACTATTTCTTGTTACCTTTCGTGGGGATTTCTTCTTGCTGCTACAACCTAGCTCTTCTTGTGTGTGCTTGTGAGGCTAGGGTTTACATGGGCAAAGGAGAGGGGTTCGTTATAACCAAAGGAGCTAACTTTGTTATTGATGGTTCAACATTTCAATTCAATGGTGTAAACGCATAATGGATGATGATGTAGCCACTGATCCAAGTGAGATGCACAAAATAACCCAAGTCCTACGAGATGCTGCGAATTCGGTCTTTCAGTTTGTCGCAGTTGGGCTTTCGTTGATGGTGGCGATAAAGCACTCCAAATTCCCCCCGGAGGGTATGACGAAATTTAATTTTGATTAAAACTAATAAAACTAATTATCTTTGAAAAATTATAATCAAAATTCTAATACTTAGTATATAAATATGACTAGGGGATGTATGACTTTTAACTTTGCGGTTGCGGAGGCAGTTAAAAAGTGGACATGTGAAATGACGAGAGTAACCCTAACATGCGAAGAATTCCGTTATAAGAAGACGTCATCCATTTAATTTGGAAGGAAAACCACGTATCCTTATCTCCATTACTATTTTTGGTGTTTTTTGAATGGATAAAAAATAATTAAAGAAGTTTGCATGTTGCATGCTTTTCCTCAATTGACATTTCAGTTTGTGATCAACTAACAAACTACCCTTTATTTCAAAAAAAATTCTCATTGCTCTAACTTTAAGTTGCTGTTACAGTCAAATTGTATTTACAGAATGTTACAAATAATTATATGTTCAAAATATTGTTTTATAATACATAATTTATAGGATAAAAAATGAGAATGTTAAATACATTGTAACAAGTTTATGTAACAAAGTGTCGCATTAGCTATTTGATAAAACACTTTTGAGAAAATTGGCTTACACATCCATATTTTTATAGAACATTTGTACTTATCAGACACTTTTTTAAATAATGTCTTATAAAATAGCTAATATGACGTTTTTTAGAAGTGTCATAACAAATTTATTACAACACCGAAAAATGTATAAACTTATTACGTCTTTACATATACAAATAGGGTAGTTGGTGTATTGGTTTTTCCTAACTAAATTAAAACTTCTTATAAAGATGGTCCCAGGTTCGATCCTAGATTGATAAAAAAAACAGCTCTTTTTTATTATATAAATTACGTCTGTGTATAATGCACTGATGAATCTAGGGAATTTTTTTTTCAAATGATGGTCTTATTTAACTATACTAGAAACGTACCCGCGCAATGCAACGGTTCTAAAAGCTTGCACTCGATTAAAAAATCCACATTGGAAATTCAAAAAAATCTAATAGGTTATCTAAAAATCGACAACACAAAACGAGATAAGTCGATACATACTATTTTGTATAAACCAAAAATTAAACTTGGTTTTTATGCTTACGTGAGACGTTGCGATTGGCGATGCTTCGAGTCACCTTGAGTTGGAGACTTGTCTCCATTTACTGTTCTCATCAATTGGGATAGAAATTCCCAATACCCTAAAAAAAGAAATTACAGATCAAAAAATGGTAATCGAATTGAAATATTTTTGTAAATATAACTCACATTTACAATTATGGGAAATAGAAAATGGAGAGGTAAATAAACACTGACTTACAGGAAGAATTTTAAGAAGAGGAAGCAATAAGAACGAACCCAAGATGAATAGAACCAAGCCACAATTTGCAAATAATATATGAATTGGTCCATTTAAATATATAGAATGAGGATGAGGATGAGGATTAGAATTAGAATTATGATTAGGATTAAAATGACCATATATGATTTAGGGTTTAGGAGATAAACGTATGAGATTTAGGAGAGTTTGTTAGGTGCTTTAATAAATTGTATTGGTGTATTAATAACTTGTAACTTAAAATTTAAGTAATTAAGTACTAATTGTGATACTTAATGTTTAATAGTTTGTTTTTAAGAGTTTTATCTAAATGCTTTATAAGATAGTATAGATAAAAATTAAACATACGGATAATTTTTGCAGAATCATTATTTCTTTTATTGGCTAGTTCCTTAATTTGCTTTTCTTATTTAAGGTATTTTGTTTGAATCATTTTATCACAATATTTTTCATAAATCACTTTTTTCAAATTAAAAACTATGTGGTTTATCCAAATTGCATAGAGATCTTAATTATCTCACTTTATACTCCTATAATTAATTATTTAATTAATTTATGTCTTTTATTTTTTTTCATATTTCATGTTACACACTTACATCCTTATTTTATTTACATAATCATATATTAATTATATATATTTGCTATATAAATTATACCACTATAATAGTCTTGTCAACTATTTTTAAATAATTTTAATATAGAATATTTTTGAATTTAATCATATATTAATAAAATTTTTAAATAATTACGTAATGTTTTTAATCCCTTGCACTTTATATATTAATAAATAGTTAAAAAATATTTTTAATCCCTTGCACTTTATAATCTTATTGTTACAAATTAGATAAATAACTACAATTACTAGAAAGGATAACTACTATAAATAATTCATATGTATTTATAATACTTAATAATATTGTTAAATCCAAAATATGTAATATTTAGCTTATTTTGAAGATATTGAAAAGAAGATTAAAATAATTCTTGTAAAATAAGAAACGTATATTTTGATTCGTTGTGGTTAGTATACGATTAAATATATTAATATAATAAGATTGCAAAGTGAAAAATTAAAAAGTGAGAGATATAAAATAAATTAAAGAGTAAACTGCAAATTTGGTCCCTGTAGTTTGTTGGGTTTTGTGGTTTTGGTCTCTAGAAAATTTTTTTTGCAAAAAAACCACTGTGGTATGCAATTCGTTGTGGATTGGGTCCCTCACACTAACTTCGTCAGCTTTCCTTCCGTTAAGTCCTTGCATGTGTCCCGCACATGAGGGCATTTTGATCCATTGATTCTTTTTCACTAAAAACAAAAATCAGAGAGACCAAAATTGCTAATTACTGTTTACTCTAAATAATTTTATTCATTATTTTTTTTGAAAACGACAGATTGCATTTTATTAACACCCAAAACAGTTTAAAACACTCATCTACAAGGTACCAAAACACAACAACCAAACATGGGGTAAGTACCCCGGTTTATAAAAGGAAAAAGATTGCTCCTTTAGATCCGATCAGCAAGAAGAAACCAAACGCAGGTCCATATGTGACAGCTTACCAGCAGTAAACTGTCACCAAACACTGTTTCGAGGCTCAGACAGCTGTTTTATCAAAACCTGCTCCTTTCCGCTTCACGAACTCGATCAACTGCTGCATCCATCTCACTGCACTGCAGAACGCGTTTGCTGTAGTTTTTTGGACATCTCGAAGCCCCGACCCTTCTAATAATTGTTGCCTTTTTAATCATCTTCCTCCGCCCAAACAGTCGCCATCAAACGGTTCTATCAACCATGTTTGCCAATCCATTTTAAGGTCTTTGTCTCTCCACGTGATCCATTCAAACGACTTTAGTTGAAATTCAAACAGATGTTCCGCTATCGTTGTTTTTCCTTTTTCAAAAACACATTTATTTCTCTTTCCCTAAATGAAGTATAAAAAGCACCAAATCATCGTTGTCCATCTTTTCAAACATTTTCTTTATTTCCTCTTTGGTTTCCCACTTCTAGTAGCTCCGTTACCGAACTCACCGATTCCAATTTGATTTTACACCAACTCCCCGCCCCTCTCTAAAGCCGCTTTTCCATTTCACACTTAATCAGCGCGTGTTCCAAGTCTTCCGCATTTCGGTCACACCTTGGACAAAGAATGGACCCTAATTCGATGTCCATCCTATCCAAGACCACCCGGGTTGGTAATCTGTCCAAATTCAGTCGCCAAACAAAAATATTCACTTCAATTGGGACCGATTGTAGCCATATCGTTTTTTCAATGGCAGCCCCTGCCTCAATTCGTTTTTCTCTATTATTCCTCTAAGTGTCCTTACCGTGTATCCCCCTTGTGAGTCCAACCTCCACATTACCCGATCCCCTCCTCCGCCCTTAGGTGAGTTACCGTCCAACAACCTAAGAACCTCCTCTAGCTCTCCTAGTTCCCTACCTCTGGGTTCCCTTCTCCACTCCCAATTACACACCCATTCATCTCCTATTTGTTCGTCTCTTCACGCTATCAAAACACTTTTGTTGGACTCTACTTGATATAGCCTCTTGAATCTCTCTTTTAGGCAACCATTTGTAATCCACCTATCCTCCCAAAATCTCGTCTCCAACCCATCCCCAATTTGCTTTCCAAAGGAATCCAAAAAGCTAATTCCCTCTTTGTGGACCTCCTTACCAATCTTAACTATACTTGTCCATGTCGAGGCTATTCCTCCACTCCGCTCTACGTTTCCCCGAAGCCCCCCTCTATCCCATACAAACTAGAAATTACCAATTTCCACAACGACTCTCTCTCACTATGGAACCTCCACCACCATTTCCCAGTAAGGCCCCAATTTAATTCCTTAAGCCCCCCAATATTTACCCCTCCTCCCCTATCAAAGGATCCCAGTGTTCTTTTCCAATTGACCCAAGCGTGACCTTTCCTCACAAACTCATCTTCCCCTCCCCCCCCCCCCCCCCCCAAAAAAAAAAGTTGCAAGGCAAGCGCTCAAGAACTCTCAAAACACTCTCCGGAGCACGAAACATGGAAAAGTAGTGTAAAGACACACTTCCAAGGACGGATTTTACCAAAGTTCGTCTTCCTCCAAAGGATAACATCTTTGCCTTTCATGTCGCAAGCTTATTCTTCATTTTTACAATCATTGGGTTCCAATTCGAGTTTTTTTTCATTGACGCTCCTACCGGTAGGCCGAGATAAATAAACGGTAAAACTCCACTTCCACATCTAAACTTTCTAGCCCAATCTTGTACCTCCGCTTCCGGCACGCCTATTCCATATAATTTACTCTTCCCCAGATTTATTTTCAAGCCCGAGACCTCATGAAAACAATGTAGCAATCGAACCAAATTTTTTATATTTTCGACTCCCACGCTCCAAAAAAGATTACATCGTCCGCATATTGAAGATGTGTTATCGGTATTTCATCTTTTCCAATTATGACCCCTTTGAACAAGCCTTTTTCCACCGCCTCTTTCACCATAATATGTAAGCATTCAACCACTACTAGGAACAGGAACGGTGCCATTGGGTCTCCTTGCCTTAGACCCCTTTCCATTGGAAACTCCCTCGTTGGTGCGCCGTTTACAAGCACCTAAATTTTTGATGATTCAAGACACGTCTCAATCCATTTTATCCATTTCGTCCCAAAGCCCATGTTTCTCAGTCCTTCCAGCAAAAAAAGCCACTCCACCGAGTCGTATGCCTTCTCGAAATCTACTTTACAAATAAGACTCTTCCTCTTTCTTTTCTTCAGGTACTGTACCGATTCATTCCTCCACCAACACTCCGTCTAGAATGGATCTCCCCTTAATGAAAGCACTTTGCTCCTTGCTTATAATTATCTCCAACACCTTCTTCAACCTTTCCGCCAACACCATCGAAATGATCTTATACACTATCCCTAGGAGGCTTATTGGTCTATACTCGTTGAGAGTCGTTGGGTTGGGATTTTTTGGAATTAGGGCTAGAAAAGAGGCATTACACCCCTCGCTAATCACCGCTTTATCTCAAAACCATTCTATCGTCGCTACCACCTCTTTTTTTTATTATGCCCTAAAATCTCTTAACGAAGCCGATTGTGAATCCATTCATTATTAATAATTATAATATATATATATATATATAAAGATTATTTAATAAATTTAATTAAAGTATTCATTCGTGATTTTTTTAAATAATTTTTGTGATTTAACCATGATTATTTTCTTTTTTGTTATTTTTTACGACATTTAAAATATTTATTTTTATTGAAGTTATTTATTTAAAAATTTAAAATAAGTGTTATTTAATAAATTTAATTAAAGTACTTATTCTTGATTTTTTGAATAATTTTTGTGATTTAATCATGATTTTTTTAATAACTTTTGTAAAAAAAGATAAATTATTTATAACATTACATCTGATGTGTGTAAATTATGAATTACATTTTAAATTACATGTGATATTATCCACGTTGAATGTGTTTTGCTACACATCACACATGATACTGTTTTTCATTATTCTTTTTTTTCAATGTCTAAGTTGCATTATTGTTTTTCAAATTTGATTGAAAAAGATAAATATTAAAAAATCATGAATAACTACTTTAATTAAATTATTTAAATTAACCACACTTATTTTAAATTTTTAAATAAACAGCTTCAATAAAAAATAAATATTTTAAATGTTGTAAAAAATAACAAATAAAAAAATAATCATGGTTAAATCACAAAAAATATTTAAAAAATCATGAATAAATACTTTAATTAAATTTATTAAATAACACTTATTATAAATTTTTAAATAAACAACTTTAATAAAAATAAATAATGTTGTAAAAAATAACAAATAAGAAAATAATCATGGCTAAATCACAAAAATTATTAAAAAAATTTATGGACGAATACTTTAATTAAATTTATTAAATAATCTTTATATAAATAATAGAAAATAATCTTTATATATATATTATATAATTATTAATAATGAATAAAATTATTTAGAGTAAGCAGTAATATGTAAATTTGGTCCCTCTGATTTTTGTTTTTAGTGAAAAAGAATCAATGGACCAAAATACTCTAATGTGCAAAGCATAGACAGGATTTAACGGAAGGAAAGCTAACGGAGTTAGTGCGAGGGACCCAATCCACAATGAATTACATACCACAATGGTTTTTTTGCAATAAAAATTTTATAGGGACTAAAACAACAAAAACCAACAAACCATAAGGACCAAATTTACAGTTTACTCTAAATTAAATAAGTAATTATAATAATATCAAGTGAACCATAAGAAAAAACTGGTTTTACATGAATTCGGCTATATATTTTAGGAATACCATTAAAAATAACATAAAATGAATTTCAGTTGAGTGATTAGCTATCTTAGTCAATTTTTCTTAAATTTATACAATCAACGATTATACAAATTATATAAGAATGATACGAAAAGTTATTAAGACCAGGGGCGGATGTATTGGTTCATTGGGGGTGTCAAATGACCCCCATAAGATTTAATTTTTTTTTATATTATAAATTTAACTTTTAAAAAACCATGTATATATGTTTTGACCCCTAATCAAGATAGGGTTTGACCCTATAATTTTTTTATCCCAATCTTATTGTTAACTTTTTTATGTAATTTATTGTTTACATTAATTGTTAATTGCAAAATTGGTAGCATACAGGTTGTTAGTTAATATGAAATTGTTAATTTTTTCTTTATAATTATTAGATGTAGGGTTTATTAGTTGATGTCTAGTTGTTAATTATCAGGGTTAGGAATTATAATTTGAATTCTTTCGGATTCATTCGAAAGAAATTTTATGGAGTATCACTCTCATGAAATCAATTAGACGAATATGTTTGATTAGATGACGTTGTCAACCACGTGTACATAACTTAAATTCCGTCCCCCATCATTAAAAATTTTGGATCCGCAATTGATTAAGACGAAGTTAGGTTTACCTAACAAGTTTTATCGTTGGTTAAGTCAGTTTAAAATATAAATAAATATCATGAAAGGAATAGTCCTATTTAATTAGCTTTTTTGCATTATACTTAAAATGTTACAGCATACCCCAATTTTTTTTAAAGAGCTAATAAAATAATTTACTTCCTGAATTCTATTAGGTTGTATACCTCCATCCAAACAATTAAGAACCACTTAATCATTATGCACCGTACCATTTAACAATTGTCAAATAGCTCCTACAAATCTCTCTCTCTCTCTCTCTCTCTCTCTCTCTCTCTCTCTCTCTCTCTCTCTCTCTCTCTCTCTCTCTCTCTCTCTCTCTCTCTCTCTCTCTCTCTCTCTCTCTCTCTCTCTCTCTCTCTCTCTCTCTCTCTCTCTCTCTCTCTCTCTCTCTCTCTCTCTCTCTCTCTCTCTCTCTCTCTCTCTCTCTCTGTGAGTACAAGCAAATCATATCTTTGCTTATGAACCCTAGATAGTTCAAATGTGGGTCTGCTTGCTACAACTGAAACAAACAATATAAAGCAATCAAACAACTAACTGTTGGTTACTTGCTTGTCCCATAAGGTTTTTATTTATTATAACCCCCATCAAAGTCCATCCTCTAGCACACGAAAATGAGGCAAAATTTCTGCTCTCTCTTATATTTCTTTTAATATTTTTATTCATTTCTATATTTAGAAAACTTCGTTATTTACATCCCATTATAAATACCCACGTCGTTACCTATCAACTCATTCATTCAAACATTCAACCACCAATGGCAACATACATCAGATACGATCATCTTTCATGTGCATTTCTTCTTGCTGTTGTATACCTAGTTCTTCTTGGGTGTGCTTGTGAAGCTAGGGTTTACATGGCCAAACAAGGTGGCTTCGTTAGAACCAAAGGAGCTAACTTTGTTATCAATGGTTCACCATTTCTATTCAATGGTTTTAATGCATATTGGATGATGAATGTAGCCACTGATCCAAGTGAGAGACACAAAGTAACTGAAGTCCTACGAGATGCTGCGAATTCTGGTCTTTCGGTTTGTCGCACTTGGGCTTTCGCTGATGGTGGCGATAAAGCACTCCAAATTTCCCCAGGAGCGTATGATGAACGTGTTTTTCAGGTAGTTTTAACATAACTATATATATATATATATTATGTATATTAGTTGTGACTTGTGATCATGTTTTCATTTATACATATACAAGGGTTTTCTTACAAACGAATTACCATGGATTTTGCATTTAGGGACTGGATTTCGTGGTGGCAGAAGCAAGAAAGCTCGGTGTTCGATTGATATTAAGTTTTGTGAATAATTATAAAGACTTTGGAGGGAGACCGCAATATGTTGAATGGGCTAGAAGTACGGGGGTGCAGATCAACAGCGATGACGATTTCTACACAAACCCTATAGTTAAAGGGTATTACAAGAACCATATTCAAGTAAGTCCAACACCAAATTTTATGTTGCATGTATTAATTATCTTGTGTTTTATAGTGACTCATATGTATATATAACAATGGCTGCAGAGAGTGATAACAAGAGTCAATACCATCACCAAGATTGCGTATAGAGACGACACCACCATCATGGCGTGGGAACTCATAAACGAGCCACGCTGTCAAGCTGATTATTCGGGACAAACAGTTAATGTGAGTGAAATACAACCAAAAGAGTCTTTTAGGACAATCAACTGTCCAAATAAAATATTCAATAGGAATTTTAGGTTTTTGGACCAACAACAATGCGTTCTCAGTGACGTTACAATGAGTTGTTTGGATGAATTTTGGTGATCTTACAAGTTTTACGGTTGAATTTGGATAATCTATCGGGACAAAAGAAATAAATCCTTTAATTAGAATTTTTACAAGACACTTTTGAAAAGTAGTCATATGAAGAAGTCTAATAGTCCAATACAAAGCATAATAAGACCTTTTATTTCATGTTTCATTTTTAGATTGAACAACTTGGTCGATTATATTACCTTGTTAACTCCTCTAACTTGTCTAAACAACTTACTGTGACACCGTTATACAAGCGGCCGTACCCAAAGTTTTTGGTCTTATAAATTAAAGTTCTATTAAATACTTTATTAGGTTATCAAAGCACGGTTAGACGTCCTAAAACTCCCATTTCGTTGAATTCAAACCTTATAGAATCCTAATAAGCCACACTTAATATTTCTTATGTCATTCATGAATTCGAACTCACGCTTCTTTTCTTTTTAGGGTTGGGTTCAAGAAATGGCTTCATTTGTGAAATCATTGGACCGAAATCATCTGCTGGAGATCGGCATGGAAGGGTTTTACGGGGACACAATGCCGGAACGGAAGCAAATAAACCCTGGTTATCAAGTTGGAACGGATTTCATCAGCAACAATCTCATTAGGGAAATCGATTTTGCGACTATACATGCATATCCTGATCAATGGTATTATATATTGCTTCTGATCACCTTATATAGAAACAATATACCAACAACCAAAAGGCTAATCTTCTTTCTATAAATAAAGAGAAATAGCCATATCCAACTTCTTTCTATAAATAAAGAGAAATAGCCATATCCAACTTCTTTCTATAAATAAAGAGAAATAGCCATATCCAACTTCTTTCTAATTTATTTAAAGAAACCAATTAACTTTTTCCTACATGCATGGATTGCAGGTTATCTGGGCAAAACGAAGATTCACAAATGGCATTTATGCAACGATGGATGTCAAGCCATTATCAAGACTCCAGAACTGTCCTAAACAAGCCACTTGTGATTGCCGAATTTGGAAAGTCGAACAAAGATCCAGGGTATAATATTAATAAAAGGGACTCGTATATTAATGTTGTTTATAGAAATATTTACACGATGGCAAGGAGTGGAGGAACCGTTGGTGGTGGCTTAGTGTGGCAGCTTATGGCGGAAGGAATGGATTCCTACTGCGATGGATACGAAATTATCTTGCCGGAAAACCCATCCACCGCCAACATCATTTCGCAGCAATCTCATGCCATGACCACTTTATCTAATTTGTTAAGCACTGGACCTCAAAATGTGCCTGTAAGCCATAACGCTAATGATCTAGAACTCGATCACGTTGAACACCATTCATCATTGGTTCACCATTAAAGGCCTAAGAAATTAAGGTGGTGCCTTGAAAATGTGTAAAATTGAATAATTAAGATTTGATTATTTCTAAATTGTACCACATTTTATCGCTGCAGCGTTTTAATGGAAGTGTATCTCTTGATTTGTTATTTATTAATGCTATGTCGAATGAAATCGTATCACTTTTTTTTCTATATTTGAATATTATTTAAATATCTACAATATTTTTTTAATAATGACATAAAAAAATACATCTAATATTTTGTTTTATTACAAAATTCAAAAAATATAAGATATTTTCTTATTTTTGAACAACAATATTCATAAAAGAGCAACAACCGCTAACGAGAAGTTGGGAATACAATCACGAGGCAAATTAAAAACAACACTCGAATTACAATACTGGTTTGTCAAACTAATAAGCTTACCAAACGGAGCTCTATAACAAGTGATGGATTGAATCTCATTAGCAATCACCAAGGGACTAGAAGACTTATTGCTATAAGTCTGAAGACTTTCTCATTTATGCTCTTCCAAATAACCCAGAAAAAATGCCTGCATCACATCTAGGATCAACTTCAGCTTTAGAGATAAACTGTTGATATTTGAAGACTCCAATAGATGCTCCACACCAAAACAGTCAACCCGAATCAGAGTCCACCAGTAGCTCAACGGTATTCCGATTTCCATGGCAACAACTACACTCGATAAACCAACAATGCAACAATTACAAAAGGATGTTGCAGAAAAGACACCCGTAAGACTCCATCTAGACCCCTCTGATGGGAAAATTATCTCTAGAGAGGAATTCTCTCTAATCTAATTCGCCAGCAAAGAACCCTAACTTTTCTAGGAACAAAGTTGTTCCACATGACAGGATAACCACAAGTTCTAAGCCCCATAGAAAAAAAAAACAGATCAGTACAACTCCCAATCCCAACGGTATTCACCTTCCCCAAAAACATCCTAGAAATATTGATCCTCATGCAGGTCTAGCTCATGAGATTCACGACCATCGTGGAAGATGGCATATGCAGATACCCTACACATGACGATAATTTTATTCTCTTAGCCCAAGAAATCGACTTTGAAAATAAGAATCTTTTTTTTATTCTCTTAGCCCAAGAAATGATCGCATTAATCATTAAAGGTCATCGATAATTTTACGACTGCTAACGAACGGCGATTGTTCTACGATAATAACCCGAGCCAATAACTGACTTCAATCTTTCAGGAAGAACTCTTGAGATAATTTTGCTAACATATCCTATTCGGTAAGCGACAGTGGGTCTTGAACTTTTGGGAAAAGCGTGACCAAAGAGGCATTACAATTGCTATCAATGATAGAGGTACTCGTAACGTTTGGCCGCCTGGGAAACATCAGTGATGATAATATCCTAAAACCTTGTAATGAAAGCAGAAGAGAAACCATCGGCCCACGGAGATTAATCCCCCCTCCCCCCACCCCCCCCCCCGGCGCAATTCCAAGCAGACAATTTGGTTTCCTTCTCGGTAAATGGTGTTTCTACAAAACTGTTTTGGTCACCCGAGATCTTTAAGAAAAGGATGTTGCGAAATTTAGGTCTTGGCCCTCCCGACTCTTCGAATTAAAAATTCAAGATATGTTCCTTTAGCCATGCTGGATCGTTCTCCCAAGCCCGTTAACAGATAAACCATGAATCCAGGACTTACTAACTTATTTTTTTTATTAATGATGTGAATAATTAGAGTTTTCGTCCCCATCAATATAATAGGCCATCTGAAACTAGATTTCTGGCGCAAATCTGTTTTTGCAACTCTAAGGCCTTGTTTTTTCATTTTAAGCTCTTAACCACCACTTATGTCTGATTTGTTTAAACAATTTCATAACCATTTCAGAATTGAAATCAGACTTTCAGTACCTCTTAAAAAACAAACGCCACCTAACTCACGAATTTTCTCCACTACTAACCCTCCATCGTTGACCGAATCTTCATCTTGCCTGACGGTTTCACCTAGAGTGTCTAAGGCAACCGCCATCGCTTTTAAGTTTTAAATCATCATATTGTTTCTCTTTTCTGCAACTAACTACAATCTCCATTGTTTTAAGCAACTTTTAGTATTTTTGAATTTCCTACATAGAAGTTGAATAAAAGAATGAAGATTATACCCGACCATCAAATACTAACTCTCCTTGACCAATATTATTCGTTGCGTGAACTAGAATTTCTAGATAGCAATATTTTCAATGACATAACATTTGTTATTCCTAGATTCTAAAGACTAAGGAGGTTAGTTTTTCTTACACTTAATTGTAATTTATAAAATAAAATTCAGAATGATGTTTGAAGAATAAAATCATATGTAAGAATTTCATAAGATATTACTCAAGACGTTCATTTATACGGAGTGAGCTATTTTCCGCAACGATCTTTTCACTAGAATAAGGTCGTAAATTGCAATGCCATGTCATGTAGAGTCTTATATGGACCATTTAAACGGTTATCCGAGATCTTAAATTATATTACTCAACTGATTCATCGTATGATGTCTTATTTTTGGCTATCGAGAATTTTTCTGATTTATATGCTACGATGTACCTGTAGTTGAACTCTCATCTCGAAAACAAGACTTGTTCTAAACTGGCAAGCCCTTTTGTTATAGAAGAGCACACAATGTTTTCGAGCTCTTTGATAAATATAAATCACGTGTTAAGATTTTTTTTACAGAATACACGAGTTACGTAGAAAGTTATCATTTTCTAACTTCGTATCTTTTGGTATCTTTTGGTTTGGTTCCTGGCTTTGAAAAGATTTCTTGGAGGTGTTGCTTGTGGATCTCAAGTCTTCACTTTTGAAGCTAGATCTAGAATTTGGAAACGAGGTTTAACCTAGCAAGGCGATTTCATTCTCTTTGATTTGACACCCATCTTGATATAGTTTGTTTTTGCTTTTACCGTTTTTACATGACATGCTATATATGTGTAGTATTTATTATGCATGTATGTTCAAGTGTGTACAACAACTCAATATCGTAAGTCCATAACTCGACAACAACTTATTCAACACATTCGTCAATATCTTAAGTATATGTAACCTGGCACCACGTTCTTCATCACCGTAACCCAACACCCATCAACAACCCATCGAGACCGAGCGAGAACCAATAGAGACCGGTCTGAATTTAAACCAAAGAGATCAATCAAGAACCCATCAGGACCGGTCGAGAATCCATTCATTGACGTTGTGTGTGTTTATGATGAATAGTATATCCAGGATGAAAGTTATAATTAAAATGTATATTCATGATGAATATCATACTAATGTATATATTAATACTTAAAAGTTTTGTATACACATGAACATACATAAATACTCATGATCAATAATATGTATAATCATGATGAATATAATTGTGAAAATGTATATTAATGATGAATATCATATTAAGGTATGAATAGTGAAAAGTTGTTGTATACACGTGAAAATATATTAACATATATTAATTTTTATAGCAAGAAACCACACATTTATTACCACACAAAAGGGGATAGCGAGAGGCTAGAAATACAAATACAAAGAAGAAGAGACCATAGGACTATCAACCCACGATTCCAACAAACAACCTTCCCAAACTTGTATTTGTGCTTGATCCTATTAAATGCAAAAAATCGCACCAAGTTAACCATCTCCGCCCCTTTCAACATCTTGCTATTAAAAGTTATACAATTTTGATTCTTCCAAATAACTTAGAAAGACGCAATAATCACTACCTCGAGAACCGATCTCAACGTTTTCTGAAGCCCCAAGGAGTTCGCCGCATCAATCAGTTCTCCAACCTTACCGACATGAGCTGGGAATTTGTCCCACCAAATATGTAAAATCGCAGCTACTTCCGAGCGGAAGAGCACTCGGCAAAAATGTATTTTGCAGATTCCTCTTAGAGTTACACATTGGACATAGTCCGAGGCAACTCTGATCCCTCTTTTTACCAGACTATCACATGTAGGGAGTCTTTTAATCTGGGCCATCCAGTTGAGAATCTTCCATTTCTTGGAAACCGGCAATTTCAAGATGACTCTTTCTCCTCGTGGTGAAGTGTCACTTTATCGATTAACGCTCGTAAGGAAGAAACCGAGAATGGCTGTTGTCTTCCAAAAACCACCTCCATTCACTAGTACTCTCGATCTTACCAAACAGATTACTAAAGGGAATCCCCAATGAGTCGAGGTATTTATCCATGCTAGTTATCACCGCCTAAACTCCCAGTCTTCCTCGGACGTGATCCTTCCTCCAGACCTCTAGAGTTACCCTACATTCAAGTTATGATGCTTCTCCAGAGGGCTCCTTCCACCCGAAAAGTGCCACCACCACTTGCCAATCATAGTGAGAGTAAAGGAGTTATGGTTGTCAATACCAAACCCATTGTTACCCCTGCTATTTTGAAATGTTTTCCATGCTACCTATCTGATTTAGGAATTCTTCGAATTACCACCCCATAAAAACCTGTTTCGGATACCTTCAAGAATAGATAAAAACTTGTTGGGACCTTCAAGAATCCCGAGGACAACTTTGCACAGACAAATCCTACCGCCAAACGAAAGATTCCTAACCTTTTGTTGGTCCCAAAGGAGTCTACAAGAGTTCAATGGATATAGAAACAGTGTGTAGAGGGGGAGGGGATTGAATACAAACACAAGCTTTTCAGGTTTTTAAATGAGTTTATATTGAATAAACAAGTTTACAGTTGTAAGCGGAATAAGAACAAGTATTAAACCTATTCTATTACAACTAAGAAGTCACTAAAATTGATGCACAAGAATAAGTAAGAACAGAAGCAGAGGTTTTAGGAGAGAATGTAGCATGCATGAAGATGAAGAAGGGTTCTTCATCTATTTATACCCGTTGCATTAAATGCAAAGCAAAAGATATATGCCACATGTCAAGTTTCTATTTGAGACTTGTCCTTTGTCTAGAAGACAACCATTCTTTTGGTCGTATATGAACAGTAACCAAATCAGATTTGATGGGGACGTAAGAGACAATCCATATGTCCTTTTCTGACAGGCATTTGAGATTTGACTTTTGTGCATCGAGGATAAGATCAACATTGATCTTGCTGTGTAGGCCCCACTTTGATCACTGATCCAGAAGCTTCAAGGATCCAATGCCTAATCCCAACGGTATTCAACTTCCCCAAAAACGTACTAGAAACAATGATCCTCAAGCAGCTCTAGCTCATGAGATTCACGACCATCGTGGCAGATGGCAGAGGCAGATACCCCCTCCCCCCGCACGCAATTCCAAATACCCAATTTGATTTCCTCCTCCGTAAATGGTGTTTCTACAAAACTGTTTTGGTCACCGAGATCTTTAAGAAAAGGATGTTGCGAAATTTAGGTCTCGACCCTCCCGAATCCTCGAATTAGATATTTAAGATATGTTCCTTTAGCCATGTTGGATCGTTATCCCAAGCCCGTTAACAGATACACCATGAATCCATGACTTACTAACTTATTTGTTTATTAATGATGTGAAATAATTAGAGTTTTCGTCCCCGTCAATAGGCCACCTGGAACGAGATTTCTGGCGCAAATCTGACAGTTTTTGCAACTCTAATTCACGAATTTTCTCCACTGTTAACCCTCTATCGTTGACCGAATCTCCATCTTGCTTGACAGTTTCACCTAGAGTGTCTAAGGCAGCCGCCTTTGCTTTTAAATCATCATATTGTTTTCTCTTTTCTGCAACTAACTTCAATCTCCATTGTTTTAAGAAACTTTTAGTATTTTTGAATTTCATGCATAGAAGTTGAATAAACGAATGAAGATTATACCCGACCATCGAATACTAACCCTCCTTGACCACATCCAAATACTCTGAGTCATTTAATCATGAGTTGAAGAACTTAAAAGGCGAACGACCGAAATCATGTTTCTGGACATTTTTAGAACAAACAAATCTATTTTGAAATTGAACAAATTAGTTATTTAGATCTATATATTTTGCAAAAAACGGCTATATATGCATATATAGAGTAGTTATACATCGATGCACTTCGTTGCGTGAAGCATATCGATTTTCAAGCCAAGAACTCGAAATGATAATGATTTTTCATGTTTTCTTTAATATTTAGTCACTATCGACGCCAATGTTATGGTTACAGTCTGTGAACTAGAATTTCTAGATAGCAATATCTTCAATGACATAACATTTGTTATTCCTAGATTCTAAAGACTATGTAGACATTGGTGGTTAGTTTCTTTTTACACTTAATTGTAATTTATAAAATAAAATTCCAAATGATGTTTGAAGAATAAAATCATATGTAAGAATTTCATAAGATATTACTCAAAATGTTCATATATACGGAATGAGCTATCTTCCGCAACGGTTTTTTCGTTAGAATAAGGTCGTAAGTTGCAATGCCATGTCATGTAGAGTCTTATATGGACCATTTAAATGGTTATTCGAGATCTTACATTATATTACTCAACCGATTCATCTTATGATGTCTTATTTTTGGCTATCGATAACTTTTCTGATTTATATGCTACGATGGACCTGTAGTTGAACTCTCATCCCGAAAACAAGACTTGTTCTAAACTGGCAAGCACTTTTGTTATAGAAGAGCGCACAATGTTTTCGAGCTCTTTGATAGATATAGATCACGTGTTAAGATTTTTTTACACAATACACGAGTTACGTAGAAAGTTATCATTTTCTAACTTCATGTCGTGGTTGCTAGTTTCATATATATGTTCTTCTAAATTACCGCACTTCCACAATTTCATGTAAATTGAAATCTTGGGTTTTTTTCAACCTTGTCGTAATTGACATTCCAAAATAGATATAACATGAAATGAAGCCAGAATAAACTTATAATCAACTTTGGTTAAGATGGTAAGATTTTGAACACATTTTTACCTTCCATTTTACAATAATGTATGCTATCATACCAGTTGAGGTAACTAAAATTTATTAGATGTTGACCTTATCATTGGTTACAAAGTAATATTTACGTGTTTTGAATAACAACAAATAATATGCACACACAAATATGCTTTGTCTTTTTTCAATGTATAAACCACTTTGCTTGTATTGCATTTAAATTTTGCGACCCTTCAACTTCTTCTGTTGATCCAAGCTCCTTCAGTGATTTAATTATGATTCCTCTATATACTTAGTGAAAATCCAAGTTATAGTTATTGTTCAAATTCAGCAAGAGCAAACAGTGGTTACATTCAGTAATCGTCGAAACCATTTAGGAACACTATTTGAACTTAGAAGATCTGAAAACATTATTCACACCAAAAGAACCTTCGGCGACAGTCGAATACCTAAATGAAGATAGAGACGGATAACTTGTGCCTGTGTTGGTGATTTTAGTGTCACCGGTCCATTTATGTGATTGGAAATAACATGATGTCTATATCGGTTTTATAATGTGATCTAATTCGAGTTAGGTGGTGCGAAGTGCACGCTTGTCATAAGGCGAGTATGAACCCAGTAACGACTGAATACAAAAAGGTCCGACTGGAACCCAGTCAAGCTCGATTGGTTCCAATCAACCTCTATGAACTTGGTATTGGCATCCTCTGGAAGACACGACTGGGCCAGTCGAGTCTACATTGGTTTTGATGCTGATATCGTCTGAAATACTCGACTGGGCCAGTCAAGCCAATCGAGTTTTTATTAGACTTGGAGTAAAAGTGGGAAATAAGGTCCAAAAAGTAGCTTATACAGAAGCTCTGTATTTCTTATACAGAAGCTTCTGTATTGGGATTCAGAAGACAGCTTATGCAGAAGCTTCTGTATGAACAATCATGAGTTCTGGTCTGGTCTTCTGGTCTTGGGTTCTTTGCATGAAAGACCAGAAGTTCTGCATGGTTGATGCAGAGGTTCGTCTTCTGGACTTTAGACCAGAAGCTTCTGAATGGTCGACTCTGATTAGTTACTTCTGAACGATTACTGTGCATTAAATGTGCAGTTATTGAGCAGTTATTGAAATTGTGTAACTGACCACTACTCCTAAATTTCAGCCATGATTACCATTTCAGTTATGTTATTTTGGGTATAAATAAGAATCTATACTCATGAATTGAGACACGGTTTTTGAACAATCCTGCAATACTCTCCAGAAAATTTGCTTTCATTTTTGTGCCTAAAAATGCAAGTGTTTTGAGTTTTATCCTAGATTGAATTTCATGAACCCAGACATAGGGTCGAAATATCAATTCGGAAGTGTCTCACACAATTCTCATTATAATTCAGTGCTTGATTTACCCTTGTTTGCCTATCGGATCCAACAATCGAATTGATATTCTGCTAATGTCGATCATGGTTGAATCTGTGAAAGAGATGACTTCAAAGTTTGGAAAGCTGGAGAAGTTTGAAGGTGCTGACTTTAGACGTTGGCAGAAAAAGATGCATTTTGTGTTAACGACTCTGAAAGTGGTGTACGTGCTAAGAACCCCCATTCCAGAAATCATGGAGAACGAGACGCTAAAGCAGACCCGGAGAAGGGGTAAGTGGGAGAACAATGACTATATTTGCAGAGGTCATATTCTAAACGGTATGTGTGATTCCCTCCTTGACATCTACCAAAGTGCTGAAAATGCAAAAGATTTATGGGATTCCCTTGAGTCAAAATATATCACTGAAGATGCTTCTAGTAAGAAGTTCTTGGTGAGCGATTTTAATAATTATAAAATGGTTGACTCAAGGCCCGTAATGGAATGGTATCATGAGATACTTCGTATTTTGGGCAATTCACTCTACACAAAATGAATGTGGACGAGTCCATTGCTGTGTCGAGTGTGAGTGACAAACTTCCTTCATATTGGAAGGATTTCAAGCATAATTTGAAACATCAAAAGGAGGAACTGTCATTGGTTTAACTTGGGAGTCACTTGTGCATCGAAGAATCTCTTCGGGTGCAAGAAAATAACAAAATCCAAGTCCAAAGTTGAATATGGACAACCCTCTGTTAATATGGTTGAAGAGAAGAAAACCAACTCCAATAATCAAGGAAAAGGCAAGAAACGAAAGTTTGATGAACCCAATAAATCATTCAAGAAGAAAAGGATTTGGTGTGTTGGAGATGCAACAAAGTGGGTCATACCAAACGTGATTTCCGAGTTAAGTTGAATAACAACAGTGTTGGAACAAGTGGAAGTGGAGCCGGGTCTAAGGACCAAGCTCAAGTGAAAGGAGGTCAGTTTTTGACTAACTTTGATGATAAATATGAAAATATTTATTATGTTTCACTTATTCAGGAGTCTTTCTATGTACAGGATGATGATTGTGCATGGTGGATGGACTCGGGGGCGACATGCCATGTTTGTAAAGATCAACGCCGATTCGAGAAATTGACACCGATTGAAGATGAATCTGTACTAAATATGGGGACGAGTCGACCGCGCCGATTTGTGGGATTGGAGTAGTTAATTTAGAATTTACTTCTGGAAATCATGTTAGGTTGTTTGATGTTTTGTTTGTTCCTAAAGTTCGAAAGAATTTAGTTAGTGGTGGTAGTTTAAGTTGTCTAGAGTTTAGACAAGCTTATGATTTGGATAGATATATTCTATCACGAGACGATAAATTTGTTGGTTTTCGATATTATCATAATAAAATGTTTCGTTTGAATATTATATCCAAGTTTTTCAATTTTGAAAATTCTGCATTTATATTGTCATCTTGTTCGTCTAAAATTCACGACTCAATGGTATGGCATGCTAGATTGGGTCACGTGAATTTTAGAAGAACGCATGAAATGTCAAAAGATGGACTTATTCCAGCTTTTGATATTCATACAGATACATGTAAAACATGTATGCTTACGAAAGTCACAAAACAACCCTTTCCATATGTCGAAAGAAAGTCGGTTGTTTTGGAACTCATACACAGTGATTTGTGTGACTTTCATTCTACTCCTTCATTGGGTAATAAGAAATATGTTGTCACATTTATTGATGACAACACTTGGTTTTGTTATGTATATTTGTTACATGCCAAAGATGAAGCTTTAGAAAAGTTTAAAATATACAAAACCGAGGTCGAACTACAATTCGGTAGTTCAATTAAGAGTCTCCGAACTGATTGGGGAGGGGAATATATAGACCCTCAATACTTCCAATCAGTTGGTATATTCCATGAGACTACGACTCCATACACACCTCAACAAAATGGGGTTTCCGAACGGAAAAATCGAATTTTAAAAGAAATGGTAAACTCGATGCTCTCATACTCGGGATTGGTGAGGGATTTTGGGGAGAGGCTGTGTTGACGACCTGTTATGTTTTGAATAGAGTTCCAAACAAATGGAACAAAAAAACCCCATATGAACTTTGGTTCAAGAAAACTCCGAAGTTGAGTTATTTTCGACTTTGGGGTTGTCGGGCGGTTGTGAAGCTACCTGAACCCAAAAGAAAGATTTTGGGTGAACATGTAGCACCCTGAATTTCGTCCTAGTTGAAGAAAGTGTTAATCCGAGCGATTCAATAACCGAACGTTAATTTCAGAGTTTGAGCAGTAGTGCCTTATGAGAGTGACATCTGTCACAATAGCACTGATGGTACTTAGAGGATGGTCGTCTCGACTATTGTGCCATGCGGTTATGACATCCGTCACAATAGCACCGATGGTACCAAGTAGTTGGTGGTCCCAACAATTGTGTCATGCTATAGTGACAATGGCACAATGCATCAACCGTGTCATCTTTGTATTCCACTCTCAGAATCAACAAGATAAGTATTTTTGAAGTTAATTATGTTGGGTATCATCCATAAGGCGAGTAGCGGGATCAAAACGGGTGAAAAGTGGGAAAAACACCTCAAAACGGCCCCTGGCTATAGTGCCCGGCGATACTGACATGGCACAATCGCATGGCAGCATCGCCCAAAATGTACCGTGACTTAGGAAGTGAATCAGATTGGTTTTTGGGCATGGGCTAGTGTGCCGGCGAGTGTGACAGGGCACACTCGCATGTCACACTCGCATGTGGCCTCCAGTGGTTAAATTCGGGATTTCCTTCATTTGGTCATATCTCTCTCATTTCAACTTCGTTTTGGACGATTCAAAGTGCCATGGTTTCGTATTTCAGAGCTCCTTAAGATGGAAACAATGAGGATTAAAGTTTACTTGATGATTTAGGGTTCCCATACGTTGAAAGGTACGATCACCTCTCCGAAATCTTGGATCTAGGGTTTGAGTTTTGCACCAACAACTCTCGTTCTCTCTTGGGTTTGTTTTGTGTATGTTTTGGAAGTCATGTAGGTGTTCTTGGAAGGATTGCACCATGGATATAGAGGTTTAGCTTGAGGATCTAAAGTCTCCACCGAATGGAGCTCGGTATTGGGGTAAAACCTAGATTTAGCCTAAATCTAGCAAGGTGAGTTCAAGATTCTTTGTGAAAACTTGGTACATGCCAAAAAAGTCCATTTTGAAGTATTAACATGTTTTACTTGTTATTTATAAAATGTTTGGGTATTTGGGTAAGTTTGCATATTTGATATAAAATGATTTATAAAATCATGTATGAGGCTTATACTTGGGTTTTTGACATTTTGACAAATAAAGTGTATGTGTGGGTTGTTTGGGTGCATCATCTGTTAAATAAAAACCATTTGGTTACATTTTCATCTTTAAAGTATTGGATTTATAAATCGTTGGAAAATACATGTCAATGTATTATGAGTCATTTTGGAAATACATTAATATGATTTCATTTGGGAAATGATTTGTCTCAACTAATGTTTCGAGTAATTACATAAGTGTTGAGTTATAGAGCATTTGCCCGGTTTAGACTAAAATGAGTCTCATGGACATTTGTCCTATTTAAATGGCTACACGTTGAGCTTTTGGGTTATATGTAATTAAGGCATCATTGTTTGTAAAATTACACGTATTGGGTGCGTTAGTCATTCTTTTGGTGTCGTGTAACATTAAGACTAGTGTAATGGATCCATAGGCACATAAGTCGGTTTAATGGTGTATACAAGGGATGAGATTCTCAAGCCGTACAACTTGAGTTTCCTTTTTGTTTTATTGGAAATAGGCATTGTGATAAATTGTGTAATTCCCAAATCATCCCTTATTTATGTGAAGGATTGTATTATCTCATTTATAAATTGGAAATAGGCATTGTGATAAATTGTGTAATTTCCAGACATCCTTTCACTCACTCGGAATAGGCATTGTGATAAATTGTGTAATTCGTGAGGAAGAGCTCATCTGTACAAATGACTAAAGACTGTATTGTGGTTGATGTCAATGGCTACCAGACCTTTATGTGCCGCTCTATAACGTTGGTTTGTGGCCTACCTTGTGTTCCGTCACGGCTAGTGGTAAATCTGGTCTCCCCCGTCATCTTCGGACGTTTTAAATCCTTTCAAAAATAAGCGTGGGTTAATGGTTTATAAATATGGTCAAAACTATGTTTCTATCTTTACGTTTATAAACTTATTCACGGTCTTGTGGGTATTGGATTTGGTGTCACGTTAAACGGGTATTTCTATTTAAAGCTTTTACTTCTAATGTCATTTGAGTCTAAAGCTTTTTATTATGGAACTATTGAATTTGGGGAAAGATGTTGCTTTTATAATAAAGTTATTTCCTTTGAGAATTTTAATTTATCAAGCAAATCTTTTGGTTTCAAATCAATCATAAATATGTTATAAACTTTTGAGCTCACTAGGCGTTAAGCCTAACCCTTTTTCTTTGTCGGCATGTGCATCAGGTTATCGTTGGGGTTGGTATTAGCGACACGTGTGGACTTGAGTGCTAGGAAGTGGCACGATAAAGATTAGACTTTTGGTGACATTTTCCGCATTCGGAGATAGCGACTCTCATTGGTTTAGTAACACCCAGCCATATGTAGGTCTTGTATAAGACTTGATTTATTTGTTGTAGAGGTTTATTACTAGTTGTGGTTTGAGAAAAGTTGTATATTGATGTAATATTATAAATTTTTTAAATTAGTCGCTCTTTCCAGATTTGAGGGTGTTACAGAACGTGAAATTGATTGTATATTTATTGGATATGCAGCAAATTCCAAGGCATATAGGTTCTACGTAATAGAATCTAGTGATTCGGTATCGAAAAATACCGTTATCGAGTCATGAGATGCGATTTTCATCCATCCAAAGGCCTAAGGATCTGATTCCTAGCACTAATAAAGTTCAAAATCCAGAAAGTATGGATGGCGTTTTCAACTCCAGAAACGCAGCAGGTCCGGAGAAGCAAAAGAGGCCGAATCCCCAAAAATTTCGGTGATGATTTTCAACTGTATTTGGTTGAAGGATTGAGGGATGAACTTGGGCTTCAATACTCTTATTATTACAGTATTGAAGATGACCCAAAGACCTTCAAAGAAGCAATGGAGTCTTGAGATGTCGCTTTTTGGAAAGAAGCAATTGATGATGAAATGTCATCGATTTTTGAGAATAACACTTGTGTGTTATCTGATTTGCCTCAAGGTTCTAAACCACTTGGATGCAATGGATCTTCAAAAAGAAGATAAAAGTTTCTACAAAAAACCCGGTATTGACTATTTCAAAGCCCGGCTAGTCATTCAAGGATTTCGACAAAAACCCGGTATTGACTATGCGCGTATGCTCCGGTTGTTAGTATTTCGACTATTAGGTTGTTGGTTGCCTTGGCTGAAATTCACAACCTGGTTATCCATTAAATGGATGTTAAAACAACCTTCTTGAATGGTGATCTTCATGAAGAAGCTCACTTGAAACAACCGGAAGGTTTCGTTATGCCCGGTAACGAGCATAAGGTGTGTAAACTTGAGAAATCATTGTATGGGCTGAAACAAGCACCCAAACAATGGCATCAAAAGTTTGATGAGGTTATTTTATCACGTGGTTTTGCTTTAAACCAATGTGATAAATGTGTTTATAGCAGATTTGATGCTAAAGGTGCGAGTGTGTTCATCTTTTTGTATGTAGATGACATGCTGATTTTTGGAACTGGTCAAAATCAGGTAGATGAAACTAAGAAGTTGTTACCATCTAATAGTGATTATTCTTCCGTGAGCACTCCTATGGATCCTAGTGGGAAATTAATGCCAAATACGGGCACTTCTATTTCACAACTAGAATATTCTAAGGCTATTGGTAGCTTGATGTATGCCATGATAAGTACAAGGACGGATATAGCTTATGCTGTGGGACAGTTGAGTCGGTATACTAGTAATCCGAACACTCAACCACCGTATTATTTCTCCGGCGAAGGGTAATATTTTTAGCATTGTGAAAGGTACAACCTTATCATTTTGTTGTATGCCACCATATATATTTTCAAACTAAAATATGGACACAAGTTTTCCTTGGCAGAGTTGGTTTGCAAACCTTTTTCTACAGCCCAGACCCAAGTTTGAATCACGCTAGTGTCATTTTCTTAGTTTGTTACTTTTAATTTCAATTTATTATATTTCTAAAAACACTTACAATAAAATATTTGAACCCAAGACCTAATGTATGAAAATTAATGAACTAACCAATACACCAATTATAATGGTGTTAAAATTATCTCGACAATTGTTTCTTATAGTTAAACGGTGCAACCATTGAAAAAAAAAATTAGGTCCGTCCCTGGAAGGCACCAATTGGTTTAAAATACTATTGCTCTCAGGTGACTTGGATAAAACTGAAAATACTAGTACTTGATATATTGCTCTCATAATTATCTTCACACAAACTTTCTCTCTACCATTCTCTCTCTAGTTGGGCGATTTTGGAGCTTGATAGTCGATTTTTGAAACTCTTCAAGTGTGGTTTGAGAATTTGGAAGCTTTACATAAGGATTTAGCTTGGATCCTTCAGTTTGAAGAGGTGAGCCCTTTTGAGTATTTGAGATCTATGTTAGGGAATTTTTGTTGGATTTGAAGTTAATTTGTGTTGATGTTTGGTATCTTTTGGTTTGGTTCCTTGCTTTGAAAAGATTTCTAGGAGGTGTTGCTTCTGGATCTCCAGTCTTCACTTTTGAAGCTAGATCTAGAATTTGGAAATGAGGTTTAACATAGCAAGGTGATTTGATTCTCTTTGATATGACACCCATCTTGATATAGTTTGTTTTCGTTTTTACAGTTTTTACATGACATACTATATATGTGTAGTATTCATTATGTATGTATGTTCAAGTGTGGACAACAACTCGATATTGTAAGTCCATAACTCGACAACAACTTATTCTACACATTTATCAATATCTTAAGTATATGTAACCTGGCACCACGTTCTTCATCACCGTAACCCAACACCCATCAAGAACCCATCGAGACCGAGCGAGAACCAATCTAGACCGATCGAGAATTTAACTCATAGAGATCAATCAAGAACCCATCAGGACCGGTCGAGAATCCATTCATTGACGTGGTGTGTGTTTATGATGAATAGTAAGTATATCCATGATGAAAGTTATAATGAAAATGTATATTCATGATGAATATCATACTAATGTATATATTAATACTTAAAAGTTTTTGTATAAACATGAACATATATAAATATTCATGATGAATGTAATTGTGAAAATGTATATTAAAGATGAATATCATATTAAGGTATGAATACTGAAAAGTTGTTGTATACACCTGAAAATTTTTAAATGTATATTAATTTTTTATAGCAAGAAACCACACATTTATTACCACACAAAAGGGGCTAGCGAGAGGCTAGAAATACAAAGACAAAGAAGAAGAGTCCATAGAACTATCAACCCACGGTTCCAACAAACAACCTTCCCAAACTTAGATTTGTGCTTCATCCAACTAAACGCAGAAAACTGCACAAAGTTAACCATCTCCGCCCCTTTCAACATCTTGCCATTAAAGTTATACAGTTTTTATTCTTCCAAATAACTTAGAAAACGCAATAATCACTACCTCAAGAACCGATCTCAACATTTTCTGAAGCCCCAAGGAGTTCGCTGCATCAACCAGTTCCCCAACCGTATCGACATGGTGGGAATTTGTCCCACCAAATATGTAAAATCGCAGCTACTTCCGAGCGGAAGAGCATTCAGCAAAAATGTGTTGAGCAGATTCCTCTTTAGAGTTACACATTGGACATAGTCCGAGCCAACTCTGATCCCTCTTTATACCAGACTATTACACGTAGGGAGTCTTTTCATCTGGCCATCCAGTTGAGGATTTTCCCATTGCTTGGAAACCGGCAATTTCAGCATGACTCCGTCTCCCCGTGGCGAAGTGTCACTTTATCGATTAGTTCTCGTAAGGAAGAAACCGAGAATTGACCGTACTCTTCCAAAACCCACCTCTATTCACTAGTACTCTCGATCTTACCAAACAGATTACTAAAGGGAATCCCCAATGAGTCGAGGTATTTATCCACGCTAGTTGTCACCGCCTAAACTCCCCAGTCTTCCTCGAACGCGATCCTTCCTCCAGACTTCTAGAGTTACCCTACATTCTAGTTATGATGCTTCTCCAGAGGGCTTCTTCTTCCACCCAAAAAGCGCCACCACCACCACCACCACCACTTACCAATCATAGTGAGAGTATAGGACTTATGGTTGCCAATACTCAACCCATTGTTACTCCTGCTATTTTGAACTGTTTTCCATGCTACCTATCTGATTTAGGAATTCTTCGAATTACCACCCCATAAAAACATGTTTCAGATACCTTCAAGAATAGATAAAACCTTATTGGGGCCTTCAAGAATCGCGAGGACAACTTTGCACAGACAAAGCCTACCGCCAAATGAAAGATTCCTAACCTTCCAATTTGAAAGTTGGGTAGTGAAATTTCTCTATAATTGGTCTCCAATTTCTCATTTTTGACATATTATCTCCCCCCGGTATCCCAAGGTACTTCAAGGAAATAGACCTTTCTTTGGCTTGCAACCATTTTGCCAATCTACTAACCTCTTCGCTGCGAACTCTCACACCCATCACTATGTTTTTGCAAGATTATCTTTCAGTCTCGAGCGCAAATGAAAACATCTCAAAATGCAGACAAGATTGAGAGCGTTACGACGAGATCATTCCCCCATATAGATAGCATCATCCACACATTGAATAATTGAAAGATTAATTCGTCGGGAGTTATTAAGAAAATAATCGTTTATTTTTCAATAGAACAAAACCGGTGGATTTCACCAGCAGGTCATCTGCCTGTAAAACAATTTAATTTGTTTGTTATTGAAAATATTTCTTTAAAAATTTAATTAAATTACCGGAAACTATCCATCTTAAATCCGCCGAAAACTTAATCTTAATTACAAATGGATTAATTAAGTCAAAGAAATGGAAAAATGGAAAAAAAAATTATCGTTGGAAAAATCCAGTACGCCGGACTTGCAACCGAAAATTAGGGTTTCTGGCGATTAGTTTTCCAGCACGTTAATCCGTCGAAGACCAAGTTTACGGCGGATTTGTCCGCCGGAAAAACCCCTTAGTTTAGTAGTGTTATAGAACTTTCAACTTTGTGGGGAAGTTAACAAGTGCACATACGAAAAGAGGAGAGTAACCCTAACATGCGCAAGAATTCCAATTTAAGAACATGTCACACACCTATTTGATTTGGAAGGAAATCACGTATCCGTATCAATCCATTTTCTATTTTTGGTTCTTTTAGAAGGAAAAAGAACAATTAAAGTAGTTTGCATGTTGCATGCTTTTCATTAAGTTTCAGTATTTAACTAACAAACTACCTTTTATTTCATTTTTTTCTCGATGCTATAATTTTAAGTTACCATTATAGTAAAATTAAGTTTATAGGGTGTTACCAATAATTAAGCGTTCTAATAGACTACTCTATAAGAAATAATTTATTGGAATAAAGGTAAAACATAATATCTAAAAGTGTCATAATAAGTTTATAGACGTTTTGGTCATCTTAACAAGTTTTTTAAGATATTTTTAATACAAAATGTCCCATTAGCTATTTTATAGGACACTTTTGAGAAAAATGTCTTATATACTAAGGGTGCTCATGGATTGGGTTGATAGAGTTGAATGCATTTGAACAACCTAATCAATGCTTGCGATTTGAAAAATCTCAACCCAACCCATCTCAAACCAAAAAGCAACCCAGCTCAACCTAAACCGTATGCTTTTGGTCAAGTTGATACTTTGGTACATCAAAATATTTTTTGAACATTGAATATATTATTTTCTCTAGTCTAGTCATAATCTTCAACATTTAATGAAAAATATATATTCAAGTGTAATATCATTTAAACATCTCCAATGGTAGGTTTTTATAAACAAAAAGTATATTGTTTTATAAGAACTATTGTGGGAGATAGTTCTTAAGTAATGTGAGATCTTTCGGGTTCTCGTATTAGAGCCAACAAAATGGTTTTTTATAAAAACTATCATTATGAACTTTTATGAACTTTTATTTAAGTTCTTATTTTATAAGGTTGTAAGTGATGTGACTACAAAAAAAATTATAAAAATGTTGGTCCAAGAAGCTCTAATCAAATATGACTACAAAAAAGGGTTTTTTTTATTTTATAAAAACCTTCGTCCAAGAAGCTCAAATCAAAACCATTTGGTACCCTTATCAATATTATTATATCAATATAGACATGTATTCATGTTATGATGTCAAACCATACAAATAACTAGAGTATGTACTTAAGAAAAAGTTTCAATTCAGGGAAATTATCCGAATCTTCAATTTACTTTATAGTTATCTTTTTAATTCAATTATCCGAAAAACTTACGAATGTGAAAAACTCAACTAAACAAATTCAATGGTCAAAACGATTACCAATCTATACATAAACGTGCATATATGATTATATGAAGGAATCAAAGGTGCTGACCAAGAAAGAATCAACATATTCGAAGAAAGAGCAGATGATGCACCCTACTGTCGTTTTCTTTATCTCCAAGATATCGTCCAAAATAGATCCAGAGCTCTAATCTATGACTCTGATACCAAGTGTGGATCCTAGATTCAAGTATGTAAACAATAATTAATGTATGAATCACAATAAGAACATGTAAAGATTGAAGGAATACCATGTCATACATCTCACTTGTGAATCGTGGTTACAAGATTGTAAAACAAAGTGGATAAAGCTCTCGATTATCACTCTAGACAATATGGCTCCTTTGCTATGAATGTGATAGATTAACCTAAAACTTAACCGAATAAGGCATTCACTACAAAACAAATAACTTTTACCCACAAAAACTACCGAGGGAAATATGCGTCGGTGATTACCTACGGATCACCCAGAAAATACCAAAAGTTCAATAAAATATGATGTTTTTCGAGAAAATATCAACGGACTACCCAGAGAATCCCTGGGTATTTTGTCATTGATTTGAATTACCCACCAACTTTTGTGAAAGTTTTGTGAGGAACCAACCTTTAGCGACAGATTTCCCAGGAAAAAGTCTGTAGGTAAAAGTCTTTTGTGTTTATTAGTGATTATATACTTGCCAATAATACGAAAGGCGCCCCTACTTTGATACAATTAAATAACTACCCAACAACTCCCTCATTTCAGTCTCTTATTCAATCACATATATAAACTTGTATAAAATTGCGCAAATGCGGATAAAATCTTGTCAACTTGAGACTTTACCCATTCAAATTTTCTCTCGTTTATATTTTACCTCTATGCACCCCTTTTCATCATCTCATTGATCAAGAAACTCGTCTTTTTAATACGTTACCGATATCTAGCCTAAGGTGTGCTTCTTGGGTAGGTCCTTCTGTTATACTCAAAATTAACGTCGTTAACTTCGTTAAGTTTCGTTATGATTCAACCGTTAACTCCGTTAGAAATTGTTATAATTTGACTAACGAGGTATTAACCGTGCGACCTAACGTCGTTAATGACGTACCCGTTATACTGTTATCTTTGTATTCATGTCACTTTCAGTTACGAGTCAAAGGGTTTATTGCGACATTGAAGACAAATCATGATGATTCATCCGTTATGACCGTTCGGCCGTTACCAAGACCCTCGTCTAAACTCGAGTATAAAAGGAGAGCTCAAATCAACAAAAAAGAGACATTGAAACATAGTGAAATACTGAGAAGAGCCCTGGGTATACCTTGACGAATTGGCGATATCATAATTGAAACTCACGACAGCAGCACTACGAGTCATGACAACAGTCGTAGACTCACGACCGATCGTTCATACTGTTTTTGTAACTTTGTTTATTGTTCTTAAGGCCGGCGTCCCTTTTTGACGTTCTTTTTCTTTAGTGCATCGACGATCCCCCTTGCGGTCGTCCGCGGTTTTTTTCTCGGAAGGGAGTTTTCCGCGTCAACAATTCTTTGTGTCATTTACATTATGTTTGTTTGTTTTTCGAAGTGGTTTTCTTTCTTTAGTTGATAAAGGTCCGAATCGTTAGTCTACCGTTAAGTCATTTTTTGACATTAAAAACACTACCCAATCAAAGAAAATCACAAAAAGAGAGAATTTCCGAAACTAGCTAAACTACCAATCTGGTTTTCTTTCTTTTACAAATGCCTAATATGCATATTTATATGCATTTTCATGGGGTTTTTTAGCCAACATGGATCAAAAGATCATACAATACAATTAGAAGCTCATACTAATTTAAAACAAGCCCAACATATGACCCCAAGAGTTTTGGCCTATATAATTTAACAAAATTAACCCAAAGATAGGTGGATTTTTCGGCCCAATTGATGTATCCAACTCTTCTGGCTTGTTCGGTTGTCATCAAAAATGTTGCTCCGCTTTTAACTTTATTTTATCTGTGAAATTCGAGAGTGAAGAAAATGAGTTTCGTTATCTTTTCATAACATTTTATGGTAAAAAAACTCAATTTTTCTTATTTACTAAGCAATATATTAAAAAGGTAACAATTAACGTTCTCAACTAAGAACATGACTTTGAAGGTAACAATGAACAGGGAGCCCGGTTGATTTATTAACCGTATTAACCCTATAAATAAAAAGGACTCAGAATACAACTAAAAAGGGTGTAAATACGGTTAATAAATCAACCGGGCTCCCCCAACGTGGCCTTCATCTCCACCTTTCTCCATGAATTTTGCACATGGTAGTAGAAATTGAGGTGGACATCATCGAATAAGTGATCTAAATAGTAAAGATGGATATGTAGGTGTCACAAAGACGACACTTCATCCTCGCAGGGCCTACAAAAAATAGGGACCTAATTTTTTCTCGTATATACTACATAGTATATAGCAGTGGTTTAAAAATATTAATAAATTAAATGAACATAATTTTTGTAGTTTCTAATATGATCCAAAAAGAATTTAACATGATATTAAGGACCCAAGTATGTAATAATTAACTACATTGGAGAAGAAAATATATAAAAAATAATTGGTTGTTTATTTTATACTATAACTTACTGTTCTCTATTTTTTTTATTTACAACTAAATCTAAAACTATTTTGCCTAGAAAACATTGATATCTTTTCCATCATTCATCTCCCACCTACCCTTAAGAAGGTTAAGGGTCAGGCTCGTGTTCAATCGCTGAAAGAGCTCCGGCGAGTAATCACCGATCATGCATATATTATTATTATTGCAATTTTATGTATAATTTTGGTTAAAATGTGACATATTTGTTTATTCATTAATTCAACAAACGTAGTTATTTCTTCTGACCCATTAAGTGACTTAAATATTTGCAAGGGTAAATTTAAGGGTGTAAATGAGATGAGCTGAGTAACAAGTTATTTGAATTCGACATGAAAAACTAATATCAGACTTAAGCTCGACTCAAATTTGATTAACTTTTTCAAGTTAGGCTCGAGCTCATATTTTTCCAATGTTTGAGCTCGAGCTAGATACTCGTTTATGAGCTCGAACTCAAGATTTATTAACTTGTTTATTTTCTCATATTTGATGACTTTTATATTTTAATTATATAATTTGTAAACATATAAATATATTTGACTCGAAAAATTAATGCTTGAATGACTCGATTCGTCTCAACCTGACTCGTAAAGTTTAATCGAGTTTTTCAAGGAGTCAAGTCGAACATTGGTGTTATGGAGTTTAACTTGTTACGTAAATTAACTTTATTTTTTGTTTGAGATCGACTCGAGCTCAAAAAAATTTAAGCTCGAGATCGAGATAAATAATGCTTGAGCTCAAGTAACTCATTAAAAGCTCAATTGGTTTATACCCCTACGCAGATATATATATAAAAGACCATTAGGGCACTGTGCAAATATTTAACCGATTTTCGCAAGTAGAATATTTTTTAGATACAAAAGGTGTACATGCTAAATTTTAAGGGTGTTTTCGGGATATTAGAAATTTACAAGGTATCAACTAAAAAACCGAAAAAGTTTCTGGAAATCAACCAAAACTTAAAAAATCTTTCGAAACGAAGGAATTTGGTTAAAACACATCGGGCTTACGCCTAAGGCGTAGTCTTGTGTTTGGTTTAAAAGATCGATTGTATTAGAGAAAATGTATTTTATTCTCCAAATCGATACAATTCACTTTTCCTCGTATCGTAGCCCTTGTCTTCCTAGGAGGCCAGATGTTCAAACCTCACCAAAAAACACAAGTTCGCCATTGTTTGTATACATTTTATTATATCTTCATAGTTTATGTTACATTTTGTTAAACTGATAAAAGACTATTGATAGCAAAAATACACACATACACAAATGTGGCACAATAGTGATGCAAGTATACACCAACCATTGTGTTCGTCTTCAAGTAATATAGTGGTATAGTACCAAGATCGTATCCACACACTACAAAATAAATGATTTTATCCACAAAAATCATCCAGAGAAATTTTCGTGGGTGATTACCGACGGATCACCCTATTAATACCAATGGATCACCTAGTGAATCCATGGGTAATCTGTCACTGATTTGAATTAGCCAGTACCAACTTTTGTGACGGTTTTGTGACGAATCACCCTTTAGCAACATATTTCTCAGGGAAAAGTTGTTAGGCAAAAGTCTTTCATTTAGTACTAACGTGGACCGATCTTACGAAAATTTTGAGATTTTCACGAACTTCTAGTGCAAAGCTGAATTATATAAAATTGATCGTTTGTTAAGAGTGATTTGGTGATTTTGAAATAACAAGTAATAAAAAGCGGCATGTAGGTAACTATAACACCCTCAAATTTGGAAAGAGAGAGTAATTTAAAACTTTCAATATTATATCAATATAAGGATAAATCCTTTCCTATAAACCAATACTCGAATTTCCTCGAGTAAAAATTCTAAATAAACCTCAACAAAAGACAGTCTGAGTCTTTTACTAAACCATAAATACGGTCAGGTGTTACTAAACCCAAAGAGTCGCTATCTCAGAATGCTGAAAACGTCACCAAAAGCTAGATCTTTATCGTACCACTCTCTAGCACTCAAGCCCACACGTGTCGCTAGTACCAACCCCAACGAGAACCTGTTTCACATGCCGACAAAGGAAAAAGGTTAGGCTTAACTCCTAGTGAGCTCAAGAGTTTATAACATATTTACTATTTTTTTTGTTATTAACTAAGAAAAGTCCTACCATTTGAAAAAAAATATCAACTATATGATATGATCCAACTTATATCAACATTTAGGATTTCAAAACAATCCTTGTTTTTTCATACATTATTAACTAATTATTACCTGATATTGACTTTAAACTAAGAATAAAATTAACGTTAATTTAGAACGGATTTACGATTCTATATAAAAATGATATGATAGATAACATTAATTTGGAAGTAATTATTGATTGATTTTGGATGTAAGAATACTAAAAAAATTGTTTTATATGAACAATTTGTTATTTCTGATGATAAAAACAATATATTGAATATTTTTTCCGTACCTATCGAGGGGTCCTTTTCACATTTTGCGCCCAGGGCCTATAAAATTTCAAGAACGAGCCTGCATCCTCGTATCCTCTCATCGTTTATCGAAAGCTATTGTTAAAGTCAATTGATCCAACCCTACATTCCCTTGTACATTATTTCTTCGGTTTTTCTACGATTCTTGTACATGGTCCCGCATTTGAATTACTTGCTTCCTTATTTTCACAATTTATTTCTTCGAATTTAAATGTTTTATATAAATGTTGTTTACTTGGGAATTCACTAGATCTCGTGGTCTCTTACTCGTTTTTCAAAACTAAACCATTTTCAGGTAGAGGCCTGGTAGAGAGTGCCTCGAAGGGGAAAGGTAAGATTTGAGCCGGTCATAGAAGTTGGATCGGATGCCGTAGAGACTCCTTTAGATTAATAATTCTCAGTTGTGGATAGTTTATTTGTTTCCGCTGCAACACTATGAGATGTATTGGATATTTGATCACTCTTGGCATTTCGATTATTTATTTATGTTAGATATGTGTCTTTTGGAATTTGGGTTGTTACGGTAATGCAAGTTGATGCCAAATTGGTTATGAAATGATTGTAATATATAATAGGTTGATAGTTTAGTAGACTTGGATGAAGTTGATCTAATCCAACTAAATGTCCACATTCGATCAATATAATGGATGATTAAAATGGTTTGCTTTCATCTAATATTTTAATTCATCATCGAATCATTTTAACCATATTTGTACATCAAGATTCAAAATAGAAATATTATATAAAATAAGCAACAAATTAATGTTTGTCTATAAGCTAAATATGAAACGTAATTTTTTTTTAAAAGGCAGGCTAACACATACACATAAGAAACATAATATTTTCTCATAGACATACCATATGATATGGTTGGGGGATATTTCGTTTGGATTATAAATACCATATTAATAAAATCAATATACTGGTGATTCTCGAACTATTCATAATTACAAATGATCATCAATATATGCAAATTAATCATTTATGGAAATTCATTCGTTGTTTTGAGATTATATCTCATTATATGTTTACCGAGAAATAATATTTTATATTAACACAGTCAAATATTACTTTCAAAAAAATTACTACTGTGCACCGTACGGGTCCCTCACTGGTTAAATATTAAAATAAATTTCATTCATAACACCAATGTTCGAATTTAGGGTACCGTGATACATTAATCGAATCAAACTTGTACTGATATTTGGATAAAGTGAATGCACTTGTAACACTCTCAAATTTTTCTTAGAGCGATTAATTTAAAACTTTCATTATTACATTAATTGAAGGATAAATCCCTTCCTATAAATCAAAACTTGAAATTTCCTCGAATGATAATTTTAAATACACCTCAACAAAAGAAAGGCCAAGTCTTATACCAAGACATAATTACGGTTGGGTGTTACTAAACCCAAAAGAGTCGCTATCTCTGAATGCGGCAAACGTCGCCAAGTAACTAGATCTATATCGTGTCACTTCTAGCACTCAAGTCCACACTTGTCGCTAGTACCAACCACAACAAGAACCTGATGCACATGCCGACAAAGGAAAAAAGTTAGGCTTAACGCGTAGTGAGTTCAAGAGTTTATAACATATTTATAATCGGTTAAAATCGAAAGATTGCTTTATAAAATAATAATTTCTCAAATAGAATGACTTCTTTATAAAAGTAACATCTTTCTCAAATTCATCATTTTCATAGTAAAAGCTTTAGACCAAAATATCGTTAGTACGAAAGCTTTAAATAGAAAATACCCGTTCAAAATGAATTCGACATCCGATACTCACCCATGACGTGAATAATCAATATATATATATATATATATAAAGGAAGATAGAGTAAAAAAAATCAAGGAGAACCAAATATTAGTATTTATCTTTTTTGTTGAAATGTTGATTTATTTTTTATTTGTAATGAATCATTTAATGAACAACTCTTCATTTTCTTACGATTTTTTATTTTTATTTATTCACATAACTATCAATATAATCAAAAAATATATATTCATCCATATTTTTAATTTCTTATGTAGACAATAATTAACATAATTTAATACTTTTATTTTATTTAACATATAAAAATTTAAAGGTAACAATTATTATAAATTAAATATTTTATTATATTTGTATGATTATAAATTTTTATTATTTAATTAGTAAGGTAATTTTATATATTTGTTTTCCTTATTATGTTAACAATCAATCAATATATATATATATATATAAAGGAAGATAGAGTAAAAAGAATCAAGGAGAACCAAATATTAGTATTTATCTTTTTTGTTGAAATTTTGATTTATTTTTAATTTGTAATGAATCATTTAATGAGCAACTCTTCATTTTCTTACGATTTTTTATTTTTATTTATTCACATAACTATCAATATAATCAAAAAATATATATTCATCCATATTTTTAATTTCTTATGTAGACAATAATTAACATAATTTAATACTTTTATTTTATTTAACATATAAAAATTTAAAGGTAACAATTATTATAAATTAAATATTTTATTATATTTGTATGATTATAAATTTTTATTATTTAATTAGTAAGGTAATTTTATATATTTGTTTTCCTTATTATGTTAACAATGTTTATAAATCAAAACTTTTGCTTTTATAATTTATTTATTTTTACTTAAATTACTTTTATTAAATAAGTTTATATATTGTTTGTTTAATTATTTTATAAGATAACAATGATTATAAATCAAAACATATGATCAATGGTTTTTGTTATTTAATAAAATATTTTATTAGTAAGATAACTATTAATCAATATATATATATATATAAAGAAGGATAGAGTAAAGAGAATCAAGGAGAACCAAATATTAGTATTTATCTTTTTTATTGAAATTTTGATTTATTTTTTATTTGTAATGAATCATTTAATGAGCAACTCTTCATCAATGTTTATAAATCAAAACTTTATAACGTTACAATTTTTAGTTTATGTATTAATAAGGTAAAATGTTTATAAATCAAAACATATATTAAAAAGGTTTATTTGTTTTTTATTTATTTATTTTAGAAAGGTAAAATTACTAAATTAAAACTTTTAATTTTGTTACTAAGATAATAATGTTTATAGATAAAATTTTAGTTAAATGTATCCAACACTTTTTAAGTAAATTAATAACGTTAAATATTTTATTTTATTTATTCGTAAGGTAATAATATTTATAAGTTAAACTTATATTAAAAATGTCTATGTTTTGCTTTTTGTTTTTTAGTAAGCTAATAATACTAAATTAAATTTTTTAGTAAATGGTTATTTTTTTATAACATATATTTTTATTTTAATATGTTTTGACTTATTTACTTATTTTAATTTTTTTTTACATGATTCTATTTCATTTACATAGTAAATTATTACATGTATTTTTTTATAACATATATTACATGATTCTATTTCATTTACATGAGGAAAAAGATTTACACATGTATATGCTATGGTATGTTATGGTGCATCTGGAAGACCCACTGTAATATGCTCTTCAGATCCGAGAAAATCCCGACGGTTAAGGTGATTGATTTCATTAAAAATACGGTGTATTTGTGGCTTAAGTATAGGAGATCTAACTTCCTTCTAAACTGGAGTGACTGGTGTATTGACCCGTTTGTGAAGCTGTAATTCGCTTTTGTTTCTCCCCCTTGGATGTTTTTACGCCTTGGGTTGGTGTTTTAATAATATGACCGGTTCAAAAAAAAAGTAAATTATTGTTATTATTAGTTACTCTTAATATTTATACATTTTCGTTTATATATTTATGTATAGATATGATTTTATTTAATATAACCTACATTGATGAGAATTAATCGTATCAATTTAATAATATTTAATTGATTATAAATTTTCTCATTAATTCTAAAACCTTTCATTTTCTTTTTAGTAATGAATAATTAATATATATAAATGAATATTTATTACCATCAATCAATATATATAGGGTACAAGAAGTTGTGATGACATTTTAAGATGTTCTTGTTTTGTGAAATTCCGCATTCACATTCTCTCTTTGGAACAATAATGACGTCAATTACAAGGTATATATATTTATTGGTTTTTTTTTTGTTACTTATATTGATTTGTTAGCAATACTTTATAACATATTTTTTTTTTAATTCTCCTTATCGGATTTGAACCGAGGGCTTACGCCTTACAATAACATTACTCTACCACTGAGTTTAAATGGCTTGGCTGAGTAAATTTTTGAACGGGGCACTGTACTACATAGGTAAAATATATTTTATTATATAAGAAGAAATATATATCTACTTCTTATATAATAACTCGATCTACACTTATACACAAGTGACTCGATAAAAGGTCTATATATATGATAAATGCTTTGTAGCAGATATAATTTAGTGGTAAAAGTGTGATTCGTTCTATCTAACCCCATAAATAGTTAAGGGGTCTTTCAATTTGATTCATATTCCGATCAAAAACTTTATTTTATTAAAAGAATTATTAGTTTTAAAAGGACGACTTTGGAGAGGAGATGAAAAATTAACGGTGTATATGTTATCTGACATTGACGAGAATATGAAAAATTGGATGATGAAAGTGCGTATATAAATAGGATGATTGATACTAGGATTTTCTATTCTTTGACTAAAACTAAAACCGAAGTTCAATGATAAAGTTTATTTCATACTAGGATTTTTTATTCATTTTTCATTTATTTTAAATTGATTTCAACAATCAATATATAACAACAATTATATTTAAAAACTCTGTTTGTTAAACATACACAACAATATTTAAAAGAATACTATAAATAAGAAAAAAACAATATTTAAAATAATACTAAAAGGAGAACTAAAAAAAAGTCTACAGACGTGACAAATAAACACTTAAAACCAATTTAGAAATACGAGGCCTTATAAATAATAAAAATAATTATAATATTATAAATATTAAAATTGGAAATTAGAAATACGAATACAAGAATCATTATAAATAAAAATAAAGTTATAACCATCGATACAAATGATAATAACAACAAAGTTATTAGATCATTGATACTTCAATTATAATATTCTCTAAATATTATTTATTTTAATTTCAACATTATTATTATTATTATTATTATTATTGGTTATATTAATATTTTGTATTCACCGTGCATAGCGCGGTGTTATTTCCTAGTTTTAAATGCTCCAAAATACCAATAAATGAACAAAGCTCCATTATCTAGAATACCCAATATATAGTTAAGTCTCAAAGATCCAATAATATAAATTATGGATGATATTTCATACTCTAAAAACGTCACCGAAATTAAGGGATAAGACTCTATACCTAAAACAACACCTTTCGGTGACTGGGTTTCCCATGGTTAGTGGCGGAACATAAAAGTAGGCTACATAACTAAATTTATGCTTTGATATCAACCACTACAGGTCTATAGTTTAATGAGTTAACAAGCTCAACAACCGTATGTCTATTACTCGTATATGCCCACCAAGCTCAACAACTCCATGTCTATCGCTCACGTGGGCACCAAGCTCAACAACTCCATGTCTATCGCCAATTCAGATACCAACCTCAAAACAAGGGATTATGATCCCATTTCCAAATAACAACTCGACTCATGTGCCTATCGATCCATTGCACTCAGTCTAAAATACACGACTCCATAATGAATGATCGACGCACTTGAAAAATGTAAAACTCTACAAATAGATATGCTATAAATGCAAATAATTTCTAATGCTCAACATGGAGCAATTTAAGGTGGACGAAGGTCCTCAAGACTTATCTAAGTCAAAATGAGCCAAATGTTCAACAACCAAAATGGACTACTTCATAAAATTCATCAAAGGCGATAAAACGTATTTTCGCCAACGTTTATGCAAATACATGTTACAAAGACATGGCTATCTCAAAAGCCATCATTGATTGGGACTATTCATTTTCCAAATGAAACCATACTAACTATTTTTCCAAGAAAACGTCCTATAACACAAATTATGAATTTTCCAACAAATTACTCTAAAATGCATTTAGAACAAAAAATCTTCATTTGAGGAATTACTCTTCAAAAGAACTCATATGTATGGTTTATTAGTCAAACTGCCAAAAATCCAAATATAAACATTTTACATGAGTTATAAAACCAAATATGCAAAACTCTTCAAATAACCGACACATTTGATAAATACCACGTAAACATGATAATAATTTATAATAGACATTTTGGCATGTACATAGTTTTCACAAAGCAACTTGAACTTACGTTGCTAGATTTAGGCTAAATCTAGGTTTACCTAAAAGCTTCATTTGAAGAGAAGTCCAACTTTCATCTTGGACTTTAAAGGAAATTTGATGCCATAGAAATGGTTGGGGAATGAGAAGAGATGCTCCAAAAATCGGAACTATGATAGAAAATGGGTAGGAAAACGAGTAACATATGAGGTTTGGGTGAAATTGTGGTTGAAAACATGTTTTTTGGGAAGTATTAGGCCAAACAGTCGCTAAGGCGTCTTTCCAAGCGAGTTAACTCGCTTTAAAAGTCGCCTGGCCATATGAAAGTCGCCCAACAGAAACTAAAGCGACTATTAGTGCGGGTACACCCGCTTTACAACCCACCTGAGTGGAAAAACTCGTCTAGAAGCCCCTATTTTTGAATTTAAGCTGATTCTCACCAAAGCTCTTCATACTTAAAAGATTTCTTCCACAATTTCTAACTTAGTAACACATAATTTAACCAAAACCAACCTAAATTCAACCCACTCCACCTTCCATCCTTAAAAGCGATCACCATAAAATTTATATTTCTAGAAATTTCCGGGTGTTATAGTACTTGCCAAAAGTAATATTTTTACATATAAAAATGTCGAGGTAGACAAAATTTAGTTTGAGATAATTAAAAAAACACACTCTAGTTTTTAGGCACAAACGAGAGCAACGTACAATGATATTGTTATGTTCATATCTGATATCTTAATATCAAAATCAATTTTTTTTAAATGTGGTTGTTGACAATGGTTAGCGGATACTCACTAATGGTTACAAGGCAGCTAATGAGGACACTTACTAACTACCATCAGTGAGATCACTCACGATACATCATAAGTGAGAACACTCACCAATTGATAGGTCGATAAAGCTATGAGGCCCTGTGTTGAAAGACGCAGGTATTGAAGCGAGATACTACTGAAGGTTAGGCACTAAGGTTCAAACACTAAAAGTATATGTTGATTAGTGTCATTGAAGGCACTTGTGGACCATCCAAAGTGGCGTTGTCCCTTGACCCTTGCCATAACGTAATCTTCGACGATCCCGAGTTCAAATTTTAACTTGTACAAACATACTCTTTGCATCTCCGAACACTACATCTAAATTGGGTTTATAGGACGCCACCAATAAATAAGCGTCTTGATAGATCGACCACTTTGTGGGACAAATTATAGAACCAAAAAATAAAACGTCATATCTAAAAGCGTTGTAATAAGTTTATAAGACGTTTTTGGGTGTCGTAACAAGTTTATTGTAACATTTTTATAAAAAAAGTGCCATGTTAGATATCTTATAATAGGACACTATTTAAAAAAGTTTCCTATAAACATAACTGTGCTATAAAAAGATGGGTTTATAGGACACTTTCTCAAAAGTGTCCTATAAAGTAGTCATTACGACTTGTTTATTTATTAAAAGTGTTCTAAAAATTTGTTACGACCCATAAAAGTGTACTATAGACGTATTACAATGCCTTTGGATATAACACTTTATTTTTCGGTCCTATAATTTATGTCTTGTAAAATAGTCTATTATAACGCTTATTTATTGATGGCGTTCTATAAACCCAATTTTATTATAGGAAACCAGTGAAACCCACTTTAGTCCATATAAGTCACAACAATCACATCATAAAAAATTAAATTAGCATCAAAATTGGTAAGACGTGGTGAATGTAACCTCCCCCATTTTACTTTCACCACTTGTTTTGTATATTATTTGTTAGGTTGACGAAATTAATTCTATATTGAAAATCTTAAATGAAATAAAGTATAAAAGTGATGGATTGTTAGAGCATCTCCAACAATTTTTTTATAAAATAGCATATGAAAAGTCAAAATCCCTAAAAAATATTACGTCCATCTCCAACAGCTACTCTATTTTAGCAATTATACCATAAAATATATTAATATAATATTCAACATATCTAATATCCCAAGAAAGAGAAGGATATGATTGGTGAGAAACTATTAAATAATTATTTCTCTCCATTTAGAGATTCTCTAAATTTAGAGATTTTTTTTCTTTTTCTACCAATTTCTCTATTATAGCATAAGGTATAGCATAGCTGTTGAAGAGTAAAATTGCTAAAAAATTTATTTTTTTCTAGTTTAGCATAGCTGTTGGAGATGCTCTTAGAGTTATATACGATTGGGGCAAAAAAAAGCTTATTCTTGTCAGTGTCGTACGGATTTAGCAAGGTGAAGATCAAACTTGAATTGTTGGGGAAAATACTTGTGCTTGTTTTTATCTTGTCTAGTCTGAGATTATTCCGGTCTGGTTTGCAACATGAACGGTCTGGTGTGATCCGAAATAAGTTTCGTCTTTGTTTCTTTTGTCTGTTTAAAAAAACAATTTTTATCTGATATAACTTAAAAAATAAAGCTTGTGAAAAATTAACACTCTAGCTTGATCCAAATTGATGACATCATAAATGGTTTTTATTTAAGTTAGTCTTTCAAATATGATCCAAATACTCATCACTTTAGGTATTACTTATTTGATACAATAATTACACGTAAAAAATATCAAAAACTAGATGAAAATTTTATAAATCAATGTAACCTAATTAAATTTCTAGGGGTGACAATTCTCGACACGACACGAAACACGACACGAACGCGACACGAAAATAAACGGGTTAGGGTTGAACTTTTTGACACGCCAACCCGTCAACCCGTCAACCCGCCAACCCGTCAACCCGCCAAATAAACGGGTCAGGTTCGGGTTGACACGAACGGGTCGCGGGTTGACACGCCAACCCGTCAAAATTTATTAAAAATAATAATATATATATTTTATGTTTTATTTTAAAATCTAAAAGTCTAATCAATAGAGTTTCTTTCATTTTGTTGTGTAAATTGTAATCCCGTCCGTCAAAACTCAAACGTAGAAATGTGAAACACGAACACCTTAACCCTAACTCAGAATACTCAACAGCAGCTACGATGGCGCTCTACCTAGAAACAAGAGATTTCATGACCCCTCAACCCGCAAACAACCTACCAACCCGCCATCCCGCGACATGTCAACCCGACAACACGCAAGTTGACTCGCCAACCTGCCACCCCGCGACCATCCCGCCAACACGCGGGTTGACCCGCCAACCCGCCAACACGAACGTGTACGGGTTAGGGTTGCGTATCTCGACACGATTAGATAAATGGGTTGGGTTAGGGTTGAGCATCCATGACACGTCAACCCGCCAACCCGCGACACACCAACCCGAACACGACACGATTGCCACCCCTACGAATACATGTGCTTGTTTTTATCTTGTCTAGTCTGAGATTATTCCGGTCTGGTTTGCAACATGAACGGTCTGGTGTGACCTGAAATAAGTTTCGTCTTTGTTTCTTTTGTCTGTTTAAAAAAACAAATTTTATCTGATATAACTTAAAAAATAAAGCTTGTGAAAAATCAACACTCTAGCTTGATCCAAATTGATGACATCATAAATGGTTTTTATTTAAGTTAGTCTTTCAAATATGATCCAAATACTCATCACTTTAGGTATTACTTATTTGATACAATAATTACACGTAAAAAATATCAAAAACTAGATGAAAATTTTATAAATCAATGTAACCTAATTAAATTTCTCGTATCTATTCTTCCTAAAACCCAATTTTGGCTCGTATTATTATTGTAAATATATCAATTTGATTTATATTTTCAATTTAACAAATCTCCATCTATGCCCCCTTATCCGATAACCCATCTTGCTTATAGATAAGGAACTAAAATCTCTTCAAAGATGAATAGCATGTATGTTTATTTGTTTTATATAAATACTAGAAAGATACTCGTACAATGTAACGAAATACATCTTAAATTTAGTATTTTATTTTATTATTTATATCTACTGATGTTATAATATGATTTTATGTATTTTTGAAAAAACGATAATATTTTTATTTTTTTAATAAATATTAACTTGAAAAAATCATAAAAATTTTAAAAAATTATTTCAATTTTAATATCAAATTGACTAAAAGCTCTTTTTTTTATGTAATTTTTTTAATTCTAATTTTTATTATAATTTAATTTAGATTTGACAATGAACTAATTTATTTTTGTTTAATAATTATATATTTTTTATAAAGATAATAATTAAGTATTCGGATTAGAATTCAATTATTATCCTAATTTATTTTAAATTTTTATATTTAAAATGAGAAGTTTATCATGTATTTGATTATGTTTATTTGTTGTTCTGTTAGTTACACAGAATTCAAACATTGAGCTTTAATAAATTGTATATTCGCATAACTTACTTGTAATCTTGAATTTCAAATAATATGTATCAATAAACAGTACTTTATACATAAAAAATATTTTTAAGAGTTTTTATCAAATATAGTATAGATTATATGTTTTATAAAAATAGATTATTAGTTTGATAAAAGCTCTTGTAATTATATTGTTTATAAAAAAATTCGAAATTTTGATTAAAAAGAACAAAAAGCCCAAGTGTATCAACATTGCCGACATCATATACAAGCGGCACCTGTTTGCGGCAATAACAAACTAGTTTATAAGTTTGTTTATTTTTTAAGTTTATTGAAAAATATCAGTTTATTAAAAAGTTACTTCAAATTATTTATTAGGATTTTGTTTCATTTTTCCTTTTATATTTTACATAAATAGACTTTATATTTTTTTCTTTTATATAGATCGTTTTACGTTGTCATCTAAGGCATTGTTTGGCAAAAATAAGGTGACTTATAAGTCACCTTATAAGCTACCTTACTTTTTAGGTACATGTTTGACAAACTAACTTATGACTTATAAGTTAACTTATAAGCTAGCTTATTGATAAATTAGTTGGGAGTGACTTATTAGTGACTTATTGAACTTTTTATCATTTTCTTCCGATTATACCCCTGATTAATATTAATTATTATTATTTTGAAGCTACTTTTTGGTCATTTTACATGTTTATAAGCTACTTTTTTCCAAACGTGACTTATTCATCAGCTACCTTATAAGTCATCAGCTACCTTATAAGTCATAAGTTACCTTATCGGTCATAAGCTACTTTATTAGTTATGAGCTACCTTATCAGCTACCTTTGCCAAACATAGCCTTAGGCTATGTTTGGCAAACTAGCTGATAACTGATAAGATAGCTGATAGCTTATAAGCTAGCTGATGACTTATAAGCTAGCTGATGAACAAATTATGTTTGGCAAAAACTAGCTGATAATCATTTAAATGACTAAAAAGGACATCTTGAAAAAATAATAATTAATATTAATGAGGGTATAATCGGAAAAGATGACAAAAAGCTCCTCATAAGCTACTCAAAGTAGCTTATCAATAAGCTAGCTTATAAGTTAGCTTATAAGTCAGCTTATGTGCATCCAAACATGTACACTGAATATAAGCTAGCTTATTTTTTCCAAACAATGCCTTAATGTATCGGCTAATTTACCAAACATAACTTATAAGACTATCAATTACTCAACTTGTTTAAAAAATACAAAACAGTAGTTACCCACATCCAAAAAACCCTTGGCGGCGGCGAAAAGAAATTTTACCGGCAGATCAAACGCCGGTCAAACATCAGTTTAAAGTCAATCATGGTGGCTAGTTGTTTTTTATGCAATTAGTATTCAAGTCTAGGTTTTTAAATTGGAAATCAACCCACATTTTGAAGGCGGTGACGGTGATTCTTAAAATTCCTACCAAGGCTATTTTGATTTTATAAATATAGATTAATCAAGTTTTAAAAAAGGTGCCTTTTGATTCTTGGGGATCGATAATGGTAGAGGATTGGCATTGGAAGGAAGTGGAGAGGCGCAATCTGCGGTTAGTATTTGGTCGACTTGGATATGCGAATCCTGCGTCTAAACGGTATTCTTCTTGCTTGCATGAAATCTCCCTTGATCTTTATGTTACGAACTTTCCGTCTCATTTTACTACCCGTGAATTGTGGAACACCTGTGCCAAATTTGGTGTGGTGGTTGATGTATTCACTGCTAAAAGGAAATCAAAGTTTGGCAAGATGTTTGCTTTTGTTCATTTTTCTAAAACAGATGATTCCAATATGGTGATCAATGGGATTTGTAACACTTGGATAGGGAATTTGAGACTTTCCGCTAATGTTGCACGTTTTGAAAGGAACATCAACGTGAATGGTTTTAAGTGTGCTCCAGATCCAAATGTGGTGTCAACCTCTTTTGGTTTAAAGTCTACGATTATGGGAGGTGTTTCATACGCTAATATTGTCAAGGGGGATGTTTCGGGTAAGGAATTGGATGTCAAGGAAGTTGCAGATTCGCCGGCCATTATTCTTGACTTGAATGGCCCCTTTGCAACAGAATTTCCTTTAGCTTTGGTTGGGTGTGTGTCGGAATTCCGTGTGATCCCTAACCTTCGTTGTCTTTGCAAAAGTGAAGGATTCCTTGAAGTTGATCTTAAGTATGTTGGAGGGTTATGGGTTATGATGAACTTTGGCTCTTCAAGTGCTCATGACAATTTTCTTGCTCATGATGGTGTAAAATCGTGGTTTAAGGATCTCAAATCTTGGACGAAAGACTTTAGGTAATGGAGAGGCTTATTTGGCTTGATGTGGAGGGTGTTCCAATAAAGGCATGGAGTCCTAAATCGTTTGATATGATCGCAAGAAAGTGGGGGGAAGTTATGTTCATGGATGACTCGGGCGGGAATAATATGTATAGTTCTCGAATTTGCATTAAATCCTCTTACTCGTCTTTAATCTTTGAGACGGTAAAAGTGATTGTGGATGGTGTTACACATCATGTTTGGGTAAAGGAGGTATGTGGTTGGATACCGGATTTTCTTGAAGAAGACAGTGCGTCAGAAGGTGAAGAAGGGGAAGGAAGTGTGCATCTAAAGGGACAACTTAGTTATGGGGTTGAGCTTGATGAGAATGAAGACTTTTCCGAAAACATCCCAGATACTTTTCAAAATGAAGAGTTGTCTGTTCGTGATAAAGATGAAGTAATAAATAAGGATGATGTTGTGGTGGAAGGAGACAATGATGATCCGTTCGGAATTATTCGCCTCCTTGAAGAGAATCCGATACAAAACTTTGGATTAGATAAGCGTGGGGAGAGTGATACCCCTCAGAAGGGGTGAATGGGGGGGGGGAATAAGGGTGGTGGTGATGTTTTGCTAGGGGCAGTTGAAACAGATGTGTTGGTTGGGGAGGAGGAGGGGGAGGTTAAATCTAAACCTTCTTTTCCGAGAATAATTACTTTATCAGGAACGGGTCTCAAACCTTAAATTTGGCTCGAGGTGGTTTTTCCATTATTGAAGAAATATCGGAAACTATCTGTGTGGGGAAAGCTTTAGGATTTAACATGAAGGGTTGTGAAAAAGACCTTCGTGCTATCATCAAGGGTATGGGAGAAAATGAAATGTTTAAATGAATGTTTTATCATTGAATGTTCAAGGGTTAGGGGAAGTTGGCAAAAAAAAAAATGGGTCAAGGAGCTGTGTTTGGTGAATCGGGTCAATTTTTTGTCTCTTCAAAAGACCAAATTGACTAGAATGGATATTGTATTGGTAAGAAATTTGTGGGGGAATACGTTCTTTGATTATGCTTTTAGTTCGGCCAGAGGTCGATCGGGTGGTATAATGTGTATTTGGGATAAATTGTTGTTCAAAAAGAACCGGTTGATCTCTTCGGAATCATTTGTTGCTATAGAAGGTGTTTGGATTCCAAATAACATGTCACTTTTAGTGATTTCTGTTTATGCTCCTCAAGGCGTGGGTGATAAACGAAGATTGTGGCAATCTTTGTTGAATTTGATAATTCGCTGGCAAGGAGAAGTCCTCTTGATGGGTGATTTTAATGAAGTTCGGGAAGTGGGTGAAAGACATGGGTCCTTGTTTAATGTTCAATCGGCGGATGTTTTTAATTCTTTTATTCGGGATGCGGAGCTTTTTGACATTCCTCTTGGGGGGTTTTCATTTACTTGGGCTACCAAGTGGGGTTCAAAAATGAGTAAATTGGATCGGTTTTTACACTCGGTTGGTTTTAGTGAGTTGATGCCTAAACTCACGGGTACTGTCTTGGACCAAAAACTTTCTGATCATAGACCTATTCTTCTTAAAGAATTGGCAGTGGATTATGGCCCCACCCCGTTCCGATTATTCCATTCTTGGTTCGGGTTAGATGGGTTTCAACAATTGATTATTGATACTTGGAATAATGATGGCATTCGGGAGTCACATGGAATGGTTTCTTTTAAAAAGAAACTTCAAAATTTAAAAAAAAGTCCTCCGATCTTGGAATGGGGAAAACCGATTGAGGGACAAAGGACTCAAAGTCGGTCTTCAAAAGTCCATTTTCGACATTGATCTTCAAATTGACAAAGGGGAAGCAACTAAAGAAGACATGGAGTTACGACTTCGGTCTTTAAAAGAATTGGGAGATTTAGAACGTGTTTAAGCGATGGACTTGGCGCAAAAAGCTAAAATCTGATGGGGTATTGAAGGGGATGAAAATACCAAGTTCTTCCACGGTGTCCTTAAGTAGAAAAGGAGACAACTCGCTATACGGGGTATTATGAGTGACGGTAATTGGATCGTGGAGCCTGAACAAGTTAAAAATGAATTTTTTAACCACTTTAGTACTCGTTTTGGTCGTGAGAGACACCCTCGGCCTTTTCTTGATTTGGTTTTTCCTAATTCTCTTTCGGAGGAGCAATCTATGTTTCTTGAAGGCCCGTTCTCTCGGGAGGAAATTAAGCGTGCGGTATGGGACTATGGTGGAGATAAGGCTCCGGGTCCAGATGGATTTACAATTGGTTTCATTAGAACTTTTTGGACCATTATAGAAAATGATGTGGTAACGTTGGTTTGTGATTTTTTTGAAACTAGTTCCATTCCTAAAGGTTGCAATCCTTCTTTTATTGCTCTAATTACGAAAGTTCAAGACTCAAAGTTCGTTAAAGATTATAGGCCGATTAGTTTAATAGGTTGTCAATATAAAATTATTGGCAAATTATTAGCTAATCGACTAAGTTTGGTCATTGGAGATTGTGTGAGTATGGAACAATCAGCATTTATTAAGGGGAGACAAATTCTGGATGGTCCGATAAATTTGAATGAGGTGATGGATTGGTACAAGAATAGAAAGAGGAAACTCTTAGTTTTCAAAGTGGATTTTGAAAAGGCATATGATTATCTCCGGTGGGATTTTCTTGATTTGGTTCTAGATAAGATGGGTTTTGGTGGTAAATGGAGAGGTTGGATTAAAGGGTGCCTCGAAAATTCTATGGCCTCCGTGTTAGTTGACGGGTCTCCAACAAATGAATTCGAGATCTTTCGCGGTCTTCGTCAGGGAGATCCTCTGTCTCCATTTCTATTTATTTTGGCCATGGAAGGTTTGCATGCGATAATTCGAGAAGCGGAAGATAAGCAAGTCTTATTTGGGGCGAAATCGGCAAAGGTAAATTACCTTTATCTCATCTTTTTTATGCGGATGATGCAGTGTTGGTTGGTGAATTGTCGAGATTTAATGCTAGAAATATCGTGTGTATTCTCCGATGTTTCTATTTGATTTCTGGGCTTAAAATAAATATCCAAAAAAGTAAATTGTTTGGAATTGGGGTGGACTATGTAGAGCTCGAAAGTATGGCTAGAGTGGTGGGATGTGGATGTTCAAAATTACCTTCTATTACCTAGGATTGCCTGTTGGATGTAATATGGGGAAAAGTGATGGTTGGAAAGGGGTGGTCGACAAGTTTATCACTAAACTTTCTAATTGGAAAGTTCGAACTCTTTCGGTGGGGGGCCGGATTACGCTTCTTAAAGCAGTGTTGGGAAGTCTTCCTTCATACTATATGTCCATTTATAAACTCCCTAGTATGGTTGAAAAAGTGTTGGAGGCTTTGAGGAATAGATTTTTTGTTGGTGGTGAAATTGATGAGAAAAAAATGACTTGGGTAAAATGGAAAAAATGTTTGGCTAGTAAGAAAGAAGGGGGCCTGGGTATTGGAAGCTTGTTTGCTTTCAATAGAGCTCTCCTATTCAAATGGATTTGGAGATTTTGAACGGATAAAAATGCTCTTTGGGTCAAAGTGATTAAATCGATTTATGGTTCTTCCGGCCTTATTGGATCGTGGTTACCCAATACGATATTGAAGGCGGTTCAACAATTGAAAAATAAGGATATTCACCTTTTTTCTTTTTTTAAGAAAAAAGTGGGTGATGGAAAGTCTACAATCTTCTGGGATGATGTTTGGTTGGGAGATTTATCTCTTAAAGTGCAATTTCCGAGGGTATACGCCCTTGATCGTGACAAATCCGCATCGGTCCAAGATCGTTTGGTGCTAGGGGATTGGAGGTCCGTTTTGCGTAGGTTGCCGAGAGGGGGTGCAGAGGAGTCGCAGATGTCAGCTTTACGAGAGATTCTAGATATGGTCATGATCTCAAATGAAAGAGATAGATGGGTTTGGTCTCTCGATGGTTTGGGTGAGTTCTCGGTAGCTTCCGCTCGTAATTACATAGACTCCAAATTTTTGGTGATAGATCAATATTCCACTAGATGGAATCGGCTTGTCCCTATCAAGGTAAATGTTTTTTCTTGGCGGTTGGGCTTGAACAAAATTCCAACTCGAGACAATCTTGATAAAAGAGGAATCGACGTGCACTCCCTTTTGTGTCCGGTTTGTGATTTGGAGATTGAATCAGTGAGTCATTTGTTATTTTCTTGTCAAACGGCTCGGGATATTTGGAAGCAAATTGGTCGTTGGTGGGGCTTGGATATTCCAGAGTTTAACTCCAATTCGGATTGGGTCGCATGGTTACTATCTTTACGGTTGAAGAGAGTGGAGTCGACTTGTCTAGAGGCGGTAATTCTGACGGCTTTATGGACTATTTGGTTTTTTCGGAATGAGATTCTTTTTAGAAGTTCTAAGCCTAAAAAAGCACTGATGTGGGATAATATTGTGACCCATTCTTACTTTTGGGTTACAAATAGGAGTAGTAAGTTTAACATTAATTGGGTGGGTTGGTTACAAAACCCTATTCGTGCTATTTCTTACATGTAAATTGGTTTTCTAGCTTCTTGCTAGTTTTTTTATAAAATCTTTGCCGTTCAAAAATAATTACTCAACTTGTTTGAATCCATCTTAAAAAACTATCAATCACCCAATTCTCTTGACTCTTTCATTTCATCACATCTACTCAGGGACGGAGCCAGAAATTATATATATGGTGGTCCTCTTTAATAAAACAAAAAACAAGATATACGATGATATTATATTCATGGCAAAGTTCAAAAAAATTTCCATAGATGTAAAATATCCCAACAATTTCACTAAATGTCATGAAAATTGAAACATAAACCAAAAAATCTACATAAGTTGTAAACTGATCAGTGATCACTGGTTCACTGATCAACAAATAATCAAACACACAAATATATAAACTTATCAGTGATCACTGATTCACTAATCAACAAAAAATCAAACACATAAATATATAAACTTATCAATGATCACTGGTTCATTGATCAATAAACAATCAAATACATAAATATATAAACTTATTGGTTATCATTGGTTCATTGATCAACAAACAATCAAATACATAAATACATAAACTTATCAGTAATCACTAGTTTATTGATCAAAAAACAATCAAATACATAAACATATAAACTTAGGACTTTCATTTGTTCTCGTGACAATATAACATAACCAAAAATTGTAAAACTCTTTTTCTTTTTGTAGGATTTGGACTCTTTGAACCAATCCATGGTTCTACTCCATTAATTAATCAATGTTTGAAATTATATATAAATTAATGGGTTTTTAATTAATTAATTAATGGTTTAAATTAATTGTTTTAGGATAAAGCAAACCCCATGGCAACCATACTTAGTGCTGCAATTCTTTTGAAATACGGTCTGAGTGAAGTGAAGGCAGCTGAAAAGATTAAACTATTGTGCTGGATACTTTAAAATGTGTTTAGGCTTATAGATAAGGGTGGGCCACCAAGCAAAAACCAATAAAAAATCAAATGTTAAAAATTAAAAAAAAAAATATTTGAGGGTGGTCAAGTAATACCCCTAGGCTAGCTGTAGCTCCGTCCATGCATCTACTAACACTACTTATCCATAGGTCGGTAAAATATGAAAAACATTTTTTTTTCTTGAATGACAAAACAACCTGAATGAAAGAAGTACACTCAACCAAATAAAAAAGAATAGACATAATCTTTAAACACATAATAATTTGAGTCTAAAGACATGAACGATACCAACTCGGTTAATGGTAATGACAAGAAGGTGGTAAAACTTTGATATAAAGCTTCTAAATGTGATAAGATTGTATGATTATGGTAATGTCTCAATCCTACAAGCAATTGATTGGAGTAGATACAAGTAACTAACATTCTTTAAAACTTTGATATAAAGCTTTTAAAATGTGATAAGATTGTATGATTATGGTAATCTCTCGATTCTACAAGTAATTGATTGGTGTAGATACAAGTAACTAACATTCTTTTTCATTTGCACGTAATCATGCATTTTGGATGGATTCAATTCATTTTTATTTTAACAAAAGAATAAATTATGGATTTTGTCCATGTGGTTGGTGATTGTCATGAAATTAGTCCTTGAATTTCATTTATTTACATAAAATAATTTAAGATTTGCATTATGTTTTAGAATTGGTCGCACATCATAAAGGTCATCTACTATCTCTGTTTAATTAATTATAAAGGCATTTTGATCATTTATTACTATTTTCTTTGTCTATGTTAACATTGTTTAATCATTCATTTTCATATAGCATTTTGGTCATTTATTACTATTTTTTTGTCTATGTTAACATTGTTTAATCATTCATTTTCATATCATAATTAATCTTCATCTTCTCCATCCAAAAAAACTGAAAATATAAAACGAACCCTAATTCAATACCTAAAAATCAAATTAAATCACTACAATAATCGAAGATTTGGAGGATGGCTATGAGTTTAGGTATTCGATTACTCCATTAAGATCTAAGGGGGTTTCTAGGTTCAAAGATGAAATGATGCAGATGAACCAAATGCAAAAACTCATTGTTTTGTTTTAGGAGCAACAACAATACTTACTAGAGCTTTAACCCGTCGGAGCTTTGTTTTATAGGTCTTCAATATAGATGCAACATGAGATAGGAGTGTTTCCTTCAAATGAATATAATCAAAATACTGATTCACCAAAATTAGGTTTAATTACCGATTAGGATCGGTAGGTAAAACCCCACTTCACGTCGCTTCTGAGATGGTCTCCCCTGACATGTTGGCATTATTACTAGACCATCTTGTAGACTGCAATGTTCGAATCATCGAGGGGATCACTCCCATCACCTTGTGATCCTCCAAATCTAATCTTCAATGATGTTCGTTATTTGGTCTTTTGAGTTGAGATTTAAAAAAAATCGGATTTTGATCTAGGTTTGTTCTTAATGTTTTTAATAGTTTAGGTGAAAAAGTTGAAGATTCAAGGAAAAATAAAATTAAAATGGAAAATAAAACTAAAATGCTCTCCGAGTCTAATGCAGTATTAGACGATTAATAGGGTGATGACCCAAAATCCAAAAGAAAATGAGGGTTTTCTACAATAAGTAAAGTTCATGGAGCAATTTCTTAATAATTACCAAAATAATGAGTAAGTTACATTCTTGGTCCTTTTAGTTACAGATTTAACACCTCAGGTCCCGTTAATAAAAATATCACATATTTGAGCCCGATGGTATGCATTTGTATAATGCCTTGGGTCCCTTGCTTTTACGGAGTAATAATAAATCTAGAGTAAACTACATACTTGGTCCCTAGGGTTTATTGGTTTTAACAGTCCGGGTCCCTAAAATGAAATATCTATGACTTGCATCCTTGTGGTTTCCATTTCATAACGTATTGGGTCCCTAAAACTAACTTTGTTAGACTTTTTCTGTTAAGTAGGTTAAGTAAGAGGGTCATTTTGGTCATTTTAAGTTTAGGGACCAAACATGTAATAAAAACCACAGGGACCAAACATGTAACTTACTCTATATATTATATATATATATAATTATTAATTAATAATATATATATTTATATATTATATATAATTTATCACCATAATTTTCACAATTTTTTTTATAACATTGTTTTTTTTATTACAACAATATATTTTTAATTTTGTATTTTTATTATGGCATGATAGTTATATTTTTCTTTATTATAGCAACGTATATTCAAATTATTTTTTTATTATGGCATTATAGTTACATTTTTCTTTATTATAACAATATATTTTTAAATTATTTTTTTATTATAGTATTATAGTTACATTTTTCTTAATTATAGAAATATGTATTCAAACTATTTTTTTATTATGTCGTTATAGTTACATATTTTTCTTTATTATACCAATATACTTTCAAATTGTTTTGTATTTAGCCATTGTACTTTTAATTTTTTAATTAAATTGTAAGAAAATTATATGTTTTAATGTAACATATATTTTAAACATATATGATTGTTTTTTTTCCTTTAAAACATATATTTTTTTAAATAAATTACGTGGCATAGATAAAATGGACCATCAATTTTTTAGATAGTTTCCTCACTTTATCTTCCGATTATTCATACATTTTTAAAGGAATTCTTAAAAAATAGATGAAAAACATAATATAGGTGGTATATGAATAATCGGGAGAAAGCGATGAAGTTATTTAAAACGTGTTTTACATTTTTTGAATAACTTCATCGCTTTCTCTCCCGATTATTTATATACCACCTATATTATGTTTTTCATCTATTTTTTAAGAATTCCTTTAAAAATGTATGAATTATCGGAAGGTAAAGCGAGAAACTATCTAAAAAATTGATGGTTCATTTTATCTATGCCACGTAATTTATTTAAAAATATATATATGTTTTTTAAGAAAAAAAAACAATTGTATATGTTTAAAATATATGTTTCATTAAAATATGTAACTTTCATATAATTTAACAAAAAAATTAAAAGTACAATGGCTAAATACAAAACAATTTGAAAGTATATTGATATAATAAAGAAAAATATGTAACTATAATGACATAATAAAAAAATAGTTTGAATACATATTGCTATAGTTAAGAAAAATATAACTATAATACCATAATTAAAAAATAATTTAAAAATATATAGCTATAATAAACAAAAATGTAACTATAATGCCATAATAAAAAAAATAATTTGAATATATTTTGCTATAATAAAGAAAAATGTAACTATCATGCCATAATAAAAATACAGAATTAAAAATATATTGTTGTAATAAAAAAAACAATGTTATAAAAAATTGTGAAAATTATGGTGATAAATTATATACAATATATATGTTATTAATTATTAAGTATTAAGTATATATAAAATATATAGAGAGTAAGTTACATGTTTGGTCCCTATGGTTTTTATTACATGTTTGGTCCCTAAACTTAAAATGACCAAAATGTCCTTCTTACTTAACATACTTAACAGAAAAAGTCTAACAAAGTTAGTTTTAGGGACCCAATACGTTATAAAATGGAAACCACGAGGATGCAAGCCATAGATATTTCATTTTAGGGACCTAGACTGTTAAAACCAATAAACCTTAGGGACCAAGTATGTAGTTTACTCATAAATCTATTAACTCAGTTAACTCAAATGTAATTTTGGTCATTTCACAATATTCTCTTAGTTTTATTAAAAATTAAAACAATATTTTATATATTGATGAATATTGTGTATAGAAATACAGGCTCATGATCGTGTTAGAAGGAGAGTTGGGTGAGGAGTGTAAAAAAGGATTTGGACCCTTGATCACCTTTAATCTCAAACGGATCACCCATGAATTACGTTTTATACGATGATTGATCTGGTGCATCACAGTGCATTTTATCTCGGTGCATCTCATCCTAATGTGTATCCAAAGGTGGAGACCTCTTATTACGCTTCTTACCTTAACTCTACTTTTTACTAGAACCCAAGCCTGAATACACACACACACATATAAATATATATATACTTCGCCTCCCAAAATTAAAGAGTCATTCCTCCAGATCCGTCATGACTCCTCCCCATCCCCAAATGTATACACAACACCAGTAACACCATGTTCGGCCTCCATCATGTCGGCACCATCTATGATTTACACTTTTAAGTATTTTCCAAATTCATTGTTACAACTTCCACTACTTAATGAAAGACTTTTGCCTACAAACTTTTCTCTGAGAAATTTGTCGCTAAAGAGTGATTCCTCACATAACCATCATAAAAGTTGATGGGTAATTCAAACCAATGATAGATTATCGATGGATTCTCTGGATGATCCATTGGTATTTTTTGAAATACATCGGATTCTACCAAATTATTGGTATTTTCTGGGTAATCCTTTGGTAATGACCGACGAAAATTTTCCTGGATGATTATTGTGGTTAAAGGTCATTTTTTGTAGTATTCGATTTGAGAAGGTTTTTTTAAGAAGCATTGGTTAAGTGTTCATTATATTTAGGGAGTCTGTTTGTTTGATTTGGATTCAGTGTTTTTGATTTATATGGGTTTTATATCGCAAGCATTTTGATTAGGTTGGTCGATTTACATCAATTTGTCGTCGTGTTCATGATGTTTATGGTTGAATGTTCTTAGGGTTTGATGTTTTGATATTCATGTAGAATTATTTTGGGTTCTTTGAATGTTGTTAGGGTTACGATTGTCGGGTGGGTATTGTAGGTGGGATTTCAATGGGCAGGGGGATTAATACATGTGGTTCACAATAAATAAAATCTAAGTTACTTTATAAATCAGAAGAAAATGGAGATCATGCTAGGCATGTCCCAGACATTTACGGATTATTTATCATAAACAGAGTATCAATTTGTCATGGATCATAAATGTTGTATCATTCATCATGATCCGTGTACTATTCATCATGAATGGTATTTATTCATCATGAATGGTATATATTCATCATGAATTTTTTTAGTTAATTTTAAGTAGCTTGCCCTTTACCTACATAGGAGGTGAAGCGGAGTGGCAAAGTTCACGTTCATTAACCATGATGAATGTGAACAGTTAGGGATATATATCGCACTCTCCTTTGTTCCCAGTTCACAATGTAAAAGGTTTGCAATTAAACTTTCCTTTCATATACATTTATATACTTATATTTACCTTCAACTACCTTTATATATCTATTTTACTCATTAATACCAAAACTTTAGCAAACTCATGCATGTGACAGTGATTTCATGTATCTAAAACTTAGCAAATGCAACTAAAAGTGAAGATAAAGGTGGACGAAGATAGTACAAGATAGTTGAAGGTAGTTAAAGATAGATAAAGATCGTTGAAGGTACTAAAGATAGTTGAAGGAAAATGAATTTAGATTAAAAGGTTAACCCATTTGAAGGCTCAAAATTGATCTCAACATTCTCACTGTAATTGTTATTCTTACATGATTCGTCATCTATATATATACATATATATATATATATATATATATATATATATAGGTAGAGGACACCATTTAATCAGATATGATTTTTCTAATGTGTAGGACCCACATCATATGTGGTCCACAAAATGTTTCTTTGCTCCTTTAAATTTATAAAGTTTTCATTTGAACTCCCTCATATGTGGTCCTTTAAACTTAGTGTAGTTTAGATTAGTAGGTTGTTATTTATCTTCTTATACATTTCGGTGAAAACGTTATTCTACTTTCCCCTTTTGGGTGATTATATATTTAGGCTCTATTTCTATATCAATTGTTGGTTTAAATTTACTCCTATTTTAGGGGTGTTACATGATATTTATCGAGTTAAATCTAAAACGGCTTCTTTGCTTTTCATTTCTATCCTAAACAATCATAAACAACAATGTAGCTGAAATCCATTTTCATCTCTGCTGTAAATTAAAACACATCTCCATTGCTTGGACACTTATTACATGGTTATTATTGTTGCTAATCTTTTGAATTGTTTGTTGTCCAATGAGAACCATCTCATCACTCTTAAGGGTAAATAAGAAGAAAGAAGGTGCAAGTTTGAAGTTCTTAAAGAAGAAGAGGTGAAGATGGGACAAAATTAACTACCTTAAGTTAACAGAGTTAAAAGCAAGTGCTAGAGAGTTTGAAAATGTAAACCATATGGCTCTTGTCCAAAATTATTTCATTTTAAGGACGTACAATGTTAAAATGTGTAAACTAGATGGACCAAACATGTAATTCACTCTAATAATAAAAACGTAAACAGTTTGTATTGAGTTAAGACAGACAAATCTGAAAGAAAAAATCAACGGCAAGACCAAATAGCTACCGTAAAATAATATAATTATATAATAGTGAATTATATAATAAATTATAGTAGCAACACAAAACACTAAGAAATCATATCCAATTTCAACGATTTTACAATTTGTATTTTTGTGTTGCAATATTGTTAACCATGATAACTCAAATTTAAGTTCCGATATGCTATTATAGCCTCTAACTTTTCCGATGATGATACCCTGTGTCATACACATCGAATCATAAGATCACATATTTTTACGGTTCTACAATTTACATTTAAACAATGAAAAAAAATCGAAGATGGTAACATCATTCTATGGGAAACTAATAGAAATTGCGTTTTTCAATTCATTTCTTAGTCAATTCTTTTCTCAATTTTCAAAAATATCACTACCTTTGCAAGTTGTACCTCCTCCATTTATGGAGGGGTCAAAATGTACAAAAAAAACTTCCGAACATGGTCCGCAAGTGTAGGAATCAAATTTGTAAATTAGATAAAGGTCAGCAAGTGGCACTTCCGCTACTTGTAGAACCGTTGGGACTAATTTACATAATTGGTCCCTATACTTGCGAACCATGGTGAGAAACTTCTGTTTTTTACGTTTTGTTCCCTCCACAAGTTGAGGAGTTGTTATCTGCGGAGGTAGTGACTTTTTTAAAATATTGGAAAAGAAATGACTAAGAGATGAATTCAAAGCCTGAATATGGTTATTTTAATTAATTTCTCTTATTCTATGCACATAAAAAGAAAAGAAAATTTAAGACTTTAATTTTCGTCTTTGTAGTTTGTTAAAATTACGGTTTTTGTCTGTGTTTTTTAAATTTTCGCTCTCCATCATTTTGATTTGTAATTTATTGTTGTTTGCGGTGCCATTTGGTGCGATTTTAACTTAACACTAAAAGATTAACTTAACATGTTAAGCTAGCTTTTTTTTCCTAAAATTACTTTTGTCCTACAATTTTCAATCACGCTTCTCATTAAAAAATAATAATTTACCAGCATTTATAAATTAAATATTCTAATCAAATAATAATACTTTATTATTTTTAATATTTTTAAAGTTATTAAATATTGTTTTATGAATTTTTGAATTCATATGTTTATTTTATTTTAAATAATTAATATAGATTTTATTTTTTTGTCATTTTAAATATTTATCAAACGGTTTATTTTCATTCAAGTTTGCATCATCAACTTTGGAGTGCCTCAATTATTTAGGGAGAATCTAAAAAGTTATATAATGTAGGAGGAAATAAAAATAAAAATTTTGTTGCTTAAATTATTTTTACAGAACAAAAATCAAACAACAATTTATTTTAATTTATTTAAAGATATTAGTATTTAAAGATAAATTAATAGATTTAAAATTTAATGGATAAATATCAATCAACCCCAAAATGGAGTTGATGACTTGAGGTTTACCATTCATTTGGTTGAGTGGAAAATTATATTCATTGTTACTTATGCGTATATGTCAATGATAGTATTTTTTTTTTCTCCAAAGTCATATGTTTGATTCAATAATTTATTGTGACATTGCTTTTTGGTTATCAATCGTCCTTCTGGTTTTTTAAACTTTAGAAATTGTTATTACACTTTCGAAAACATGGAATTTTAGTGAAATTTTATAAACATGAGATCTAAAATTTCTATTGGATAGTCGGTATTTCATAAAAGTTATTTGGAATAATGTTTAAAAAAAAAATTTATAATTTTTTATATTTTGTTTTAAGAAAATATTTATAATAAATAGAATTTCATCTCATTCTAAATCCTAAGGACCAAACAAAACCATATATTTCAATTCCCTCCAATTTTAAATCCAAATCTTTCCATTAAATCTAAATCCCTTCAAAAGACCAATCAAGCTATCTATGAGTTATTCATATACCATGTCTATAAGTAACTTAGAGTATCCACAATGATGGAACCTTCAATAATGTCATTTGTTATATTTTTTTTTCTGTCACATTATTGACAACTCAACAAAATAAAAATCTCTATAAAACCCTACAATGTAGGTTCTTACAAAAACCTCACTTTCTTTATTTTTAATTTTTAAAATATATTTTTTGTTTATAGATTATTACATAAATTTAATATATGTATATGTATATATTACAAAAGTATAAAAAAATCGAATATAGTTTATTAATTTTCAATTTTTGACAACTAATTTTAATTAGTTAATTTATCTATTTTATTAACATATTTGAAAAACAATTAAAAGATAAACATAATTTTATACTATAATTAAAAAATTTGCAAAATTACAAAAAATATTAATTTTTATAAAAAATAACACTAAATAACAAATAATAATATAGATCACTCCGTCGTGATCTTAATTCGATCAAATATGTTTAACCAAGTCAAATTAGAGTGAATAATATAATGAGATAATTAAAAAAAGTTGTATAAAATTTTACAAAAACGAAATATAAAAAAAATTAAAAAAGTTATTTTATAATTATTGTTTTATATTTTTTTGTATCAATATTAATTTATATGTTTTATAGATTTATTAAATAAAAAAGTTAAGAAATAATAAAATAATAACATAAAAGAAAGGTATGTAAGAACTCGGGTTCTTATTCAAACACCTGTGTTCAAATAAGAACTTATGACTAGACAAAAATATTTGTCCCACACTGTAGGTTTTGTAAAACCCCGAGGAAGAACCTTGCTAGGAACCTCCATTGTGGATGTTCTTGGTACCCCAAACTATACATGCTCGCAACGCCCATTATTATCCTAGTCAAGTTCCTTTATTCGTTTTTTCTCTATATAGTGATTGGCCCAATTTCTATGCCCATCTTGATTTCATACGGAATGCCACATTTGATGAAAATCCAGTCCAGTGAAATGAGGGGTCCTTCTGAAAGTTCATTCCATCAAACCAAACGGACACTAAAAGGTTCGAGTCTTTCTAAGGCTATTGGAAGTTTCTCGATTGTGTTACAAGGTTCCATAAGATTAGTTAAGTTACACACAAATTAACTCGAACAACCATGATTAAAAATAAAATAAACCAACTGATAATAACCCTGGCTATAAATTAAACTTTCGTTATTAAATCATTTGAAACTTAAAGGAATAAATGGAGAAAAGGTTTTAGGAGGGAAATTTGTAAATAATAAATTTATAGAAAAGAATTTCAGATTAGACAACGGCATGAAAAGGCGTTGCTTGTTATTATGGGATGGAGACATAGAAAAAGATGAGATAATGAAGAAGAATCATAAACTTGGTCATAAAGGATGGGAAAGAAACAGTAGTTTATAAATAAAAGAGAAAATTATGTTTTTCATCCTTATAGTTTGTTAAAAATTATGGATTTTATTTTTGTGGTTATAATTCATTTATATTTTCAAGCCGAAAAACTATTTTAAAATATAAATGACTAAAATAGAAATGAATTATAAACCATAGAGAGAATAAAATAAAAGCAATAAATTTTAAATCAAAACGACGAAAAAAGTAATAAATTATAAATTATAAGAATGAAAATCGTTATTTTAAAACAATGAGGATGAAAATAGTAATTCTTAATAAAGCACAGGGACTAAAATCAAAATTTATTCTAAATAAAAGCTACGGCGCCGATTGCTTTGCGACATCTTAGGTACATAACTTTAAACAGCGACATTAGCGCCTCCTCTTTCCTCCTTTTAAGCATGAATAATATGCTGTTTGTTATCACCCAACACTCTCCCTCCTTTTAACCCTATTATTATTATTATTATTATTATTACCAATTGCTTATAATTTCTTTTGTTTATTTATCAAATTATAAAGTTAAATCAAACTAAACAAAGCTTAGTATATTGCACACATAAATAGGATGGTAGAATATATACAGATTTTGTTTCTACCTAGCCGCCTAGGGATGGCAAAAAAACCACACCCGATAACTGAACCCGATTTGACTGTGGAATCCCTGAGTTGACCGAGGATGAAGTTAGGGATGGGGAATCCTTGAATTTATAAGTCGGGGATGGGCATACCCTTTATCCCCGACCCCGAGTATTAATTATACATTTTTACGTATATATATATATATATGGTCAGATTCAGAGAAAAAATCTGAAGGTATGCACTAATGCATACCGGTAATTTGTAATATGCATTTGTGCACAGTGGCGGAGCTGGTTAACAAAAGGGGGGGGGGGTCCCAGGACCCTATTGAATATTTTTTATAAAAAATTATATAGGGTAAAAAATATCAAAATACTTAATTTAGCCTCTCGTCCCCCCAGTAAAAAAATTCAAGGGACCCCATCTTACCCGCAATTGACAAAAACACTAAAAAAGTCTCTTGAAATCAATATAAAAACCGAAAAAGTCCTTCGAAATCCACAAAAACACTAAGAAAACCCTTTAAAATCGACAAAAACACTAAGAAAATCCCTTGAAATCAACTACAAAACTTACAAAAATTTCCGAAACGCGTCGTATGACTTTACGCGCCTTCAATCTATCTTAATGGGACCCCAGTAGACAAAATTCCTGGATCCGCCACTGTTTGTGCATATGCACTAATGCATATATATGCATTGGTGCATAGAAAAAAAAACATGTTCAATCGCTTGTATGCGTTAGTGCATACTATCCAGATGGAGGGTTCCCATTGGTGTTCTTCAGTTTTCTTCTTTTTAGTGTTTTCTCTTGAACCTCTATCTCTCTCTCTCTCTCTATATATATATATATATATATATAATAATAATAATATATATAGAGAGAATGACAAAAGTTCAAATGTGAATTTAAATTTGATTGTGAACATGAGGACACATCACAACCATTGATTAAAAATCAGATGAATAAATTAAAGATGGAAACACACGGTGGCAATTTTGTAAATAACATGAAACATATGTCCATGACTTAGTGAATAATTAGCGCACAGGAGTATAGGAATATATTTAGAACAAGTTTGGACTGAATATTAACCATTATTCAGTCTGAATAATAGTTGACTATTTTTCACACTAAATATGAATTATTATTCAAACTAAATGTTATAAAAAAACTGAATAAAACTATATGTTTTAGTCTTAACCATTATTCAGACTGAATATTAACTATTATCCATACTGAATATAACTTGTTCTGAATATTAACTATTATTCAGTCTAAATATAACTTGTTCATGTTCAGTCTGAAGAATAGTTAACATTCAGCCTGAATAATAGTTAATAATGATCATAGTAGTCTTTTGTCTTCAACATTCGAATCACTTTCAGTATTTCATAGTTTCTGTTATTGAAATCAGTAACTGAATCATAATCAACAACAAAATCGACTCCTTGATCAACAATAAAAGTCGAATTCTCAATTGGAACAAAATCAATTGAATTTTCGATTGAAAGAAACAGATCGAGAGTTAGCTTCAAAAAACCGATTAATCGTTTAACAATGAAAAGAGTATGGATAATCGAGAGGAGAAAAAGAATCGGAATTGATCTCACAGAAATTAAGAAAGCAATCGAGCTGTGTTTATGTACGTGAATATGGAATCTGTTTAAAAAAAATTATGCCAAAATTGTCCCTCAAGCCGCATTTGAAGATCAATCTCAGATTTCATTCAGATCAAGGGCTGTGATTTGTCCTCATGTTCACAATCAAATTTAGGTTCATATTTAATTATTAGGTGTTATAATTGATATATTTGTCTTAGTTTGTTAGTAGTACTCTTATATTATATAAATTTTAAAATTAAATTTTTGGTGATTAATATTTTAACATTATATGTCTATTAAACGTAAAATTGACATTTATATACATAATAACCATTGTAAAGCGGGAAAAATCCTCGATTCCTCGATGTGGATCCCCATTCCTAGACGAGGATAGGGACGAAAATTTGTACCAGGACAGTCCTAGATTTTTTCTATACGGTGACATCATATAATATAGATAAAAAACACGGTTTTTACTAATGTTCAATATTGCTCGATGTGCTTTTAGCCTAATTTCACCGTTTCGAGAGATTTTTAAAGTTTTTTTTTGCTTGATTTAAAAAAATAAGTTTTTTCCTCGATTTCGAGGGACGTTTGTTTTTTTTTGGTTGATTTCAATAGTTTTTTTGGTGTTTAGGTTGATAGCTTCTAAAACAATATGGTTACATCTTTCATAAACGTAACTTTTTTAACCTTTCGACCAAAAAGTAATACGGTGGCACAATAAGGTCTGTCCATGTCTTATACCCCAACAGGGATGGGGATGAAGATTACTTATTGGGGATCGAAGATGCATGATGATTATAATCCCCAATACCTCCGACCCTGTTGTCATCTCTACCTCTACCCTAAGGGATAGTATTATTTACATAGGAAATTAGATAAGACAAATGTTTATAGTTATTTAGTAATATTTGTCATCCAAAATGTGAAATCTATAGTTAGGTTTTGAATTTTGATAGATACTAAAAGTATTATAAATAATATGATAAATAAATAAATAAAATACAAACCACAAGGTTGTGGCGTAGTGGTTGAGACTTCCGAGGTTGTGGTGAAATATCTCATCTGCCCAAGGTTTGAATCCAGACATATACAACAATTGTGGCCACTGAGTTTATCAGGACTGATGTTTTACAGTCATAATTTGCCGGAATTAGTCTAGACGTAACCTGAAACACCCTTAAAAAAAAATACACTTTTTATGGATATTTGTTTTTAAATGTTTGACCTAAAATTTGATAAATGCTTATTGCTTGTAATAATGGTATAACTTTGTTAGTTTAACTAGTCTATGTTCACAGAATTTGTTCTAAAACAATAAAACCCTCTCAAAGCTCTTAAAAGTCAAAACACCTAGCAAAATAAAGTAAAATGATTATCTTTTATCATTCAAATTATTTATCGGGCTATTAAAACAAACAAGTGTTTATCTTTAACCAAATAGAAGGCTTAATCTAGACATAGCTTAACACTACTCAACGAAAGACTTTTGCCTATTTCTCTGGAAAGTTATTGCTAAAGAGTCATTCCTCATAAAACTATCACAAAAGTTGGTGGGTAAATTGCTGGTGGGTAATTCAAATCAGTGACAGATTACCCAGAGATTATATGGGTGATCCATTGGTATTTTCTCGAAAAACATCGAATTTTACCGAACCATTAGTATTTTCTGAGTGATCCGTGAGTAATCACCGACAAAAATTTCCCTGAATAATTTTTACGGATGAAAGTCATTTGTTTTGTAATAAAAAGATAAAAAGAAATAAAAACCAAACAACCACTTAACCTCGTACTCCCATTTCTTCGGTACTCCAATATTTTGGAATCTTCTTCATTATTTTTTTGTTTCGCCGAAAGACATTCATGAAAGCACAAGAACATATATACATTTTTCGATGCAGAGTTTTAAATCCTCAACAATTAGGTCAAAAATCTGAACAAGTACTAGTCGGTGTGAAGGCCTGAAGGGTACTGAAAGATTTATAACTTCGAGGTAGCTGAACCGGTAAGACATTGATTTTCTTTCTATCAGTCACCAATCACTACAAAACAAATGACTTTCACCCACAAAAATTACCCAGAAAATTTTCAGTCGGTGATTACCCACGGATCACCCGGAAATACCAATGGTTCGGTAAAATCCGATGTTTTTTGAGAAAATACCAACAGATCACCCAGAGAATCTCTGGGTAATCTGTCACTAATTTGAATTACCCACCAAATTTTATGATGGTTTTGTGAGGAATCACCCTTTAGCAACAAATTTGTCAGGGAAAAATTCGTAGACAAAAGTTATTCGATTAGTAGTGAATTCAAGTGAGATCACTCGTTGTTTATCTGACCTCTAACTTCAGGACCAAATAAGCTTAATCGAGGTGTACACAAACCCAAACACCTACGGTTATCAGGAAAAAAAAACTCTAAGGATATATTTGATGATTATAAATCTTGTAGCACTTGATATAATTAATTTGATGGGTTTTTTTTTTGTCAATAACCAACATGATGTAAAAAAACCTAACATAACCGTCTTTGATAGGGAAACGGTTACTTTAGGGAAAAGTAATAGTATAACCACTAATTGAGGATGCTATTTGCTAATATAAGCAGGAAATGATACTTGATTAATAAACAATATAAAGCTTTTTCATAAAAGCCTTGATTTGCGTACATAGATTGGATTGGATTCCAATGGTAATACCCCTATAAAAAGGCACTCATTGTTCAACCCCAACCCACAAATTAAATCAACTAACTTCTTCTACTACTTACAAACAATATTTTACATATGGATTTCCCAAAGGGACCAACTTCCTTCTTCCATCTTTTCTTTTTGGCCATCTTGCTTTGGGGCAATGCTGCCCAAGCCAGCCAAAATTACAAGGATGCCCTTGCCAAATCCATCTTGTTTTTCCAAGGTCAGAGATCTGGGAGGCTCCCGACCTCCCAGAAACTCTCGTGGAGGTCTGTTTCGGGCCTCTCTGACGGTTCACTAGCACATGTACGTATTTCTATCTTGGTTATGTCTTCGTGTACTTGCTTCTGTCTGTCTTTTATGATTGTTGATATTTATTTTTAACTCTTTCCAAATTTTAACACTGTCTTTTGTATTTTTCAACTCCTTATAATGCTCCAAATTGTTTAAAGATTCTCTTTGTGCACTTTGCATAAGTCAAGGGTCTTTATTAACTCTTTTTCCAAAATTTAGCAATGTCTTTTGTATCTTTCAACTTCTTATAATGTTCTTTCTGTGCAATTTTTTTTAAATATTCTCTTTGTGCACTTGGCACAAGTCAGGGTTCTTCATTAACTCTTTTTCCAAATTTTAGGTCTGTCTTTTGTATTTTTCAACTTCTTATAATGTTCTTTCTCCTTAAATTATTTAAATATTCTCTTTGTGCACTTTGCACAAGTCAGGGGTCTTCATTAAAACAACTGCTTTATTCTGAAGCTGGAGGTCTGGTTTACGTACATCCCCCAAAACCCACCTCCGGCTGGGGTTTACTGAGTTTGTTTAATTTACTATATTTACATCTTAGCCCCCCAAGACTGTACCTTTTGCACTGGATTTATTGGGTATGTTTGGTTTGGTTAATATAATAGTATATGACCTTTGCAGGTGAATTTAGTTGGAGGGTACTATGACGCAGGAGACAATGTGAAATTTAACTTCCCGATGGCGTATACGATAACAATGTTATCGTGGAGTGCATTGGAGAACTCGAAGCCCCTTGGCCCCCAACTAGAAAATGTGAGAGAAGCTATTAGGTGGGGGGCTGATTACCTTATCAAGTGTGCTACAGCCACCCCAGGTGTACTCTATGTGGGTGTCGGAGACCCAAATACGGACCATAAGTGTTGGGAACGGCCAGAAGACATGGACACGGTTCGAACCGTTTACTCCGTCTCCCGAACCAAACCCGGGTCCGATGTTGCCGGTGAAACAGCAGCGGCTTTAGCCGCTGCTTCAATGGTGTTTCGGACCGTTGATAAAAAATACTCCAGGTTGTTGTTAAGAACAGCAAAGTCTGTGTTCCAGTTTGGTGCACAGTATAGGGGTTCTTATAGTGACTCCCTTGGTTCAGCAGTTTGCCCATTTTATTGTTCTTATTCTGGATATAAGGTTTGTGATTTTTCTTACCTTTTTTTACTATGTTTTCTTGTAACTATTTCTGTTTTTATGTTGTTGCTTATTTCTAACTGGTTTTCTTTTTCGAACCTTTTCCTTTTTCTATTTCCTTATTTTATTTCGCACACTTTTCACAATATATTCAGGCAGGGACGGATCCAAAAAATTATACGGTGACATCATATAATATAAACAAAAAATAATTAAAAAAACGGTTTTTGTCGACATGTGTTCATGTTTTTACCTACGTTCAATATTGCTTGACGTGTTTTTAGCCTAATTCCACTGTTTCGAGGGACTTTTTCTGTTTTTCAGTTGATTTCAAGAGTTTTTTTGGTTGATTTCAAGACTGTATTTGGTTGTTTTCAAGAGTTTAAGTGCATCCTTTTGAAGTTTCCAAAACGATACGGTTGCACAGCCAAAACGATACAATTACACCCTTCACGAACATAATTTTTTTTTACCCTTCGCTAGATAAATAATATGGTGGTCCGTGCTACCGTGTGAACCGCATCAGGTCCGCCCCTGTCGAGGGGATATACTTGGTTTGTTTGGTTTGATTACACCTGTGTTTAATGTGATGTTTTTTGTTTTATTAGGATGAATTGTTGTGGGGAGCTGCATGGTTGCTAAGGGCAACAAAAGATGTATCGTACCGCAAATTTATTAATTCATTAGGCGCTAATGATGCATCGGATATATTTAGCTGGGACAACAAACTTGCGGGTGCACGAGTTCTTCTGTCTAGGGTAATATAACTATACATATATATATATATTGACAAATTCTGACTTTTTTTTAAAAATTTGATTTTTATCTGTTTATTTTTGCTATTTAATTTTTATCTGTTTATTTTTGGTAGGGAAGTTTGGTTGCAAATGATAAGTCATATGAGCCATTCAAACAACAAGCTCAGGATTTCATGTGCAGAATTCTACCCAATTCCCCTTCTTCCACTACACAATATACTAAAGGTACAACAATACATTAATAAACACAAACAACTACACAAGATTATATCACTACAAATTAAACAAATTACTTTTACTCACAAAAATTATCAAAGAAAATTTTCGTTGATAATTACCGACTTATTACGCAGAAAATATTAATGGTTTGGTACAATCCAATGTTTTTCAAGAAAATACTCATGGATACCCTGGAAATGTCTGGATAATCTGTCACTGATTTGAATTACCCACTAACTTTTGTAACAGTTTTGTGACGAATCACCCTCTAACGACGGATTTTCCAGGAAAAAGTCCATAGATAAAAGTCTTTCGGTTATTAGTGTATATATACTAAAGAATTGTCTTCTTGCAGGGGGCCTAATGTTTAAACTAAGTGCAAGTAATCTTCAATATGTGTCATCCATAACCTTCTTGCTCACCACCTATGCCAAATACATGAAATCAGCAAAAACCACCTTCAATTGTGGCAATATCTTGGTCACCCCAAATACCTTAATTAACCTTGCAAGGAGACAGGTATGTATCTTCTTCTTCCTTTTTTTTTCTTTCTATTTTGGGCTCTTTTCGCAAATAATTTAACGGGGTTTCATATATATCTCTGTTTTCCTTTTATCATAAAAAAACACTTAACGTTAATTTCTATATATGTTTTTTTTAGGTTGACTATATATTAGGAGACAACCCAATGAAGATGTCTTATATGGTAGGATATGGATCAAATTATCCGCGAAGAATTCATCATCGAGGGTCCTCATTACCCTCAGTATCCACTCACCCGCAATCTTTTGGGTGTGAAGGAGGTTTTCAACCATTCTACTATACCTCTAACCCGAACCCCAATATACTAACCGGAGCAATAGTGGGAGGTCCAAATGAAAATGATTTCTACCCTGATGAGCGAACCGACTACAGTCACGCAGAACCTGCTACATATATTAATGCAGCTATAGTTGGGCCTTTAGCATACTTATCTGGGAGAGCTTAAGATTATATATACATTTAGAGCTCCAAATTAATTATATGTATGTTGTATTAAAATCTCATGTATCTGCCACCCAAAGGAGTAGGTAAGAATACAAGTATTTTAAGGTTGTAACAATTAATCATGGTTTCCACCATATATAAAATTAAATTAGCATGTCCCTTTAACCCAAAAGCAAAATTAGCATATTAATTAAATAACTTGGTCTATTGGTCAACTTGTATACCAATTGATGGTCAAAAAGACGTAGCTTTGAATCTATAGACCCAATAAAGTGAATCTAACTTAGAATAATATATTTATTAGGGAAAATCATGAAACTAGCCATTTTCTTGGCTCAAAAATTCACGAATTAGATGTTTTTTAAGAAATTATCCGAAAGCTTGTAAATATGCAAATCTGTGTAAATCAGCTAATTGGTTTATCGAATTTGCTCATACGTTTTCTGTAAGACGATGAACCATATCGTAGCTGAAAAAACAGAGATGTGCTTTATGGGACATATTTTGCAAAGAAAATCTATAGAATTCTTGTTCATGATAAGTTTAAAAGAAAACAACTATTTGACGAATTTTGAGCCAAAAATGGCTATTTTATCCCTTTATTTTTGGTAAATACCACTATTAAAATTCAGAGTTTCACCTACAGATATTCCAATGTAAAATTACCGACCGATTTTCGGTTCATCCAAAAAAAGAAAAAAATAACTTTTGTTGACTTCCGCAACAAATCCGCCACTGAATTTTTCTTAAAATAAAATTAGAGTAAATTATGGTTTGGTCCCTTTGGTTTGCTGCTTTTTATGAAAATGGTCTATGAATTTCGTTTATTACGGATTAGGACTCGACCTTTGTCATTTTGTAACAGAACGGTCCATCGCACAAACGGCCGTCCAGTTAGTCCATTAACCTTGTGGGCATTTCATCCTTTTTTTTTCTTTAGTCGAGGGACCAATTTCAAAAAAATCTCACAAACCACAAGGACCAAATCCGTAATTAACTCTAAAAAAGTTTTAAAAAAACTGTATACTTTAAGTCTATTACATTAATTACTTATTATACTTTAATATATATAATTAAAAGTTTAATTTTAATATGCAATATTTTTTTTATTTCTTACACACACATACATATATATATATATAGTAAGGCTTAGGAAAAATGATATCTATTAACCATCAAATTAATTGATTCAACAGATATGATTTAATGAACGTGTACAACAATATTTTTAAATTAAAAAATTCACTCCATAGTTTTTCATTTGAAAAACGAAATATAAACAAAACCCAGCGAAATAACTTATTCGCAAAAAACAATGGTATTATTTGAAGAGTTGAACTTCAATATATACACACATACACACACACACATATATATATAGGGGACGTATCAGTTGCAGCCTTAGTAATCTGTACAAATATTGCAACATCAATCTTAGCCATCCATAATTTAATGAATAAAAATAATTAAAGTAATAATTAATTAATTAGTGAGGGTAGTATAGTAATTATGTAATATATATAATATTTAAAAAGATTTAATATAATTTTCTAATATGCAAACAACATATTTGATGGAAATCTTATTAAAAACAAAAAGATTACCATGATTTGATTGAATTTATACTCAGTATTCATATTCACCGGATATCATATAAAAAAGAAAAGATTCTCCAGAATTAGGTTGGAAATGAAGATGAATGTGAAACCGATATGAAGACGGTGATTCACGAAATTAAGTTTCATGATTCCTGAAACTGATATGAAGATGAATGCGACTTCTGGATTTCTGAAACCGATATGAAGATGAAGATGAAGATAAATCTTGAATATGAATATGAATACGAATACGAAGATGAATACGAATATGAATATGACTATGAATATGAAGATGAAGATGAAGATGAATCTTGAATATGAATATGAATATGAATATGAATATGAATATGAATATGAAGATGAAGCTGAATATGAATACGAATACCAATATGAATATGAAGATGAAGATGAAGATGAAGATGACGATGACAATGAAGATGAATCTTGAATATGAAGATGAATATGAATATGAATATGAAGATGAATATGAATATGAAGATGAAGATGAAGATGAATCTTGAAGATGAATATGAAGATGAAGATGAATCTTGAAGATGAATTGAATCAATGATTCTCCTCTTTTGAGTCGCCGTAGAATTAGGGTTTTAAATTTAGAATGAATCTTCTTGATTAACCGATATATGTTTGGCAATCTTTTAGATGAATGTAATTTGACCATTATGCCCCTGTTCACTTAATTTAATTATTTCCTAAATTCTAGAACTTCTGATTATTTACGATATTGCCACTGTGAACGAAATTTTAATCATAGCCGTAGATCACTAGAATATGTGGTCAAGATGATGGTTGTAGATTTTGTAAGAAATACTGAGGTTGTCCTTGAAACAGAGCCTATATATATACATATACGTACGTATAATTTTAAAAATATAACATTTGTGAAATAGAAGCTTAATCATTTGACAACTGTAAAATTTGTAAGATTCGTGAGAACTTCTACCTTAAGTTTACGTACGTATGTATGTATAAAAATTATATCAACATGGATATTAAATTAAGGCAAAAAATATGATTTTTTAGAAATAATTATTTTGCTAAATTTTTGCTCAATAAAAAAAGGAATGAGGTTTTATTAATTTAAAAATATTGTTTGTAAACGTCCATTTAATCTATTTGTTGAATCAGTTAATCTAATGTTTGATAGATATCATTTTTTTTTCCTGAACTTTACTATATATATATGTATATATATGTGTGTACGTAATATATATATATATATATATATTTGAAAAAAAGATATTACATGTTAAAATTAAATTTAAAGTGTAATAGTTAATATACATATTAAAGTATAATAATTAATTAATATAAGGAACTTAAAGTATAATTTTTTTAGATTTAATTACTGATTTGGTCCCTGTGGCTTGTGTATTTTTACGAAATTGGTCCCTTTAATAAAATAAAAGAAAGTGACGAAAATGCCCTCAAGGTTAACAGAGTAACTTAACGGAGGGACCATCCTGTTACAAAATGACAAAGGTCGAGTCCTAAGTTGTAATAAATGAATTTTAGGGACCATTTTCGTAAAAACACCAAACTACAAGAACTAAAACCGTAATTTACTTTAAAAATTAACGAAGTATTTGTTTATATAAAAAATCCACCCCAAAAATGGGTCTAAATTTAAAGGAAATTTTTTAAAAACACTATGTTCGGCAACCTAGTTGATAAGTTAGCTGATGACTGATAAGCTAGCTGATGATTTATAAGTTAGCTGGTAGCTAATAAGCTAGCTGATGAACAAATTATGTTTGGCAAAAGTAGCTGATAACCATTTAAATGACTAAAAAAGACATCTTGAAAAAATAATAATTAATATTAATGAGGGTATAATCGGAAAAGATGACAAAAAGCTTCTCATAAGCTACTCAAAGTAGCTTATCAATAAGCTAGCTTATAAGTTAGCTTATAAGTCAGCTTATGTGCATCCAAACATGTACACTGAAAATAAGCTAGCTTATAAGCTAACTTATAAGCTAGCTTATTTTTGCCAAACAATGCCTTAACCAACTTCTTCATTTTGAATAAATTAGTCCCTAAACTTTTTTTTAATAAAAAAAAATCATTAAACTTTCCCATTTTAAATAATTAAATTCAATGAAACTTTCCTTTAAAAAAATCCAATGAAACTTTCTCATTTTGAATGATTAAGTCACTAAATATTTTTTTAATAAATAAACAGTGATACTTTTAAAATTGGTTGTCTACATCTTTTTAACCCAAAAATATTAAGTTACATGTAACTGCCTAGCAAATGTTCGATGGTTATTTTTTAACTAAATAAATTTCAGGGTCTAAATTATGCAAAATAAGAAATTTAATAGTTTTTTCTTTTAAAAAAGCAATCCATGAACTTAATCATTAAAAATGAGATGTTTAAATTATCGACGATAATCCACCATTAATTTAATCATAATTATTAGTTTGCTTAAAAAAAACCAAATGAACCCAACCAACTTTTCTATTTTAAATGATTTGGTCCCTAAAAAAAAATTAAGAATGAAAAAAACCATTAATTTTTTCATTTTGAATGATTAAGTTTCTGTACTGTTTTATTGAATGAAAAAAATCCATTAAACTTTCTAATTTTGGTTGATTAAGTCCTTCGACTTTTTTAAATAAATAAATGTTGGTCCCTAAGGAGTCTACAAGAATGTATAAGTATAGAAACAGTTTGTAAAGGGGTGGCGGGGATGGATACAAAGTTACAAACACAACTTTTTAAGTTTTTAAATAAGTTTATTGAGATAAACAAACTTACAGGTTACAAGCAGAATAAGAACAAAGTTAAAAACCTATTCTATTACAACCTAAGAATCACTAAGTAATTTGATGCACAAGATATAGAAGAGAGTATATCAGAGGATCGAGAAAAGAGTTAAGCATGCATGAAGATGAAGAATGAGTTTTTCATCTATTTATACCCACTGCATTAAATGTAAGTCAGAAGGTACATGCCATGTGTCAAACATCTATTTGAGGATTGTCCTTTATTCATAAAGCAAAAATACTTTTAGCCAAATATGAACAGTGACCCTATCAGAGTTGGTAAGCACGTGGGAGGCAATAAAGTATCTTCGTACGTACTTTCTAACAAGGTATGGGGGTTTGATATTTGTGCATCGAGGATAAGATCAACTTTGATCTTGCCGAGTAAGCTTCATTTGATCGATGATACTTGAGGATTCAAGGATGAATCTTTCAAGTATCACCGAGGCATACACAAGATCTCACACTTCTTCTAAACGAACGTTACTATCACAAAAACGCTTCAGATCACGAGCTATCCGTCCCTATCTTCAGTTAGGTCTTCGACTGTCCCTGAAGGGTCTTTTGGTGTGAATGTTGTCTTCGGATCTTCTAAGTTCAGATAGTGTTCTTGATGAGTTCAGCGGTCATTGAGTGTAATCAGTGTTTGCTCTCGCTGAATATAAACAGTAACATGAACTTGGATTTTCACTAAGTATATAGAGAAATCATAATCAAATCACTGAAGGAGATTGGATCAACAATCTCCCCCTATTTGATTATGATTAAGCAATATAGGAAGTTTGCTTGAAAGAATAAGTAAAGCCATAAGATTTTCAAAGTAAAAATTAATCCTAAGTACTAATCTGTGATATCTTTTTCAGCTTATTCACTATCTGAATTGAGTTTCATTTATAGGAGCATGAAAACACAATTTTTACAAGTGTTTTTAACTAGAAAAACATATTCAGTGATAAATGTAAGAAGGAAGGTTATCAGTGAATCAAAGGATTATGTTTTTAGGACTCATAAATTCCTTGTCCCTTATTATTGTTTTAGGGATCTTTTCAGTACATGATGGAGTAAAGTACTTCATTGAATTTCATTAATGGATAATTTGAAGAATTACATCAGAAAATAAAATTACAATAATGAGTAAAGTACTATATACTGAATATTACAAAGGAAACAAAACTTAGGATCTAGAGTCTTGAAAAAAAGTGATTAGCTGCTTTCTTCTTTGTATCTCTTTCTCGATTCTTCTTCTCTGAAACTTGAAGTGATCATTCTCATCAGTGCAGTAGTAGTAGAGAATCTTGAGAAGTTTTGATGAAGCGATAGTGATCTCTTTATTTATGAGAAACCTTGTAACTCCTTTGTTATGAAGAAAGACCATCCCTTGCTCAGGTTTGCCAATTATTTCATTGTCTTCATATTTTATATCCGAAGGAAGGGAGGTATGAGCATGGAAATGTTAGGGATTACAAGGTGAGCGAAGAGGCTTTCAATATCAAATTTTGTCTCATGTTCATTTCTGGATTCTTCAGTGTCAGATTTGTCTTTCTTATTTTTGGATTTTGTTGGGAGAGGAGGTACCTTTACATACTGAGAGATCCTTTCCAGAAGCCGATTCAGGTGATCTTCTACAACGCCTTTGAATTGTGACTTGGATTTTTAATGCAATCTCTGATTTCTAGCCATTCAGAGAATCTATATGTAACATCCTCAAATCTGGAAAGAGCGACTAATTTAAAATTTCTAATATTACATCAATATATAACTTTCCTCAAACCATAATTAGTAATAAACCTCTATAACAAACAAATCAAGTCTTATACAAGACCTACATATGGTTGGGTGTTACTAAACCAATAAGAGTCGCTATCTCCGAATGCGGAAAACGTCACCAAGAGTCTAATCTTTATCGTGTCATTTCCTAGCACTCAAGTCCACGCGTGTCGTTAGTATCCACCCCAACGATAACCTGATGCACATGCCGACAAAGAAAAAGGGTTAGGCTTAACCCCTAGTGAGCTCAAGAGTTTTATAACATATTTATAATTGATTTGAAACCAAAAGATTTGCTTGATAAAATATAATTCTCAAAGGAAATAATGTCACACCCTGCTATAGCGGAAACACGAGGTACGACAGTTCTAGGTTTCACAACAATAGGAATATAAACACCAACCACACATATATAATTAAAACGTAGAAGTTTAAAGTTTAAAAGTTTACAACCCGACTACTTGAACTTTAACAACAAATTACATCAATTTGGATATATAAAATGTCTTGATTGGTGTTCCACAAAAATAAGCTAAGCTTGATCGGTTACCTTCTTATTTTTCTGTAAAACATGTTAAAACAGAAGGGTCAACTACAAAGAGTTGATGAGTTCACAGGTTTTGCAAATGCACAAAACATTTTATATGCAAGGTATAAAAATAGCGAATCGAATGTCCGCATCATCTTTAATATTTTAAAGTTTTATGAGCAAAAATACAAAATTACCATTACACATGATATATAAATATGGAGCCACTACTAAGCCTACTCGACATTCTACGCCCCACGAACTACCTAAAGTCCACATGGGTAGAGCATTCTTAATTGATAAAGTGCACCCCTGCTTGCCAGTTAGGTGGGTATGTCAGCCAAAATGCGCTATCCACAAATATCATCGGCTCATTTAGAGTTAAATAATAGTGTACCACGGGGACTTTACATAACTCAACATATCAATTTTTTGTGTAACATAAATTTGCTCATCATAATGAATTATATGCTTTTCATTAATCAAGATAAATCAATTCAATTTCCTTTAAAACATCATGCTTTACACCCCAAAACGTATAAACATTTAAAAGAGGGGCCGTGAATACTCACCTTATAGCAAAAGCTTCCAAATAGATACACGAGACGTCCGCTAGACGGCCTAACGCTTTCCTAACAAAGCAAAGTACCCAAATGATCACTTATATGTCTAACAATTACTATGAAAGTGCTTATAAGTCCTTATATGTCCAACTTGGTCTACTATTGTCCTGTTATACATAATGCACATATGCTCTTTATTATGATATAAATTATTCCGAAAAGTAATGTTATAATCCTTCAAGTGATCAAAGTTCATGAAATCAACAATTCCAGAATGTTCACTTTTGGACAGAAACTAATGGTGCTAAACATGATCAAATTACAATGACATCCAAAATGAAATAGTTTCTCATCTTTTTATATGTGATACATTACTGAGTTAAGGTCATTTTGACCAAATTTCATGCAATTTGGACATGTAATAATGGTTCAAATAATTTATACAAAAGAATGTATCATAGCAAGAAGGGAAGATTACACCCTGTTGGTAAAACAACCATTTGAGAAGTTATACTAAATGTTTTTCCGAAAATCCAGTTGGATTATAAACAAAACACATAAAGGAAACTTTTAAGATAAGAATCACTCATTTTGAATGAGTTATGAGGAAGATATAGCACCACAAAGTTGCATGCACACATCTGTCATTAGTTGACAGATTGCACACTTAACTTTAATAAATTGGTTAATTCCAGAAGAAAAATCAAGTAATTTGGATGAATATTCAAAGAGTTATGGTCGTTCAAAGTAGGGTTTACCTACTGTTGAACTTCCAGATGCACATCAAATTTGTTATGAGCATTTGGGGGGTCAAAACTCAATGTTTTTGAGTGAGACCAATTGGATTAGAACCCCAACTCAGCAAATAAACTTTTAGAAAGAAGATTCATGATATTTGAACATATTATTTGCAAGAAATGGACGATTTATGCACATGCAATAAATCTGTCAGCACCAAAAACCACCATTGTTGTTCAAAAACACATAAAATCATGATTTTTACCTATTTTATTGAGTTTTATTGTTTGGATCATAGATTACCACCACTATATGAACATTTTTACATGTTTTTGGTGTATAATCTCTCCATAAACTCAGAAAATTTTAGAGGTTAGAAGAAGAAGACTTAAAATGCAAGAACAAGTGGGTTTTCACCCAAAAATGGTAAGAAAATGAAGAAGATGATGTTATTACTTACTTGGATGATGAAGGAGACTCAAAATCTTCAAAAATCTAGTTAAAATGTTGGATTTGTTGGTGAATGTTGACTGGAACTTAAAGGAGAAATGAGGGTTTTTGAAGAAGTCCCTTGAGTTTTAGAGAGAGAGAAGAGAGAAATTTAAAATTTTCAACATACAAAATGAGAAGTAAATGGAAAGAAAATGTATTTATATGTGGGGAGATAGGGGAGGCCAGCCATACTAATGGGCCCCACTCCAAACAAGAATTTAAAAAAAAAAAAAAACTCAAGCCCAAAACTGATAAAAATGTCATTTTTCTCAATTTTGGCATTTTTTTCCTCAAAATGTAAGTCCAAAAGTGATTAAATTCTATAAAAATAGAAATTTTATATTTTAAATACTAAAAATATATACTTTATATAAATTGGGTATAAATTAGAGCATTTGGCACTATATAGGACGTTTCGGCCAGTTATGGGTCGGAACCGGACTTTCTAAGCAGCTACCGGAAACTCTAGAAATTTTTCGGCCATTCTAAGCCAACTAACTTCTATTCTTATATTTAATCTATATTAACACTAATAAACTTAATAGGAACTAACCCGGAAGCTCGAATTTTGACAGTTGTCACAAATGACCTTATTATAAAAGCAACATCTTTCCCCAAATACAATAATTTCATAAATAAAAGCTTTAAACCAAAATGACATTAGAAGTGAAAGTTTTAACTAGAAATACTCATTTAACGTGATACCAAATCCCAACACTCACACGATCATGAATAAGTTTATAAACGTAAAGATAGAAACATAGCTTTGACCATATTTATAAACCATTAACCCACACTTATTTTTGATAGGATTTAAAACATCCGAAGATGACGGGGGAGACCCGATTTACCACTGGTCGTGACGGAACACAAGGTAGGCCACGAACCAATGTTATAGGGCGGCACATAAAGGTCTGATAGCCATTAACATCAACCAAATCCCAGTTTATTTGTCATTTGTACCCATTAGCTCAAGCCTCAAGAAAGCAATGTTATAGAACGGTACATAAAGGTCTGGTAGCCATTAACATCAACCAAATGCTAGTTTATTTGTCATTTGTACCCATTAGCTCAAGCCTCAAGAAAGCAATGTTATAGAGCGGTACATAAAGGTCTAGTAGCCATTGACATCAACCAAATCCTAGTTTATTTGACATTTGTACCCATTAGCTCAAGTCTCAAGAAAGCAATGTTATAGAGCGGTACATAAAGGTCTGGTAGCCATTGACATCAACCAAATCCTAGTTTATTTGTCATTTGTACCCATTAGCTCAAGCCTGAAGAAACCAATATAATAGAGCGGTGCATAAAGGTCTGGTAGCCATTGACATCAACCAAATCCTAGTTTATTTGTCATTTGCACCCATTAGCTCTAGCCTCAAGAATTGCACGCAAAAAAAAACCACAATGCATATTTCGATAGAGTGAAAGGATAGTGTTGGGTCACCGATGTTTTGGTGATGAACCACCTTCCTTTGTATGATTGATTTTTTACAGGTTCTTTTGAAGGCCTGAAATATGCTTCAAGTATTGAAAAGTCAAAGACTATTCAATCAAGGGTTGTACATCAAAAAGTGGAATTTTGGATGTACCAACTAACTTCAATATTCAAATCATTTTGCCAAAGTCAAGATTGGGTCATCAATATAGTGGGTCACCGATGGTACACTTAAAAGTCATCAAAAGTACTAAGGACATCAATACAAGATGAGGTCATCAAGTTTGAAGTCATGGTCACCGACACTATAATCTTGGTCACCGAAATTGCAGGTATATTTTCTAAGGCTGTGATATCAAGTCACAAGTTCAAGGGTGTACACTTTCAACACTCAGTGAAAAATGAAGTTTATCAAGAAAAGTGTACACTTATCAATTCCAGCCTTACAAGGTATCCACCGATGTGATACATAGATTCATGTATCACTTAGCAATTTTCAAGAGATAAGTTCTTGACTCACAATAGATGCAAGACACGTGAGCCAGCAGAACTTGGGCATCAAGCCTTAAATAAAGACATTCTCTTTTATTCTTTATAAAAGGAATATTTGTCTTTTAGCTAAAAGGTTTGATGGGACTTCACAGAGCATGAAGAAAAGAAGATAAAGTTATCTGACATTACGTGCTACAAGGAATGGTTCATCCATTATTCTAGTACAAAGGGAGTGGTCTCTTCCTCTGTCCAGCAGATACACTTCCAGCTAATGAAACCTTGACAGCTGTCCACATGCATCCCATGCATGGGCACTATAAAAGGAGATGAAGTCCTTCCCAGAAATCTCACGCTTTCAACAAATCTTCTATGTGATAATTTGTTTGACTCCGGGAAAGCTGTGTGCAATAACAGTCTAGTTTTAACTTCCTTAGTGTATAAGTTAATTACTGTTATCTGTGTGTTTAGTTTGATAGAATAGTGTGTCTGTTCTTTTCCGCATCAAACTTCCTGTGTGTAAATTTTTGATATTTATATTAAAAAATTTAAAAAGAGTATATTCTGTGTGTTTTATATTCAACCCCCCCTTCTACAAAACCCTCACTTGGTTAGCCATCTCTCTTTGGGGACTAACAAGTGGTATCAGAGCAGTTGGTTTAATTTCAATAAACCAGATCTGTGATGGCTACTACTTCAAATGTTGATGGTACTCTGCAGACCTCCTCTAGTAATACATATGATTTAGGATCCTTGGCCAAACCTCCAAGGTTCAACCCAAGTAACTTTGGGTTATGGAAAAATCGCATGTTATTATTCTTGGAAGGGATCGATTGCAGGTATCCCAACATTCTCAGTGAGGGACCTATTGTTCCTAAAATATGGGCTCGCTTTGGCCCTCAAAAGGACGCTGAAGGAAAGGACATAGAGTCAGATGATGAAAGAAGTGAGAAAACTGGTAGATATATCATCAAACCTTCAAACAAATTTAGTGAAGATGATAAACGCCTAGTTGCTCTAGACACTAAAGTCAAATCTGCTCTTGCTGTATCCCTTCCTGATGAAGTGTATCACTCTCTTCTTAACCTTCCCACTGCTAAAGATATGTGGGATACTTTGAGTGTCTTATATGAAGGCACCAAAGAAGTCAAGAAATCTAACAGGGTCTGTCTTGTTAGAAAGTATGAACTTTTCTCCCATGAAAAAGGAGAATCTCTCTCTACCTACTTCAATCGTTTTAACTGTCTTCTCAATGATCTCAAAGTTCTTGGACGAGTTTATGATAATGAAGAAGTTCTCTGCAAGTTCATGGATTGTCTCCCGGACACGGGAAACTATCTGTACTTGCATCAAGCAAACCAATGACTTAGAAATAATGCCTTTAACTGCTCTCTATGGAACTCTTCTCCACTATGAACAAACTAAGAACCAGAGAAAATCTCTTATAAAGGATATCAAATCCTCCTCTGTTGCTTTGATAGGTGATTCAAAATCTTCTTCTTGTGTTCCTAGAATCACCTATCCTTCTTCTGATTCTGAAAACGATATTAAGGAAGACTCTTCTCATCTGTCAGATGCATACTATAGTGCTGCTAATGATGAAGGAGAAGAATCAACCATTGACATACTTTCTGATAGTATGGCAATGATTGCTGGAAACCTTAAGAATAAAAGACTTTCTTCAAACCGCTCTAAATTTAATAGAAAACATTTTTCTCAAAAATCCTCTTCTGATAAAGCAAATGAAGAATGCTTCAATTGTGGAAAGAAATGTCATTTTGCTTCTGAGTGCAGATCAAAAGCTTCTTCTCTCAAACCTTCTTCTTCTTATGGCCATGACTTCTCAAAATCAGCTTCTAGGAAGCATGAAGAGAGAAATAGCCAATCCTCTAAAGAAAATTCTGAATCAAAAGAAACCTCTAGATATAAGAAGTACAAAGCTAAATACAAGAGGGAAAAAGAAAGAAACCAAAGTAAAAGTAAAACTTTGGTTGCTGAGACTCATTGTTGGGAGGATGAGCAAACCTCTGAGAGTGAGAGTAAGTATGTCACAAAATGCCTCATGGCCAAAATCGATGAGCTGGAAGACATGGAAAGGTCACTCTACACTACCCTTGTATCTGCTGAGGGATCTACTTCAGGAACAAAGCCCTAGGTACATCCCTTTACCTTTCTCTCTGATGATCAAAAGGTTGATACCTTTGATTCTTTAACTATTGACTTTTGCAATTTAAAGGATCAAAAGAAAAAGGCTGTCATGCACATTAAATGTTTAAATGATCAACTTCTATCCTGTTTTTCTAAACTCAAGGACTTTGACAAAATGAAAGCTGATCTAGAAAACCTAAGATATCTAAATGACAGTCTTTCTGAAGAGAAAACAAAGATTTCCAATACTCTTGAAAAGGAACAAGAGGTTCTTTCTAAGTGGACTAAATCTTCAAAAAATCTAGAAAAGATTCTTCTAGATCAAATCTCTTGTAAGGACAAGTCTGGACTTGGTTATGGAAAAGATGATTCTCAACCTTCCGACCTTCCACTTCCATCATCCGAGTGTCAAGGCTTTCCTGCTGGTTTCTTCTTTGATGACGATGATGATCTTTTAGATTACTCATCTGAGGATTCTACTTCTGTCCATTCAATAGATTTGTTAGATATGCTAAAAGTAGAGTCCAATGCCAAAAAATTTGGAGTCTTTGTTAAAGCTAAAGAACCCTCTCCTGAGTCTTCAAAAGTTTCAAATCTTCCAAGCTCTTCTTCTTCTTCTCCCAAACCTATTCAAAGACTTTTAAATTCTCTAAGTCTTCATGAGTCAAGATACTCCCAGGAGCAGCCGTCAAATGTTGCTGAGTATCCTTCTCCAAAAAGATTTTCTCCTCAAAAGAAAATTTTTTCTAAATCAAAATTTTCATCTAAAAGGAAATCTCAAATAGTTACTGATCTTATTCCTCGGTCAGTGAACTTGAAGAAATCAAGAAATCCTGGTAAAGGTATCCTTGGACCAAGACCAGGTGTCGGTCACCCCTCCTCTTCTCAGTCATCAACTTCTGTCCGAAGTTTTGATGATATGGATTTTAAAATGGCCTTTTCTTTAAAGAAGTGCTATAATTGTGGCAATACTCTTCATCTTGCTAAAAATTGCCCAAAAGATTTGGATCTTCGCAAAAATAAAATGCCTTCTAATCCCAAAGGACCCACCTCAAAATGGGTACCAAAAGTATAAATTTGTTTCTGGGTGCAGGTACCAAACAAAGATCACATATGGTACATGGACAGCGGGTGTTCAAGACACATGACTGGAAACAAACTTCTTCTCTCCAACTTCTCAAAAGAAAAGGGACCTACTGTTTCCTTTGGAGGAAATGGAAAAGGGGTCACAAAAGGATATGGTACCATATCAAATGGAACCATCACTTTCTCTAGAGTAGCCCATGTTGAAGGGCTAATGTACAATCTTCTAAGCATCAGCCAAATATGTGATTTGGGCTATAAGGTCATGTTCCAGCTGTGTGTGTGCTTGGTCTTTGATGCACATAATAAGATTGTACTAGCAGGAACTCGACTGAATGACGTATACATAATCAACATGAAGGAAAGTGCAATAGGAGAAGCTGTGTGTCTCCTCTCTCAAGAACTAGCCAAACAAAGTTGGCTGTGGCATAAAAGGTTCTCTCATCTAAACTTTAAAACCTTGAACAAACTTTCCAACAAGGAGCTGGTTGTTGGAATGCCAAAAATAGTTTTTGAAAAAAAAAGCTGTGTGGAGCATGTGAAAAAGGAAAACTCACCAGAACTTCCTTTAAAACAAAACAATGCTCGTCTATCTCTCAACCTCTACAAATGCTTCACATGGATCTGTGTGGTCCAGTAAGCACACCCAGTCTGGGTGGTAAAAAGTATATGCTAGTAATCGTCGATGAATTCTCTAGATATACTTGGTTGTTCTTTCTAAAACACAAGAGTGATGCTGCTGAAGAAATCATCAGGTTTACAAGAAAGATTGAAAATTTGAATGGTAAACTGGTGAAGTCCTTCAGAAGTGATAATGGCACAAAGTTCAAGAATGCTACTCTGGAAGATTTCTTTGACCTAAAAGGAATCTCTCAGAACTTCTCTGCTGTTCGTACTCCTCAACAAAATGGTGTTGTTGAAAGAAAGAATAGAACATTGTGTGAAGCTGCAAGGTCAATGCTGAGTGAATCCAAGTTGCCAACCTATTTTTGGGCAGAAGCAGTTAACACTGCATGTTTTACTCAAAATAGGTCTATCATAGTCAAAAGGCATGAAAGACTCCTTATGAAGTTTTCCATGGTAGGAAACCTGCAGTTGACTTCTTTCATGGGTTTGGCTGTGCTTGTCACATGCTAAATGACAGGGAACAACTTGGAAAATTTGATCCAAAGTCTGATGATGGAATTTTCATGGGCTATTCTCTCTCCTCAAGAGCCTTCAGAATCTTCAACCTAAGAAGACAATGCATAGATGAATCCATGCATGTGAAGTTTGATGAGTTTGAAACTTCTTCATTATCTTGTGATGAAGAAGAACTAAATCTATGGATAAACTCATGTGTTGGTGAAATTCCATCCTCCTCTCAATCCAATCCTCCAGATCAACAAGATAACAACCTTTCTCAGCCTCCCATAAACACCATCTCTTCTTCAGAACCTTCTCTTTCTTCTCCACCTCCTGAAACTAACTCTACAGAAGACCTTATCCACCAAAACACCATATCTCCCACTAATCTACCTTCACCATCTCAAATCTCTACCTCATCCTCTTCTCTACCTCCTCCCTTACCTCCTGCATAAAGTGGACCATGGATCATCCAATAGATCAAATCATCGGTGATCCACAAGTTGGGGTAAAAACAAGAAGAGGCATAAGCAATCTGTGCTTATACGTCAACTTTGTTTCTATTGTTGAGCCTAAGCTGATAAATGAAGCCCTAACTGATCCTAGCTGGGTAATTGCCATGCAAGAAGAACTCTCACAATTTGAGAGAAACAAAGTCTGGAAGTTAGTTCCTCGTCCATCAAACAAAACTATTATTGGAACAAAGTGGGTGTTTCGAAACAAGATGGACGAAGAAGGAACTGTCATAAGGAACAAAGCAAGGCTAGTTGCTCAAGGATATCGGCAAGAGGAAGGAATTGATTATGATGAAACTTTTGCTCCTGTTGCCAGATTGGAAGCTATCCGAATATTTCTTGCTCATGCAGCTTACAAGAATTTTCGGGTATTCCAAATGGATGTCAAAAGTGCCTTCCTGAATGGTGAACTAGCTGAAGAAGTGTATGTGAAGCAACCTCCTGAGTTTGAAGATCCAGTCCATCCATATCATGTGTATCGGCTGGATAAAGCTTTGTATGGACTGAAGCAAGCTCCTCGTGCCTGGTACGATACTCTCTCAGAATATCTACATAGAAATAAGTATATACGAGGCAAGGTTGACAACACACTCTTCTTCAAGAAATCACCAGGTAATATCATTCTTGTTCAAATCTATGTTGATGATATTATTTTTGGAGCCACCGATGAATCCTTGTGTGATGAGTTTAGCTCCCTCATGCAAAAAGAATATGAAATGAGCATGATGGGGGAGTTAACTTTCTTTCTTGGTTTGCAAGTAAAACAGTCTCCAGAAGGTATTTTCATAAATCAAAGTAAATACATTAAGGATCTTCTGAAAAAGTTTCAATTTGATACTTGCTCTACCATGAAAACTCCTACGGCTCCTCCTCTTAGACTCTTTTCGATCCACGATGGCATTTACGTTAATATTACAAATTATAGAGCCATGATAGGATCCCTTCTTTATCTGACTGCAAGTAGACCTGACATTATGTTTGCTACTTGTTTATGTGCCCGATACCAAGCAAATCCTAAAGAATCACATCTGGCTGCTGTGAAAAGGATTTTTCGGTATCTGAAGGGTACCATAAATCTGGGTCTTTGGTATCCCAAAGACTCAGGTTTCGATCTCATCGGGTACTCTGATTCTGATTTTGCAGGTTAAAAAATAGACAGAAAAAGTACAACTGGAAGTTGTCAGTTACTTGGTGGAAAGCTTGTGAGCTGGTCAAGTAAGAAACAACATTCGGTGTCTACTTCTACTGCTGAAGCAGAATATGTGGCTGCTGGAAGTTGTTATGCACAAATATTGTGGATGAAAAATCAGCTGTGTGATTACAACCAGATTTTCTCAAAGATCCCAATAATGTGTGACAACTCAAGTGCAATAGCCATTGCCAACAACCCTGTGCTTCATTCAAGATCTAAGCACATTGATATCAGGTATCACTTTATAAGAGATCATGTCTCTAAAGGTGATGTGGAACTTCATTTCATTCCCACTGATTATCAATTAGCTGATCTGTTCACAAAGCCCCTTGATGAAGCAAGGTTAAGGTTCCTCATCGGCGAATTAGGTATGATAAATATAGACTAACATATACATATATATTTATATATTATGTGTATGTATATATGATATACATTTATGTATATTATATATATATATATATATATATTTGATACATATTTATATATTTACATGTTTTATATATATTTATATATTATATGTACATATATTATATACATTTATGAATATTATATATTTATATATACTATATTTTTATATATATATATATAAGTCATATATATATATATAAATATTTATAATAATAATATATATATATACCTAATGTCGTTGACTAGGTCACCAACGGTATCTCTCTCTCACCTCCTCCAACTCTCATATAACCCTAACCCTAAAACCTTACACATCACCATCATCCACCGTCGCCATCCACCGTCGACCCACCGAGCACCACCACAAGCCACCGACGCCGACGTTTTACCCAAACCCGAGAGCCACCGACGCCGACGTACACTCACCCACCGACAACCATCATTCAACCACCGTCAAACACCTTAGAGCCACCGATGGTCGCCCTTGGTTTCCGACGTGTCCCTTTCCGACAAACCACCGAGGAGCACATCCACCGAAGCCACCGATACGTTGCCCTAGCCACCGAAGGTTGTAAGCTATCTCTGCTGACGTCACTTTCCGACGCAAGACCAACCATCACCGACGTTTTCTCTCACCATAAGCCACCGACGAACTACCTTCCAACAAATCCCCATCCACCGTCGATTACCCACCGACTTTTACCATATATCGACGACCCACCGACGATCGCACCCTTTCTCAAGCCACCGACGATCATACTCTCTCTCCATCCACCGATGTTTTACACTCTCCGAGGTAACCGTTGAAACCCTTAATATTCTTAACCCCTTAAGGATAACTCTTGAATTACCACTCTTGGTGAGCAAGATTTTTTGTTCTTATCCCTAATGACATCATCAACGTCATTAATGTCAGAGAGCATGCGCCGTATTCAACCCTAAAACCCATAGAATTCTGACCTTTCAATCACCTAAAATCATCATGATTTTTGAAAATCGAAATTCCATCTCATATATAACCTCCTTCCCCACTTCCTTACCACCTTTCTCGCATCCACTCTCTCTCATATTATAACCTTCAAACCTGCAACTTCTTTCCTCTTCAATGGCATCTCCTTCAAAATCCTCAGAAGAACAAACAATGACATTTGCATCTCTCTCTTTTCCTGCATGCAATTACTTCGGACGTATTGGAATTGATAATGCTCATCCTGAGTACAATGACATTTGCTGGTTCCTTCAAAGATGCCCTCTTCAGTTTGCTCTTACAGCAAAACCCAAAAATGAGTAAGTTTCTCTTAGGAAACTTTTGGTTGACATGCACATTTGATGCTTCATCAGATCAAATCTTGGCATCTGTTCTTAGCAATGATGAACATGATGTCATATTTGACGTTGAAGATGTTCGCAAGATTCTGAAGCTTCCAACTTATGACTCTTATGAGACATTTCCACTTGGAAATGAACACCAGGAAGTGGTGTCTGTCTTGAACTACATAGAAGAGACAAGGGGATCAAAGTCAAAGGGTCCAGGTACTCTTCTAAGAAAGAATATGGGGAACATCTGGAACTTTTTGTTTGCTCATCTTATTCTGTGCCTAAGCAAGAAGACAGGTGGTCCTGATCAGTCACCTTCACAAGTAATAGAGTTGGCTCATGCTCTGATATTTCAGAGAAGGATAGATTTTGCAAGCTATTTCTTCAATGAAATGATCTCTTCCTTCTCTACTCTCCAACGCCCTCAGGTACCTTTCCAGCGCCTTTTCTCACTTATCATTAATGCTAAGTTGGCTGATAAACTTGAGAAAAGAGAAGATATTATATATGATCTCCCTCTTCATCAAGTGGGAAATCAAATTATGAAAAAGGCTGTCCTAGCATCCGACAACCCTCTCCGACCTTCTATGGTTGAGTTTGCAAGAAATGCAACTCTCTCTTGGGGAGAAAATGAACCCCGTCTCCAAAGGACCTCAGGTATGTCTTCTATCCCTACTGCACCTAGAGTAACTGATGTGCCCAAATCTCGTAAGAGATGCAAAGCGTCGGGTACATCTACCTCCGCACCCACTGATGCTACGAAGCCAAAAGAACCTTTGGCTTCTACCCAAGCATCTAAAACCCAAAAGCGGAGACACTCAAAAAGCCCCCCAAAGACTTCCTCAAAGAAGTCTAAGGGTACCCAAAGGGTCTCAACTCACAATCCACCTACTAATTCCCAAAAGTTAGTAAGTGTTGAAAAGATTCCTACCCGACCCAAGGAGCAGTTAACCCAACCAAGCTCCTCCATGCCCTCCCAAAAGGACATGGTTGTACAAAGGGACACCCCTATTATTCCTTCATCAAGTTTCTCCTTAGTTGATGAAGAAGACTTGGAGTCTCCCATCCAAGGTGCCTCTTCACCACCCCGTGAGCTCTCACAGCTCCCTTTCCACACTCCACATGAGAGTGCATCACAACCAGATGCACTTGATGGAGCATCCCAATTTACTGATTTTCTATTTTTTGACACTACACCTTGGACACATACGTCTCCCGTACGTACCAAGGTTGTGGGGGAACCCATTACTGAGGAATCCCCTCATAGACACTCTCCTAAACGTGTCTCCCTCACATCTGCTATCCCCCCAAGTAAACCTACAGGTTTGGTGGATTATTCTTCCTCTAGTGATGATGATGCTGATCAACCGCCAAAGCCTCAACCGTCTGCTCCTATGTCTTCTAAACAGGGAGATGATCTTCTTCAAGCTTTCACCAGTTTCACTCATAACATTGTTAGCCGGGTGAAAGTTTTGGAAGACCAAGCAGCCAAAGACATGGAAAGAATGGCTTCTCTTTCCTCTACGCAACAGAACATCATGGAATCTCTTGCCACTATTATTTCAAAAATTGACATAATTCCAATCTCTCCTCCAACGGTTGAACTTGATATGGATGGTTCTTTCTTCCAAGAACAAGACATATTTGTTCTTCAAAGGATTGAAAGAAAAGTTGATACCATGGCTTCTGACATAGAAAGAATCAAGACTTTTCTCTCTTCAGTGGGTTTCAAGGGTTCAACCACTGAGGGGGAGAAAAATAAGAAGGCCACTGCTACCACCTCTACAGCCGCCGATGCCACCACAGCCGCTGACATCACCACTCCCATGCCAACCGCCAACATCACCACCACCATCCCAGCCACCGATGTTGTGGCAGCCACGGATGTGGCACCACCAGCCACCGATGGTGGTGTGGTTTCTGTGGCCACGGTCACCGAGGTGATTCCCCCTCTGGTCACTGAGGTGACTTCTCACGTGGTCACCACTGTCACTGAGCCCCTGGTCACCGAGTTAACCAAAGCAGTTGTTGAGGGGGAGAGTATCAGTGCTCAACCCCTTGAAACTGAAGAAGAGAAGAAAAGAAAAGAGAAGGCCAAAGGAAAGAAGCCTCTCTCTTTTGAAGAACAGCAAGAGGAGAGAAAGAAAAAGAAGAAAATAAACAGAGGTCCAGAAGCTGACACTCTTAGACTTCAGCCTGCCCCTACACTCACCGACCCTCTTGGGGTACTTTTGTCTGAAGCTGAAAGGGAAGAAGCAATCAGGGCTCAGCTTGAGTATGATCAGACTAATGTACTCAAGCTAGCTCATGATGAAGCCGTCCATGCACAAGTCTCCGATGCACTTCAAGCTCAGAAAGATGAGCTTGAAAATATAAAGAAGAAATTTGAAGCTGCAAAGATGCTTGATGAAGCAAAGAAAGCAAAGAAAGCCAAGGAAGTGGAGTGGTTTAAAATAAGATTAAAGAACAGGAAGGATGATTCCAAGATTATCAGTGCCACCATCCAACCTCCAACCAAAAATTCTCCCAAGTTACTTGTCACCCTTAAGAGAGCTGACACTTTCTCAAAGGTATATGAAGCTGAATGGTTGGAAGTTCTTGGGATGACTGAATGGATGGAAGTTGGTAAGTGTATCTCAAAGAGCAAAAGCAAGTACAAGGAGCTGGCACTTAATATTCTCAGAAAACTTTTCATTAAGATGCTCAACATCCAAAAGGAGAATGATATTCTTGTGACATATCTTGAAGCACAACAAATGTACTTTATACAACAAGGTCTCAAAGGAGATGTCATCACAGCTCCTAAAAACAAAAAGAACGGACATTTTGCTATGCTTCATGAAAGAGGCATCCAGATAAATGCTTCGGGTATAGATCTTTCCATTCCTACTCCTATTGACCCACTATATTGGTGACCCAATCTTGACTTCGGCAAAATGATCTGAATATTGAAGTTAGTTGGTACATCCAAAAGTACTAAGGACATCAAAAGTACTAAGGACATCAATACAAGATGAGGTCATCAAGTTTGAAGTCATGGTCACCGACACTATAATCTTGGTCACCGAAATTGCAGGTATATTTTCTAAGGCTGTGATATCAAGTCACAAGTTCAAGGGTGTACACTTTCAACACTCAGTGAAAAATGAAGTTTATCAAGAAAAGTGTACACTTATCAATTCCAGCCTTACAAGGTATCCACCGATGTGATACATAGGTTCATGTATCACTTAGCAATTTTCAAGAGATAAGTTCTTGACTCACAACAGATGCAAGACACGTGAGCCAGCAAGAACTTGGGCATCAAGCCTTAAATAAAGACATTCTCTTTTATTCTTTATAAAAGGAATATTTGTCTTTTAGCTAAAAGGTTTGATGGGACTTCACAGAACATGAAGAAAAGAAGATAAAGTTATCTGACATTACGTGCTACAAGGAATGGTTCATCCATTATTCTAGTACAAAGGGAGTGGTCTCTTCCTTTGTCCAGCAGATACACTTCCAGCTAATGAAACCTTGACAGCTGTCCACATGCATCCCATGCATGGGCACTATAAAAGGAGATGAAGTCCTTCCCAGAAATCTCACGCTTTCAACAAATCTTCTATGTGATAATTTGTTTGACTCCGGCAAAGCTGTGTGCAATAACAGTCTAGTTTTAACTTCCTTAGTGTATAAGTTAATTACTGTTATCTGTGTGTTTAGTTTGATAGAATAGTGTGTCTATTCTTTTCCGCATCAAACTTTCTGTGTGTAAATTTTTGATATTTATATTAAAAAATTTAAAAAGAGTATATTCTGTGTGTTTTATATTCAACCCCCGCTTCTACAAAACCCACACTTGGTTAGCCATCTCTCTTTGGGGACTAACAGATAGTTAAGAAATTACACAATTTATCACAATGTATATTCCAATTTAAAAGTGGGTTCGTACTATCCTTCACGAGATAAAAATACCGACTCTTATGCATATGGATCCATAACATACTAGTCTAATTTACATGACTCCAAACGAATGAACAACGTACTCAAATGCATGTAAAATATTATTCAAATCGGACAAATGTCCATGAGACTCTTTTAGTCAAAGCCGAGCAAATGCTCTATAACCCAACATTTATGTAATTACTCAAAACATTAGTTGAGACAAACTATTTTCCCATAAAATCGTATTCATGTATTTCCAAAATGATTCATAGTGCATTAACATGTATTTTCCAACGATTTATAAGTCCAATATTTTAAAGATGCAAATATAACCAAATGGTTTTCATTTAACAGATGATGCACCCAAACAACCCACACTTATACTTTCTTTGTCAAAATGTCAAAAAAACCCAAGTATAAGCCTCATACATGATTTTATAAATCATTTTACATTGAATATGCAAACTTACCCAAATATCCAACATTTTATAAATAACAAGTAAAACATGTTAATACTTCAAAATGGATATTTTTGACATGTACAAAGTTTTCACAAAGTATCTTGAACTCACCTTGCTAGATTTAGGCTAAATCTAGGGTTTACCCCAAGTTTGAGCTTCCTATGATGAAAACTTTAGATCCACAAAGTTCCTAAATTAAAACTCCATCTCTTTAAGATCTTAAAGCTTCCTAATCAAACTCTTAAATATTTAGGTTAAGTCTTCTCCAAAATGCTCCATAAAAGTTGAATACTAAATCCAAATGGGAAAAAGGAAAAGAAGAACAAAATGGAGGATGGGTAGCTTTTCTTTTTGAGAAAGAAAGATGGAAGACGAGAGAGAGGTGAGTGTGATAGAAAATATATGAAAGAGACAAGGGTGGTGTGACTTGGGAGAAGGTTGCCGGCAGAAGCTCATGGCCGGTTTGTGGTTGGTGAATTCATAAAGCAAACTTCTATTAAGGAAACTCATTCAAACCCTTATCTTACAATATTGGGCAAGACAACCCCCTTCCTACACTATATATACATATATAAATATAATATATTACGGTAAGTACATTATATATATATATATTACATAAAGTCACAAAATATATTAGTTTATATAGTACATATAATATATTATTATATATACATTACGTAAAATATATTTATGTATATTCTAACATATGAATGTTAGATATGAATCACATATATATTTATATATATATATATATATATATTTATACATAAATACACAAGTTTTTTTTAAAACAAAACAAGATTGTAGATAAAAAATATTATTTATTTTACTTATCAAAATTCCAGGTGTTACAATTCTCCCAACCTTGGAAAGATTTCGTCCTCGAAATCTAGCATTGTACCAAATCCTACCACTTTAAGTCCACACTACCTTGCAGCTAACCACACTGATTTCTACATCTGAAACCATCTCGAAATATTACTCCAACATTAAAGTAACTATTGAACGCCGATGGAGTAGCCTTTCAAAAATAGAGTCTCGGTCGTCTCCCAACTTTAGAATGACTCATAATACCGCTATGGTGCTCCCCGTCCTCAAAGCTTCAACTCTGCTATGGATGTTCAAAATAAATTCTTTTCTTAAATCCATTAACACGGTCTTCCAATAGATAATTTTTTTTCCTAACCAAAACCGGAAAATCTTAATCGTCGAAATTAGCTACCAACATTTATTCCCCTTGGGGTTACCACGTATATGAGGATGCTCAAATTGTTGAATGGCGTCTCTGAAGATGTTGACCATTATAAATGGAACAAATTTTGAAGTTCTTCCAGATATGGTGACGTGAGTGATCTTCTGTTAGTGAAAATGGGAGTTAACTTGCTTTTTACACCATTCATGTAACATCCTGATTTTTGTCCCAGTTGAATAATGTGTTGAACTGAGCGATCCATTAAAGAAGGGTTAACTTCAGAGTTTGAGCAGTGGTGCCATATGAGATTGATATTTGTCATGATAGCACCGATGGTACTTAGAGTATGGTTGTCTCGACTATTGCGCCATGCGGTTATGACATCTGTCACAATAGCACCTGTGGTACTAAGTGGTTGGTGGACCCAATAATTGTGTCATGCTATAGTAACAATGGCACAATGTATCAATCGGGTCTTTGGTAAAGTGGAATCCCAAGTCGTCTTTGTGTCCCACCCTTAGAATAAATGGAATAAGTATTTTGAAGTTAATTATATTGGGTATCACCTACAAGACGAGAAACGGGATCAAAACGGGTGAAAAGTAGGAAAACGCCACGGTGCACTTTGGGCTATTGTGCCAGGGCAACAGTGCCATGGAACAATAGCATGGCAAGGTCGCCAAGAAGGAATCTGATGAAAATGGACTCACGGTATATAGCGGGCGATTGTGCCATGCTAATGTGACATGGCACAGTCGCCGGCGTCAATGAGTGGTTAAATTCGGGGTTTTCTTCATTTGGCCATAACTTCTTCATCACAGCTCCGTTTTGAGAGATTCAAGTGGCTATGGTTTCGTATTTCAGAGCTCTTTAAGATGGTAACAGCGGGGATTAAAGTTTACTTGATGATTTGGGGTTCCTAGAAGTTGAAAGGTACGATCACCTCTCTGAAATCTTGAATCTAGGGTTTGAGTTTTTGCACCAACAACTCTCATTCTCTCTTGGGTTCGTTTTTGTGTATGTTTCGGAGGTTATGTAGGTGTTGTTGAAAGATTTACACCATAGATCTAGAGGTGTAGCTCGAGGATCTAATGTCTTCACCGAATGAAGCTCGGTATTGGTGTAAAACCTAGATTTAGCCTAAATCTAGCAAGGTGAGTTCAAGATACTTTGTGAAAACTTTGTACATGCCAAAAATGTCCATTTTGAAGTATTAACATGATTTACTTGTTATTTATCAAATGTGTGAGTATTTGGGTGTGTTTGCATATTTGGTATAAAAAGGTTTATAAACCATTTGGTCGTAATTGTCTCTTTAATGTATTTGATTTATAAATCGTTGGAAATTACATGTTATTGCATTATGAGACATTTGGAAATATATGAATATGATTTCATTCGGAAAATAGGGTGTCTCAACAGATGTTTTGAGTAATCGCATAAGTGTTGAATTGTAGAATTTTTGCTCGGTTTGACTAAAATAAGTCTCATGGACATTTGTCCGATTTAAATGACGATATGTTTCGGGTGCGTTAGTCATTCCTGTAGCGTCGGGTAACTTTATGATTTCCTAACTTTGAGAAATAATTTGACTATCAGGAAATAGTATTTTTGAGCAAAGATTTGGTGTTGGGAAATTATCAATATGTTTTGCTTGACGTATTTGATTTATAGACTAGAATGTAATGGATCCATATGCATTTAGTCGGTTTTATTACGGGGTTGTTGTCCCCTTTATGTATTTGTTCGAGTCATTAGAGGTGTTGGGTATTATTATATTAATTGGTTGTCACCAGTTGCCATTGACTCTTACGTACGTGCCGAATTAGGGTCATCGGAGGCTTTAGATGTTATTACATTAATTGGTTGTCACCAATTGCCATTGATTCCTTGCACGGGCTTTCGTTGGAATAATTGGAGGCCTTGGATATTATTATATTAATTGGTTGTCACCAGTTGCCATTGGTTCCTTTGTTAAGCCAACATCGAGTAGTGACCTACTTATGTATCCGTCACCAAAGATGGTATGATCTGGTCTCCCCTGTTGACTTCGGATATTTCTATCCCTTTTAAAGATATGCGTGAGTTAATGGTTTATAATACTCGGTTAAAGATATGTCTTTATCTCTACGTTTATAAACCATTGGGTTTGGGTCGCATTAAATGAGTATTTCTACTTTCAAAGCTTTTATTTCAAATGTCATTTTGGTTTTAAGATTTTATTATGGAAATAATGAAATTGGGAAAGATGTTGCTTTTATAATGAAGTTATGTCATTTGGGAACTATCTTTTATCAAACAAATCTTTTGGTTTCAAATCAATTATAAATATGTTATAAACTCTTGAGCTCACTAGGCATTAAGCCTAACCTTTTTTCTTTGTCGGCATGTGCATCATGTTATCGTTGGGGATGGTACTAGCAACACGTGTGGATTTGAGTGCTAGGAAGTGGCACGATAAAGATTAGACTCTTAGTGATATTTTCCGCATTCGGAGATAGAGACTCTTTTGAGTTTAATAACACCCGATTGTAATTATGTCTTAGTATAAGACTTGACCAATCTGGGGTGGTTGTTTTATAGAATTGTGATTGGAGGAACTTTAAGTATCGAATTATAGGAAGTCATTTATCCTTCATTTGATGTAATATTGAAAATTTTAAATTAGTCGCTCTTTCCAAATTTGAGGGTGTTACAAGTTGGTCTAAGAGCATAAGTTTGAGAGATTTAGGTATTGAATTACATTCCTAGACTCAAACTAGCATATTGTTGAGTGGTCGAATGTGAGATTTCACAATTAGACACTTTAAGATTGGATATTTTGAGGATAATAGATGCACTAGAATCGAGAATCATGATGATGGTAACCAGGATACACATGTGAGGTAAATTGGTATTATCATTCCGTCGGTGATAATATGAATTTTTACAGTTGCATGTGGGTGCTTGAAACCCATTGTCGTGATAATTGATGGGGGTAGTGAATGAGTTCTTATGGCAGTAACCGTTGAAAGAATTGATGCTTGTTGCAATGTCACTTCGAGTGACATATAAGTATGGTGATTACCTTAAGCCGACCATTTTGGGTCAAGGATAATGGTTAGTTATGAACCATAAGCTTGTTGAATCAACCTTATTCCAAGTGGGAATTGTGAGTCGATGGATTTAGTGTTGGATGATGGTCTTAAGATATGAAGCTTTACAATGTCGGTCTTGTGGTAGACTTGGCAAGCGTGGTTCTAAGACTTCGGGTTCCGACCGGATGTATGGACGACATTTGTTTTGGAAAATAAATTGCAAAATTACTTTGGATTTGGCAAAGGAGTTATTATTTTGAAAAATGTTTTGGGGCACACTCAAGAGTGTAGCCATGTCTTGGGAATGGTTAAATCGTTTTAGTTGCATGAAAATTGCATACTTATTCACAAAAATATTAATTCGTATTATTTTGCTAGAAATTGCAAATTTTGAAATTTATATCTCAAGAGAGTTTAAATTTGAAACTAAACTAAATCGTTTCGTTGTTTCCGAGAAACGTACACGTGTCGTTTTTACGAGTTTTGAGAAATTATTTGGTGTACATGAGTTTTGGGTCAAGATTGAAATGCATGAACTATCGTACCTCCTACGGTTGTTTACGAGTTTCATTTGAATTTTGGGTGCGTACTATTGATGAGTCAATTTCGAGATTTTGGAATTTTGTAGACTCGTTTTACTGTTGGGGAATTGAGAATTTTATTTTGCGTCATTCATTTTGGCAAAAAGATTTTGATGGCGTTTAAATATATAGTTTCTCTTGTCCTTGTTTTAGTTTTATGGGGATCATTTATTGTATAGAGTTTGCATATATTTTAGTTGTAACTTTCTTTATAATGTGTAGCCACGTTTTATAAAGAACACAAACAAATTGTTATTTGGCTTTAAGTTTACACCCAAACCAAATAAGTTCTTGGTATGATCAAACCGCATGCATTTATCGTTTGATAATTTTGAGGAAAAAAATTGATGCATGCTATATTTATTGGGGAACTTTACTCCATATCGTTTTACGATTAAAAAAGGGATTTTGGAAAACTTGGTACAAACATTTGGTTGCACATGATTGTAGTGCATGAATTTATTTTACATACATGACATCAACGAGTGTGTGTCACGACTACCATGGTTCATTTTAAAAGTTTACTAATTGTATCGTAATTGTTGTCATCAATAGTTTGAATAATGAGCTCATAGCTTTTAAATGGATTAGTACACTAACGTTTGTAGCCACTTTTCACGGTTACCTGATTTTGGTAAAAAATCTTGAGGCGTGTGTAAAATTGGTTATAAAGATATTATGTTTGTTAAATCTTTGATAAACAAAATTGGCATAATTTCTTAGACATACTGGTAAAACCTTGAACTCATTAGGAAAACTTGGATGTAAACGATATGTTGTGGTGAGTATTGCAGATGTAGAACCGACGAGTCTCTGCGAAGTTTAGTGTCGAATACGTTGACTGGTAGTTGGTTTTGAAAATTCGGGACATCAGTATGAACAGTCGGTGTAAAAAGGAGATTTTGAGGAACTACACTTTGAGTCATTTCGAGTTAATTATTTGGTGATCTTCTTGTTTCAACAATCTACGAGTCGGAAATTATGGGATTGATAGCTTCATTGAGTTTTCTGGTTGGTACTAGCAGTTGTTGGGTAAGAATGTGCCATCTTGGTGAGTTTTAGCAAACACGAAAGGTTTGATGGTTTGTTCAACAGGGTATATATTGTTGATGTTTCACCATGACTGGAAGGAACTGCGGGACCAAGTACTAGAGTATTGTAGTTATGAGATTTGAATTCTCATATTAGGTGTCAACCTCTTAATTCTTGGGGGTCAAGTATCATTGATGTATTTGGGGTACCTAATTTGAATTCATGTAAGTGTTCAAAAGCTTTATGCAGTGAATTTGAGGAGAATATATTATAGTGAATAGTGATGTTTGATAAGGATTAATTGAGTTGCTAAGGAAGTCTGATAGTTCCTTGGGGATTGGCATGCTTTGTGTTATTCTAGCTTTTGGTTTACGGTGGTGTGGATCTGGACCGAGCTAGTGAATAGCGTTCGTCATGGAAATGACAGTAAATCTTCTATGGTATTGAGTATGAAATTTAGTGTGAATGTTAAGGTAGACCTTAAGCGGAAATCGTTATTCAAAGAGATTTGGATTATTTGAAGTTAAAGTATCGCACAGTAGCGGTCTTTTCAAAACTATTCATCAATAATTTTTTAACCTCCCGAGTAAGGTCGACATGATAGAGGGTAATCTGATTCGAAGGAAGTGTGATTGGTTATAGTCGGATGGATTTTTGTGAAAGATATCGAAGGGTAGAATGTAAGGTAGAAGAACATCCTAGTTTGATAGAGGTGATTATAAAATTTAAGAGTAAATTCATGTTGGGCATCAATGATGGAAGCGAGCCATGGAGGTCGTAAGTTACACCTATGGTAGTAGGAGTCACCTAAGGTTGTGAGACAATTAAGACTCTATAGGTGGAGGAGTCAGCAATAATGGTAAATTGGGAGTAACTTTGAGGTTTGAGAGCTCGGTCATTATCTTATTGAAGAAGGATGAATGATGAGTCGTCTACCGGGTTGTGCTCTGGATGGTGTGGTATTCTTAAACCATCTAATGCGCCTCTTATAGGTTGAGCATTCGGCAGTGCTAGATTTCGAGGATGAAATCTTTTATAAGGTTGGGAGGATTGTAACATCCTGAATTTTGTCTCAGTTGAATAATGTGTTGAACCGAGCAATCTATTCAAGAAGGGTTAACTTTAGAGTTTGAGCAGTGGTGCCATATGAGATTGACATATGTCACAATAGCACCGTTGGTACTTAGAGTATGGTTGTATCGACTATTGTGCCATGCGGTTATGACATCTGTCACAATAGCACCGGTGGTACCAAGTGGTTGGTGGACCCAACAATTGTGCCATGCTATAGTCACAATGGCACAATGTATCAACCGGGTCTTTGGTAAAGTAGAATCTTAAGTCTTGTTTGTGTCCCACCCTTAGAATAAATGGAATAAGTATTTTTGAAATTAATTATATTGGGTAATACCTACAAGACGAGGAACGAGATCAAAACAGGTGAAAAGTAGGAAGACTCCCCGATGCACTTTGGGCTATTGTGCCAGGGCAACAATGTCATGGCACAATAACATGCCAAAGTCGCCAAGAAGGAATCTAATGAAAAATGGACTCACGGTACATAGAGGGCAATTGTGCCATGCTATTGTGACATGGCACAGTCGCCGGGCACAGTCGCGGGCCTCAACGAGTGGTTAAATTCGGGATTTTCTTCATTTGGCCTTAACTTCTTCATCACAGCCCCGTTTTAAGTGATTTAAGTTGCTATGGTTTCGTATTTCAGAGATCTTTAAGATGGTAACAATGGGGATTAATGTTTACTTGATTATTTGGGGTTCCTAGAAGTTGGAAAGTGCAATCACCTCTCCAAAATCTTGAATCTAGGGTTTGAGTTTTTGCACCAACAACTCTCATTCTCTCTTGGGTTCGTTTTTGTGTATGTTTTGGAGGTTATGTAGGTGTTCTTGAAAGATTTACACCATGGATCTAGAGGTGTAGCTCGAGGATCTAATGTCTTCACCGAATAGAGCTCGGTATTAGGGTAACACCTAAATTTAGCCTAAATCTAGCAAGGTGAGTTCAAGATACTTTGTGAAAACTTTGTACATGCCAGAAACGTCTATTTTGAAGTATTAACATGTTTTACTTGTTATTTATCAAATGTGTGAGTATTTGGGTGTGTTTGCATATTTGGTATAAAAGGGTTTATAAATCATGTAAAAAGCTTATACTTGGATTCTAGACATTTTGACAAATAAAGTATAAGTGTGGGTTGTTTGAGTGCATTACCTTTTAAATGAAAACCATTTTTTCGTAATTGCCTCTTTAAAGTATTTAATTTATAAATCGTTGGAAAATACATGTTATTGCATTATGAGACATTTGGAAATATATGAATATTATTTCATTTGGAAAATGGTGTGCCTCAACAAATGTTTTGAGTAATCGCATAAGTGTTGAGTTGTAGAGTTTTTGCTCGGGTTGACTAAAATGAGTCTCATGGACATTTGTCCGATTTAAATGACGATATGTTTCGGGTGCGTTAGTCATTCATGTAGCGTCGGGCAACTTTATGATTTCCTAACTTTGAGAAATAATTGACTATCGGGAAATAGTATCTTTGAGCAGAGATTTGGTGTTGGGAAATTATCAATATGTCTTGCTTGATGTATTTGATTTATAGACTAGAATGTAATGGATCCATAGGCATTTAGTCGGTTTTATTACGGGGTTGTTGTCCCCTTTATGTATTCGTTCGAGTCATCTGAGGCCTTGGATATTATATATTAATTGGTTGTCACCAGTTGCCATTGACTCTTACGTACGTGCCGACTTAGGGTCATCGGAGGCTTTAGATGTTATTACTTTAATTGGTTGTCACCAATTGCCACTGATTCCTTGCACAGGCTTTCATTGGAATCATCGGAGGCCTTGGATATTATTATATTAATTGGTTGTCACCAGTTGCCATTGGTTCCTTTGTTAAGCCAACATCGAGTAGTGACCTACTTTTGTATCCGTCACCAAAGATGGTATGATCGGGTCTCCCCCGTTAACTTCGGATATTTCTATCTATCGATGATAACTCCTCTCAGTGATTTGAATATGATTCCTATGTATACTTAGTGAAATTCCATTTGTAAACTTATGCTTAAATACAGCGATAGCATACGCTGAGTGTTATCAGCGGTCGCTGAAAATCAGAAGTCTCAAGTCTACCTCTGAAGATCTGAAGATCAACCATTACACCAAAAGAACATTCAGCAAAAGTCGAAGACCAAACTGAAGAAAGAGATAGTCAACTAATGATCTGAAGCGGTTCAGTGATAGCAATGGTTATCTAAACTAAAGTGTGAAGTTTTGTCAAGCCTCATCGATACTCTGAAAGTTCATCCTTGAAGTTTCAAGTTCAGCGATCAACTAAAGCTTCTCAAACAAGATTAATCTTCAGACAAGGACGTACGATTTGTTTCATATGCCCCCATCATATCTGATATGCTACTGTTCCTATATCGCCAAAAGCATGGCTGCTTTTTTAACAAAGGACAAGCTTCCTATGAATGCTTGACACGTGGCATATACCTTTTGTCTTGCATTAAATGCAAACGGGTATAAATAAGATGAAGATATCTTCTTCATCTTTATGCATGCTACTTTCTATTTCCTAAAACCCCTCTGTCTCTTTTCTTTCTCATTTTCTTGTGCATCAATCTGTGTGATTTATCAAGTTACAATAGAATAGGTTTACTTGCTCTAATTCCGCTTGTAACTGTAAATTTGTTTATTGAATATAAACTCATTTAAAAACGAAAATCTGACTGTTTGTATTCAACCCCCCCTTCTATAAACTGTTTCTATATCCTTGAACTCTTGTAGACTTCTTTGGGACCAACAAGTGGTATCAGAGCAGTGTTTCTCAATTATCTTTAAAATATCTTTGAACAAAACTATTTTAAAATGACTAATACTAATACAAACTATATTGATAATCGATCTTTAGCTAAACCTCCAAGATTTAGCCGTGATAACTTTTCATTATGGAAGGAAATAATGACTCTATTCCTAGAAGGGTCGGATCCTAAGATCCCCTATTATCTAGAAAATGGACCATTTGTTCCTACAACCCTGGTATCTAGTGTCCCTGCCGCTACTACCACACCAGCCATTACTGAAAGGAGAATTGTAAAAAATCCTAGTCAATGGACTGAAGAAGAGAAAAAGGAAGTAGCTATAGATGCTAAAGCTAGATCAATAATTGCTATGTCTTTACCAGATGAAGTCTATCATTCTGTTATGAAGATGAGAACATCTAAGGCCATGTGGGATACCTTGTGTATTCAGTATGAAAGGACTGATGATGTCCAAATCACTAGGTGTATTAATCTGGTAAGACAGTATGAAAGCTTTATGCACTCAAAAGGTGAAACTCTCTCTCAAATTCACCAAAGATTTAACTATCTCTTGATTGACATGAAAACTGTCAACAAAGAATACTCTAATGCTGAAATACTGACAAAATTCATGGAGGCACTACCTGAGCAATGGGGAGTGTGCACTACATGTTTAAAACTATCAAAGAATCGTGAAACTCTCTCTCTGAGTGCCTTATATGGAATGCTCTTAAATGAAGAGCAATCTCAGGTTTTAAGAAAAAACCTCATAAATGATATCAAGGGTGCCAAATGTACTTCTTTGGCACTAGTGACTTCAGAGGTAGAACCATCAAAACTAGTTTCTTCTTCCATCACCTTTATCACTAAATTAAATCAAAATAATTAAGAAGAACTCACTGATGCTGACATCTCTGAGTTTGATAACTCTCTGGCACTTCTAACGAACAACTTGAAAAGATTTGCTAGAAAGAGCAAATTTCGAAAAACTCCTGCTATCACTGACTCTGATATGACAAAAACTCTGCCCGCTGAAAAAGCATCTGCCATATGCTATAACTGTTAGTGAAAGGGTCACTTTGCTAGGGAATGTAGATCTAAGAAAGTAGCTGCTCCCACCACCTTTTAGAACTCTGATAAAAAAGAAAAGTATTTTGAATTAAAAAATAAATACAGAGATCTAAAAAAGAACCAGCAAAAGGGCAAAGGTCTAATTGCTGAAGAAGTTGACTGGGATCAAGAAGAAGATTGGGCCAAAACATCTGATGAATCAGGGTCCGATGAATAAGATCTTGCCTTCACCTGTCTAATGGCAAGAATTGAAGAGGCTGAAGAAGTCTCTGAAACTTCCAGCTCAGAGTCTCCTTCAACTCAGGTAAATATTCCTGTAAACTCCTCTATACCTGAAAGTGACAACTTGTCTGCTCTCGATACTATGACCGTTGATTTTTACAATGCTCTGAATGGAAAGATTAAAGCTGAACAAATTAATATTGATTGATCTTTCTGAACAATTGAAAAATTGTCATTTAAAAATCAGAGAACTAAAAAAGATTGAAGATTGCCCAAAAAATCAAGTCTTTGTAAATCAGACAATTAGTATTGAGAGACAACAAGCTATCGCTAAAAAGGAAAAAGCCATCGCTGATCTTAAGGCTGAAAAGGCTACCATCGAAGGATGGTGCAAGGCCTCTGATAAAGTCAGCGATATCATCAATGCTCAAATTCCTCTGAAAGTCAAAAGTGGGTAAGGTTATAACCCTGATAAGAAGAATCAGAGAATGATCGTTCCATGTTGAAATTCGGAATGGTCGTCTCTTCAATCCCTTATCCTTCTTCCTCTGAAAATTTGACTGTTCTTAAACCTGATGATTCTAAGAAAATGATCAAGAACAAAGTTCTGACCACGTTCCTAAAACCAAAAACTTTCAGAAACAGAAAAAGAACTCCTCTGTTCCTTCTGTAGGTCGTTCTAAAGCTGGGAAGAAAATCCCTGGATATATTCAGCGATCATCTGTCCCTGAAAAGATTGTTATACCCCCACTGCTCCTGAAAATATTTCTTCTCGCATTCTGAATTCTTTCAATTCCAAACCTACTCACAAATATAGGAAATGCTATCACTGTGGTGAAAATACCCACATTGCCAGCAAATGTTCTAATGCTACTAAAGCTGAAAAATTAGCACATGGAAAGAAAGTAGCTCAAACTGACAAATCAGCGAGAGTGAAATCCACCAAGGTTGGAAACCTTCCAAGGCAAAGATATCCACTGAAGAGAATTCTTCAGCTAGTAGCTCTTCCGCCACTCCTTCCACTAACACAGCAGGACCCATAGTACTATGGGTACCTATGAAAAATTAATCCTTTTGTTGTATGCAGAGTGCCAAAGGTATCTGGTATCTGATAGCGGATGCTCAAGGTACATGACTAGCAGAAAATCTTTGCTCTCTGAATACAAGGAAGAAGCTAGTCCCTCAGTGACCTTTGGTGGAAATGGCAAAGGATACACTAAAGGTTATGGAATTCTATCTAATGGAGCCACTTCATTTTCTCGAGTCGCTTACGTTGAAGGACTAAAGCACAATCTGTTGAGCGTTAGTCAGCTTTGTGACAAAGATTTCAAAGTTCTATTTCTAAAGAATAGACGTGTTGTCACTGATTCTAATGACAAACTTGCCTTAACAGGCAAAAGAGTTGAAAATGTGTATGTCATTAATATGAATAGCTCTTACTTTGAAAACATGTGTTTCATTTCCAGAGCCTCCTCAGACATAAACTGGTTATGGCACAAAAGACTCTCTCACCTGAACTTTAAGACAATCAATGATTTGTCTCAAAAAGAACTTGTCAGGGATCTCCCCAATCATACCTTTGCAAAGGAATCTCTTTGCTCAGCGTGTGAAAAGGGAAAATTGACAAAAGCCTCGTTCAGATCTAAACAAGTTTCTTCAGTGATATCACCTCTTCAACTTCTCCATATGGATCTATTTGGACCTGTCAATGTCCAATCTCTATCTGGAAAGAAGTACACTCTTGTGATAGTTGTTGAATATTCCAGATACACATGGGTATTCTTTCTTCGATCCAAAAGTGACACACCTGATATTATTATAGCTTTCATCAAGAGAATGGAGGTCCTTAATAATCTTAGCGTTCGTTCCATGATAAGTGATCATGGTACTGAGTTCAAAAACATTACCTTGATTAACTTCTTTGAAGAAAAGGGAATCACTCACAACTTCTCATCAATGAGAACACCTCAGCAAAATGGTGTTGCTGAAAGAAGAAATCGAACGATTATTGAAGCAGCTCGCTCAATGCTCAGTGAATCGCATCTACCTATTCAATTCTGGGCTGAAGCAGTCAATACAACGTGCTTTACTCAGAATCGATCAATTATAGTAAAGCGATTCAAGAAGACCTCCTATGAACTATTTCATGGAAGAAGGCCCTCTCTGAAATATCTACACATCTTTGGATGTAGATGTTATATTCTGAATGGCAGAGATCATTTGGGCAAGTTTCATCCAAAAGCTGATGATGGGATATTTCTTCGATACTCTTCTGTATCCAAGTCTTTTAGAATCTTCAACAAGAGAAGACAGCATGTTAAAGAATCTATGCACGTCAACTTTGATGAATCTCATCCAACTAATTCTACTCCTATCCCTGAAGAAGATGAGGAGTTGAATGAATGGATGAAATCTCATTATGGGGAACCTGAAACTTATTTCACCAACCAACCTAATGTTGAAACACATGATGATGGGATCCCTGATCTTCCTACGTCAAGCAACGATCCATCAACTTCAGGGATCAACGTCACTCCTCTCAATTAGATTCCTCCATCTGATACTTCTTTAGGAAATTCTTCAGTGAATAACCAAGCTTCATCTTCTACTGATCAATCCTCTGAATCTCCTCCAGAATTGATCTTAAATGAAGTTCCTGTCGCTGAAACGATTAACAACATCCCTGAAAGAAAGCAAATCGCTGAATCTATTATTGATCAATCACCTCAACCTCCAGCTCAACGATGAACTGCAAATCATGCAATAAATCAAATTATTGGTGATCCAAATGCAGGTATCAAGACTCGTAGAGGTACATGTAATATCCGTCTCTATGTTAATTTTATTTCTCTCTTTGAACCTAAAAAGATAGATCAAGCTATCTCTGATCCTAACTGGGTCTCTGCCATGCAAGAAGAACTAACTGAGTTTCGTAGAAACAAAGTTTGGAATCTAGTTCCTCGTCCCTCTGATAAAACTGTAATAGGAACCAAATGGGTTTTTCGAAATAAACTGGATGAAAATGGCACTGTAATTCGCAATAAGGCTAGACTTGTTGCTCAGGGATACAGACATGAAGACGGTATTGACTATGATGAGACCTTTGCTCCTGTCGCTGGACTAGAAGCCATAAGACTCTTTTTAGCTTATGCTTCCCATAAAGACTTTAAAGTTTTTCAAATGGATGTTAAAAGTGCTTTTCTAAATGGTAAACTCAGCGAAGAAGTTTATGTTGAACAACCTCGTGGGTTCTCTGATCCAAACCATCCTGGTTATGTTTTCAAACTTCAAAAAGCTCTTTACGGGTTAAAACAAGCTCCCCGATCTTGGTATGATACTCTCTCTAAATTCCTTCTTAAAGAAAAATTTGTTCGTCGAAAAATTGACCAAACTCTATTTTTAAGAAAATATAATGGTCATACTATTCTTGCTCAAATATATGTTGATGACATTATTTTTGGCTCCACAAGACTCAAATTATGCACTCGTTTTGCGAACAAAATGAAGAAAGAATACAAAATTAGTATGATGGGTGAACTAACATATTTTCTAGGTTTGCAGATTAAGCAATCTGACAAAGGAATTTTCATTTGTCAAAGTAAATATGTTAAAGACATGCTGAACAAGTTTGATACGAATCAATGCTCAGCGATGAAGACCCCGATGGCACCTCCTCTAACGTTGAATAAGGACCCGAATGGGAAACCAGTCAATATCACTGCCTATCGTGGGATGATTGGGTCTCTGCTATATCTTACAACGAGTAGACCTGATATCATGTATTCGACATGTCTCTGTGCTCGGTATCAAGTTGAACCAAAGGAATCTCACCTCATCGCTGTAAAGCGAATCTTCAGATATCTGAAAGGAACTCCTAATCTGGGTCTTTGGTATCCCAAAGGCTCACGGTTCGATCTAATCGGTTACTCTGATAGTGATTTTGCAGGATGCAAGATTGATAGAAAGAGCACCACTGGCGGATGTCAGCTATTAGGTGGTAAGTTGATAAGTTGGACAAGTAAGAAGCAGAACTCTGTGTCCACATCTACCGCTGAAGCTGAATATGTAGCCGCTGGTAGCTGTTGTGCTCAAATCCTATGGATGAGAGTCAGTTGAGAGATTATGATCTCAAACTTTGTAAAATCCCTATTTATTGTGATAGCACTAGAGCTATTGCAATTGAAAATAACCATGAACTTCACTCGAAAACCAAGCATATTGAGATTCGATATCACTTTATCAGAGATCATGTGATGAATGGAGAAGTGGAACTTCATTTTGTACCAACTGAATATCAGCTCGCTGATCTATTCACCAAACCTCTGGATGAAGCTAGATTTAATCTACTTATCAGCGAACTTGGTATGTTAAACGCTGAATACTTCTCCATTCTCTGAACTCTGATTCAACGATACTTGATCATTCTCACTCAGGTATGAACTTCTAAATCTCTACATTCTCTGAATATTTTTTTTCCAGAGAATGTCTTCAAACTAAAAAGCCATCACTGACAATCCTTTATTGTCTATTGATGCAGAATTTAAGGATAATGATTAACATTTTTAAATGATAAATCATTTTCAAATTTTTTCAAATAAGAAAAGGATACTTCAGACCTTTATCTGACAAATGACGGACCACGATGTTTCCTTTCCTACTCTTTTCTAGGAACGTGCGCTAGGTCATCATTACTTTTCAAAAAGCTAAAACCGTCATTTAGCTATCATTTTCTCTCTCCTCTTGCTATTTAAGCAATTCAATTCTTCATTTGATTCTTTACGCGCTCTTTACTCACAAAAAGCAAGAATCCTCCTCGAATCTTCAAGCTTTCCTCAAGAACACCAAGAACACGCACTTGTGCGTTTTTCTTTGTTTTTAACTTTTAAGGTTTGATCTAACCCTGTTCTTTACTTAAAACACCAATGTCGTTTATCACATATTTAACTTTATAACTTACTAAAATCAAATCCAGTTTTGAGTCAAAAATAAATGTGATAAAACCCTTTTTCTTTCTAAAAACCTGTTCTGGATTCGTCTTAGAATAGAAGACCATTTTAGGTATTTTTTTACCAAGTTTTTTTTCTTTTATAAAAATTGTGGTACTAACAAGTATTTTGATCTTTGTTCATCAAAACACTTGTTTTTCTTCTACACTTTTTGGTAATCTTTGTACCAAAAACCTATTCTGGTTTATTACCCTTGTATTAAACCATGATTTTCCTAGTTGGTGTTCCCATCTTTGAAACAGACATGGCATCTTCAAGCAAGAACACTCAGGTTGCTGAACAAGCCCCAATTGTCCTCACCAAAGCCCCTGCCAGCACCTTGAGCTTGGAACAAGCAACTTTCAAGGTCTGCAACCACCTTGCTCTGGTGGATATCCCTACTGACAAATCATACTTCAACGACGGTTCCACCTTCATCAAAGCCTGTCCTATGATGTATGCCTTTGTGCATAATCCCGTGGGAATCACTGCGCATTAATGATCCCATTATAATAAGCACAATGACAATAAACAGTTAATAGCAAAGTAATATGACACGAACAATGATTAAAAGAACTTACGTAGTCATATATCTCTTGAATGTATATGTATCGATTACAATCAGATTCAGCTCTCTCTCTATAAATTATGAATCGACTACTTATCAAAGTAAAACCCTAACGTTCTATTTATATTGCTAGGTCTAGTCTAATTAAAGAAACAAGAGTTTAAGGAATTATAAACTTCCTTTTACAATAAAGCATATCTTTTCCTTATTTTGTCACAATTAAATAATAACAGACCTAACAATCTCCCCCTTTGTGGCAAAATGAGTCTTCATCTTCTTAGCTCGAACATGCCTTCAAATCTTCGTAGGGTTTGTCGATAGATAATTCTGTCATCGATTATCTTGATTGCTTCTAAGAGAGAGTTTCTTTTGTCATTGCTCATCCTTGTTGCGCTCTTTCTATCTGTAGCAAGTTCTGACGCAAGCCTGTTTCGGATTCCCCATAACGTACCGTCAGAATATGCAGCCACTTCGTGAAATCTGAGAAATCGTTTTTCTCTAGAAGCATGCATCCAAACTACACCATGTACATGACGAGTGATGACAGTCGCGACCAGAGTACTGTCAGGAACAGGCAATGATTGATCAGGCTTAGTAATATGTATCTTCTTTTGCTCGCTTTCGATCCCTCGTTGAAGATCATGAAGATAACTGTACCGAAGCTTTTTCTGAACATGCCTTACCACTGCCCTTAATGCTCTTTGCTCGTGTACGTTTCGGTTGCGCTTGTCTCTCAGATCGTTGTAGATGATCTCCAAGTCCATTATATCGAGATTTGCAAAATCAGCTTCAGAGAAGGAATACGTTTTACCATCTTCTCTTTGGACAGTGAAAACCGGGTACTCGACTTGAAAGATCCTTGCAGTGTCTATCTTCAAAATCCCGACAACCCTGTGCCTTGAGACCACTTCAGCTTGAGGTAAAGCTCTCATCCTCAGGATATGGAGATACTCTCTAACCTGAGCAGGGTCCATTTCCATCACGAGATGAATGTGTGCCAGATCATCAGGTTTTGCTTCCTTGCGGAAGATCTTCTCCATAGTTTCCTCAAGATATGGCACACGGATCTACTGATTCACCCATTTGGATTTACTTTCCGTCAACATTCTTTGTCACCGAATCTGATGAGGTAGGAGTCTTGGTTCGTTTTGTTCCCTTAAAGCATAGTTTCTTGCTGTATGCCTCAAGTTCACATAGTCTTGCTCTTGGAGTACTGGTTCGTATGGATCTCGGAACCAGTTTCGAAGTGAGTTTCGCAGACGTTGAACATCAACTCGTTCTTCATTTTGTTCGGGTTCGGCAGCTTCGGTTGGTTCGATTTGGTTGTTGTACTCTCGAATTTGATATCCGCAGGCTTTTCAACCGTTGGTCTATCGTCCTCTTGAGTCGTTGTAGTGCGTTGCCTTTGTTGGGTAGATTGAGCAGGTGGTGTTGTAGTGCGTTGCCTTTGTTGGGTAGATTGAGCAGGTGGTCTTGAAGCCGAGGCAACAACTGCTCTTGATCGTGATCTTGCCGTTTGGCGTGTATCCCCCTCAGGACAAGTTGGAGCGGAGCCCGGGTCGTCCTGGTGAGGTCTGGATGTACATGTACGAACTGTCGTACGGCAAGACTCTTGGATTTCGGTTCGAAGAGCAGTAATAGCACCCAGGATGTCATCCATTTGGCGCTGTTGGGCATTTTTCAAGTCGGCAAGCTCTTGGTCAATGTAGGCGCGGAAGGCATCGAACTCGTGACGAGTTACAGTGGGGATTTGAAGATTTCGGCGAAGAAGACCCTCAAGCGAATCCTCCGGTTGGCCGGTTGCATTGGATTCGGCGAGCAGATTAGCATACAACATCGACATGAGTTCATCGGTGTTGTACTCATATCGATGCGGGGAATGAGGTCGATCTTCGGGGGGTGATGGTGGCGGTGGAGAGTGGCTGGTGCTTGGACGGCTGGAGCTTGCATGAGAAGGGTCGGCTTGTACAGGAGTCGGGTCTTTAAGACGCGCAACTTCACGAATTTGGCGCACGAAGGCTTCTCTTTCGGCTGTCATTAGGACAAGATGTTCAGCTAGGGTGTCTCTTGCCCTTTGTAAGTGAGCAACAATGAGTGCTTCGCCTTCCGGGGGAATAGAGAATGACAAAGATGTGGTAGCTCCGGGATCACTTAGATTGCCCGTTGACATAACAGTTGATTCAACTGTATGACCTACGTTCAGCATTGGCAAAGATGTAGCGCTGGTAGGATTTCCTGCCAATCCTCGTGGAATGTCCGGAATGGACATCACTATGAGAGTTCCGACTGGGCCACGGAGACTCGCAGTGTGTATAGACTCGTGTCCCCTAGCTGGCTCTAGACTCGATGTGCACACAACCGAAGTCGAAGTAGGTGAGCTACTGCCTCTTGTTTCAATAGCTATGCCTCCCGAGTGGAGGGGAGCTAGATAAGGTGCTAGACTCACAAGTATTGTTGAAACTGTTGGCTGTTGGGAGCCTTCAGAGTGGCTGGGGGGGGGGGCGTGGAATTGCGCTTCTAGGTCCACAACGACTTGTCCACTAGTCATACCCAACGAATTAGTAGGGCTAGTTAACTCGGTTACCTGGTTGGGGGATATTAGACTCTCACTCTCTATCGTTTTTGTCTCCCCTTCGCTCATGCTCACTAATTCTTTTTCAACTTGTACTTCCTCCGTTCTCCTTATCTCTCCAATTGAGGTTTCAGGGAATATGTCCGACATAGATGTGGAGGATGGATTGGCTTCAAAGTCAAAGTCGAATTGAGGTTCCTCATCAGAAGGTATGGTAGGTGCGGAGGTGGGTGTACGGATGATTGGTTCAGGGTTCGGTTCAGTTGACGACTCTTCATTTCCAGAACTGGAATCTGTGATAGAGGGTTGTGGGCCGATGCGGCTGACGGCTTGCACTTCTATTTCTGAAGTTCGTTGGCGACGATGGAGCGGTTGGTTGTCAGAATCATCCTCATCTGATGATGAAGAGCGGGGGCGGATACGTTGTCGGCTGACCAGTGTTTTGAATCGTGGAGTTGGGATAATGGGTCAGGTGCGGGGGTAGTTGGAAGTAGTTGGGTTGGGGGGGGGGCTGATCAGAAGCACCTCCCTCGTCATGTCCCCTCGCAGTACGCTCATCACCCTGGTCGGGATCCCCCTGATCCTGACCCTGCTCTTCTATTCTAGGACCCTCACCTCCCTCAATATTTTCCTCTTGGATCGGCTCTTGGGCAGGCGCAACCGGAGGTGGTTGGGCCATTAAGCCATGTCGCTCCCTATAGGCTATCACACTAGGTGCATTCTGATCAGCATAAGCGAGGAGTGCTTCAGGGATAGGCATGGTATAATTGAAGACCCGATCATTTAGGCGTAGAAATTTAAGGGCACTGGTCGGGCCTAAGGGTGATCCGGCTCTTCTAGGGATGGCAGGTCGGGAGGTCATCATTGCATGGATGAAAAGTTGAAGAAACCGCTGAAAAGGTACGAAGGAACGATTGCGATAGTTGGATTTGTCTTCCACTAGTTCCACAAAGTCCGTCCAGATGAGCATCGCGTAGTCATAGTGACGGTTGAACGCGATGCCGTGAAAGATTCGAAGAACCGCAGTGCTGGCTTTGTCCATGCCAGTGTGTTTGCTAGTGACGGTTGAACTAGCCGGGGCTTGTGAATGGTTCAGGGGATTCGTATCCAAGGGCTAGGATGTCGGCAACCAGCTGTTGGTCGGTTGGAAAAGCGTCGTATGGGTGTTCGGCTGTGGCGAGCGGCAGGCGGAGAATGCGGCGAATCTTGGCTGGAGTTAGGCGGGTGTCAAAGTCATCGATTTGAGCAGTGAAATGATGGTCACCTTCGTGCGGATGGTATGTCAGTGTGTACCAGAATTGCTGGAGGTAGAAAATGGGTACTCGGTGGTCTAGTGCAAAGCGAAGCGGATGACGTTGAAGAATGTCAAGGATGATTTGGTGTTCGAGAGTGATACCAAAGTCTAGATGCTGGTTGTTCGGTTTGATTTGTCGAAGGTGAGCTCTAGGCATCAAGAGGTCATCCCGGTTAGCTGCGTTGATGCTTGGTTCTGTGGAGCGTTCGGACGGCATCGGATTTTCATCATCTGACATGTTCGGATCATTCATGGCTGCCATTGGTTTCTGAAATAAGATAGTTAGGAAAACCAAGTGTAAAGTTAGTGTATTGAATCTTTAACAAAAAATTCTAAGTCTTTTTATCGAGTCCCATTGGGTCGATAACAATTGTTATCGAGTGCAATGGGATCGAGGAAAAAGGTATTGTCGATTGAAGGAGGATCGAAAAACGACTTGTAAAAAGTTAAGATCAAACCTGTGGAGGGGTTGTCGAGTCAAAGAGAATCGAGAAGAACAGGTTATCGAGTGCTTAAGGGTTGATGAAAGTACTTGAATACTTTTCAGAAAGTTATCGATCTATTTAGACTCGATAAAAAAAAGCATGTTGTCGAATTTATGAGGCTTGGTGAAAAAACATGGACAATCTAAGGGCAGGATATCGATCCACATGACTCGATGAGAGCACTTAGTAATTTCATCGACCGTTTGATAGTCGATAACAAAAGTTATTGAGTTCCAAGGGATCGACAAAAAATACTTGGTGGTTTTCATCAATACTATTATAGTCGATAAGAAATGTTATCGAGTCATAAAGGCTCGATAAAAACACTTGGTGTTTTTCATCGAGTTTATGATATTCGATAAGAAAAGTTATCGAGACATAAAAGCTCGATAAAAAGACTTAGTGATTTTCATCGAGTTTATGATATTCGATAAAAAAAGTTATCGAGTCATAAAGGCTCGATAAAAACACTTAGAAAAGATGATGGTGTTCTTGGTCACTGCAACGAGACTCGATAAAAATTCAAAGGTCGTTGATGGACTCGATAAAAACTCAAACTCAATCAGTCGATCAATCCTAAGTACTCAGACCCAAAATAATGCCTAAAACTAATGGGAAATCCTATTACTAGGTGCGATTAGTAATAAAGAACAAGTTTAATAAAGGTCTGAGGGCCAAAACACTAAGTGTAATCACGATTTTGACTGATGAACAGTCAAAATCGGAAAACTCTATTTTATCCCAAAAACCGAACAGTCATACATTAAAAAACAGATCATGCAACAGACTTAAGTACTAAGTGCAAGAATTAAAGATGATAAGGGGAGAATTACGAACCTGGTGGTGCTTTGGAATCTGAAAAACTCGAAGTTTTGAGAATTTGATCTTGGAAAGCCAAGAACTTGAAGGGTTTTTTAGAGAGAAAGAGGGAAATTCAAACTTGTGAGGAAAGGTTCTTTGAGAGTGGGGCCCGATTTTTTTAAGTAGTGGTCATCGGGTGATGACACGTGGCAGTGTGTGATAGGGCCAATGAAAAATTTCCCGTTATCGAGATGTCGATTGGGGAGGTTATCGAGCCAGAGGGGGTCGACAATCCACTGTTGTCGGGCCCTTAGGGGCCGAGAACCTTACTTAATAATTTTCTTTTAACTTAAAATAAAAAACAGAAAACATATGGCTCCCCCTTAATGTGTGCATACAGTGGTGTGCTCCCCCTAGGAATGTGAATGGATAGGAAAACGTATCTTGTTGCTCCCCCTTGAATGATGAACCATGGTGATAACACAGCGAGGTAAAAAATAGAAATGAAAGAAAAATTGAAAATACGGAACTGGAAGATAAAGATCAAAATCTAAAAAATGAGAACCCAAGTGTTATGCAGATTGACTCGAAGAGTAAATGTGCAAAAAACCCTTGGATAGACGTTTTGAGGATTTTGAGACACACTGATTTGGGATAATCAGGTTTTAAGATTGAGCATTTCCAATTTGGATACCAGGAACTGGAATCGTTTCTCATTTAGTGCCTTGGTAAATAAGTTGGCAAGCTGAAGTTCCGTATTAACAAAATATAGTTCAATTGTACCTCTTTCGACGTAATCCTTGATGAATTGATATCGAACGTCGATGTGTTTTGTCTTCGTGTGTTGAACCGGGTTGCTTGAAATAGCTATGGCGCTTTTGGAGTCACAATAGATGGGAATCTTGTTGAACCAGAAGCCATAGTCTTTGAGTTGAGTGCGCATCCATAGGACTTGCGAGCAGCAGCTTGCGGCAGCGATATATTCGGCTTCCGCGGTGGATGTGGAGACGCACGCTTGCTTCTTGGATGACCAGCTGACCAATTTGTCTCCAAAGAATTGAATATGGCCCGAAGTGCTTTTACGATCGAGCATGCATCCGGCATGATCCGAATCTGAAAAGGCAGTTAGCTCGAAACCCGTATCCTTGGGATACCATAGGCCAAGATTAGGTGTACCTTTTAAATACCGGAAAATCCGTTTGATCGCACTAAGATGAGATTCTTTTGGAGATGCTTGATATCTCGCGCATAGACAGGTGGCAAACATTATGTCCGGACGACTAGCCGTAAGAGACATGAGAGAACCAACCATGCCCCGGTAAATTTTAGAATCCACATCTTTTCTCGAAGGATCATCGTGTTGTTTTGAACCCGGGGACATGGGTGTACCAATCAGAGAACATGACGTCATGTTGTATTTACACAACATATCCGAGATGTATTTTGATTGGTTGATGAATATTCCAGTAGAAAATTGTTTGATTTGAAGACCAAGGAAAAAATTCATCATTCCCATCATGCTCATGTTAAATTTTGCAATCATGAGTTCAGAGAACTCTTTGCATTGCCTTGGGTTAGTCGAGCCGAAGATGATGTCATCCACGTAGACTTGAATGAGCATAATGTCACCTTTGTCCTTTTTAATGAAAAGAGTTGGATCGATCTTACCTTTGGAGTATCCGTTTTTCACTAAATGGGTAGACAAGCTATCGTACCATGCGCGGGGGGTTTGTTTCAATCCATACAGAGCCTTGTCTAGAATGTAGACATGATCTGGTTTGGAGGAGTCGACAAACCCGTCGGGCTGAGAAACATAGACTTATTCACGCAGAACACCGTTTAAGAAGGCCGTCTTGACGTCCATTTGGAAAACCACAAAGTTCTTATGTGCCGCGTAAGCCAAGAACATTCGGATTGCTTCAATACGGGCGACGGGTGCAAATGTTTCGTCGTAGTCAATGCCTTCTTGTTGACGGTATCCTTTAGCGACAAGTCTAGCTTTGTTGCGTATAACGACTCCATCTTCATCTTGCTTGTTCTTGAATATCCATTTCGTGCCGATAATGGTCTTGTTTCGAGGACGGGGAACAAGGTGCCATACTTTCAGACTTTCAAATTGATTGAGTTCCTCTTGCATTGCCACAATCCAATTAGGATCATTCATTGCCTCGTGAATGGATGTGGGTTCAATCTTGCTTATGAATGAAGAGAACATGCAATCATTGGCTGAGGCGGAACGCGTTGTAACTGGTCTGTTTGGATCTCCGATAATTTGTTCAACAGGATGAGAGCGGGTCCATTTGGTTGTATGAGGAAGCGGTTGAAATGCATTTGGATCCGGGGTGTCATCTTGATAAGAACCTAATGGAAGATCTTGAATAGATTCCAATGATGGGGCCACGTGTGATGATCTTGTGGCACTTGTGATATCCGTAGATGTTGAAGTGGATGGTGGGGGAGAGGATGTCGGTTCCGCAGGATTTGGTTGAATAGGCGGTTGAGGTTCAGGTGGAACAAGAGGAGCATCCGATGAAATAGTTGGATCGGGAGGAGCAGTCGTAGAGGTGCTTGGAGATGCAGCAGTTGAGACGGTTTCCGTTGTAATTGGCGGTCCGGAAAGATCCGAGGTCTCGGCAATCTCCAAGGTAGGCGGGGGAATCTGGAGAGAAGTATCAGTGGACGGGCCAAAGTAATCCGAGTAGAAGTACTCGAATAGGTCATCCAGATTTGACATGGTAGTTTTGGACGTTGAAGGTTCAGCGGGGTTGGGAGCAGGTTCCGAACGAATGTGATCGGAAGCTAATATACCGGTGAGTGCGGGTCCAGAACTGTCGTGTTCAGGAGCCATTTCGGCGTTTGGATCAAATTGTACATTAACGCTTTCAGTGACACAACGTGCGTGTTTTATGTAGACCCGATAAGATGATGCATTTGGTGAGTATCCGAGAAAGTAGGCTTCATCGGCTTTCGGCTTGAGTTTCCTACGATCTTCTTTTTCATTGAGTACGAAGCAACGAGTGCCAAACGTTCGAAGATGCTCGATTGAAGGAACGCGATCGTAGACCAAGTGATAAGGTGTCTTGTTGAAGCGTTTGTTGATGATGGAGCGGTTTTGAGTATAGCAAGCTATGTTGATAGCTTCGGCCCAAAGGTGGAGAGGAAGCTTTGAAAAAGTAAGCATAGTGTGAGCGGCTTCAACAAGAGTTCGATTTCGGCGTTCGACCACACCGTTTTGTTGTGGAGTACGAGCTACAGAGAACGTATGGGTTATACCAACCGATTCGAGGTAACCGTCAAGGGTACGGTTTTTGAATTTAGTTCCATTATCAGTGGGGATGGTTTGTGCAGTAAGTTCTAGCTTGACTTGAATGGCTTTGAGAAACGTCATAATGGTGTCGGGGGTTTCATCCTTTGATCGAAGGAACTTTACCCATGTGAAGCGAGAGAAATCGTCCACCATCACTAGAACATACTTTTTACCATGTATGCTTTGAGTCCACATCGGGCCGCATAAGTCCATATGAATGAGTTGAAGAGGTCGAGTCGAGCTGTGAACTATCTTGGGTTTGTGAGAGACCTTCTTCATCTTTCCCATCTCGCATGCGTCACAGAGATGTGGTTTGTCGAATTTAACAGATGGGAGGCCGGTGACTAATCCGTGGATGGAGAGGCGATTGATGTTCTTGAAGTTCAAGTGAGATAAGCGACGATGCCATAACCAGGTCTTTGGACTAGAAACGTTTGATAGAAGACAAACACTTGAGGGGGCGTTTACTTGGGAAAGATCGATCGTGTAGAGGTTGGACTTGCGTGTGCCAGTTAGAAGCTCCTTTCCATCAAACGTGCGAACACATCATCTATCGGGTCTGAAATTGACTTCGAGTTGCTTGTCACAGAATTTTCCAATGCTCAACAGGTTGTGGCTTAGCCCTTGTACATAAGAGACGTTGGAAATGGTGATGTCGTTTTGAATGATATCACCATATCCTTTTATCGGTGCCAAGTGATTGTTGCCAAATTTGACGAATCCGCCCTTCTTTTCAGTGTAGTTGGCAAGCAGCTCCTTTTGTCCGGTCATGTGTTTGGAGCATCCGGAATCTAAGTACCACACATGACCGATCTGCACAAAATCAGGCAGATTTAGGTACCCATTTGTAAATGGGTCCATCATGGTTAGTTGACTTTGCACCCTTGGGTACCCACTTGTGGTGAGACTTATGGGCGTTAGTCATTTGATTTCTCGAACCCGATTTAGAAATGGATGATGAATGATAAAATTTGTGATTAAATGAATTATGCATGTCCAGAAAATAACCATAACCATAATCAATAGGAGGTTTACGAACAAAATCATCCACACCGCAATTAGAGCAACAAATTTTATTACGAGAAAATTTGATTAAATGTCTAAGTGAAAGAATTTGATACGAAAAATGAAATCTAGAATGGTTTCTTTTGACATTGGAATGTAAAAACTTGTCTTCTTTGCGGGGTGTTTGCTTTGTAGTATGCGTGCCCTTTTTGACCCAAACTGACTTGGTTTCTAAAGTATGAAGCTGTTGGTTGGATTTTGACTTGTGGAACACTCCGTTGGTTCAGTAGGCAATGAAACTGTTTCCATAGGTTGTTTGCCTTTGTCTAAGAATTCAGTGTGAGTAGGAAGTACAGGATTGAAATCAAACTCATCACACATGTCATTTAAACACTCGTCCGATTCAAGTGAAGATTGGTTAGAAAGGGCATGCAATTCAGCATTGATTTGTTCGTCGGAATAGGGACATTTTTGTTTTGGAAGATTGGAATTTGGTTCCATTTTGAACAACTCTTCGCAATTATCTAAATAATTGCTAACGAAGGCTTTACAAGTTGAAACGTTTGAAATAGTATCATTTTCACGAGTTTTGTTCAATTGTAAAGTCTCGTTCTCAAGTTGTTGTATTTTAAATAAAAGTTATTCCTTTTCCTTGTCCGCCAAAGAACGTTCAAATTCCAACACTTGTTCGAGTTGAATAATTTTCTTTTCTAAAAATAGAGTGGGAATGTACGGTTTACATTCAGGAATCTTGTTTTGAAGTTCTTCGGCTAAATAAGATGGAAAGTAGTTGTTTGGAAGAGATTCACTTGAACATTCCTCTTCTACTATTTGAGGATAGCAGAAAGGTATTTGAAAATAGTTTTTGTTTTGTCTCTTCCAATCTTCTCTTTCCTCAACACTAGGGTCCGGTTTCATAAATTGAATTTGGTAATCTGGACCAAGGTTCAGATATTCAAATTTATAAATCGTCGGAGTATTATAGATAGCCTTTGCTAAGTGTTTCGGGTTTTCAAAACCTAATCCGGCTTTGGAGCTTAAATCTTTCGGTGCATTTAAGTGAATAGTGTGTTCAGTTTGACCAAGCTTGTAAAGTTTTAATTCCAACGTTTCGAGTTTTTCTAATAAATCTTGTCTTTGAAAACTGACAAAGTCAAACTTTGATGAAAATTTGGCAGTCTCATTCCTATATGTTTGAAGTTGAAGTGTGAGATCAGATATTTGTTGTTGGAAAAGATCATTTTCTTCTTTTAAAACCATTTTCTCCGTTTCGAGATTGTGTGCTATACTTTGAGTAGTGACAAGGTCGGTTTGCATAAGAAGCAATTGTTTATGGTTATTTTCAAGGATTGCTTCTAAATTGGAAACCAAGAGTTTCTCGGTTTTCAATTTGGAGTGTAATTCCTTTAATTGACACATTAAATCATGCATTTGAGATACAAAAGAGTCATTGTCAGAAGGGCTTACCTCGGGTGTGTAGTCAGAAGCGTGAGAAGGAGTGTCATCAGAGTAAGCCATTAAGCTGAAATGTGCTTGAGTATCCCCTTCCATGTCATCTTCATCATCTTGATTAAGCCATTGTTCATCTTCAACTAGAAGGACTTTACCGGCTTCTTTTTGTTTGGACAACATCAGTTTGTAAGTGAAGTAGTTAGAGTCCTTCACTATTGGCTTCTTACATTCCCTTGCGTAGTGACCAGATTTGCCGCAGTTGTAGCACAGGCTTCTCTCACCCTTGAACTTGTCTTCTGGCTTGGGTGTAGGGCGAGGTTCTTCTCTTCTTGGTTTAGGTTCAAACATGGCCTTTCGCTCATGATTATTAGATCCCGAGGCATACCTTTGTTGATTGGGATTTGAGCGACGTGAGAACTTTTGTTGAAAAGATTTTGTAAGGAAGGCCAGTTGATGTTGAAGTTTGGCAATTTCTGGATCATAGTCAAAATCTTCGTCTTCTAATTCGGGAAACATCTCTTGAGGAGCGGAAGAGGATTCTTTTGCCATCAATGCGATTGGATCCGGGTTCTTCTTTGAATTTAACCCCATTAGTTCGAGAACCTCCTCTTCATCTTGTTGAAGGGTTTCATAGACTTCATGAAGGTCAAGGTCAGCAAGATATTTGCTGTGTTTGATTTGATTAGCAAACCGGCGCCATTCCAGTTGAAGATTGCTACCAAATTTAACATTGTTTTCGATCTTTGACTTACGAATTTCGTTTTTGCTAAGTTCGTTCACCAGTTGTACAAAACGGGTATATGTGTTCGTAAGACTTTCTCCATCTTTTGCCTTAAATTCTTCATATTGAGAAATGCAATTGGTGATTTTGAGTTGTGTGCCAATCTTCGTTCCAAGCATGAATTTCTCTATTACTTCCCACATTTCTTTAGCCGTCTTCTTGTGGCTATCAATGCTCATGTAGATCTCATTTGGAAGGCTCATAAGTAGATAAGAACGGGCAAGTTGGTCATTCTCATTATCCTCTTCTCGTTTGCATCCCATGAATTTTTGAGTTTAACTTCCCTTCGTGCGGGCGTAGGAGGAGTGTTGTTTGGCATAGCAGGAAACTCCTGATAAAAAGGTGGAGGAGGACCTTCTTTGATTGAACTCATGATCTCATCGGCATAGTCATGGCGTTCAATGAAATCAAGGAATCTATCCTTCCATTGAGAATATTCTCCCGGAAAGAGAATTGGAGGCTTGGTGTCTGATCCAATGGCCATTGCTTCTCGGGTGGTCATTGTACTTTTTGGTTGGACCTCGATCAATGAGTTTTTAAAAATTTCTGAGTTGTCGCTTGAAACAGTAGGTTATTATCGAGTGACAAAGGAGGACAAAAAAAATATCGATTGAAGGATTTTTATCGGGTGTGAGGTGCTCGATGAAAATTGTTATCGGGTGACTAAGGATCGATAATAATTGTTATCGAGTGAACAAGACTCGATAAAAATTGTTGTCGAATTGAATGGGCTCGAAATAAAAAGTTATCGAGTGAACAAGACTCGATAATAATTGTTGTCGAATTAAATAAAAATTAAAATAAATTCTCGATTGATCAATACTCGATAAAAAATTTGATTAAAGAAATTTATCGAACACTGACCTATTCGATCAAAATTTTCTCGATTCAATAGGACTCGACAAAAAATACTTTAAATCTGAGTTTTCTGTGATTAATAAACCAGAAAACAAAAACACAGTTTTCTTGACTAAAAAGAACTAGTCTTTTTATGGACAAGACAGTCTGGGTTTTTTGAGTTTCTTATTTGTTCAATTACGGAAATTATCAAAATTACGAGAATTTATGATTTTACTAAGGAAATCTTTAGTAAGAAAAGCTGCAGAAGTCACAAGTTCCTGAGTTTTCTTATGTAAAGATATTCAAAAGTAAACAAAATAAATTAAAGTAATTTTAATTAATCAGATTCAAATATTTCATGTAGGGGTCGATAAAAATTCAAGATTTTGTGAAGTTGAATCGATAAAAATTCAATCAACAGAAGAGACGTTTCGAGAAAAATTCAGTGATCAGTATGAGGTACTCGACAAAAAAACAGAATGAAGTTTTATCTGGTAAAGCATGAAGCAGTAAGACTCGATAAAAATTCAATGAACAGCAGAATTTGCAGAAATCGAAATAAGTACCTTCTGTTTCGTGGTTTGCTCAGAAAATTGTAAAAACTCGTGATCTCAGGCTCTGATTCCACTTGTTGATCCCATTATAATAAACACAATGACAATAAACAGTTAATAGCAAAGTAATATAACACGAACAATGATTTAAAGAACTTACGTAGTCATATATCTCTTGAATGTATATGTATTGATTACAATCCGATTCAGCTCTCTCTCTATAAATTATGAATCGACTCCTTATCAAAGTGAAACCCTAACGTTCTATTTATATTGCTATGTCTAGTCTAATTAAGGAAACAAGAATTTAAGGAATTATAAACTTACTTTTACAATAAAGCATATATTTACCTTATTTTGTCACAATTAAATAATAACATACCTAACACGCATCTTCAGGCTCTCTGTTACACGGCTCACTGCACAACCCTCACCCCTGACAAGGGCAAAGAGCTCCCTGCTATCAGTTTCACTATCCCTACTCTCGGCGACTTCGCTTTCACCTCAGGCTTCCTAAGGAATGCCCTCCGCCTTCCTTCCAGAGGTAAGAACGAGCCCTGGGCCCCTGAGACCACCAAGGAACAAATAGAGGACTTCTTGGACTCTATTGGCTATGTTTGGGAGAACCCTGAAGTCAAATTTGTGGGATCAAAGATGGAGAAGAACCGCCTTCCAGGTTGTTGGCAATATGTCTTTACCCAAGTCTCTGGACATTGATATCCATCCAGATGATGCTCCTTTCACTCCCTACATGCTGCAACTCATTGAAGCAGCAACACATGTGTCCGTTTCACTGAACAACCCATCAGTGAGTATCCCAGACACCTCCACTCCCTCCAAAAGAAGGGAACCAACCGATGGTCATAGAAATACTATCGCTCATTAGCCAGCTGCAAAGAAACAAAAGAAGGAAGTCTCTCAAAAGACTTCCCTTCCTGATTCAGGCGTAATACAAACGTCCTCTATAACCACAGCCATGACAACGGTCTCTGCATCCGTTGCCGTTTCTTCAACACTACCACCACCTTAAGTGACTTCGGTCACTGAGCGTGTTATAGCCAGCTCCACTGAAGCTGGATCAGGTACTACATTCACAACCTTCTCTTCTTCTTCCACCATCTCTTCTTTGGTCCTCACACAAACATATGATTCGAGATAGTGTTGATCATAACTCCTCTCAGTGATTTGAATATGATTCCTTTACTATACTTAGTGAAATTCCTTAGATAAGCTTCTGTTCAAATTCAGTGATAGCATACGCTGATTGCTATCAGCGATCGCTGAAGATCAAGGATCAACAAGCTTATCTCTAAAGATCTGAAGATCAACTATCACACCAGAAGACCATTCAGCAACAGTCAAAGACCAAAGCTGAAGAAAGAGATTATCAGCTAAGTGACCTGAAGCGGTTCAGCGATAGTAGCGATTATCTACTCAAAGTGTGAAATCTTGTGAAGCCTCAGCAACACTGAAGTTCATTCTTGAACATTCAGTGTCAGCGATCAAATGAAGCTTTCTCTGCAAGATTAAAGTTTGATCTTATCCTCGATGCACAAAAGTCAAACCTAGAACCATGTCAGAAAAGGACGTACGACTTGTCTCTTATGTCCCTATCATATCTGATATGGTACTATTCATATTCTGCCAAAAGCATGGTTGTCTTATTTACAAGGACAAGCTTCCTATCTAAGCTTGACATGTGGCATGTACCTTTTGTCGTGCATTAAATGCAAGCGGGTATAAATAGATGGAGATATCTTCTTCATCTTTATGCATGCTTCCTTCTAGCATATACCTTCTGCATTTCTTTCTTTCATCTTCTTGTGCATCAAACTGTGTGTTTCTTTAGTTACAATAGAATAGGTTTTTAACTTGTTCTAATTACGCTTGTAACTGTAAATTTGTTTATTTTTAATAAACTCATTTAAAAACTAAAATCTGTGAGTTTGTATTCAACCCCCCTCTTCTACAAACTGTTTACTTAATATTTAACTCTTGTAGATCCTTATTGGGACCAACAAGTGGTATCAGAGCAATGTTGTTATCTTTCTCTTTAAAATATCTTTAGATCATATTTTAAAAAGACAAACCCTAATACAAACTACAACGATAACGGATCTTTAGCTAAACCTCCAAGGTTCAGCCATGATAATTTCCCTTTATGGAAAGAAAGAATGTCACTTTTTCTAGAGTGATCTGATCCTAAGATCCCATACTATGTAGAAAACGCACCTTTCGTTCCTACAGCCATAGTAGCAGCTGTACCTGCCACTGCTACTACCCTAGCCGTCGCTGAAAGGAGTATTGTAAAAACTCCAGATCGATGGACTGAGGAAGACAAGAAAGAAGTTGCTATTGATGCGAAAGCACGATCTATAATAGCAATGTCTTTACCTGATGAAGTATATCATTCTGTAATGAAAATGAGAACTTCAAAAGCCATGTGGGATACTCTATGTATCCAATATGAAGGAACTTCTGAGGTTAAAGTAACTAGATGCATAAACCTTGTAAGAAAATACGAGAGTTTTATGTATCAAAAGGGTGAATCTCTCTCTCAAATTCACCAGCGATTTAACTGTCTGTTGATTGATCTCAAATCATTCGATAGGGTATATTCAAACGCTGAAATTCTGACAAAATTCATGGAGGCATTGCCCGATCAATGGGCAGTGTATACTACATGCATAAAACTGTCAAAGAATCTTGAAACCTTGTCCTTAAGTGCATTGTATGGCATGCTCTTAAATGAGGAACAATCCCAGCTTTTAAGGAAAAATCTTCTTAACGAACTCAAAGGTGCTAAAAGTACTTCTTTAGCACTTGTGACTTCTGAAGGAACTTCTTCTAAAAATGGTTCTTCTTCTACCATCACCTCTATAACTGAATTAGGTCAAACTGATTCAGCTCTCTCTCTATAAATTATGAATCAACTCCTTATCAAAGTAAAACCCTAACGTTCTATTTATATTGCTAGGTCTAGTCTAATTAAGGAAACAAGAGTTTAAGGAATTATAAACTTCCTTTTACAATAAAGCATATATTTTCCTTATTTTGTCACAATTAAATAATAACATACCTAACACGCATCTTTAGGCTCTCTGTTACACGGCTCACTGCACAACCCTCACCACTGACAAGGGAAAAGAGCTCCCTGCTATCAGTTTCACTATTCCTACTCTCGGCGACTTCGCTTTCACCTCAGGCTTTCTAAGGAATGCCCTCCGCCTTCCTTCCAGAGGTAAGAACGAGCCCTGGGCCCCTGAGACCACCAAGGAACAGATAGAGGACTTCTTGGACTCTATTGGCTATGTTTGGGAGAACTCTGAAGTCAAATCTGTGGGATCAAAGATGGAGAAGAACCGCCTTCCAGGTTGTTGGCAATATGTCTTTACCCAAGTAATTCAGTGCTTGGGCTCCAAGATTGGCTCTCATGATCATGCCAGCAAGCACTTCCAGGACCTTGGCTTCGCTCTCTGCATGAACTACAAGCTGAACTATGCAGATTACATATTCAGCGACATGTTCAACAGGGTAAAAGCTGGTAAGAGGAACCAATTCATTCCTTACCCTAGGTTCTTTGCAACCATCTTGGAGGTTGCCTTCAAAGATGAATATCCAAAGGTCGCCAACCAAAGCTTCTCCATGGTCGGCAAGAAGTCTCTGGACATTGATATCCATCCAGATGATGCTCCTTTCACTCCCTACATGCTGCGTCTCATTGAAGCAGCAACACATGTGTCCGTTTCACTGAACAACCCATCAGTGAGTATCCCAGACACCTCCACTCCCTCCAAAAGAAGGGAACCAACCGATGGTCATAGAAATACTATCGCTCATTACCCAGCGGCAAAGAAACAAAAGAAGGAAGTCTTTCAAAAGACTTCCCTTCCTGATTCAGGCGTAATACAAACGTCCTCTATAACCACAGCCATGACAACGGTCTCTGCATCCGTTGCCGTTTCTTCAACACTACCACCACCTTAAGTGACTTCGGTCACTGAGCGTGTTATAGCCAGCTCCACTGAAGCTGGATCAGGTACTACATTCACAACCATCTCTTCTTCTTCCACCATCTCTTCTTTGGTCCTCACACAAACATATGATTCGAGATAGTGTTGATCATAACTCCTCTCAGTGATTTGAATATGATTTCTTTACTATACTTAGTGAAATTCCTTAGATAAGCTTCTGTTCAAATTCAGCGATAGCATACGCTGATTGCTATCAGCGATCGCTGAAGATCAACGATCAACAAGCTTATCTCTGAAAATCTGAAGATCAGCTATCACACCAGAAGACCATTCAGCAACAGTCAAAGACCAAAGCTGAAGAAAGAGATTATCAACTAAGTGACCTGAAGCGGTTCAGCGATAGCAGCGATTATCTACTCAAAGTGTGAAATCTTGTGAAGCCTCAGCAACACTGAAGTTCATTCTTGAACATTCAGTGTCAGCGATCAAATGAAGCTTTCTCTGCAAGATTAAAGTTTGATCTTATCCTCGATCACAAAAGTCAAACCTAGAACCATGTCAGAAAAGGACGTACGACTTGTCTCTTATGTCCCCATCATATCTGATACGGTACTGTTCATATTCTGCCAAAAGCATGGTTGTCTTATTTACAAAGGACAAGCTTCCTATCTAAGCTTGACACGTGGCATGTACCTTTTGTCTTGCATTAAATGCAAGCGGGTATAAATAGATGGAGATATCTTCATCATCTTTATGCATGCTTCCTTCTAGCCTATACCTTCTGCATTTCTTTCTTTCATCTTCTTGTGCATCAAACTGTGTGTTTCTTTAGTTACAATAGAATAGGTTTTTAACTTGTTCTAATTCCGCTTGTTACTGTAAATTTGTTTATTTTTAATAAACTCATTTAAAAACTAAAATCTGTGAGTTTGTATTCAACCCCCCTCTTCTACAAACTGTTTACTTAATATTTAACTCTTGTAGATCCTTATTGGGACCAACAAGTGGTATCAGAGCAATGTTGTTATCTTTCTCTTTGAAATATCTTTAGATCATATTTTAAAATGACAAACCCTAATACAAACTACAACGATAACGGATATTTAGCTAAACCTCCAAGGTTCAGCCATGATAATTTCCCTTTATGGAAAGAAAGAATGTCACTTTTTCTAGAGGGATCTGATCCTAAGATCCCATACTATGTAGAAAACGCACCTTTCGTTCCTACAGCCATAGTAGCAGCTGTACCTGCCACTGCTACTACCCTAGCCGTCGCTGAAAGGAGTATTGTAAAAACTCCAGATCGATGGACTGAGGAAGACAAGAAAGAAGTTGCTATTGATGCGAAAGCACGATCTATAATAGCAATGTCTTTACCTGATAAAGTATATCATTCTGTAATGAAAATGAGAACTTCAAAAGCCATGTGGGATACTCTATGTATCCAATATGAAGGAACTTCTGAGGTTAAAGTAACTAGATGCATAAACCTTGTAAGAAAATACGAGAGTTTTATGTATCAAAAGGGTGAATCTCTGTCTCAAATTCACCAGCGATTTAACTGTCTGTTGATTGATCTCAAATCAGTCGATAGGGTATATTCAAACGCTAAAGTTCTGACAAAATTCATGGAGGCATTGCCCGATCAATGGGCAGTGTATACTACATGCATAAAACTGTCAAAGAATCTTGAAACCTTGTCCTTAAGTGCATTGTATGGCATGCTCTTAAATGAGGAACAATCCCAGCTTTTAAGGAAAAATCTTCTTAACGAACTCAAAGGTGCTAAAAGTACTTCTTTAGCACTTGTGACTTCTGAAGGAACTTCTTATAAAAATGGTTCTTCTTCTACCATCACCTCTATAACTGAATTAGGTCAAACTGATTCAGCTCTCTCTCTATAAGTTATGAATCGACTCCTTATCAAAGTAAAACTCTAACGTTCTATTTATATTGCTAGGTCTAGTCTAATTAAGGAAACAAGAGTTTAAGGAATTATAAACTTTCTTTTACAATAAAGCATATATTTTCCTTATTTTGTCACAATTAAATAATAACATACCTAACACGCATCTTCAGGCTCTCTGTTACACGGCTCACTGCACAACCCTCACCACTGACAAGGGAAAAGAGCTCCCTGCTATCAGTTTCACTATCCCTACTCTCGGCGACTTCGCTTTCACCTCAGGCTTTCTAAGGAATGCCCTCCGCCTTCCTTCCAGAGGTAAGAACGAGCCCTGGGCCCCTGAGACCACCAAGGAACAAATAGAGGACTTCTTGGACTCTATTGGCTATGTTTGGGAGAACTCTGAAGTCAAATCTGTGGGATCAAAGATGGAGAAGAACCGCCTTCCAGGTTGTTGGCAATATGTCTTTACCCAAGTAATTCAGTGCTTGGGCTCCAAGATTGGCTCTCATGATCAAGCCAGCAAGCACTTCCAGGACCTTGGCTTCGCTCTCTGCACGAACTACAAGCTGAACTATGCAGATTACACATTCAGCGACATGTTCAATAGGGTAAAAGCTGGTAAGAGGAACCAATTCATTCCTTACCCTAGGTTCTTTGCAACCATCTTGGAGGTTGCCTTCAAAAATGAATATCCAAAGGTCGCCAACCAAAGCTACTCCATGGTCAGCAAGAAGTCTCTGGTATTGATATCCATCCAGATGATGCTCCTTTCACTCCCTACATGCTGCAACTCATTGAAGCAGCAACACATGTGTCCGTTTCACTGAACAACCCACCAGTGAGTATCCCAGACACCTCCACTCCCTCCAAAAGAAGGGAACCAACCGATGGTCATAGAAATACTATCGCTCATTAGCCAGCTGCAAAGAAACAAAAGAAGGAAGTCTCTCAAAAGACTTCCCTTCCTGATTCAGGCGTAATACAAACGTCCTCTATAACCACAGCCATGACAACGGTCTCTGCATCCGTTGCCGTTTCTTCAACACTACCACCACCTTAAGTGACTTCGGTCACTGAGCGTGTTATAGCCAGCTCCACTGAAGCTGGATCAGGTACTACATTCACAACCATCTCTTCTTCTTCCACCATCTCTTCTTTGGTCCTCACACAAACATATGATTCGAGATAGTGTTGATCATAACTCCTCTCAGTGATTTGAATATGATTTCTTTACTATACTTAATGAAATTCCTTAGATAAGCTTCTGTTCAAATTCAGCGATAGCATATGCTGATTGCTATCAGCGATCGCTGAAGATCAACGATCAACAAGCTTATCTCTGAAGATCTGAAGATCAGCTATCACACCAGAAGACCATTCAGCAACAGTCAAAGACCAAAGCTGAAGAAAGAGATTATCAACTAAGTGACCTGAAGCGGTTCAGCGATAGCAGCGATTATCTACTCAAAGTGTGAAATCTTGTGAAGCCTCAGCAACACTGAAGTTCATTCTTGAACATTCAGTGTCAGCGATCAAATGAAGCTTTCTCTGCAAGATTAAAGTTTGATCTTATCCTCGATGCACAAAAGTCAAACCTAGAACCATGTCAGAAAAGGACGTACGACTTGTCTCTTATGTCCCCATCATATCTGATACGGTACTGTTCATATTCTGCCAAAAGCATGGTTGTCTTATTTACAAGGACAAGCTTCCTATCTAAGCTTGACACGTGGCATGTACCTTTTGTCTTGCATTAAATGCAAGCGAGTATAAATAGATGGAGATATCTTCTTCATCTTTATGCATGCTTCCTTCTAGCCTATAACTTCTGCATTTCTTTCTTTCATCTTCTTGTGCATCAAACTGTGTGTTTCTTTAGTTACAATAGAATAAGTTTTTAACTTGTTCTAATTCCGCTTGTAACTGTAAATTTGTTTATTCTTAATAAACTCATTTAAAAACTAAAATCTGTGAGTTTGTATTCAACCCCCATCTTCTACAAACTGTTTACTTAATATTTAACTCTTGTAGATCCTTATTGGGACCAACAAGTGGTATCAGAGCAATGTTGTTATCTTTCTCTTTAAAATATCTTTAGATCATATTTTAAAATGACAAACCCTAATACAAACTACAACGATAACGGATCTTTAGCTAAACCTCCAAGGTTCAGCCATGATAATTTCCCTTTATGGAAAGAAAGAATGTCACTTTTTCTAGAGGGATCTGATCCTAAGATCCCATACTATGTAGAAAATGCACCTTTCGTTCCTACAGCCATAGTAGCAGCTGTACCTGCCACTGCTACTACCCTAGCCGTCGCTGAAAGGAGTATTGTAAAAACTCCAGATCGATGGACTGAGGAAGACAAGAAAGAAGTTGCTATTGATGCGAAAGCACGATCTATAATAGCAATGTCTTTACCTGATAAAGTATATCATTCTGTAATGAAAATGAGAACTTCAAAAGCCATGTGGGATACTCTATGTATCCAATATGAAGGAACTTCTGAGGTTAAAGTAACAAGATGCATAAACCTTGTAAGAAAATACGAGAGTTTTATGTATCAAAAGGGTGAATCTCTGTCTCAAATTCACCAGCGATTTAACTGTCTGTTGATTGATCTCAAATCAGTCGATAGGGTATATTCAAACGCTGAAATTCTGACAAAATTCATGGAGGCATTGCCCGATCAATGGGCAGTGTATACTACATGCATAAAACTGTCAAAGAATCTTGAAACCTTGTCCTTAAGTGAATTGTATGGCATGCTCTTAAATGAGGAACAATCCCAGCTTTTAAGGAAAAATCTTCTTAACGAACTCAAAGGTGCTAAAAGTACTTCTTTAGCACTTGTGACTTCTGAAGGAACTTCTTCTAAAAATGGTTCTTCTTCTACCATCACCTCTATAACTGAATTAGGTCAAACTGTTTCAGCTCTCTCTCTATAAATTATGAATCGACTCCTTATCAAAGTAAAACCCTAACGTTCTATTTATATTGCTAGGTCTAGTCTAATTAAGGAAACAAGAGTTTAAGGAATTATAAACTTCCTTTTACAATAAAGCATATATTTTCCTTATTTTGTCACAATTAAATAATAACATACCTAACACGCATCTTCAGGCTCTCTGTTACACGGCTCACTGCACAACCCTCACCACTGACAAGGGAAAAGAGCTCCCTGCTATCAGTTTCACTATCCCTACTCTCGGCGACTTCGCTTTCACCTCAGGCTTTCTAAGGAATGCCCTCCGCCTTCCTTCCAGAGGTAAGAACGAGCCCTGGGCCCCTGAGACCACCAAGGAACAGATAGAGGACTTCTTGGACTCTATTGGCTATGTTTGGGAGAACTCTGAAGTCAAATCTGTGGGATCAAAGATGGAGAAGAACCGCCTTCCAGGTTGTTGGCAATATGTCTTTACCCAAGTAATTCAGTGCTTGGGCTCCAAGATTGGCTCTCATGATCAAGCCAGCAAGCACTTCCAGGAACTTGGCTTCGCTCTCTGCACGAACTACAAGCTGAACTATGCAGATTACATATTCAGCGAAATGTTCAACAGGGTAAAAGCTGGTAAGAGGAACCAATTCATTCCTTACCCTAGGTTCTTTGCAACCATCTTGGAGGTTGCCTTCAAAGATGAATATCCAAAGGTCGCCAACCAAAGCTTCTCCATGGTCGGCAAGAAGTTTCTGGACATTGATATCCATCCAGATGATGCTCCTTTCACTCCCTACATGCTGCAACTCATTGAAGCAGCAACACATGTGTCCATTTCACTGAACAACCCATCAGTGAGTATCCCAGACACCTCCACTCCCTCCAAAAGAAGGGAACCAACCGATGGTCATAGAAATACTATCGCTCATTAGCCAGCTGCAAAGAAACAAAAGAAGGGAGTCTCTCAAAAGACTTCCCTTCCTGATTCAGGCGTAATACAAACGTCCTCTATAACCACAGCCATGACAACGGTCTCTGCATCCGTTGCCGTTTCTTCAACACTACCACCACCTTAAGTGAGTTCGGTCACTGAGCGTGTTATAGCCAGCTCCACTGAAGCTGGATCAGGTACTACATTCACAACCATCTCTTCTTCTTCCACCATCTCTTCTTTGGTCCTCACACAAACATATGATTCGAGATAGTGTTGATCATAACTCCTCTCAGTGAGTTGAATATGATTTCTTTACTATACTTAGTGAAATTCCTTAGATAAGCTTCTGTTCAAATTCAGCGATAGCATACGCTGATTGCTATCAGCGATCGCTGAAGATCAAGGATCAACAAGCTTATCTCTAAAGATCTGAAGATCAGCTATCACACCAGAAGACCATTCAAAGAACGATCCAAAGACCAAAGCTGAAGAAAGAGATTATCAGCTAAGTGACCTGAAGCGGTTCAGCGATATCAGCGATTATCTACTCAAAGTGTGAAATCTTGTGAAGCCTCAGCAACACTGAAGTTCATTCTTGAACATTCAGTGTCAGCGATCAAATGAAGCTTTCTCTGCAAGATTAAAGTTTGATCTTATCCTCGATGCACAAAAGTCAAACCTAGAACCATGTCAGAAAAGGACGTACGACTTGTCTCTTATGTCCCCATCATATCTGATACGGTACTGTTCATATTCTTCCAAAAGCATGGTTGTCTTATTTACAAGGACAAGCTTCCTATCTAAGCTTGACACGTGGCATGTACCTTTTGTCTTGCATTAAATGCAAGCGGGTATAAAGAGATGGAGATATCTTCTTCATCTTTATGCATGCTTCCTTCTAGCCTATACCTTCTGCATTTCTTTCTTTCATCTTCTTGTGCATCAAACTGTGTGTTTCTTTAGTTACAATAGAATAGGTTTTTAACTTGTTCTAATTCCGCTTGTAACTGTATATTTGTTTATTTTCAGTAAACTCATTTAAAAACTAAAATCTGTGAGTTTGTATTCAACCCCCCTCTTCTACAAACTGTTTACTTAATATTTAACTCTTGTAGATCCTTATTGGGACCAACAAGTGGTATCAGAGCAATGTTGTTATCTTTCTCTTTAAAATATCTTTAGATCATATTTTAAAATGACAAACCCTAATACAAACTACAACGATAACGGATCTTTAGCTAAACCTCCAAGGTTCAGCCATGATAATTTCCCTTTATGGAAAGAAAGAATGTCACTTTTTCTAGAGGGATCTGATCCTAAGATCCCATACTATGTAGAAAACGCACCTTTCGTTCCTACAGCCATAGTAGCTTTGCACCGTACTGCTACTACCCTAGCCGTCGCTGAAAGGAGTATTGTAAAAACTCCAGATCGATGGACTGAGGAAGACAAGAAAGAAGTTGCTATTGATGCGAAAGCACGATCTATAATAGCAATGTCTTTACCTGATGAAGTATATCATTCTGTAATGAAAATGAGAACTTCAAAAGCCATGTGGGATACTCTATGTATCCAATATGAAGGAACTTTTGAGGTTAAAGTAACTAGATGCATAAACCTTGTAAGAAAATACGAGAGTTTTATGTATCAAAAGGGTGAATCTCTGTCTCAAATTCACCAGCGATTTAACTGTCTGTTGATTGATCTCAAATCAGTCGATAGGGTATATTGGCTTATTTGAAATTCTGACAAAATTCATGGAGGCATTGCCCGATCAATGGGCAGTGTATACTACATGCATAAAACTGTCAAAGAATCTTGAAACCTTGTCCTTAAGTGCATTGTATGGCATGCTCTTAAATGAGGAACAATCCCAGCTTTTAAGGAAAAATCTTCTTAACGAACTCAAAGGTGCTAAAAGTACTTCTTTAGCACTTGTGACTTCTGAAGGAACTTCTTCTAAAAATGGTTCTTCTTCTACCATCACCTCTATAACTGAATTAGGTCAAACTGATTCAGAAGATCAACTCACTGATGCTGACATCTCTGAGTTTGATAACTCTCTAGCCCTTTTAACCAAAAACTTTAAAAGATTTGCTAGAAAGAGCAATTTTCGAAAATATTCTAACCTCTCTGACTCTGAAAAACAGAAAACTTTGCCCACTGAAAAAGCCTCAGCTATCTGTTTTAATTGTCAGAGAAAGGGCCACTTTGCAAGTGAATGCAGGTCGAAGAAAGTTGCTGCTCCCACTACCTCCCATACCTCTGATAAACAGGAAAAGTATTTGAAAATAAAAAACAAATACAGAGATATGAAGAAAAACCAACAAAAAGGCAAAGGCCTCGTCGCTGAAGAAGCTGACTGGGATGCTGAAGATGATTGGGCCAAGACCTCTGAAGAGTCTGGTTCAGATGAAGAAGATCTTGCCTTTCTCTGTCTAATGGCAAGAATAGAGGATGCTGAAGAAGTCTCTGAAACTTCTTCCTCTATGTCTCCGTCTACTCAGGTAAACATTCCCTCTGACTCTTTACTCTCTGAAAAGGATAACTTGTCGCCTCTCGATGCGATGACAGTTGATTTGTACAACGCCTTGAATGGAAAGATTAAAGCTGAAAAAATTAATACTGACTTATCTGAACAATTAAAAAATTGCCACATAAGAATCAAAGAACTTTCCAAACTTGAGGCTCTCTCAAAGAACAAGTTTTTGTAAATCAAACAATAAGCATTGAGAAACAACAAGCTATCGCTGATAGGGAAAAGGCTATTGCTGATCTCAAGTCTGAAAAAGCAACCATCGAAGGATGGTGTAAGGCTTCTGATAAAGTCAATGAGATAATCAGAAGGTGATCAAAGAGAAGCTTCCTGTGGATTATTCTAAGAAGGTGATCAAAAACAAGTTTCTTGACCATGTTCCTAAGAATAAGAAAACTCTAGATAAGTACAAGAAGTCCTCTGAGAAGATTTCTAAATCTGGGAAGAAGGTCCCTGATTATTCTCAGAGACCAACTCCCAAGATTAAAATCGATCTCACTCCTATCCCTGAAAAGGTTGTAATACCTCCAAGGACCATGGATAAAGGAATTCTTGGAACTATACCGGAGAAACTTCCTGCTCCCTCTCTTATCTCCAAACCTTTCAAGTATAGGAAATGCTTTCACTGTGGTGAAACAACCCACATTGCAAGTAAGTGTCCTAATGCTACTAGAGCTGATAAACTAGCTCATTGAAAGAAAGTAGCTCAAGCTGATAAATCAGCGAGAGTGAAATCCACCAAAGTTGCTAAACCAACTAAGGTGAAGATATCCACTGAAGATAGTTCTTCAGCTAGTAGTACATCCGCCAATCCTATATCTAACCAAGCAGGACCCATAGTAATATGGGTACCTTTAAACAATTAATCTTTTGTTGTATGCAGAGTGCCAAAGGTATCTGGTATCTTGATAGCGGATGCTCGAGGCATATGACTGGCAGAAAATCTCTGCTCTCTGACTACAAAGAAGAAGTCGGTCCATCAGTGGACTTTGGTGGAAATGGCAAAGGATACACTAAAGGTTATGGAATTCTGTCCAACGGAGCCACATCTTTTTCTCGTGTTGCTTACGTTGAGGGACTAAAGCACAATCTCTTGAGCGTTAGTCAGTTGTGTGACAAAGACTTCAAGGTTCTATTCCTAAAGAATAGATGTGCTGTCACTGACGGAAATGATAAGCTTGCCCTTCTGGAAAAAGAGTTGAAAACATATACGTCATAAACATGAATAGTTCTGACTCTGAGAACATGTGCTTTATCTCTAAAGCATCCACTGACATAAACTAGTTATGGCATAAAAGACTTTCTCATCTCAACTTTAAGACAATAAATGAGTTGTCTCAAAAAGACTTAGTCAGAGACCTCCCAAATCACACCTTTACAAAGGTATCTCTTTGTTCAGCGTGTGAAAAGGGAAAGCTGACAAAAGCCTCCTTCAGGTCAAAGCAAGTTTCTTTAGTGACCACTCCTCTTCAGCTACTCCACATGGATCTCTTTGGACCTGTCAATGTCCAATCAATCTCTGGAAAGAAATACACTTTAGTGATTGTTGATGAATACTCCAGATACACATAGGTGTTCTTCCTTCGATCTAAAAGTGATACCCCTGAAATGATAATCTCTTTTATCAAAAGAATGGAAGTGTTGAACAACTTACTTATTCGCTCCATAAGAAGCGATCATGGTACTGAATTCAAAAATAGTACTCTGGTTAGTTTCTTTGAAGAAAAAGGCATATCTCACAACTTCTCATCAGTGAGAACTCCTCAGCAAAATGGTGTTGCTGAAAGAAGAAATCGAACCATAATAGAAGCAGCTCGCTCTATGCTCAGCGAATCGCGTCTTCCAACTCAATTCTGGGCTGAAGCTGTCAATACAGCATGCTTCACTCAAAATCGATCCCTGATTGTTAAGCGATTCAAGAAGACTTCCTATGAATTATTTCATGGGAGAAGACCCACTCTGAAATATCTTCACATTTTTGGATGTACGTGTTACATTCTGAATGACAGAGATCATTTGGGTAAATTTGATCCCAAAGCTGATGATGGTATATTTTTTCTTGGATACTCCGCTGTGTCTAAGTCTTCCAGAGTATTCAACAAAATAAGACAACACGTTGAAGAATCTATGCATGTCAACTTTGATGAATCTCGTCCCATTCATCCTTCTCATAATCTTGATGATGATGAAGAATTGAATGCTTGGATGGAATCTCATTATGGGGAACCTGAAACATACTTCAGCAATCAAACTCCAGCTGATGTATGTGATGATGAAATCCCTGTAAACTCAACAAGTAACAATAATCCATCTTCAGGGATAAATGTTACTCCTTTAAATCAGATTCCTGTTACTGATTCATCTCTTGGAAATTCCTCTGTGAATAACCAAACCTCTTCTGAAACAAGTCCTATTCCAGAATCTGAAGAACAGGTCGCTGAATCTGCTGTTGATCTCTCTCCTCAACCACCAGCTCAGCGATGGACTGCAAATCATCCAATAAATCAGATTATTGGCGATCCCACTGCAGGTATCAAAACACGTAGAGGTACAGTTAATATCTGTCTTTATGTAAACTTCATTTCCCTCTCTGAACCTAAGAAGATAGATCAAGCTATCTCTGACCCTATCTGGGTTTCAGCTATGCAAGAAGAACTGACTGAATTTCGTAGAAATAAAGTTTGGAATCTTGTTCCTAGGCCCTCTGATAAAACCGTCATAGGAACCAAATGGGTTTTCAGAAATAAGCTAGATGAAAACGGGACTATAAAGACTCTTTTTAGCTTATGCTGCCCATAAAGACTTCAACGTTTTTCAAATGGATGTTAAAAGTGCTTTTCTAAATGGAAAACTCAGCGAGGAAGTTTATGTTGAACAACCCCCTGGTTTCTCAGACCCTAACCACCCTGGTTATGTTTTTAAACTTGAAAAAGCTTTTTACGGGTTAAAAAAAGCTCCTAGAGCTTGGTATGATACTCTCTCTAAATTTCTTCTTAAAGAAAAATTTGTTCGTGGAAAAATTGACCAAACTCTGTTTTTAAGAAAATATAAAAGTCATACAATTCTCGCTCAGATATATGTTGATGACATTATTTTTGGTTCCACAAGACCCAAACTATGCACTCGTTTCGTTGCAAGAATGCAAAAACAATATAAAATGAGTATGATGGGTGAACTAACATATTTTCTAGGTTTGCAGATTAAGCAATCTGACAAAGGAATTTTTATTTGTCAAAGAAAATATGTTAAAGATATGCTGAATAAATTTGACATGAATCAATGCTCAGCGATGAAGACTCTTATGGCGCCTCCTCTGACATTAAAGAAGGATCCCAATGGGAAACCAGTAAATGTCACTGCCTATAGAGGAATGATTGGGTCTCTGCTGTATCTTACAGCGAGTAGACCAGACATCATGTACGCCACCTGTCTCTGTGCTCGGTATCAAGCTGAACCGAAGGAATCCCATCTAATCGCTGTAAAGCGAATCTTCAGATACCTGAAAAGAACTCCAAATCTTGGTCTCTGGTATCCCAAAGGCTCAGGATTTGATCTTATTGGTTACTCTGACAGCGACTTTGCAGGTTGTAAGATTGATAGGAAAAGCACCACTAGTGGATTCAGCTGCTAGGTGGAAAGTTAATAAGTTGGACAAGTAAAAATCAAAACTCAGTGTTCACTTCCACCGCTGAAGCTGAATACATAGCAGCTGGTAGTTGTTGTGCTCAAATCCTTTGGATGAGAAATCAACTCAGAGACTACGATCTAAAGCTCTCTAAAATTCCTATTTACTGTAATAGCACAAGTGCTATAGCAATTGCTAACAACCCTGTACTTCACTCCAAAACCAAGCACATTGAGATCCGATATCACTTTATCAGAGATCATGTGATGAATGGTGAAGTTGAGCTCCATTTTGTTCCTACTGAATATCAGCTCGCTGATCTTTTCACCAAGCCTCTTGATGAAACTAGATTCAATCTACTCATCAGCGAACTTGGTATGTTGAACGCAAAATAATTTATTAATCAGTGATCGACAAAGGATTACAAACAAAGCCGTCAGACTTTCCATTCTCTGAACTATGATTCAGCGATATCTAGGTCATCTCCTCAGGTATTATCTTCTAATCTCTTAACACTCTTTGATATCCTTTCTCATCAAAGAATGTCTCTCTTATTTAAAACTCTTCACTGACAATCCTTTATTATTAGTGATGGGGATTTTTCTAAAGTTATTAATGATAAACTTTCCTTATGGATAATTATCATTATAATCTTTTAAAAAAAATAAAAAAATAAAATAAAGAAAAGGACACGTCAGACCTTTTTTCTGACACACGACGGACCGCGACGTTTCCATTCCAACTCCTTTCTTGGAACGTGCGCCGGGTCATCATTTCTTTTTCAAAAAGCTAAAACCGTCGTTTAGCTATCCTTTCTTTCTCTCTCCTCTTGCTATTTAAGCATTCCTTTTGTCTCACTTTATTCCTTCCGCTTGCATAACTTCTCTAAAGGCAAAAGAATTCTTCGAATCTTCAAGCTTTCTCCAAGAACACCAAGAACATGCACTTGTGCGTTTTTCTTCTTCACACGTTTAAGGTTTGATCTAAACCTTATATCAAGAACTGGAAACAACTCGTTTCAACTTTCTATTCTATTTTCTTTCTTAAAATCAATAAATTTTTTTAAAAAGTGAACAACTTTTTCACTTTCAAAACCCTGTTCCTAGAACAGAAGTTTTTTTTTTTACGTTTTATCATTTTTTTATTTACCATTAATTTTTTTTTGCCAACAAGCATTTTGATATTGTTCATCAAAATACTTGTTTCTTTGCTCTTAAATTTGGTACTTTTTATACCAAACCTCTGGTTTATACATTCATGTATTAAAACCACGATTTATCTCTTCGGTGTTGCCATTTATCCTACAGAAATGGCCTCTGCTTCCAACGTCGCAGAAACTGCCTTTGCTAACCAGTTGGTCGCCGCACCAACCTGTCACTTTGAGCTGGACAAGTCAACTTTCAAGCCATGCAATTACATTGCATTGGTGGACATTCCCTCTGAACGCCCTCAGTTCAAGGACGCTGCAACCTTCCTAAAGGCGTGCCCGCTGATGTATGCCTTCGTCCACAACCCAGTGGGCATTGCTTCTCACCTTCAGGCTCTCTGGTACACGGCGCAATGTACCACGCTGAAAACAGACAAGGACACTATCCTTCCTGCTATCTCCTTGACAATCCCTGACCTTGGTTTCTTCGCGTTCTCAGCGGGGTTTGTACGCAAGGCGCTAAGACTCCCTCAGCGCAAGAAAAATGAGCAATAGGGTACTGAACCAACAAAGTAGCAGATTGATGCTTTCTTGGATTCCATTGGCTACAAATGGGAGAACCCCTTAGTGAAGACGGTGGGTTCGAAGCTGGAAAAGAAGCGACTCCCTGCTCGCTGGCAGTATGTTTTCACCCAGGTCATTCAGTGCCTAGGGTCAAAAGTTGGCTCCCACGATCAGGCGAGCAAACATTTTCAAGACCTTGCCTTCTCTCTCTGCACGGGTCATCCTCTGAACAACGCTGATTACATCTTCAGCGATATGCGCAGCCGTCTCAATGCCTCCACCAGACATCACGTTATCCCTTACCCATATTTCTTCTCCAGCATCCTTGAAGAAGCTTTCGGGAAGAGCTATCCGAAAGTTGGTGACTTCGCCTTCTCTATGGTAGGGAAGAAGTCCCTGGACCTGGAAGAACGTCCAGGTGATGCTCCTCTCACTCCCTATATGCTCCAAATTATAGGAGCACCTCTTTTAGTGACCTCCTCGCTGCCCATCCCCTCAGTGAGTACCCAAGGCACTACTGCTGCAAAAAGGAAAACCCCCACTGATGGTCATAAGAAGACCATCGCCTCAAAGAAACCTAAGAAGGTGGTCTCTCAACAGACCATCCTCTCTGATTTTGGTGTGCTTCAATCACCACCCTCATCCACAGCCACTCCAAAGGGTTCTGCTGCCGTTGAAGCTTCATCAGCACTACCACCACCATCAGTGACTAAGGTCTCTGAAGGTGTTATAGCCAGCTCTGCTGAAGCTGGATCAGGTATTACTTTCACTGCCCTCTCTACCTCTTCCATCTCTACTTCTTTGGTCCTCACATCAGCAAGTGACTCAGTGATAGTTGTCCCTATCTCTGATAATGCTGAAATGCACGCAGTCCATACCTCAAAATTGTTTAGGCAATCTGAGTTCTGGAAAGCCAATTTAAAAGGACCTCAGAATATCTGTTTCAGATACTCTAAGACACTGGTTAGTGATCCTCAGGACACTACCTCTGCAAAAGTAGTCCCTGAGAGTAATCCTCACGATACTCTCAAGGAAAATAATGCTATTTTACATCCATCATCTGATCCGGATTCTTTTCTCGCCTCATTGTCAATGTCATCAGCTGCTGCCACTGCTCCTGTCTACTCAGCGACAGCGACCACCACCACCACCACTTCGAAGCCAATGATGAAGTCTCCTGAACGCCCTCCCAGTGCCAAAAAGCTCAGGGATGTAAAAATGGAGAACCTTGCCCCAAGCTTCCTCCCAGGGTCACTGACTTGCCACCTGTGTCTCTGCCTGCTCCTACTTTCCCTGCCATTGATCATCTGGTCAATGAGTGTGCTCTAACCAGAGCCAGGCTGGACACTCTACAAACTTCAGCAGAGTTGATATTCAGGCAGGTCGCTGGCACTCCAGGAATGAAGATCAACGTCAGCAACTTGGTGTCTGACGTTCAGTCTTTGAAGGACGACCACAAGGACCTTCGCCAATCTCTCACCAACATTGAGCACAAGGTTGATGCTCAGGCCGCTGTCCTCGAGTCTATTCTAAAGACTCAGTCCGAAATGATGCAGGCTCTCTCAAAACTCAGTGAGACTGGTCCCTCATTTGCTTCTGCTGATCAGACCATGCTGGAGGACGTGCACACGAATGTGCGCACTCTGATGATCCATGTTCTGCCCCATGATAACATTGAGGGGGAGAAGGTGGCCAAAGAGTTCGCTGACGAACTTATCGGCGAGCATAATCGTCGGTTTCCAGATGAAAGGATCTCTCCCTACATCCAACGACCAGAACCTTCCTCCACTGCAAGAGTTGATGATGATGAGGAAGAAGATGATGAAGAAGAAGAGGAACGCATCCCTCACTATGAGGTTGATGATGATGATGATGATGACTTGGGTTTTGCACTGGAGCATTTCAGACTATCCAGACCATCCAGACCAAGCACATCTCAGCTAGAGCCCTTGGGGGACGAAACTGGACCCTCAGCCAGAGTGGTCGATCTTGAGGCCACCATCCCTATATCAGAGGGGGAGACCGCTGATAAGGTATCACTTCAGCTTATCCCTTATATTACTCCTCTCTCTGAATCTCCCATACACTCCTCTTCACCCACTAAAATTCCCTCTGACAATACTATTTCCTCCTCTCCTTCCCTCAGTGATCCCCATCCCCCAAAGAACTCATCCACAAGGAAGGAACCTTCTCCCAAGGAGCGGTTTATGTACATAGAGGAAACTGACTCTAAGGAAAAAGAAGGCCTCATCCCTCGGCGTCGCGTTCAGAAGCAGATCATAAGCGAGCCTGAAGAGGAAGAAAGGCGAATATAATTCCTAAGGGAATTCGAAGCCAAGAGAATAAGGGTGCCCCAAGAAGACCCAATAAACGCTGTACCAATCAGGATAGTAGATGAATTCTACTTTTTATCCAAAGAAGAGAGAGAACAAGCTCTGATAGCTTAGAGGATCAGAGATGAAGAAATAAATCAAACTGAGAATGATCTTGCTTTAGCAAGGAAGATTCTCAGGGAAGACTCAGCAAGAGACAAAGCAGCCAAAGAGCAATTAGAAAAGAGTGAACGGTTCGCTGCAGCTCTGGCTCAGAAAAAACTTGTACAGGAAAACCTGAATGTAGATCCCATTCTCGCTCAACAGAAGATTCTCACTGCACTAACCACTGAAGCCACAACTCAGAAAGACAAAGAACTGGATTGGTGCACAGAGATGCTGAACTTTCGAAGATCTGATGACAAAATCATTCACGCAACTATCCAAGGGCGACACTCCAACAGAGGTGGTCCAAAGGTATATGTAAGAATGACAAGGCCATCCAGAACAGAGAGAGAAGAAGCAAAAATCTTAAGGTTATATGGATACACTGAATGGCTCGAAATCAGAGATGCCATTCAGGGTTCCAAATCCAAGTTCAAGAATGTGGTAGAAGATGAGTTGAATTTGTTGCTGCAAAGAATGTCGCAACATGTACAAGTTCCCCCTCTCCCTGGACCATCAAAAAAGAAAAGATCAGTTGCTGAAGGTGGCTCAAGTTCGAAGAATGAGCATGAAACTAAGTTTGATTATCAAAGCATTATTGGTCATCTTGAGCTCCCTAATATATCAATGCTTCGTACCTCTCTTCCTCAAGACCGAAGATATCAAGAAGACGAAATCATCTCACTGCCTGAACCTGGTATGGTATTCTTGGATAATGAAGGGTTCTTAGGACTCTTCAGAAACCAAGAAATTTACAGAGCCCCTTCCTCTCTCATAAAGATCATGCTTTGGCGCTGCTGGTCAGATACTCCTCTGATGAATAAACAGAAGACTCTTTATGAGAATGAGCTACAAAGAAGAAACGAGAATATCTCTGACTAGTCGTAGTTTTCTATTTCCTTTGTAATATTTTTTCAGTGTACAAGTACTTTACCTTTATCATTGTAATTTCATTTCGCTGTAATTCTTCAGATTATAATTAATGAAATTCAAAGTACTTTACTCCATCCTAGTACTGAAAAGATCCCTGAAAATAGTAAAAGAGACAATGAACATAAGAGTTCTATTTTCGTTACACTATCTTTTACTCACTGATCTTTCACTCTGAAAATTCAATCAGTGAATGTAGTTTAAGCTCTTCTACTTGTAAAAATTGTGATTTCATATCCTTATAAATGAAACTCAATTCATATAATAGTTTAGCTGAAAAAGATTTTACAGATTAGTACTTATAAAATTTATTTTAAATTTTATAAGTCCCTGCTAATCTTTTAAAAAGCAATTTTCCTATGTTGCTTAATCATAATCAAATAGGGGGAGATTGTTGATCATAACTCCTCTCAGTGATTTGAATATGATTCCTTTACTATACTTAGTGAAATTCCTTAGATAAGCTTCTGTTCAAATTCAGCGATAGCATACGCTGATTGCTATCAGCGATCGCTGAAGATCAAGGATCAACAAGCTTATCTCTGAAGATCTGAAGATCAGCTATCACACCAGAAGACCATTCAGCAACAGTCAAAGACCAAAGCTGAAGAAAGAGATAATCAGCTAAGTGACCTGAAGCGGTTCAGCGATAGCAGCGATTATCTACTCAAAGTGTGAAATCTTGTGAAGCCTCAGCAACACTGAAGTTCATCCTTGAACATTCAGTGTCAGCAATCAAATGAAGCTTTCTCTGCAAGATTAAAGTTTGATCTTATCCTCGATGCTCAAAAGTCAAACCTAGAACCATGTCAGAAAAGGACGTACGACTTGTCTCTTATGTCCCCATCATATCTGATACGGTACTGTTCATATTCGGCCAAAAGCATGGTTGTCTTATTTACAAGGACAAGCTTCCTATCCAAGCTTGATACGTGGCATGTACCTTTTGTCTCGTATTAAATCCAAGCGGGTATAAATATATGGAGATATCTTCTTCATCTTCATGCATGCTTCCTTCTAGCCTATACCTTCTGCATTTCTTTCTTTCATCTTCTTGTGCATCAAATTGTGTGTTTCTTTAGTTACAATAGAATAGGTTTTTAACTTGTTCTAATTCCGCTTGTAACTGTAAATTTGTTTATTTTCAATAAACTCATTTAAAAACTAAAATCTGTTAGTTTGTATTCAACCCTCCCCCCTTCTACAAACTGTTTACTTAATATTTAACTCTTGTAGATCCTTATTGGGACCAACAGATAGTCGTCCCTATCTCTGATGATGTTGAATCGCACGCTGTCCAAACTTTAGTTTTGTTTCGACTATCCGAATTTTGGAAAGCCAGTACAACAGGATCTCAGCATGTCTCTCGCAGACATACTAAGACACAGGCTAGTGATCCTCATGACACTACCATAGTACACATTGTCCCTGAGAGTAATCCTCATGTTACTCTCAAGGTAAATAACATGTCTTGTCATCCTTCATCTAACCCAGAGCTCTTCTTGGTTGCTCTGTCTATGTTGTCATCAGGTATTGCACCTTCTCTCTCTACATCCGCTATCAAGATACCACATACCTTTGGCACTCTCCTCAGCAACCAAAGACGGATGCTGAACTGTGCAAAATAAAGCAGGAGAAGTTTTCCTCAAAGCTTCCTCCTTTCGCTATGGAGAATCCCAAGATCGTTCTTCCTAGCCCCACATTCCTTGCAATTGACTTCTTGGTTAATGAATGTGCTCTCACAAGGGCTTGGGTAGACAACCTTCAGACATCCGCTGAGTACATCTTCCAGACTGTTGCTGGTACTCCAGGGATGAAGGCCACCATCAATAATGTCTACACTGACATTCAGGCAATCAAGGCTGATAACCTGGCTCATGAGCAAGCTCTTGCCAAGCTGGAGAAGAAGGTAGAAGCACAAAGCTAGGTGCTCGAGTCTATTCAGAAGACTCAGTCTGACATGATGCAGATGCTCACCAAAATGCAAGAAGCTAGCTCTTCCTTCACTGCTGCTGATCGGACTTCGCTGAACCAGGTCGTTCAGACCCAGACTGCGCACACCAATTCTCTGAAGGACATTGGGTCCAATGTGCGTACCCTGGTGGTGCATGTTCTCCCCGCTGACAACATCGAGGGGGAGAGATGTGTCAAAGAAATCGCTGACGAGATTATCGGAGAGGCTAATGAAAATTCCCTGAAACTCATATTTCCCTACATTAAGCGAAACCCTACTTCCTCTGTCGCTGAAAAAGAAGACGATGAGGAAGACGATGAGGAGGAAGAAGACGATGAAAAAGACAACGATGATATCCCTCACTATGGGGGAAATGATGATGATGATGACGTCCCTCCTGGTGCTCTTGAGCACTTCAAAAATAGTAGACCAGGCAACTTCATGCTTGAAGTAGTCTACAGGGAGCCCTTGGGGGACGGACCACCTCCTTCTCAAGATTCGTCCAACCAATCAGGCAAAGGACATGAAATGGTAGATCTTGATGCCACCATTCCAATATCTGAGGGGGAGACCGCTGCAGAAGTAACTCTTCCCCTTATCCCTTATACTCCTGTCTCTGAACCTCCAACCTATCCATCTTTCTCTCCTCCAAATTTTGGTTCTGACCAACCTCTCTCTCCATCTCCCATTCTCAGTGAGTCTAGTCCCCCAAAGGACTCCACTTTTTGGAAGGAACCTTCATCAGAGGAGCATTTTATGTACATATCTGACTCTGACTCTGAAGATGAAGAAGGCCTCATTCCCAGACGCCGCGCAAAAAGACCTCTAATAAGCGAGCCTGAAGAGGAAGAAAGGCGAATAAACTTCTTAAAAGAACTTGAAGCCAAAAGAATAAAGATGCCCTCTGCTGAACCAGAAAATCCTACGCCTATCAGTGTGGTGGATGATTTATACTTCCTATCAAAAGAGGATAGAGCACAAGCACTTGAAGCTCAGAGAATAAGGGATGAAAAAATGAAGCAAACAGAGAGTGATCTAGAGCTTGCAAGGAAAATACTCAGGGAGGATGCTGTTAGAGATAAGGCGACTAAAGAGCTGATCGAGAAAAGTCAAAGAGTTGCTGAAGCTCTGGCACAAAGAGAACTAAATGAAGAAAATATAAAAGTGAATCCCATCCTCACTCAAGAAAAGATCCTAAATGCTCTAACCAATGAAGAACCAAGCCACAGAGAAAAAGAACTACGTTGGTGCACTGAAAGATTCAATTTTCGTCGATCTGACTCAAAAATCATTCGAGTAACTATCAAAGGACATCCTTCCAAAAGGTATGGACTGAAGGTATTTTTACGAATGTACAGGCATACGAATGTTGAAAAAGAAGAGGCCAAGTTCTTGAAATTCTATGGATACTCTGAATGGCTAGAAATCAGAGATGCCATTTAGGGTTCCAAATCAAAGTTTAAAGATGTGGTGGAAAGAGCATTGAATCAGTTTCTTCAGAGGATGTCACCAGCATGTGCAAGTTCCTCCACTCTCTGAGCCTACAAGAAGAAGAAGATCAAATGCTGAAGGAGGTTGATCTTCTAAAAGTGAACATGAAACCAAATTCAACTACGAAAGCATTCTCAGCCATCTGGAAATCTTTAACTTCTCGATGCTGAACTCCTCTCTCCCTCAACATCGAAGATATGAAGAAAATGAAATCATCACCTTCCCTAAACCTGGTATGGTTTTCTTGGATAATGATGGATTCTTAGGGCTCTTCAGAAACAAAGAAGTCAGCAAGGCTCCATCAGGTTTCATAAAGATCATGCATCACTACTGCTGGTCAGATGATCCACTGATGAATCGACAGAAGAGGCTCTATGAAAATGAAATACGAAGAAGGCATGAAAAACTCTCTAATTGATATATAGACGTCCTTTCCTTTGTAACTTTCTTCAGTGTATTGTACCTTTCTCTTGCAAATTTGTAATTTCATTTTTCATGTAATTTCTTCAGATTATTGATAATGAAATTTAAAATGAAGTACTCTACTCCAATTGTGTACTGAAAAGATCCCTGAAAAACAATAAATGGGACCCTGAACATAAGTGTTCTAACTTCTTTACATACCTCCTTACTCACTGATGTTTCTCTCTAAAATTTAAATTAGTGAATGTACTTAAAGCCTCTACTTGTAAAAAATTATGCTTTCATATCCATATAAATGAAACTCAATGGCTATACAGATTAGCTGAAAAAGATCTCACATATTAGTACTTAGAAATTTTTACTTCAATATTATATAAGTCCCTACTAATCCTTTCAAGTAATTTTCCCATGGTACTTAATTATAATCAAATAGGGGGAGATTGTAGATCATAACTCCTCTCAGTGATTTGAATATGATTCCTCTGTATACTTAGTGAAATTCCATTTGTAAACTTATGCTTTAATTCAGCGATAGCATACGCTGAGTGTTATCAGCGTTCGCTGAAAATCAGAAGCCTCAAGTCTACCTCTGAAGATCTGAAGATCAACCATCACACCAAAAGAACATTCAGCGAAAGTCAAAGACCAAGCTGAAGAAAGAGATAGTCATCTAATCATCTGAAGCGGTTCAGTGATAGAAATTGTTATCTAAACTAAAGTGTGAAGTCTTGTCAAGCCTTAGCGATACTCTGAAAGTTCATCCTTGAAGTTTCAATTTCAGCGATCAACTGAAGCTTCTCAAACAAGATTAATGTTGATCTTATCCTCGATGCACAAAAATCAAACCTTATACTATGTCAGAGAAGGACGTACGAATTGTCTCATATGTCCCCATCATATCTGATATGGTATTGTTCATATACGGCCAAAAGCATGACTGCTTTTTTAACAAAGGACAAGCTTCCTATGAATGCTTGACACCTGGCATATACCTTTTGTCTTGCATTAAATGCAAACGGGTATATATCAGATGAAGATATCTTCTTCATCTTTATGCATGCTACTTTCTATTTCCTAAAACCTCCGTCTCTTTTCTATCTCATTTCCTTGTGCATCAATCTGTGTGATTTCTCAAGTTACAATAGAATAGGTTTACTTGTTCAAATTCCGCTTGTAACTGTAAATTTGTTTATTCAATATAAACTCATTTAAAAACGAAAATATGACTGTTTGTATTCAACCCCCCCCCCCATTTCTACAAACTGTTTCTATATCCTTGAACTCTTGTAGACTCCTTTGGGACCAACACTATTCCTTTTAAAGATACGTGTGAGTTAACGGTTTATAAAACTTGGTTAAAGTTATGTCTCTATATCTACGTTTATAAACTTATTCATGGTCGTGTGAGTATTGGGTTTGGATCGCGTTAAATGAGTATTTCTACTTTCAAAGCTTTTATTTCAAATGTCATTTTGGTCTAAATTTTATTATTATGGAAATAATGAAATTGGGAAAGATGTGGCTTTTATAGTGAAGTTATGTCATTTGAGAACTATCTTTTATCAAACAAATCTTTTGGTTTCAAATCAATTATAAAGATGTTATAAACTCTTGAGCTCACTAGGCGTTAAGCCTAATCTTTTTTCTTTTTTGGCTTGTGCATCAGGTTATCGTTGGGTTTGGTACTAGCGACACGTGTAGATTTGGGTGCTAGGAAGTGGCACGATAAAAATTAGACTCTTGGTGATATTTTCCGCATTCGGAGAAAGCGACTATTTTGAGTTTAGTAACACCCGATTGTAATTATGTCTTAGTATAAGAGTTGACCAATCTGTTGTGGTTGTTTTATAGAATTGTGATTGGAGGAACTTTAAGTATCGAATGATAGGAAGTGATTTATCCTTCAATTGATGTAATATTTAAAATTTTAAATTAGTCGCTCTTTCAAAATTTGAGGGTGTTACAATTCAAGTTATTCCTTTCCTTCTCTTGAGTTTTCTGAAGATCTTTGTTCGCAGCTGGTAGAACATGTGCCTGGGCTTTGAGAGGATTTGTTATATTGGAGTTTGATTCGGCTAACTCCTTCTTTGCTAGAGCTTCAACGACTTTGAGGATTTCATGTGCTTCCTTGATTTGCTCATCTCTGAGCCACTGGGCTTGTAAGGCCTCTTCTCTTTCAGTTGGTGAAAGGAAAGAAAATTCATCTTCTATTGTATTTACAGGGATAGAGTAGTTCTCAGGACCAGAGGTACGAAGAGGAATTTCTACTCTAGTCCTCTCAAACTCTTTTATTAACTAAGCCCTCTAAGCTTCTTCTTCGGGTTCAGGAATGGGCTCTTTATTTACGCGCCTCTGAACTAGGCCTTCTTCTTCAACGTCCGATTTCTGATATGTACATGAACATGTCCGCTCTAGAAGGTTCACTAGCGAAGGGAGTCACCTTTGGGGGATAGGGTGAGCTGAGAGTGGGAGAAGAGGGTTCAAAGTTAGTAATTTCTTCAATACTCCTAATAGTAGACGTATTGGCAAGGACTACGAGAGGTAGGGAAGAGAGAGGTTGGGGTTCAGAGAGGGGATTGTATAATCCAATTGGAAGGCTTACCTCTGATAAATCAGGCTCCCCCTCTTTATTAGCAAGATGTTAATATCGCCATCTGCTGAATGTGTAGATATTTATTTGTTCTTCCCTAAGGGATTAGGCTGTTCCTGATTAGAAGGGGGCCTATCCCCCAAGGGTGACTTGAAGACGATGCCCAATTGAGGTCCTAGCCTGACTGCCGAGAAGAATAGGGCAGGGTCTGAGAAGTCTTCTTCGTCATCATCATCATCTTTGAGGGAGTATGATGGACCCTCTTCTTCTTTTTCCTCTTCTACGTCCTCCTCCTCTTCTTCTTCATCCTCATTATTTTGAATGAGGGAATCATTTGCGTCCTTTCCCTGATCGGCCTCAGGGATTTGTGTCTATAGCAGATTATCAGCTTCAACGATAATCTGCTCTTCAAGTTCTTTTGCGCCTTTTTCCCCCTCTTTGTTGCCGTCAGGGAGGATGTGCACTAGGAGTGTGTTCACCTTCTCCTTGATGGTGTCAAAGGCACCTGATTGTTTCTTCTGAATCAACGAGAGTTGATTCAGGGACTCTCTATCATTATCGATGATAGATGAAGCAGAGACAATAGTGGTCTTCAATATATTGAGGATCTCTGTCAGCGTCTCCCCCTGCTTGTCAAGAGGTGATGAAGTAGGTATTTTGAGCGATGCCGCTCTTCAGGTAGGTAACCTCTAACTTCATAGCTGAGACATCTGATTAGATGCTTGAGACTTGGGTTTTCATATCAGGAGTCCCAGATACCTGATTGAAGATGAATTCTGCCGAAATCTGCAAGTGATCGACATTTTTCTTCAGCATGGTCGTCTCACCGACCAGATGATCCAATGCTAATATCTGAAAAGTGGCAGACAGAGCGTCCAGAGAGACCTTGGGGATCTCTACATTCATCTCGCGCATAGATCTGCCCTGGAGCTTCTCTTGCTTCAACTTCTTAAGTTTCTCCATCTTCAGTGATGGAGGGCTAGTATGAGGTGCATCTGAGACACCTCTAGGTAACAAAGACAAAATGAGCCAAAAAAGCTTAGGGTTAGAAGAAAGAATTTGGTTGGATGTGTTTATTTGCAAGGGTTCCTTGAGAGTATCTGAAGGATTAGTCTTAGGGTTGGAACTTTCAACAGATGTGTCCTAAGGATCACATACCTGTCTCTAAGCATGTTTTTGAGAAACAATCTCAGCAACTGTGCATATTGCTTTCCAGTTTTCAGATTGTCTAAACAAAGCTGATAACTGAACAACACGTTTCTCAACCTCTTCAGATATGAGGACTAGCATATCTGAATCATAGATCGATGTATGGACCAAAGAAGAGTAGATAGAAGGAGAAGAGAAGGCAGTGAAAGTAGTATTACCTATACCAGCTTCAGCGGAACCAGTTACTAAAACCTCAGGGACCTCAGTCTCTGATGGTGGGGTAGTACTGATGAAGCGGCAACGGTCACTAAAATCGTTGTCGTGGCAGTGGTTGAGGATGGCGTTTGTGATACACCAAAAGCAGAAAAGATCGTCTTTTGAGAGAAGTCTTTCTTAGGATTCTTATGAAAAGGCTTATTTGGTGTGGACTTTTTATGTGCCTCAGCGGATGGGTTCTTCCTTTTCTTTGAGGGAGAGGAAGATGTATCAAGGTCGATCACTGATGGGTTTTTCAGTGATGCAGATACAATCTCTACCATATGTAGGAGCAGCTACTTCAATGAAAGGGGGTGTAGGACCCCTGACAATCTCCAGATTTTGGGGAAGTAGGGAGCATCTCCTTCCTCAATGTCATGTTCCAAAGCCTTCTTCCCTACCTGAGAGAAGCGTTGATTTCCCTTTTTACGGTATACTCTAAAGATGTACTCTGGGATCATGGACATGAAGCAAGAATAGGGGATTGTTTTCTCCCTTTTCTTTATGCTGAGGCTTTTCTTCAGGTCCTCGAAGATAATTTTTTTCATAGTTGATGTTGCGGCCGTGGCAGAGAGCAAATGCCCTATCGAGGAACTTCCGACTCGCCTGTTCCTGACCTCCAGTCTTGGTGCCGAGACACTGAATGATGTGGGTAAAGAGATAGTGCCAGATAACTGGCATTCGACTCTTGTCAATCTTAGTGAGTTCTTTGTTGAGTTCCTGACGGTTGTCATCCTTAGTAGGCCAGTCATAGCCAATCTACTCGAGGAATTCAACGATCTCCTCCTTGGTGGGTTCATGATTGCATTGCTGACCCTTCTCCTTGCTAGGGAATCTGAGAGCAGTCCTGATAAAGCTCCAATGGTGATGGCTAAAGAACCAAGGCTTATAGAGAAGCCGATACCAAGAAAAGAGACACCTTTGTCAGTGACTTTGGTGGTTGAGTGAGCCATGTACCAAAATTGTTGGAGATACTCTGTGATTCCAACGGGCTTGTGGCAGAAAGCGTATCGCAAAGGACACTTTTGCAGAAAGATAGCTCCGTCTCTGAGATACGCACGTTCTTTAGGATATCCAGTAAGGCAACATGGTTGCAAGGCTTCACCACAGCTTGTTTCAGATTGAATTTCGTGACTTTGGAAGCTTGAGAGTTAGTAATCAGTTGAGTGGTCTCTTCAGCGACAAAGTTGACGTTCATGTTGGTGTTGGCCATTTCTGTTTCAGGGATTGGAAAACCAAAGAGAAACAACATGGTTTATTACAAAAATTGTAAAAACCCAGAATATTTTGGGAGAAGTCTTTCTTAGGCTTCTTATGAAAAGGCTTATTTGGTGTGGACTTTTTATGTGCCTCAGCGGATGGGTTCTTCCTTTTCTTTGAGGGAGAGGAAGATGTATCAAGGTCGATCACTGATGGGTTTTTCAGTGATGCAGATACAATCTCTACCATAGGTAGAAGCAGCTACTTCAATGAAAGGGGGTGTAGGACCCCTGACAATCTCCAGATTTTGGGGAAGTAGGGAGCATCTCCTTCCTCAATGTCATGTTCCAAAGCCTTCTTCCCTACCTGAGAGAAGCGTTGATTTCCCTTTTTACGGTATACTCTAAAGATGTACTCTGGGATCATGGACATGAAGCGAGAATAGGGGATTGTTTTCTCCCTTTTCTTTATGCTGAGCCTTTTCTTCAGGTCCTCGAAGATAAATTTTTTCATAGTTGATGTTGCGGCCGTGGCAGAGAGCAAATGCCCTATCGAGGAACTTCCGACTCGCCTGTTCCTGACCTCCAGTCTTGGTGCTGAGATACTGAATGATGTGGGTAAAGAGATAGTGCCAAATAACTGGCATTCGACTCTTGTCAATCTTAGTGAGTTCTTTGTTGAGTTCCTGACGGTTGTCATCCTTAGTAGGCCAGTCATAGCCTATCTACTCGAGGAATTCAACGATCTCCTCCTTGGTGGGTTCATGATTGCATTGCTGACCCTTCTCCTTGCTAGGGAATCTGAGAGCAGTCCTGATAAAGCTCCAATGGTGATGGCTCAAGAACCAAGGCTTATAGAGAAGCCGATACCAGGAAAAGAGACACCTTTGTCAGTGACTTTGGTGGTTGAGTGAGCCATGTACCGAAATTGTTGGAGATACTCTGTGATTCCAACGGGCTTGTGGCAGAAAGCGTATCGCAAAGGACACTTTTGCAGAAAGATAGCTCCGTCTCTAAGATACGCACGTTCTTTAGGATATCCAGTAAGGCAACATGGTTGCAAGGCTTCACCACAGCTTGTTTCAGATTGAATTTGGTGACTTTGGAAGCTTGAGAGTTAGTAATCAGTTGAGTGGTCTCTTCAGCGACAAAGTTGACGTTCATGTTGGTGTTGGCCATTTCTGTTTCAGGGATTGGAAAACCAAAGAGAAACAACATGGTTTATTACAAAAATTGTAAAAACCCAAAATATTTTGGTACAAAGAATACCAAAGTTTAAAAGAAAAAACAAGTGTTTTGATGAACAATATCAAAATACTTGTATTTGGCAGATTTTATCAAAAACGTTTAAATAAAAGTTCATGTTAAAAGCACTATTTTGTATATTTGGTACAAAAATGTACCATAAACAGAGTTTAGAAAAATATTTTAGAATATGTTGGATCAAAATGACCAAAATATTCTTCTGTTCTAAGAAGGAACCTAAGAACATGTTTTATGTTTTATAGTTAAAAAGGGACTAAAACGAACCTTCTTAGTTCCAAAGAAAAACGCAAAAGTGCGTGTTCTTGGTGTTCTTAAGAGTTGAAGAGAGAATTTGAATTCTTTTTCTTGCCTTGAAAGTTATGAGCGCGTAAAGAATAGAAAGAAGCTGAATTTACCTTTTATAGGTAGATGAGAGTGAAAGAGGAGAGAGAAGGAGACTAAACGACGATTTTTATTTTTGAGAAAAAGGTAATTATGACCTTTGCACGTCCCTAGGGTTTGAGTGGATAGAGAGACGTTATGGCCGACGTGTGTCAGAATTAGACTGACACGTCATTTTTCACAAATAATAACAATATCATTTAAACTAATACGTTTTTCATACCACTTGTTGGTCCCTAAGGAGTCTACAAGAATGTATAAGTATAGAAACAGTTTGTAGAGGAGGGGGGGGTGAATACAAACACAACATTTTAAGTTTTTAAATAAGTTTATTGAGATAAAAAAATTACAGTTATAACCAGAATAAGAACAAGGTTAAAACCTAAGAATCACTAAGTAATTTGATGCACAAGATATAGAAGATAATGTATCAGAGGTTCAAGTAAAGAGTTAAGCATGCATGAAGATGAAGAAGGAGTTCTTCATCTATTTATGCCTACTGTATTAAATGCAAGGCAGAGAGTACATGCCACGTGTCAAGCATCTATTGGAGGCTTGTCCTTTGTTCATAAAGCAACCATACTTTTAGCCGAATATGAACAGTGACCCTATCAGAGTTGGTAAGCACGTAGGAGACAGTAAAGTATCCCCGTACGTACTCTCTGATAAGGGCATGGGAGGTTTGACATTTGTGCATCGAGGATAAGACGAACTTTGATCTTGCTGAGTAAGCTTCATTTGATCGTTGATACTTGAGGCTTCAAGGATGAATCTTTCAGGTATCACTAAGGCATACGCAAGATCTCACATTTCTTCTAAAAGAACGTTGCTATCATTGAACCGCATCAGCTCATGAGTTATCTGTCTCTATCTTCAGTTAGATCTTCGACTGTCGCTGAGGGGTCTTTTGGTGTGAATGTTGTCTTCGGATCTTCTAAGTTAAGATAGTATTCCTGATGAGTTCAACGATCACTGAATGTAATCAGTGTTTGTTCTCGGTGAATTTGAAAAGTAACATGAACTTGGATTTTCACTAAGTATATAGAGGAATCATAATTAAATCACTAAAGGTGCTTGGATCAACAATAAACCATCGAACTTTTAAAAATTGATTACCTATATTTTTTTGACGCAAAAACACTACCCGGAATCGACTAAAAACGTTTTAAAGTAAAAAGCTTAAATCGGTTTAACTGTTCCCAACCTTATGCCATTTAAACCCTCTCACCATCATCATTTTCTCTCTATTACACCCATCACCGTTGTTGCTTGCCATCGATCTCTCTTTTTTTTTTTTATTCTCCGTCTTTTTTGATATGTCTATATGTGTTGCATTATATTGTAGTAAAAGATGGAGAATAGAAAGAAAAAACGGATAAAAAATGGAGATCAATGGCAGGAGCCAATGACAGTAATGGATGGTAGAGAGAACAATCAACAATGGGGCAACGGGGAGTGGCGAGGAGGAGTGACGCCATTGTGTGCGGAAGGATTGAATGATGTAGGGTATAGGAACATTAAAACCGATTTATGCTTTTTTTTGCTTTAAAACATTGTTAGTTGATTACATTAACTTTTTTGGGTTAAAAACATGTGGTGACCAATCTTTAAAAGTCTGATGGTTTATTTATTAAAAAAAAATGTTTAGAGATTTAATCATTCAAAACAAGAAAGTTTAATTGTTTTTTCATTCAATAAAATAGTTCAATGACTTAGGGGCCGTTCACCAAATATTTACCCTGTAAGCGTTTACCCGTAAAATTCAACACTATCACTTAGCGGATAAGATTTTAGTCCACCAAAACGACATCGTATGCAACAATTTACCTGCTAAATGCTTACCGTGGTAAGAGTCGTGTGAGTTCCAGATTCAAGTAAGATAATGGAAATCTAGAGTAGAAATATTAAGAGCACAACTATGGCTTCAAATGGTCATATGCATTTCACTCGGAGAGTAAGTTTACACCATGAGTTACACACATTTAAGAAAATGTCTATCAAAGCACGTTAAAGAACACTAACTAACAAAAGCTATTTATACCAAGGATCAAGGGAGGTCACAAGTTGGCTCTTCAAGATATTTACACAAAAATCCCTTTAACCTTGAATACAACATTTAAGCCAACAATCTCCCCCTTTGGATTGAAACACGAACTTCAGTATCCTTCCGTAATCCAAAATAAGATTCAAACCTTCTGATCGCATTTTGGAAATCGAATCTATCTGAATTGCATCCACAACTCTTTCAATCACACTTTTATCCTTTTTATCCATCTTTTCTTTCTTTTTCTCTTTATCATCAACATAAAGTTTTCTACTCAGCTTCTATCGGATTGGCTTCAACTTACCATCAGAATACTTTCGAATTTCATTGAACCTTAGAAAGCATATCTCTGACTCAACATTCTGATAAACAACTCCAAATTCAGGTTCTTCAAGTATCATCATAACCAAAAGATTATGTTGATCATAACTCCTCTCAGTGATTTGAATATGATTCCTTTACTATACTTAGTGAAATTCCTTAGATATGCTTCTGTTCAAATTCAGCGATAGCATACGCTGATTACCATCAGCGATCGCTGAAGCTCAAGGATCAACAAGCTTATCTCTGAAGACCTGAAGATCAGCTATCACACCAGAAGACCATTCAGCGACAGTCAAAGACCAAAGCTGAAGAAAGAGATAATCAGCTAAGTGACCTGAAGCGGTTCAGCGATAGCAGCGATTATCTACTCAAAATGTGAAGTCTTGTGAAGCCTCAGCAACACTGAAGTTCATCCTTGAACATTCAGTGTCAGCGATCAAATGAAGCTTCCTCTGCAAGATTAAAGATTGATCTTATCCTCGATGCACAAAAGTCAAACCTAGAACCATGTCAGAAAAGGACGTACGACTTGTCACTTATGTCCCCATCATATCTGATACGGTACTGTTAATATTCGGCCAAAAGCATGGTTGTCTTATTTACAAGGACAAGCTTCCTATCTAAGCTTGACACGTGGCATGTACCTTTTGTCTTGCATTAAATGCAAGCGGGTATAAATAGATGGAGATATCTTCTTCATCTTTATGCATGCTTCCTTCTAGCCTATACCTTCTGCATTTCTTTCTTTCATCTTCTTGTGCATCAAACTGTGTGTTTCTTTAGTTACAATAGAATAGGTTTTTAACTTGTTCTAATTCCGCTTGTAACTGTAAATTTGTTTATTTTCAATAAACTCATTTAAAAACTAAAATCTGTGAGTTTGTATTCAACCCCCCCCCCCTTCTACAAACTGTTTACTTAATATTTAACTCTTGTAGATCCTTATTGGGACCAACAAGTGGTATCAGAGCAGTGTTGTTATCTTTCTCTTTAAAATACCTTTAGATCATATTTTAAAATGACAAACCCTAATACTAACTACAACGATAACGGATCTTTAGCTAAACCTCCAAGGTTCAGCCATGATAATTTCCCTTTATGGAAAGAAAGAATGTCACTTTTTCTAGAGGGATCTGATCCTAAGATCCCATACTATGTAGAAAACGGACCTTTCGTTCCTACAGCCATAGTAGCAGCTGTACCTGCCACTGCTACTACCCTAGCCGTCGCTGAAAGGAGTATTGTAAAAACTCCAGATCGATGGACTGAGGATGACAAGAAAGAAGTTGCTATTGATGCGAAAGCACGATCTATAATAGCAATGTCTTTGCCTGATGAAGTATATCATTCTGTAATGAAAATGAGAACTTCAAAAGCCATGTGGGATACTCTATGTATCCAATATGAAGGAACTTCTGAGGTTAAAGTAACTAGATGCATAAACCTTGTAAGAAAATACGAGAGTTTTATGTATCAAAAGGGTGAATCTCTTTCTAAAATTAACCAGCGATTTAACTGTCTGCTGATTGATCTCAAATCAGTTGATAGGGTATATTCAAACGCTGAAATTCTGACAAAATTCATGGAGGCATGGCCCGATCAATGGGCAGTGTACACTACATGCATAAAACTGTCAAAGAATCTTGAAACCTTGTCATTAAGTGCATTATATGGTATGCTCTTAAATGAGGAACAATCCCAGCTTCTAAGGAAAAACCTTCTTAACGAACCCAAAGGTGCTAAAAGTACTTCTTTAGCACTTGTGACTTCTGAAGGAACTTCTTCTAAAAATGGTTCTTCTTCTACTATCACCTCCATAACTGAATTAGGTCAAACTGATTCAGAAGATCAACTCACTGATGCTGACATCTCTGAGTTTGATAACTCTCTAGCTCTTTTAACCAACAACTTTAAAAGATTTGCTAGAAAGAGTAATTTTCGAAAATCTTCTAACCTCTCTGACTCTGAAAAACAGAAAACGTTGCCTGCTGACAAAGCCTTAGCGATCTGTTTTAATTGTCAGAGAAAGGGCCATTTTGCAAGTGAATGAAGGTCGAAGAAAGTTGTTGCTCCCACTACCTCCCATACCTCTGATAAATAGGAGAAGTATTTGAAAATGAAAAACAAATACAGAGATATGAAGAAAAACCAGCAAAAAGGCATAGGCCTTGTCGCTGAAGAAGTTGACTGGGATGCTGAAGATGACTGGGCCAAGACCTCTGAAGAGTCTGGTTCAGATGAAGAAGATCTTGCCTTCTCTGTCTAATGGCAAGAATAGAGGATGCTGAAGAAGTCTCTGAAACTTCTTCCTCTGAGTCTCCGTCTACTCAGGTAAACATTCCCTCTAACTCCTTACTTTCTGAAAAAGATAACTTGTCGGCTCTCGATGCAATGACTGTTGATTTTTACAATGCTTTGAATGAAAAGATAAAAGCTGAGAAATTAAAACTGACTTATCTGAACAATTAAAAAATTGCCACATAAGAATCAAAGAACTTTCCAAACTTGAGAATTCTCTCAAAGACCAAGTTTTTGCAAATCAAACAATAAGCATTGAGAAACAACAAGCTATCGCTGATAGGGAAAAGGCTATTGCTGATCTCAAGTCTGAAAAAGCAACCATCGAAGGATGGTGTAAGGCTTCTGATAAAGTCAATGAGATAATCAATGCCCAAATACCTATGAAAGTAAGAAGTGGGTTAGGCTATAACCCTGAAAAGGAAGAATCAGAGAATGATCGTTCCACGCTCAAGTTTGGAATGTTTATCTCTTCTATCCCTGATCCTTGTTCTTCAACTTCTTCTTCCTCTTTCTCTAAAGAGAAGCTTCCTGTGGATTATTCTAAGAAGGTGATCAAAAACAAGTTTCTTGACCATGTTCCTAAGAATAAGAAAACTCTAGATAAGAACAAGAAGTCCTCTGGGAAGATTTCTAAATCTGGGAAGAAGGTCCCTGATTATTCTCAGAGACCAACTCCCAAGATTAAAATCGATCTCACTCCTACCCCTGAAAAGGTTGTAATACCTCCAAGGACCATGGATAAAGGAATTCTTGGACCTATCCCTGAGAAACTTCCTGCTCCCTCTCTTATCTCCAAACCTTTTAAGTATAGGAAATGCTTTCACTGTGGTGAAACAACCCACATTGCAAGCAAGTGTCCTAATGCTACTAGAGCTGATAAACTAGCTCATGGAAAAAAAGTAGCTCAAGCTGATAAATCAGCGAGAGTGAAATCCACCAAAGTTGCTAAACCAACTAAGGTGAAGATATCCACTAAAGAGAGTTCTTCAGCTAGTAGTACATCCGCCAATCCTATATCTAACCAAGCAGGACCCATAGTAATATGGGTACCTTTAAACAATTAATCTTTTGTTGTATGCAGAGTGCCAAAGGTGTCTGGTATCTGGATAGCGGATGCTCGAGGCATATGACTGGCAGAAAATTTCTGCTCTCTGACTACAAAGAAGAAGCTGGTCTATCAGTGACCTTTGGTGGAAATGGCAAAGGTTACACTAAAGGTTATGGAATTCTGTCCAACGGAGCCACATCTTTTTCTCGTGTTGCTTACGTTGAGGGACTAAAGCACAATCTCTTGAGCGTTAGTCAGTTGTGTGACAAAGACTTCAAAGTTCTATTCCTAAAGAATAGATGTGCTATCACTGACAGAAATGATAAGCTTGCCCTCTCTGGCAAAAGAGTTGAAAACGTATATGTCATAAACATGAGTAGTTCTCACTCTGAGAATGTGTGCTTCATCTCTAAAGCATCCACAGAGATAAACTGGTTATGGCATAAAAGACTCTCTTATCTCAACTTTAAGACGATAAATGAATTGTCTCAAAAAGACTTAATCAGAGATCTCCCAAATCACACCTTTACAAAGGAATCTCTTTGTTCAGCGTGTGAGAAGGGAAAGCTGACAAAAGCCTCCTTCAGGTCAAAGCAAGTTTCTTCAGTGACCACTCCTCTTCAGCTACTCCACATGGATCTCTTTGGACCTGTCAATGTCCAATCAATCTCTGGAAAGAAATACACTTTAGTGATTGTTGATGAATACTCCAGATACACATGGGTGTTCTTCCTTCGATCCAAAAGTGATACCCCTGAAATGATAATCTCTTTTATCAAAAGAATGGAAGTGTTAAACACCTTACTTGTTCGCTCCATAAGAAGTGATCATGGTACTGAATTCAAAAATAGTACTTTGGTTAGTTTCTTTGAAGAAAAAGGCATATCTCACAACTTCTCATCAGTAAGAACTCCTCAGCAAAATGGTATTGCTGAAAGAAGAAATCGAACTATAATCGAAGCAGCTCGCTCAATGCTCAGCGAATCACGTCTTCCAACTCAATTCTGGGCTAAAGTTGTCAATACAGCGTGCTTTACTCAGAATCGATCCCTGATTGTTAAGCGATTCAAGAAGACTTCCTACGAATTATTTCATGGGAGAAGACCCACTCTGAAATATCTTCACATTTTTGGATGTACGTGTTACATTCTGAATGACAGAGATCATTTGGGTAAATTCAATCCCAAAGCTGATGATGGTATATTTCTTGGATACTCATCTGTATCTAAGTCTTTCAGAGTATTCAACAAAAGAAGACAACACGTTGAAGAATCTATGCTTGTCAACTTTGATGAATCTCGTCCCATTCATCCTTCTCATAATCTTGATGATGATGAAGAATTGAATGCTTGGATGGAATCTCAGTATAGGGAACCTGAAACATACTTCAGCAATCAAACTCCAGCTGATGTATGTGATGATGAAATCCCTGTAAACTCAACAAGTAACAATAATCCATCTTCAGGGATAAATGTTACTCCTTTAAATCGATTCTATCGATTCATCTCTTGGAAATTCCTCTGTGAATAACCAAACCTCCTCTGAAAATCAATCCCCTGAATTGATTCTAAATGAAGTACCTGTTGCTGAAACAAGTTCTATTCCAGAATCTGAAGAACAGGTCGCTGAATCTGCTGTTGATCTCTCTCCTCAACCACCAGCTCAGCGATGGACTGCAAATCATCTAATAAATCAGATTATTGGCGATCCCACTGCAGGTATCAAAACACGTAGAGGTACAGGTAATATTTGTCTATATGTAAACTTCATTTCTCTCTCTGAACCTAAGAAGATAGATCAAGCTATTTCTGACCCTAGCTGGGTTTCAGCTATGCAAGAAGAACTGACTGAATTCCGTAGAAATAAAGTTTGGAATCTTGTTCCTAGACCCTCTGATAAAACCGTCATAGGAACCAAATGGGTTTTCAGAAATAAGCTAGATGAAAACGGGACTATAATTTGCAATAAGGCTAGACTTGTTGCTCAAGGTTATAGACAGAAAGAAGGAATTGATTATGATGAAACCTTTGCCCCTGTAGCTCGTTTAGAAGCCATAAGACTCTTTTTAGCTTATGCTGCCCAAAAAGACTTCAACGTTTTTCAAATGGATGTTAAAAGTGCTTTTCTAAATGGAAAACTCAGCGAGGAAGTTTATGTTGAACAACCCCCTGGTTTCTCAGACCCTAACCACCCTGGTTATGTTTTTAAACTTGAAAAAGCTCTTTACGGGTTAAAACAAGCTCCTAGAGCTTGGTATGATACCCTCTCTAAATTTCTTCTTAAAGAAAAATTTGTTCGTGGAAAAATTGACCAAACTCTGTTTCTAAGAAAATATAAAGGTTATACAATTCTCGCTCAAATATATGTTGATGACATTATCTTTGGTTCCACAAGACCCAAACTATGCACTCGTTTCACTGCAAGAATGCAAAAACAATATAAAATGAGTATGATGGGTGAACTGACATATTTTCTAGGTTTGCAGATTAAGCAATCTGACAAAGGAATTTTTATTTGTCAAAGCAAATAATGTTAAAGACATGCTGAATAAATTTGACATGAATCAATGCTCAGCGATGAAGACTCCTATGGCGCCTCCTCTGACATTAAACAAGGATCCCAATGGGAAACCAGTCAATGTCACTGCCTATCGAGGAATGATTGGGTCTCTGCTGTATCTTACAGCGAGTAGACCAGACATCTTTTTCTCGTGTTGCTTACGTTGAGGGACTAAAGCACAATCTCTTGAGCGTTAGTCAGTTGTGTGACAAAGACTTGAAAGTTCTATTCCTAAAGAATAGATGTGCTATCACTGACAGAAATGATAAGCTTGCCCTCTCTGGCAAAAGAGTTGAAAACGTATATGTCATAAACATGAGTAGTTCTCACTCTGAGAACGTGTGCTTCATCTCTAAAGCATCCACAAACATAAACTGGTTATGGCATAAAAGACTCTCTCATCTCAACTTTAAGGCGATAAATGAATTTTCTCAAAAAGACTTAGTTAGAGATCTCCCAAATCACACCTTTACAAAGGAATCTCTTTGTTCAGCGTGTGAGAAGGGAAAGCTGACAAAAGCCTCCTTCAGGTCAAAGCAAGTTTCTTCAGTGACCACTCCTCTTCAGCTACTCCACATGGATCTCTTTGGACCTGTCAATGTCCAATCAATCTCTGGAAAGAAATACACTTTAGTGATTGTTGATGAATACTCCAGATACACATGGGTGTTCTTCCTTCGATCCAAAAGTGATACCCCTGAAATGATAATCTCTTTTATCAAAAGAATGGAAGTGTTAAACACCTTACTTGTTCGCTCCATAAGAAGTGATCATGGTACTGAATTCAAAAATAGTACTTTGGTTAGTTTCTTTGAAGAAAAAGGCATATCTCACAACTTCTCATTAGTAATAACTCCTCAGCAAAATGGTGTTGCTGAAAGAAGAAATCGAACTATAATCGAAGCAGCTCGCTCAATGCTCAGCGAATAATGTCTTCCAACTCAATTCTGGGCTAAAGCTGTCAATATAGCGTGCTTTACTCAGAATCGATCCCTGATTGTTAAGCGATTCAAGAGACTTCCTATGAATTATTTCATGGGAGAAGACCCACTCTGAAATATCTTCACATTTTTGGATGTACGTGTTACATTCTGAATGACAGAGATCATTTGGGTAAATTCGATCCCAAAGCTGATGATGGTATATTTCTTGGATACTCATCTGTATCTAAGTCTTTCAGAGTATTCAACAAAAGAAGACAACACGTTGAAGAATCTATGCATGTCAACTTTGATGAATCTCGTCCCATTCATCCTTCTCATAATCTTGATGATGATGAAGAATTGAATGCTTGGATGGAATCTCATTATAGGGAACCTGAAACATACTTCAGCAATCAAACTCCAGCTGATGTATGTGATGATGAAATCCCTGTAAACTCAACAAGTAACAATAATCCATCTTCAGGGATAAATGTTACTCCTTTAAATCAGATTCCTGTTACTGATTCATCTCTTGGAAATTCCTCTGTGAATAACCAAACCTCCTCTGAAAATCAATCCCCTGAATTGATTCTAAATGAAGTACCTGTTGCTGAAACAAGGTCTATTCCAGAATCTGAAGAACAGGTCGCTGAATCTGCTGTTGATCTCTCTCCTCAACCACCAGCTCAGCGATGGACTGCAAATCATCTAATAAATCAGATTATTGGCGATCCCACTGCAGGTATCAAAACACGTAGAGGTACAGGTAATATTTGTCTATATGTAAACTTCATTTCTCTCTCTGAACCTAAGAAGATAGATCAAGCTATTTCTGACCCTAGCTGGGTTTCAGCTATGCAAGAAGAACTGACTGAATTCCGTAGAAATAAAGTTTGGAATCTTGTTCCTAGACCCTCTGATAAAACCGTCATAGGAACCAAATGGGTTTTCAGAAATAAGCTAGATGAAAACGGGACTATAATTTGCAATAAGGCTAGACTTGTTGCTCAAGGTTATAGACAGAAAGAAGGAATTGATTATGATGAAACCTTTGCCCCTGTAGCTCGTTTAGAAGCCATAAGACTCTTTTTAGCTTATGCTGCCCAAAAAGACTTCAAAGTTTTTCAAATGGATGTTAAAAGTGCTTTTCTAAATGGAAAACTCAGCGAGGAAGTTTATGTTGAACAACCCCCTGGTTTCTCAGACCCTAACCACCCTGGTTATGTTTTTAAACTTGAAAAAGCTCTTTACGGGTTAAAACAAGCTCCTAGAGCTTGGTATGATACCCTCTCTAAATTTCTTCTTAAAGAAAAATTTGTTCGTGGAAAAATTGACCAAACTCTGTTTCTAAGAAAATATAAAGGTTATACAATTCTCGCTCAAATATATGTTGATGACATTATCTTTGGTTCCACAAGACCCAAACTATGCACTCGTTTCACTGCAAGAATGCAAAAACAATATAAAATGAGTATGATGGGTGAACTGACATATTTTCTAGGTTTGCAGATTAAGAAATCTGACAAAGGAATTTTTATTTGTCAAAGCAAATAATGTTAAAGACATGCTGAATAAATTTGACATGAATCAATGCTCAGCGATGAAGACTCCTATGGCGCCTCCTCTGACATTAAACAAGGATCCCAATGGGAAACCAGTCAATGTCACTGCCTATCGAGGAATGATTGGGTCTCTCGCCGTATCTTACAGCGAGTAGACCAGACATCATGTACGCCACCTGTCTCTGTGCTCGGTATCAAGCTGAACCGAAGGAATCCCATCTAATCGCTGTAAAGCGAATCTTCAGATACCTGAAAGGAACTCCAAATCTTGGTCTCTGGTATCCCAAAGGCTCAGGATTTGATCTTATTGGTTACTCTGACAATGACTTTACAGGTTGTAAGATTGATAGGAAAAGCACCACTGGTGGGTGTCAGCTGCTAGGTGGAAAGTTAATAAGTTGGACAAGTAAAAAGCAAAACTCAGTGTCCACTTCCACCGCTGAAGCTGAATACGTAGCAGCTGGTAGTTGTTGTGCTCAAATCCTTTGGATGAGAAATCAACTCAGAGACTACGATCTAAAGCTCTCTAAAATTCCTATTTACTGTGATAGTACAAGTGCTATAGCAATTGCTAACAACCCTGTACTTCACTCCAAAACCAAGCACATTGAGATCTGATATCACTTTATCAGAGATCATGTGATGAATGGTGAAGTTGAGCTCCATTTTGTTCCTCGAATATCGACTCGCGATCTTTTCACCAAGCCTCTTGATGAAACTAGATTCAATCTACTCATCAGCGAACTTGGTATGTTGAACGCTGAACAATTTATTAATCAGTGATCGACAAAGGATTACAAATAAAGCCTTCAGACTTTCCATTCTCTGAACTCTGATTCAGCGATATCTAGGTCATCTCCTCAGGTATTATCTTGTAATCTCTAAAACTCTTTGATATTTCTTATCAAAGAATGTCTCTCTTAAAATTAAAACTCCTCACTGACAATCCTTTATTTTTAGTGATGAAGATTTTACTAAAATTATTAATGATAAACTTTCCTTATGGATAATTATCATTATAATCTTTTAAAAAAAATAATAATAAAGAAAAGGACACGTCAGACCTTTTTTCTGACACACGACGGACCGCGACGTTTCCATTCCAACTCCTTTCTTGGAACGTGCGCCAGGTCATCATTTCTTTTTCAAAAAGCTAAAACCGTCGTTTAGCTATCCTTTCTTTCTCTCTCCTCTTGCTATTTAAGCATTCCTTTTGCCTCACTTTATTCCTTCCGCTTTCATAACTACCCTAAAGGCAAAAGAATCCTTCGAATCTTCAACCTTTCTCCAAGAACACCAAGAACACGCACTTGTGCGTTTTTCTTCTTCACACGTTTAAGGTTTGATCTAAACCTTATATCAAGAACTGGAAACAACTCGTTTCAACTTTCTATTCTATTTTCTTTCTTAAAATCAATAAACAAAATTTTTTTAAGTGAACGGCTTTTTCACTTTCAAAACCCTGTTCTTAGAACAGAAGTTTTTTTTTACCTTTTATTTTTTTTAATTTACCATTAATTTTTTTTGCCAACAAGCATTTTGATATTGTTCATCAAAATACTTGTTTTTTTGCTCTTACATTTGGGACTTTTAATACCAAAACTCTGGTTTCTACATTCATGTATTAAAACCATGATTTATCTCTTCGGTGTTGCCATTTTTCCTACAGAAATGGCCTCTGCTTCCAACGTCGCTGAAACTGCTGCTGCTAACCAGTTGGTTGCCGCACCAACCTGTCACTTTGAGCTGGAAAAGTCAACATTCAAGCCATGCAATTACATTGCATTGGTGGACATTCCCTCTGAACGCCCTCAGTTCAAGGATGCTGCAACCTTCCTAAAGGCGTGCCATCTGATGTATGCCTTCATCCACAGCCCAGTGGGCATTGCTTCTCACCTTCAGGCTCTCTGGTACACGGCGAAATGTACCACGCTGAAAACAGACAAGGGCACTGTCCTTCCTGCTATCTCCTTCACAATCCCTGACCTTGGTTTCTTCGCGTTCTCAGCGGGGTTTGTACGCAAGGCGCTAAGACTCCCTCAGCGCAAGAAAAATGAGCAATGGGGTGCTGAACCAACAAAGCAGCAGATTGATGCTTTCTTGGATTCCATTGGCTACAAATGGGAGAACCCCTTAGTGAAGACGGTGGGTTCGAAGCTGGAAAAGAAGCGACTCCCTGCTTGCTGGCAGTATGTTTTCACCCAGGTCATTCAGTGCCTAGGGTCAAAAGTTGGCTCCCACGATCAGGCGAGCAAACACTTTCAAGACCTTGCCTTCTCTCTCTGCACGAGTCATCATCTGAACTACGCTGATTACATCTTCAGCGATATGTGCAGCCGCCTCAACGCCTCCACCAGAAATCACGTTATCCCTTACCCACGTTTCTTCTCCACCATCCTTGAAGAAGCTTTCGAGGAGAGCTACCCGAAAGTTGGTGACTTCGCCTTCTCTATGGTAAGGAAGAAGTCCCTGGACCTGGAAGAACGTCCAGGTGATGCTCCTCTCACTCCCTATATGCTCCAAATTATAGGAGCACCTCTTTTAGTGACCTCTTCGCTGCCCATCCCCTCAGTGAGTACCCAAGGCACTACTGCTGCAAAGAGGAAAACCCCCACTGATGGTCATAAGAAGACCATCGCCTCAAAGAATCCTAAGAAGGTGGTCTCTCAACAGACCATCCTCTCTGATTTTGGTGTACTTCAATCACCACCCTCATCCACAGCCACTCCAACGGTTTCTGCTGCCGTTGAAGCTTCATCAGCACTACCACCATCATCAATGACTAAGGTCTCTGAAGGTGTTATAGCCGCCCGCCGAAGCCGTTTGGATCGTGTATTACTTTCACTGCCCTCTCTACCTCTTCCATCTCTGCTTCTTTGGTCCTCACATCAGCAAGTGACTCAGTGATAGTTGTCCCTATCTCTGATAATGCATAAATGCACGCAGTCCAAACCTCAAAATTGTTTAGGCAATCTGAGTTTTGGAAAGCCAAAATAAAAGGACCTCAGAGTATCTCTTTCAGATACTCTAAGACACTGGCCAGTGATCCTCAGGACACTGCCTCTGCAAAAGTAGTCCCTGGGAGTAATCCTCACGATACTCTCAAGGAAAATAATGCTATTTTACATCCTTCATCTGATCCGGATTCTTTCTCGCCTCTTTGTCAATGTCATCAGCTGCTGCCACTACTCCTGTCTACTCAGCGACAGCGACCACCACCACCACCACCACTTCGAAGACAGCAATGAAATCTCCTTAGCGCCCTCCCAGTGCCAAAATGCTCAGGGATGTCAAGATGGAGCACCTTGCCCCCAAGCTTCCTCCCAGGGTCACTGAGCGGCCTCCCGTGTCACTTCCTGCTCCCACATTCCCTGCCATCGACCATCTGGTCAATGAGTGTGCTCTCACCAAAGCCAGGCTGGACACACTGCAAACTTCTACGGATTTGATCTTCTGGCAGGTCGCTGGCACTCCAGGAATGAAGACAAACGTCAGGAACTTGGTGTCTGATGTTCAGTCTCTGAAGGACGACCACAAGCACCTTCGCCAATCCCTCACCAACATTGAGCAAGAGGTTGATGCTCAGGCCGCTGTCCTCGAGTCTATTCTAAAGACTCAGTCTGAAATGATGCAGGCTCTCTCAAAGCTCAGTGGGACTGGTCCCTCATTTGCTTCTGCTGATCGGACCATGCTGGAGGATGTGCACACGAATGTGCGCACTCTGATGATTCATGTTCTGCCCCATGATAACATTGAGGGGGAGAAGGTGGCCAAAGAGTTCACTGACGAACTTATCGGCGAGCATAATCGTCGGTTTCCAGATGAAAGGATCTCTCCCTACATCCAACGACCAGAACCTTCCTCCACTGCAAGAGTTGATGATGATGATGATGAGGAAGAAGATGATGAAGAAGAAGAGGAACGCATCCCTCACTATGGGGTTGATGATGATGATGATGATGATGACTTGGGTTTTGCATTGGAACACTTCAGATTATCCAGATCAAGCACATCTCAGCTAGAGCCCTTGGGGGACGAAGCTAGACCCTCAGCCAGAGTAGTCGATCTTGAGGCCACCATCCCTATATCAGAGGGGGAGACCGCTGATAAGGTATCACTTCAGCTTATCCCTTATATTACTCCTCTCTCTGAATCTCCCATACACTCCTCTTCACCCACTAAAATTCCCTCTGACAATACTATTTCCTCCTCTCCTTACCTCAGTGATCCCCGTCCCCCAAAGGACTCATCCACAAGGAAGGAACCTTCTCCCAAGGAGCAGTTTATGTACATAGAGGAAACTGACTCTGAGGAAGAAGAAGGCCTCATCCCTCGGCGTCGCATTCAGAAGCAGATCATAAGCGAGCCTGAAGAGGAAGAAAGGCGAATAAAATTCCTAAGGGAATTCGAAGCCAAGAGAATAAGGGTGCCCCAAGAAGACCCAATAAACGCTGTACCAATCAGGATAGTAGATGAATTCTACTTTTTATCCAAAGAAGAGAGAGAACAAGCTCTGATAGCTCAGAGGATTAGAGATGAAGAAATAAAGCAAACTGAGAATGATCTTGCTTTAGCAAGGAAGATTCTCAGGGAAGACTCAGCAAGAGACAAAGCAGCCAAAGAGCAATTAGAAAAGAGTGAACGGCTCGCTGCAGCTCTGGCTCAGAAAGAACTTGTACAGGAAAACCTGAATGTAGATCCCATTCTCGCTCAACAGAAGATTCTCACTGCACTAACCACTGAAGCCACAACTCAGAAAGACAAAGAACTGGATTGGTGCATAGAGATGTTGAACTTTCGAAGATCAGATGACAAAATCATTCACGCAACTATCCAAGGGCGACACTCCAACAGAGGTGGTCCAAAGGTATATGTAAGAATGACAAGGCCATCCAGAACAGAGAGAGAAGAAGCAAAATTCTTAAGGTTATATGGATACACTGAATGGCTCGAAATCAGAGATGCCATTCAGGGTTCCAAATCCAAGTTCAAGAATGTGGTAGAAGATGAGTTGAATCAGTTGCTGCAAAGAATGTCGCAACATGTACAAGTTCCCCCTCTCCCTGAACCATCAAAGAAGAAAAGATCAGTTGTTGAAGGTGGCTCAAGTTCGAAGAATGAGCATGAAACTAAGTTTGATTATCAAAGCATTCTTGGTCATCTTGAGCTCCCTGATATATCAATGCTTCGTACCTCTCTTCCTCAAGACCGAAGATATCAAGAAGACGAAATCATCTCACTACCTGAACCTGGTATGGTATTCCTGGATAATGAAGGGTTCTTAGGACTCTTCAGAAACCAAGAAATTCACAGGGCCCCTTCCTCTCTCATAAAGATCATGCTTTGGCGCTGCTGGTCAGATACTCCTCTGATGAACAGACAGAAGACTCTTTATGAGAATGAGCTACAAAGAAGAAACGAGTATATCTCTGACTAGTCATAGTTTTTTATTTCCTTTGTAATATTTCTTCAGTGTACAAGTACTTTGCCTTTATCATTGTAATTTTATTTCGCTGTAATTCTTCAGATTATAATTAATGAAATTCAAAGTACTTTACTCCAACCTAGTACTGAAAAGATCCCTGAAAATAGTAAAAGGGACAATGAACATAAGAGTTCTATTTTCGTTACACTATCTTTTACTCACTGATCTTTCACTCTAAAAGTTCAATCAGTGAATGTACTTTAAGCTCTTCTACTTGTAAAAATTGTGATTTCATATCCTTATAAATGAAACTCAATTCAGATAATAGTTTAGCTGAAAAAGATTTTTACAGATTAATACTTAGAAAATTCATTTTAAATTTTATAAGTCCCTGTTAATCTTTTAAAAGCAATTTTCCTATGTTGCTTAATCATAATCAAATAGGGGGAGATTGTTGATCATAACTCCTCAAATATGATTCCTTTACTATACTTAGTGAAATTCCTTAGATAAGCTTCTGTTCAAATTCAGCGATAGCATACGCTGATTACCTACCATCAGCGATCGCTGAAGCTCAAGGATCAACAAGCTTATCTATGAAGACCTGAAGATCAGCTATCACACCAGAAGACCATTCAACGACAGTCAAAGACCAAAGCTGAAGAAAGAGATAATCAGCTAAGTGACCTGAAGCGGTTCAGCGATAGCAGCGATTATCTACTCAAAATGTGAAGTCTTGTGAAGCCTCAGCAACACTGAAGTTCATTCTTGAACATTCAGTGTCAGCGATCAAATGAAGCTTCCTCTGCAAGATTAAAGATTGATCTTATCCTCGATGCACAAAAGTCAAACCTAGAACCATGTCAGAAAAGGACGTACGACTTGTCACTTATGTCCCCATCATATCTGATACGGTACTGTTCATATTCGGCCAAAAGCATGGTTGTCTTATTTACAAGGACAAGCTTCCTATCCAACCTTGACACGTGGCATGTACCTTTTGTCTTGCATTAAATGCAAGCGGGTATAAATAGATGAAGATATCTTATTCATCTTCATGCATGCTTCCTTCTAGCCTATACCTTCTGCATTTCTTTCTTTCATCTTCTTGTGCATCAAACTGTGTGTTTCTTTAGTTACAATAGAATAGGTTTTTAACTTGTTCAAATTCCGCTTGTAACTGTAAATTTGTTTATTTTCAATAAACTCATTTAAAAACTAAAATCTGTGGGTTTGTATCAACCCCCCCCCCTTCTACAAACTGTTTACTTAATATTTAACTCTTGTAGATCCTTATTGGGACCAACAGATTATCAACATCCTAATGACCTTGGTTAGGCTGAATCAAATTTATCTTTCGCTAATTACTCTCACAACCTATTTGGAACCAGTGATATATAAATACTTGACTTGTCTTCTCATAAACCTCTTGGTAGCATTAAGTGCAAGTATCACATTTTGAGGTCTGATAGTTCTAGCTCTAAACTCATGGTACAAAAATTCAAGATCATCCAGTTCCAAGTTAGAAAAATTAGCTTCAGAAAATATCCGGTCTTTTCCATCTTGTCTCACAACTTTGAGCACTGTTTACCATAACTTGACAAACTTTCTTGCATAGACCTCTTTGATTGACATGATCCTCTACTTTGTCTTCACAATATGTTTTGGTTGAACTTAAGCTTTCATCATATGAACGTATTCAAAGATCAACTCTTGATTGAACTTTGAAATACCCAACACTTTCACTAGATCCAACTCTTTAATATCTTTAACAAAATTCCTTCTTTCATCGTCTTCAATAAATGTAACCTTGATAACCTGTTCTCTTTGTATAGCAACAATACCTGACTTTTCTCTTGAAGGCATAAACTGTGGTTTCATCACCAAAGGCTCAGCTTCATGTTGCACTCTTGAAGTTTCAAACTCTTGTTCAACAATTGTATCATATAATTCAAACTCACCAAAATCCTTATCAGAAAAAGAAATTAACAACTAAACCACTCTTTTGATTTTCACCACAACAACTTCTGATTCATCAGGTTCAGAATCAATGTAAATCATATCCACAAACATCTCATTCACATCTTTTAGCTTAGGTTCATTAGCTGCAGAACCCTCAGGCTTTTCAGTCTTTGGTTCTTAGATTACCATCTGCCTTTCACCAATATATTAACTTGTAACAACATCTTACATTTATATTTAGATATGTTACAAAAGAAGTGTCCACTTTCTGAAAGTAAATAACAAAAATTATCAAATTTACCCTTAAAGTTTTTTTGAAGTATATAATATTTATATACGGCAAATGAGATAAGAAAACTCACACACCCTCCTCACTTTGGTGAGGTTCGAACCCCCGACCTCCTAGAAGGCCAAAGACTCACATACCGCTAGGCCAAAGGTCCTTTGGAAATTTACCCTTAATTAATGGACAAATAGTTTAAAGGTTGTAAAGAGGGAGAAATTAAATAAAGGTAAATATGTGATTTGGTTAATCAAAAATTATAATAATCATACATGCCTAAAACTGTGTTTCATGTCAATTGTAGACACTTATTTTGGGATGGAAGGAGTAATAATTCAATCTCAATGGTGGGATTAAATAAAATAATCATTTCTCTCTCTTAAAATCAAGTTTTAGAAAATTATCTGAAAACATGATGTTTTTCATGTTTTCTCTATTTTAGAGAACATTATAGTGAACTTTTAGAAATAATAAAAAGTTGAGTTCCTCTATTTTAAAGAAGTTGTTGGAGATGCTTACGAAGCACTACAAGGATTTCTAATAGGATTTCCAAAGTAATAATTATGATAAACTGCTATGTAGCACCCTTTTATGGTGGTTTTCTTTTCACACATCAACATCAAAATTCAAATTTTACATTCATATATTAAAATGCATATACTAATCCCCTTCATTTTTGATATAATTCTATTTGTGTTAAATTTGTTCTTTTATTATATAGTATATTTTATTGTATTGTAATTTGTCACAAATTATATTTTGCACTTCTCATCATTCTTTAAATATTAATATTAATATGTATATATATATATATGTATATGATGTTGAATTTATAATTTAATAAAAAATGATAGCAATATAAATTAACTATTTGTACTTTTTATAACCAAAATCTCATTTAATAAATTATTCAAATATCTTTTATAAACATATTTCATCAAACCTCATAAAACAAGAATATGACATTAACAATTGCGAAAAAACAATTTCTTGTTAAGAAATTATACCCCCATAATTTCTTGTACTACTCAACCCGCTTATCTAATAGGTGAAAATTCTTCCATGAATAAGTGGATTCCACTTGTGCATTAGGATATGTAAACTTCAATTTTATTTGTTAGGTGCCTGCAAATTCGGCTCGATTTCATTGGAAAATGTACCAAGGAAAACAGAAAATCGACATCAACAGGTGAAAATAGAATCTAAGTGTTTTGGTTTCTACCATGACTAAGATGTTGATTTTTCAATATTGCCAATACATTTTCTTATGCATTTAAGTTTTTAGGAGGATAGTTCTGACTACTTTCCAAATACACACAGTGAAGTATCGATTTCAGTTGAAGCCATCTAGGCTCTTTAGACTCTTTTTCAAGTATATCTTTGATGAATTCATTTCACCCAAAAACTGTAGATTGGATTCCTAGTTCCAAAAGGAACAATATGGAACCAAAGCATAGGACGAAAATCTATAGATTGGAGTCCTTTGTTATTGTTATTGACACTATAACATTGGATTATTATTGGATTTTTTATGATATTCTCTTTTAAATAAATTCAAATTAGATGTATGAAAAAGGAACATGTAGATTAGTCATGATAGGAGTTTCTTTTTAGAAACTTTAATAATGTTATTTAGTACACAAAAAGAGACAAAAAGTATTTCCTTGTCACTTTGAATAATCTTACACCCTTTTCATCATCTACAAATCGTCTTTTTAGAGTTACCACTGCTTAGTTTTGGATCCTCCTCTAACCATCATTTGGAACATGAATAATCCTTTCTCTTCTCTTCGGAAGAAGTGGTCCCCTGTGGTGACTAAGATATTTTATTGGAGAACTACTATATAACATGCAGCTCAATATATGGCATTGTTATGTCATGTCTTTAGTTGTTCCCCTCTCGCCACCACCCTCTTCTTATATTGCATATCATGTTTGTTTATTGTTTTCCTTGAAAATATCTTTAGAACTGTTTTTCTCTTAGGTATTTTTCAAATATATAATATTTATTTGCAATTATTCTCTTTTAACTGTTTTTGTAGAAGATCGATATCAATCTTCTGTCTAAATCTTTACCAACAACAATGGTTAAACTTGTTGAGGACATGCATTGGAGGGTTCAATTGGCTATAATTGAATATACACCTCTTTTGGAAAGTCAGTTAGGTGTAGGGTTTTTCGATGATAAGCCCGGTGTCCTTTAAATGCAATGGTTACAAAACAAGGTTTCCACTTCATTGCTTTTATGCGTATCATGGAACATGATATATTCTTCGTAGGTTTATCAACTTAAACTTGTTTCACTGAGCTTATATTATCTCAATGATAAAGGTGTGTGATATGTGTATACCAAGATTATTTGACTCTAAAATTTCATTCATGGTGTATATGTATTGGTCTAAAGTATTAAGTATCCACTTTTGGTACTACAAATATTTGATCTTCATTTCTAATTTTACGTTTTGTAAATCTTGTCTCTCGTTTTTCTTTGAAAAGAAAAAAAATGTTCTTTATGTTATATGGAATCATGTTTTCATGGTCAACAACTTGGCAAGTGGTCAATGGCGCAACCCAAAGCCCACCTAATATGGGGATCCCACAAGGGGTAGAAGTTGTTACTACTAAGAAATTATTTGCCACTCTGTTGTGCTAATATATCTCTTGTAAGATTCTATTTCCTCAAGGTTTCATAGGAGAATCATCCTTTGAAGAAACGCACATTAATTTTTACAGTTTTACATTAATGAATGGTCAATTGGAATTTCTTAATGTCGTTTTGGATGTGTGATAATGACTACTTGCAATCATAAACTACTTAAAGCATGGTGTGAGTTATATATAGTCGTTTCTTGAATATGCTATTCGAATTGGGAAGTTTCATTACGTGTTCTGTTCAAATGTCCATCAACAACTAGTACGTTAAGTTCTTAGGAAAATTATTATTGTTTTCTGGATTTTGATCTTCTTTCTTTTAATTTTATGTATGTATGTATATATTATTGTGTCTGGGCTATGTATTCTTAATGGGTTTATATGCAACTTTACTTCATAAGAGAGACTTTGCTAACAACGTGAAGTGCCTTGCAGAAGAATTTGGTCCCGATTCATAAAATGTAACACATTGTTCCATAGGTACAAACTATTTTACTTAGAATGCAGATAATTATTACCAACTTACTTGGAGGTTTACTTTGGCCATATTTCTGGATTTGTTTGTTTGAGGTTTGAATTGCTTTGTTGGCAGGTCATGGAAATGATTAACAACCTATATTACGTGTATCGCATGACCATTCTCGGTAAGATTTATCTACTTGCTCCTATTATAGGATCATAATTCACATGTTTTAAGTTGCTCCCTTTGGTCATTACCGTATCCAAGGACAGATGATTACATTCTTGATGTTATTAATATTCTTTTTGTCTTGTAAAAATTGCATCATTTTCTCTATTATCCATTTACTAGCTTCCATTATCACAAAAATCAATGGTACTGAGTTGGGTCTTGTCTTCTAGATATAAATGAACAGTTAGACAATTAACTTAAAATATACACCACAACAAAACCAGCTTTATAGAACGTCAAAACATGGTTAAATGTTCTAATAGATTGCTTATAACAATTGTGCATCCTATATAAAGGTGTCACAGTAGAATGTTAGACGTATTTTGACATCTTAATAAATTTGTTAAGACACTTTTGAGAAGTATATTTTTGGTGCATTTGTCACTAAACATGTTTCATTTTCAGAGTGACGAATATCAAGTTTAATGTGGCGAAGGTGTTGCAATATTTTATTCCCATCATTGATCAATCTGTAAGCAACTTTTTTCATTTTTTCGTTTGATTAGACATGATCCTTCTAGTCCATGTAATGTGTGTATTATGAAACCCGAAAATATGTTTACCATTTTTTCTTTTACATGTAGAATTATATTGAAATTGTTAAAAAGATGTTAGTCTTTAAGTTTTGATGCATTGGTTTAAAACCTCACTCCAAGTTGAAAACCTATAAGATGAAGACTTCAATACTGATATCTTTTGAAGAATTTCGATGTGATTCTACATGTAGAAGAAAATATGGTAAACGCATTTCTGGGTTTCATAATACGCACATAACAAAGACCGGGAGGATCATGTGTAATCAAACGAAATAATGAAGAAAGTTGCTTACAGATTGATCAACAATGGGAACAAAAGATTGCAACACCTTCGCCACATTAAACTTGATATTCGTCACTCTAAAAATGAAACATGTTTAGTAACAAATGCACCAAAAAAAATACTTCTCAAAAGTGTCCAAACAAATTTGTTAGGATGCCAAAATATGTCCTAACATTCTACTATAACACCTTTATATAGGACGCACAATTGTTATAAAGCGGTCTATTATAATATTTAACCAAATTTTGACGTCCTATAAAGCTAATTTTATTGTAGTGTGTAGCTTAAGTAAATTTTTTAAGTGTTCATTGATATCTAGAATAAAAGACCGAACTCAGTACCACTGATTTTGTAATAATGGAAACTGGTAAATAGAAATAGAGAAAATGATGCAATTTTCACAAGACAAAAAGTATAGTAATAACATCAAGAATGTAATCACTTGTCGTTTGATAGTATATTGAGGATTGAGTAAAGACCACAGGGAGCAACTTAGGACATGTGATTTTGATCCCGTAACAAGAACAGGTAGAAAAATCTCACTGAGAATGGTCATGCAATACAAGTAATATAGGTTGTTAATCATGTCTTTGACCTTCCAACAAAGCAATGAAGACCTTAGACAAACAAATCCGAAAATTTGACAAAAGTGAACCTGCGAGTAAATCGGTAACAATTATCTACATTCCAAGTAAATTAGTTTGTAACTGTGGACCAATGTGTTGCATTTTCTGAATCAGGACCAAATTGTTCTGCAAGGCGCTTCACATTGTTAGCGTATGTCTCTCTTATAAAGTAAACTTCCATATAAACCCATTAACAATACATATCCCATAAACAATAACATATAGATACATATATAAATTAAAATAAACATGAACAAAATAAAGAAAACAATAATAACTTTCCTAAGAACTTAACGTACTACTTGTTGATGGACATTTGAACTGAACACATAATGAAACTTCCCAATCCGAATAGCATATTAAAGCAACAGCTATAACTCACACCATGCTCTAAGCACTTTATGATGCAAGTAGTCATTATCACACATCCAAAACGACATCTATAAATTCTAATAGACCATTCATTAATGTAAAAATATAAAAATTAATCTACGTTTCTTCAAAAGGAGAAGATGATTCTTCTATGCAACCTTGAGAAAATAGAATCTTACAGGAGATATAACAGCACAATGGAGAGGCAAATAATATCTTTATCGCAACAATGCTTCTACCTTTTGTGGGATCCCTGTACTAGGTATGCTCTAGGTTACGCCGTTGATTACTTACGAATTTGTTGACCAAGGATATATGATTCCATATAACATTAAAGAATTTTTTGTATTCTCAAAGAACAATACAAAATTAAAACTGGAAGTGAAGGCCAATATTGCTAGTGATGAACTCTGATACTCGATACTTTTGACTAATATAGACACATCATGAATGATACCTTATAGTTGACTAATCTCGTTATACACGCATCACAGCCATATCATTGAGATAATACCAGCTCAATGAAATAAGTTGATAAACCCAGGAAAGAATATATGATGTTACTTGATATTCATAAGAAGCAACGAAGTGCAGACCTTGTCCTATAATCATTGCATATAGAGGACATTGAGCTTATCATCGAAAAACCATACACCTAACTGATTTCCCAAAAGAGGTATATGTTCAATTCTAGCCAATTAAACTTCCAATGCAGGTCCTCAGGAAGTTCAACGATTGATTTTAGTATAGATCGGGACAAAGATCGATATTGATCACCTGCAAGAACATTTAAAAAGAATACTTGCATATAAATATTATATACTTCAAAAACATCTAAGAGAAAAATAATTCTAAAGAGATTTTCATGGAGAACAATAAAATTAACATGTCATGCAATCCAAGAAGAGGGTGGTGGAGAGGGAGCAACAACTAAATACATGGCATAACACTATCATATATTGAGGTGTATATAGTTAATTCTATAATATAATATCTTAGTCGCCACCGGGCATCACTTCTTCCAAACAGAAGAGAAATGATTATTAAAGTTCCACATGATTGTTAAAGGAGGATCCAAAACTAAGATATGGTAAGTGGTAACTCTAAAAGGCGATTTGTAGATGACGGCAATGGTTTAAGATTAATAAATAAAATGACAAGAGAAAACTTTTGCCTCTTTTGTGTATTGAAAAACATTATTAAAAATTGTTAGAAGCAAATCCTATCATGTCTAATTTACATGTTGCTTCTTCATAAATCCAATGTGACTTTATTTAAAAGCAGATCTAAGAAAAAAACCCAATCATAATTCAATGCATATGGTGTCAAGAACAGTAACAAAGGACTCCAATTACAGTTTTTTTGTCCTATGCTTTGGTTTTCATAATAATTCCAATCCACAGTTCTTTGGGGTAGTGAACTTACCAAAGATATACTTGAAAAGAGTGTCTAAAGAGACTGGATGGCTAGAACTAGAATCAATACGTAACTGTGTATATTTGGAGAGTAGTCGGAATAGGGACCCGTAAAAAACTTAAAGGTGCAAGAAAATTTCTTGGGAATATTGATCATCAACATCTTTGTCATGGTTATAAGAAAGTAAAGCTCTTAGATTCTCTTTTCACCTTTTTATGACTGTTTTGAGCTTTCCTTGGTAGATTTTGCAATAAAATTGAGTCTAATTTAAATGCACAAGTTGAATTCAATTATTCATGGAAGAAACTTCGCGTGTTAGAGAAGCACCAATTAGAGATCGTTGTGGTTCGAACTAATAGAGGGACTTGGTTGTAACATTTGTAGATAACATCACATGTCATTATAGAATGTTTGTTGATAACAAACACAACCTAGTTTATAGGATCTGATAAGTGAACTCCCTTACGGGATTTGTATTTAAAGAGTTTGATGAATATACAGAAGGCAATGATTTTGAAAACCTTTATGGTATCAGAGCCAAACCCAATTCTTTTCCTTTTGTTTCATCTAATCACATCCCTCTTCAATTCTTTTCTAGTCTCATCATCCTCATGGCTCCTGCTGATACTTTTATTGACTCACCCTCTTCTACAAATAATCCACCACGACCCACTACATACCATCCCGCGTTAACAGTCTCGAACATAAAATCGTTCATACCAATTGTCCTCGAGATTCAGAAAGTATAATACACTTTGTGGGCTGAATTGTCTAAATTTCATGCAAAAACTTTTCTTGTGATCGATCACATCATCCCACGACGTGATGACACTATCGAACCCTCTTTATGGTCTCGTCTAGATGCGGTCGTTTTATAGTGGATATATGGCACTATATCCAATGATCTGCTCTACACATTCTCGACCCAGATTCCACGGCCCAGGTCACGTGGAATCGTTTAAAAGAGATTTTTTGTTGGTTCCAGATTCTATACTTCATAGATCAATCGATAAATTCATACAACAGAGTATAAGCGGAAGCAATTAATATTGATTAATCAACAGTAATAAGAACAATCAAAGATTGAAGAACAGATTAACTTGTAATATAACCTGAATCACGATTACAGATATTTGGAATTACGCACAGTATCTTCTTCAATCGTACAATTAGATCGACAACTTTTACATTCAAAGAAAAGATCTATTTATACAAATAACAGAATGTAAAAGTCAATATTCTAACCTATTACACACTGACACGTGTAAGATGGGAGCGTGTAACAAACTAATCAGTTGCAAAAGGTAGACATGCTGGATGAATGTGCCACGTCATCCTCTTCATCTTATGGTTCATACTTTCACATGTGTAACAATCTCCCCCTAAGTATGAAACTAGAAGAGTGAAGTTTGTTCAGAATTGAGCGACTTCAGAGACAATCTTTGCAAGTTTGTTGATAACCTCTCTGATTGATAATAGGCTGTCAAGTCGTTTGATTATCTTTTCAAGTACTTCTGGATTGTGTTCATTTGCACTCGTAGATATGTAACATTTTGCAATGTATACAACTTCTGAGGAATATCGATGTGCATCCTTAATTCTGAAAAAGCTCCTTCTGTCTGGTCTTCTAAAGATGACCCCTTCTTCTGGTTGCAGTAAGTACTTACCAACTCTGAACGAATTGATGTTTTCTAATTCTTCATTTGGTGCAAAGATGGCAAGATGATCAACGTTGAAGTTTAGTCCTATCTGGAAGTCGACTTGCCTCTTGTATCTTATCAAAGACTTAATGCATTCAATGATTCTTGAATAGGCAATTTTGTCTTGGCTATCAATACCTCTGGCCATTTGGGCTTTCATGAAGTTTTCCAGAAACAGGAGATCAGAAGGATGAACAGATAATAAATCATTATCACAGAAGTACCTGGTTTGATTATCGTCTCTTACTACTTCATAGATCGTGTACTAGATCTCTGTATCTTCAAATTATGAGTGCTTAATGGCAGAGATACGTTTGATAGGTACAGAGGTGTATACATCCTTTCTTGCTTGTCTGTGTGCCATAAATTTGTCTTTCACAGCATCACTCACATTATAGGCATTGGAGAAGTTGGGCAGCATTAAATAAATCTTTTGATCATTTGGAGCATACATGTTGTTTCTGATAATCTCGAGCTTTGGAAGATCAAGATTTCCCATTCTCTGAGCTGCTTCTTCACGAATAGCCCTTCTCTGTGCCTTTTCTTGTTTTAACTTTTCTCTGGCTTCATTTTCTTTCTCTCTTTCTTCTTGTACTCTGTCGCTTCGCAGAGGCTTTTTCTCGCTTTCCGGCCTTTTGCTCTGATTTCAGCTTCTATTCGTTCTTCTTCTCTTCTTTTGTTTAAGGCTTCAACCTTAGCCTTTGAAGACTCAGCTCTGGCTTTAGTTTCCTGTTCTTTGGCTATTGGTGCTTGAGTGGATGAAGAGTACGGTGTTTTTCTTGTGTTTCCGACTACCTCTAGAATAAAGTTTGCTATCTCTGGATCTTTTGGAAGAGGTCCTGAATGAGTAGCTAACGAAGTTGGAGTAAGAGGAGTTTGTATTGATGAAGGTTGAGCAGAAGAGGTTTGCCTAGAAGAAGGTGGTTGTTGTTTGTCAGAAGGAGTAGATGTTGTTGGATTGGAACTTTCAGCGTTGGTAGATTTGGCTTTCTTGGCTGCTTGTTCTTTCTCCCCCTTCTGAGAATCAGGATCCTGATACTCAGACCTTTGTAGTTTTAGCTCAGCTTTTCTGCAAGCACGTTCTTCCTTTGCCTTTTTCTTGGCATTGAAGGTATCAGAGATAGAGCTTACCAGAGTTGTAAGTTGAGAAAGAGTAGATTCCATGGAAGAGAGCCTCTGATCTACATTTGAGGTCGTAGTCTTGGATGCAAACTTGGAAGATATATTATTGATTCTGTCAATCATGGCTTTTCGAAAAATCGCCATGTCTGACTTCTTAACCAGAGTGGTGCAAGAAGGATCGTCAGAAGGAGTGACAGCTTTGATAATTTTGTTTAAATCAGCTACCAGAGAGCTATATTCGGCCACAGAAATTGTAACTTCTGAAGGTGGAAGAGAGTCAGGGATATGGAAGATGGCATCAGCATTGGCGTTTGATCTTGTCATTCAGAAGTTTGAACTGATCATCAAGATACTGATTCTGGGCTTCTGAATTATCAGAGAGAACTGTTTGAATGTCTTGGAGAGTAGCAGCTTGACTTGCTTGTTCAGCTTGGATGCTCAGAAGAAGAGAGTGATTATTGGAGATGGATAATTTTAGATCGTCCATAGATCTCTGAATCTTATCAGCAAATGCCTGAAACGCTGCATTTGTGACAAACTCAGAAGGTGTAACCGGTGTATCTCCAACACATGGAGCCCCTTTACTCTCGCGTTCAGAGAGACTCTCATTCACACCTGGGTTGACGTTGAGTGTGGAGGGACTTCCAACCTGTCTTCGAGGGCTGTGGTTAACAGGCACCTCTTCGGTTGTTCTGATTGTCTCAACAGAGTCCTCATCATCAGAGGATGAGGTGCTGAAGACAATGTGCTTACATTGGTGAAGTGTGAACACTCCGCTAAGTGGTGCGTCCTGTGGCTGTAACCCCTCTGATGGGATTTCCTCAGCCTCTATACTATCAGAAGACATGGACTTATCTTCTGCGTTTTCTAAGACAGTGTCGGTCACGAAGACATCGACATTATGTGTGGAAAGAGGCGAGTTCTGGGGCAATGGAACTCTTATACTTTCATCATCATTTCGTTGAGAGAATGATGAAGAGGAGGTTTCCCCGGTTGTGCTTAATGCAGAGGATGAAGAATTATCCTCTGATCGGATGGTTTCTGGGTGGTTTGGACTGGGTTGTCCTTGGTGAATGAAAGTAGATGTGTTGACATCTAACTCAGTAAATGAAGTTATCCTTTGGGATGTAGGAGAGATTCGCTCAGTTGTGTCTCGATGGACATCTTCAGTACCCTCTTTTAGCAAGAGGTCGGCATTGGTAGAACCACTCGGATGATCACTCTTATTATTTTCAGCCTCATTCTCACTTCACCCCTCACTTCCTAAAACTGGCTCTAAGTGCTCTGGGGTAGAAATTCTCTGTTCTGAGAAAATCATAGAGCTTCTATAAGATTGGAGATAAGAAGAGCTAGATGGGATTAGGTTTAGCATGTACCTTGAAAGCTCTCTGGGAGAGGGATAGCCGTTGCGGTCGATGGTTGGTCGATGAGAGCTCATTGAAGCAATTTTGCAAAATGGTTGAACTAATGGGGCCTTGAGTGCACCAATTGCAGGATAGGTAACCAGGGATAAAAATCTTGGAAATATCAAAGCTGGGAGAGATTTTCCTTGGGTTTGATGGGTTACCTTAGTGTGCACAGCAGCTTTAATCTCTTGGAAAAGAAACCTTGCGTAGTCCAAAGGGCGATTAAAATACATACCATACATGATGGTCAGAATGTTCCTGCTTGCTTGATCGAGAGACCCAATTTTACAAGTGAGACTCTTGTTCAGGATGGAGACGAGGAGATTCCACATTGGGGGTAACTGCTTTCTCTTAAATTCAGATAGTTTGGTTAGGGGTTCATTGTAGCCAAGGAAGAGAATGAAGGATAACAGAGCTTCAGCAGATGGGTTCGATTCTAGGGCTGGATTTGACACAAATTCACCATCAATTTGCACCTGTGATGGGGATAGATGAAAATACCTGGCTAATTTTTTCTTGGTAATGGGGATTTCCACGGCATTATCAGGTTGATCAGGATGGCTGAAGTTTCCAAGCAAAGTTTCGTCATCATGAATATACATTGACTGCCACACTTCTTGAACTTAAATTTCAGGAACATTTGGGTTTGTCAGAGTTAGGGCACGGTTTAGTGGATGCTGTTGGAGAAATTCAACCATGATTCTGAATTCGGACTGGTAGGTGGTAGGATCAAGAAGAACCTGCACATTGTTTGCTTTCAATGGCAGTTTGACAAACGGAGCACTATCGGCAGTGGAATCGATGAGACATCCTTCGTCATCATTAAGAACTGGATTTGCAAGATGAGAAGCCAGTGATGAGAGTTGGTGAAGCTGGTTAGCAAGTTCATGAGTAGGAGAGTGTGAGCAGTAACAGTGGTGAGGAAGAAGATGGGTTTCTGAAATTTAGGGATTTTATATGAGACCAATTTGGAATTGAAAGAGGTTTAAGTATTGGGAGTAGGAGAAAACGGTTCAGGAGGGATGATGTAGTCACGCAGGCGTGGATACATGCAGTCATACGATGGGTGACACGTGGAAAGTAGGAGTGATGAGTAAGACACGATATTTGAGATAAAACACTGAAGGGTTATCGACTTAAAACCGGTGATTATCCCATAAGTAAATAAAAAGAAAATATAAAACAAATTGTTGAGTAATCAAGGAATTGATTAAAAACAATTTGAAATATATAAATCTTTTTATTTATATTTAAAATCAGTCATTCGGTGAATAGAAAAAATTTGAACCAAATGAAAGTTTGATTTTTCATGAAAGGAAAATAATAAGAAAAATTAAAATTGAATATATATATATATTTTAAATAACCTTGACGGCAAGAGTTAATAAAATGTATATGTTCAAAAAAAAATTTAGAATATTTTGATTCATAGAAAAATATTTTAAAAAACATGTCAACTTTGAATCACCATCTAAGATAAGTTTAAAATGAATCATAAAAATTCTGAGAGACCTTGACGGCAAGAGAAACACAGAATAAGAAGATTCAGAAGAAACTTAGATGGATGAGAAATTCAGAAGACAGCTAACCAGCGTTAGACTTTGAACTTTTCCAGGTATGATACTCCCCCTTGAATGAGAAACTCCCCCTTGAGAGGTGAACTCCCCCTTGAATGATAAACTCCCTCTTGAATGAGAAACTCTCCTTTTGTGTTTTCAGAAATTGGCTCCTTTTTGGTATGACTTGGATGAAAAAGAATAAAGAGCGCAAGAAAAAAAACTTACCTCAGAGGCGATCAGAGGTCTCTGAGTGCTTCTGGATGAAATCCAGAAATGATCAGAGGTCTCTGATATACTCTAAGGATAAGATTTACATATTTATCATTCCCAACTTGCTGATTAAAAAATTAATACGCTTATCATCCAGAGCTTTTGTAAAAATATCAGCCAGTTGGTAATCAGTAGAGACAAAATACATTTCTATGGTGCCCTTTTCTACGTGATTTTTGATAAAGTGATACCTGGCATCAATATGCTTTGTTTTTTAATGCTGACCTGGGTTTTCAGTAATGGCAATTGCACTTTCAGAATCACAAAGTATGGGAATCTTATCATAGATCAGACCGTAGTCTCTGAGTTGGGTCTTCATCCAAATAACTTGGGAACAGCAGCTAGCAGCAGCAACATATTCAGCTTCTGCGGTAGATGTTGAAACACAATTTTGTTTCTTGCATGTCCAACTGATAAGTCGATTACCCAAAAGTTGACAGCTACCAGAGGTGCTTTTTCTGTCCAACTTACATCCTGCGTGATCAGAATCTGTATATGCCATTAAATCAAACCCAGAATTTTTAGGATACCAGAGACCCAATGAAGGAGTTCTCTTTAAGTATCTAAAAATTCTTTTGACAGCTGCCAAATGGGATTCTTTAGGATTAGCTTGATAACGAGCACAAAGACAAGTGGCAAACATAATGTCAGGCCTACTTGCTGTTAAATATAGAAGAGAACCTATCATACCTCTGTAGCCCGTGATATCTACTGGTTTCCCAGAGGGATCAGGACCTAGTTTCATGCTATGAGAGATAGGTGTTTTCATAGTTGATGAGTTCTGAAAATGGAATTTCTTTAACATGTCAGAGACATATTTTGCTTGATTAATAAAAATACAGAGGTACTTTGTTTAACCTGAAGTCCTAGAAAGAAAGTTAATTCTCCCATCATACTCATTTCAAATTCAGTTTCCATCAACTTAGAAAACAAATCAACTTCTGTTTGATGAGTAGAGCAAAAAATTATGTCATCCACATAAATTTGAACAATAGTTAACATACCTTTGCCTCTTTTGATGAAAAGTGTGGTATCAATTTTACCTTTCTCATACCCATTGCTGATCAGAAATTTTAATAAACGTTTATACCAGGCTCTGGGTGCTTGCTTTAAGCCATACAGAGCTTTGTCAAGAAGAAAGACATATTCTGGATGTCTTGAATCTTTAAAGCCAGCTGGTTGTTCAACATACACTTCCTCTTTGAGATTTCCATTTAGAAATGCACATTTAACATCCATTTGATAGACTTTAAAGTTTTTGTAAGCAGAGAATGCCAGAAAAAGTATTATCGCCTCCAGTCTTGCAACAGGAGCAAAAGTTTCATCATACTCAATACCTTCTTCTTGACAATATCCTTTTGCCACCAGATGAGCCTTGTTTCTGATCACAATTCCGTCCTCATCCTTTTTATTTCTGAAAACCCACTTAGTACCAATGGCAACTTTGCCTTTTGGTAATGGTACTAAGTTCCAAACTTTGTTACGTTCAAATTGAAGTAACTCCTCCTGCATTGCTTCTACCCAACTAGGTTCGGCTAAGGCTTTATGAACTTTCTTGGGTTCAATTATACTTAGAAAGTTAACATAGAAAGCTTCATTTGCTGTAGCGGATCGTGTTTTGACACCCTCAGAAGGATTACCAATTATGAGATCTGGAGTATGTGATTTAGTCCATTTCGTCATCCTTGTTTGTGGTATTCGTTGAGCTTGAACTTCAGTGTCAGAAGATGAGATAACGTCTTCTGGAAATATTGATTCTGAAACTCTTGATCCTAAAGTCTCCCCCTCAGATGATGGAACAGAAGAATCTTCTGGACAATCAGATGAAACAGGAACAGAAGGTATTGAAGAGCTAGGTTCAGAAGAGGTAGGACCAGATAAAGTTATGCCAGAGGCATGAAGAACTTCAAGTATACTGAAAGAAGGGTTAGGGACAACAGGTTCTGACAGTATTTCTTCGCCCAGAAAGTCTTGAAAAATAGCATCAATCTCGGATTCTCTGGATCCTGAAAGAAATTCAGAAGTAACAGTATTAAGTTTGAGTTCTGAAGAAGAATATTCAGAAGTCAGTTGAGTTTGATCATCAAAATCAACGTTAATGCTCTCCATAACTGTTTTAGTTCTTAGATTAAAAACACGAAAAGCTCTGAAATTTAAAGAATAGCCTAAGAATTTTGCTTCATCTGATTTTGGATCAAACTTGCCAAGTTTATCTCTGTCATTTAAGATGAAACACTTGCAACCAAAGATATGAAATAATTTGACAGATGGTTTTCTTTTGTTAATAAGCTCATATGATGTTTTGAGATGCCTTTTGACAATAATGGAACGATTCTGAGTAAAACAAACAGTGGCTACAGCTTCCGCCCAGAAGTGAATTGGGAGACCGGAAGCTGCAAGCATTGTTCTGGCTGCTTCGACCAAGGTTCTGTTGCGACGTTCAACGACACCATTCTGTTGGGGAGTTCGTACAGCAGAGAAGTTCTGAGAAATTCCATTTTCAACAAAGTATGATTCAAGTTTGGCATTCTTGAATTCAGTACCATTGTCACTTCTTAGCTGTTGAATCTTTTGGTGTAAAAGAACTTGGATTCTGGTCATCATATTTTGAAGTACAATAGGAACTTCTGACTTTTGTCGAACAAAAGCAAGCCAAGTATACCTGGAAAATTCATCGATAAGTACCAGAATATACTTTTTACCAGAAAGACTCTGAATTGCAATGGGACCACAGAGATCGACGTGTAGCAATTGCAGAGGTCTTATGCATGAGTGATCACTTTTTGTTTTATGAGATGCTCGTTTTATCTTTCCCATTTCACATGCAGGGCAGAGGTGATCTTTTTGAAAATGAACTTCTGGAAGTCCAAATACCAAATTATGTTTTACAAGCATATCAAGATTATCAAAGTTTAAGTGAGACATTTTATGATGCCAGAGCCATGCAACTTCACTCTTTTTGGAAATAAGACATAAGGTCTCCTTACGATCTTTGGAGGTAAAATTCATCATGTAGAGATTATGTCTGTTCTCCAAAGTTCCTCACTTGCCTTAGAAAATAAGTAACAATGTTTTTCATCAAATACGACAAGTATCTTAGAATAACATAGTTGACTTACACTTAGGAGGTTATGTTTCAAACCAGAAACATGAGCTACTTTAGATAAGGTAATGTTACCTTCCTGTAAAGTACCATAGCCCTTAATCTGACCCTTACCATTATCACCAAACCTTACAGCTCCACCACTTTTGTCTTTAAATTTGGAGAGTAAGTTTCGTGAACCAGTCATGTGCCTCGAGCATCCAGAGTCAAGATACCAGATATGCACACGCTGTTTCTGCAATCAAGATCAGAGTTTCTTAGGTACCCATACCATTATGGGTCCTTTAACGTTAGTTTTTGTTTTATCAGTCTTTTGTATGTGCTTTTGATTTGATTTAACAGAAGTTAAAGACGAATTATTTGGATTATTTGTTTTTCTGTTTTTCTTTGTTTTATTATTATTGAAGTACGAATGGTTGGCAGTGAAGGAATTTGAAGTTTGTGAGAAACATTTCTATAATTTTAAGAATAGGGAAAAACATTCAGAATTCTGAAACATAGAAGATTTTATTGAATTTTCATTGCGATAATGATAATTACAATTATTCTTAAAACTGTCTTTTCAAGTATCAGTTGTTCTAAAGAACTTCCTATCTAGACTAGACGTATGTTTGGAATTTGAAATATTCTTCAGCGGAGATTTCCTCGGATTTACCTTCTCGGAAGCTTTTGTATTTACTGAAACAGAAACAGAAAGATTAGATTTCCATTTACCTTTCTGAACATAAGAAAGTTTTGGAGGATAAGAGTTAGGAATTTGGATAGGGATCTTCTTTTTAAGTTTTTCTTCCTTTTCAAGTTCAAGACAAGATTTAGCTTTCAGACACATTCCCATAAAATCTGGATGTATATAAACAGGTTTTCGTTGTTCAGAAGGAACAGAGAAAATCGGAATTTCACTTGAATGTTTCTGAGCATTCAATCCAGAAGCTCTTATCTCCAGAGATTCATTTGTAAAGAGAAATGGGGCGTCTTTGTTTTTTATGATCTCTGGAGTTTTAGCATAAATAGGAGATTGATGTTCAAGATGAGAGAGATATTTTTCTGAATTGTCAAAGAAATCCTCACTTTGATCATCATTTTCCCATGGATATGTGATTTCATCTAAATCCTCTTGAGTTTCAGAAAGATGTAAATCAATAAATGAACAAGGAAATATCTCTGGATTATTTTCTAACTTTTGTTTGTCATTCTCAAGTTTAAAACAATTATCCGGAGTCAAGAGAAGATCTTTTTCAAAACTAAGTCTTAATTCCTCCTCTGCTTGAATAGGAATAAACGCATCAGCCTCTGGATTCAATTTTATAAGAACACTTGAACCAAACTTGAAAATATCATCCTTCTTCTGAATTTGATTTAGATTAATGTTAATCTTTTCAGAAGAATATGTAATATTTTTAAACTTGAGTTTCCGTTGATGATTACCATTTTCAATTCTAGATCGTTTAAAACATGATTGTTCAAAAATAATTGGAAACACAGGCTTCTGTTGTTGTCCTATACAAAAAACAGAGTTTAAACCAGACTTCTTTTCACACGTATAGGGATCTAAATCTTCAAAGCCGATTCCAGATCTTCCTACTTGTGTACTTATTTTCTCATGAACTTTTTGAGCATCCAAATATGTTTTGATCTGGTGCGTTTTGTTTTGAAGTTCAATGTACAGAAATTCTCTTTCTTTTTTAAAGTAGTTTTTAAGTGTTACAGAATTTAATCTGTCACTTTCCTTAACTTGAATTTCCTTATCCTTTTCTTCCAGAAGTTTCTTACAACTTAAGTGCTCCTTTTTTAACAAAACTTCTGTGTCTTTCAAGGTTTTAGAAATCTTTTCTTTTTCCGTGTCAAGTTCCAGTTTCTCTTCTGTTAAGATATCCATCTCTCTTTTGTAAATATCTCTTTCCCTTTGTATTGTGGAAAGAGTTTTCTCAATGTTTTTTTGTAACTTCTTTTCAATTGTAAGCTTTTGTTTAAGTTCCTCAAAATTGTTTGATAAAAGCACAATTGTATTCTCAAGTTCAGATGATTCAGAAAGAGTACTAACCGGTGATTCAGAAGGCTGTTCTTCTGATTCATTTGTATTTGCCATTCCACAAAACATGGCCTCATCACCGCTGGACTCATCACCGATCCAATTTTCTTTCTCAGCATAGTGGGCTCTTTCAGTAACGTTATACTTGTATTTATTTTTGTAATATGTTTTGTCTTTATCCAGAGCCCCTCTACAATCCTTCGAGTAATGACCCGGCTTGCCACATCTGTAACATACATCTTTCTTTTTCTTTATTTCCTCTTCCTTCTTTTCTGTTTCAGTCTTCTCAGGTCTCTGAACCTCTTGCTTAGGAGTATAGTTAGACCGATCAGACCTTCTATTTCCTTGAAATGCCCTATTTCCAAAGCGGTTTGTAAACTGTTTGGTAATAAGAGCCAAGGAATCAGCAAATGCCTTTATTTCATCATCAGAATCAGAATCTTCTTCTGGAACAGTTTCTGACATGAATGCCTTGCTTTTCGCTCTTCTATCTTCACTTTTTCTTCTGGTAGCTCCCTTTGTTTCAGAAATCAAGGCCAGAGGTCCACCTATAGTTGTTTTCTTTTGTACAACCTCCTTCTCATGAGCTTGAAGAGTTCCAAATACATCGTGTAGAGACCATTGCTCAAGATCTTGATTAGCTTGTAAAGACATGGAGAGATTTGACCATTCTGGATTTAATCTCTTTAAGAATAAGACATTATTGCCTTCTTTTGATCGAACAATATCACATCGTTTGCATAGATTTATCAGATTATTAAATCTATGAAAAGTCTGTTCCAGAGATTCATCCGCAATGGCCTGGAAGCTGTTGTATTCGTTCAGAGCTTGAGCTCTTCGATTTTTCTTCATTTTAGCACCACCTTCCAGAAGATTTTCTAACTGATCCCATAATTCCTTAGCTGTATCACAGGAATCCAGAGATTGAAAAATCTCATTCGGAATAGCCATGATAAGAAGAGTTTTTGCCTTTTTGGCAAATTCAACTTTGGCCTTTTCCTCATCATTCCAATTTTCCCTTAGCTTTGGAACTTTTCGGGCAGGGATTTCATCAGTATTGGTAGTGGCAGGAACTCTTGGAATTGTAGTCATTGGTACGAAGGGACCATTTTGAACAATAGGATAAAGTTCAATATCCAATACTTTATAGAAATTTATCATTCGAATCTTCCATTGTGGATATTCACCATGAATAAGAGTTGGAGGTTTGGTCAGAGAACCAGAGGTGTAAACAGCATTCAAATTTGAATTTGCCATTTTTTTTAAGATCGAGAAGAATGTAATGACAGATTTGAGTTGAAATCTAGAACAAGTAAATTTCAATTGAATTGAACAACAAAATTTAACTAATTCTTCAAAATTTTAACTACAATTACCACTGTTTTAGACAGAACTACTATGAATCTTCGTAGAACAGGGTGGAATTATGAACAGTAGTTAAAACATGAGATTACTGTATGAATGAAGAGAGAAATTTCCAAATTGAGGAGATCTAATAATCAATAGATTGATTATCAGGCTCTGATACCAATTGTTGGTTCCAGATTCTCTACTTCATAAATCAATCGATAAATTCATACAACAGAGTATAAGCGGAAGCAATTAATATCGATTAATCAACAGTAATAAGAACAATCAAAGATTGAAGAACAGATTAACTTGTAGTATAACCTGAATCACGATTACAGATATTTGGAATTACGCACAGTATCTTCTTCAATCGTACAATTAGATCGACAACTTTTACATTCAAAGAAAAGATCTATTTATACAAATAACAGAATGTAAAAGTCAATATTCTAACCTATTACAAACTGACACGTGTAAGATGGGAGCGTGTGACAAACTAATCAGTTGCAAAAGGTAGACATGCTGGATGAATGTGCCACGTCATCCTCTGCATCTTATGGTTCATACTTTCACATGTGTAACATTTTTCAAGACGATAAATCTTCTCGTGCGGTGTGTTTGGAACAACGGTTTTCACATACCAAACAAGAAGATTTTTCGTCTGTATCCGCTTATTGCCAAACACTCAAAATGTTGGCACATCAATTAACCAATATTGGTTCTCCGGTCTCATAGAGTCATTTAGTTTTGCAGCGTGTCGTCGGATTGACCGAAGCATATGATGGGGTGGCCACCGTAATTCAACAGACGGATCCCCTCCGTCCGTTTTATCGTGCTAGAAATATGCTCTCACTTGAAGAGGAAAGAAAAATAAATCAAACCAAGACAGATGCAACGAGCCCAATGGCCCTCGTCGTGAATGGTAATCCAAAGCACCCATCTCTACTTCCTAACTCAACTTCATAGCCACATGTTCTAGGTTCCTCAAATCGCGACTCCTATCGAGGTAGACGTGGAAAATTTAGTCGCGGGGGTCGATCTCATCGTTGTGGAAAATTGGCAACCATAGCCGTGGCAGTGGTATCCGCCACCTTGCCGATATCCTAAAGCGGGTTGGACTCCTTTGCCTGCTACCACATATCGAGTTCCTAGTAACCCAGGTGGGGTATACTTGTTGCACGACTTCAACAAGCTTATGATGTCTCTGCACCGTCGTCTTATGCACCAACCAAGATCGATGTAGCTTTCAACACTATGACACTCCAACCCCGTCTTATGTAATTCTACATCGACCTCTCCTTATCCTCTACTCTCTTTGAATAACGTTCTTCTTGTTCCTAACATCGTTTAAAACTTGATTTCGGTTCGTCAATTTACAAAGGATAATAATGTATCGATTGATTTTGACCTGTTTGGTTTTTCTGTAAAGGACCTACGAACGGGGAATGGTATAATGCGATGCAATAGTTGGGGTGATCTTTACCCCATTCTGTCTTCTTTCAAGTTAAGTCGTTCCACACCATCAACTTTTGTCACCATGAAAACCTCCCTTTGACATGCGGGTCTTGGTCATCCGGGCCCCAACATAATTAAGTCTTTCGTACTCGTAATCTTATTTCTAGTTCTAGTGATCCTTTTCATGTCTTTGCGCTTCTTGTGAACTTGGCAAACAAAATAAATTGTCGCTTTCTCATTCTATATCAAACTCTATTGTGCCATTTGATATCATCCATAACGGCATTTGGACGTCACAAATTGTACGCACAAGTGGTCATAAATATTATCTTTTATTTTTAGATGATTATACGAATTTTGTATGGACATTTCCAATGGCCAACAAAAATCAAACTTTTTCCCTTTTGTCTCCAATTTCGACAATATATATACACCCGATTCGGCATGGAAATTAAAAGTTTCCAGTGTGATAATGGTTGTGAGTATGATAATACTCGTTTTCATAATGTATGCAAAGAATATGGGATTCATATTCGTTTTTCGTGTCCCTATACATTCTCTCAAAATGGTAAAGCGAAACGAAAATTACAAACGCTAAACAATATGTGTCAAACACTTCTTCTACATGTTCATCTCCCACTTTCGTTTTGGCATTTCAGGATCTACATGCGTCATATTTACACAACATATTACCATAAAAAATGATCATTTTTTCATATCCCACCTCTCTTCTCTAAAAGAAAATTCCGTCGTATTCTCATCATCGGGGTTTTCGGGTGTCTTTGTTTCCCTCACACATCTAAACCTCAACACAAGCTTTCCCTCACACATCTAAACATCAACACAAAATTTCGTCTTAACGTTCAGCAAACCGTTCGGCAGGAAGTTCGTTTATGTTCGTTTATTTAATAGAATAACGAACATGAACAAGTTTTTTCGTTCGTTTAGTTAAATGAACGAACATGAATAAATGTCTCGTTCGTTCATTTACGTTCGTGAACGTTCGTTCAATTATGTTCGTTAATGTTCGTTTAATTTTGTTCATTTATGTACGTTTAATTAATTTGGTTTACTAATGATAAATATAAATAAGTAATTAAATACTTATAAAATTAACAATTGATTAGTAACTAGTATAACAATAATTATGCGGATTTAACCAAATATTAAATAAAATTATAAAGAAACAAGATGAGTTATACTTGCTCTATCCAATGCATGAATTATATAGTCTTATTGGTTTTTGAGAAAGTTTACTTGTAGAGATGTGGGATTATGAGTCATCCACATGTAATCAGCTTGTCTAAGCCCATTGGCTTGGGCCCTATGGTATGGTTCAAGTGGCTTGAGCCTAAGTAAAATGTTTTATTGGAGTACCCCATTAGAGTTGGTGCACCTTATGTTCGTTTAATGTGTTCGTTTAAGTTCGTTTAACATTTAAACAAACGAACATGAACAAACCCTTTTTTTAAATGAAAGAACACGAACACTAAAAATTTTGTTCCTTTATTATTCGTGTCAGTTCGTTTATTCGGTTAAGTTAAACGAACGAACATGAACAAGCCTTCGTTTGTGTTCGTTCGGTTCATTTACAGCCCTAGTTATCTCACGCCATGTTAATTTGATGAACATCAATTTCCTTACTGGACACATAAACCCTCTACTATCACCTTTCCACATACTCATGACATTCCATCTTTTACCTATCCCCCCCACCACAATCGACATCATACCCTTCTTCAAATCAGCCCCCATCGCCGCATTCACAATCAACTACCGATGAATTTATCCCACCATCTTCCAACTCGATTTCTAACATCCCTCCTCGAGATTCCAGCCCCCATCTGACTTCCAGCCCCTCGGGTGATCACACACGGTCGCAGCCTTCTCCACCTTCGTTTAATAACCAAAATCCTACTCAACCTTCCGCTCACCCATAGCCAACACAGGATTCTCGAACCCAATCCTAAGTATGTATGCATCACCACTTCTCCTTCAATATCTCTTCTCCTTCAATATCTCTTCTCCCTACTTCTCATGTAGATGCCTAACGTGATCCTAATTGGCACAAAGCTATGATAGACGAGTTTGATGCACTCATTAAAAATGACACATGGGAGTTTGTCCCTATACTTTTGGATGTTAACGTGATTCGATGTATGTGGATTTTCACTCATAAATTCCAGTCTAATGGTGCACTTGAGAGGCATAAAGCCCATTTGGTTAGTAATGTCAGCTCTGTACAGGTGGGCATTGACTGCATGGAAATGTTTAGTCCCATGGTTAAACCGGCAACCATCCGAATGATTTTGAGCATGATGTGTCCAAGAAATGAGAAATCCATCAACTTGACTTGAAGAATGCATTTCTTCATGGTACCTTACAAGAAATATTTACATTCACCAACCTTCGGGGTTTCGAGATGAGTCTTTACCAAATCACGTATGTCGGCTCAAACGATCATTATATGGTTTGAAACAGGCACCTAGAGCTTGGTATCATAGGTATGCCAATTCCATTACCTTTGTCGGGTTTTCACAAAGCAGGTCCGATAATAGCTTGTTTGTGTATCGGAGACACGTTGGTTGCAGTATTTATTACTAGAACTACGATGTCCTATATTGAAAGCGACTATCATATATTGCGATAACGTAAGTGCAATTTATTTGTCGGGAAATCCGGTTCAACATCAAAGAACCAAACATGTCGAACTTGACATTAGAGATGGCCAAAAACCAGGCTCGGCCCGGGCCTCAATCGATCCCGGGCCTCAACAGTAATTTTTGGACCAGGCTTTTTGTAACCGGTCCTAACGATTTCAAGACGGCTCGTTTAGTGTGTTATCGTAACCAGTCCCGAAAACCGGTCCCTATCCAGGGCCCAAACCTATCCCAAACCGGGCCTTCAATAAAAAAATATTTTTTTTAAATATTTTATAAAAACATTAATTTTATTAATTTAATATATCATATAAGATATTGTAATGTAATGTAATTATGTGTAATCAAATTAAGATTTGAGAGTTTGCGACACTAAAATACGTTTTATTTTAAATATTAAAATTACAATTATTAACGTAATTGAGAGTTTGAGACACGAAAATATACTTTGAAAATACGTTTTTATTATAAGTATTAAAAAATACGTTTTATTATAAATTTATAATTGGTTTATAATTAGATACACCTATAAAGTTAGAAATACATTTTAAAATACATATAAAAGTGTATATAAAAATACATTATTTTGTAAAAATCGGGGCGGGCCATAACCGGTCCCGGGTCGGACCGCCGAATCCCTCCAAATGTGTAACTGGTCCCAGATTTCGGGCCTATCACCGGTCTCGGGCCGGGTCGGGCCTCAATGGGATTCGGTCACGGGCCTCCGCCGATCCCGGCCCGGCTTGGCCCAAATGGCCATCTCTACTTGACATACATTTTGTGCGTGAGAAGGTGGCTCGTGGCTATGTTCGAGTGCTTCATGTTCCTTCCCGATATCAATACGCTGATATCTTCACCAAAGGCTTACAGAAAGTTTTATTTGACTAGTTTCGATCCAGTCTTCACGTTCGATCATCTCCCCTTTCGACTGCGGGGGAGTAACAGAGGGACTTGGTTGTAACATTTGTAGATAACATCACATGTCATTATAGAATGTTTGTTGATAACAAACATTGTGTAGTTTATAGGACCTGATAAGTGAACTCACTTATGGGATTTGTATTTAAAGAGTTTGATGAATATACAAAAGGTGTTAGAAAGGAGTAGAAGCAGAATTATTAGTTAAGTTACAGAAACCGGAAACTAATTCCCGAAAGAAAATGCAGTCTATAAATGTATAAAGAAATAGTGTTGAAGCTCGTGTGTAACACGATTCCCTTAAACAGGTTCGTCTTCTGTTCCCAGGGTACAACAGCGGAAGCAGCGTTAGATAACATCACATGTCATTATAGAATGTTTGTTGATAACAAACATTGTGTAGTTTATAGGACCTGATAAGTGAACTCACTTATGGGATTTGTATTTAAAGAGTTTGATGAATATACAAAAGGTGTTAGAAAGGAGTAGAAGCAGAATTATTAGTTAAGTTACAGAAACCGGAAACTAATTCCCGAAAGAAAATGCAGTCTATAAATGTATAAAGAAATAGTGTTGAAGCTCGTGTGTAACACGATTCCCTTAAACAGGTTCGTCTTCTGTTCCCAGGGTACAACAGCGGAAGCAGCGTACTGCCGAAGATGACCACTTGCCTGAAACATTTTTCGGGAAAACAATGTGCCTGATGAAAGAGCTCGTATGTTGTGTTGTGTGTTTAGAATGAAGCCTTCGACCCATTTTATATCAAGAATAGAAACCCTGAAACCGACGAATTCCATTCGTAATTAAACAATAGGTAAACTAATTAATTATCATTTTTAATTTTAAGATCATACCCAAAAATCATTTAAATGATTTTATTTGAAAATCAAAACCGAAAGTATTTTTTTTCAAAACTGCTTTCGCTTACAAAAATAAATTAAAAATGGGTCAAAAGAAAAATTAGTAAAAACCAATCTGCCTGAGCTCAAGATTTTGGAGCTGCATTTGTGTCCGGCGGTCGAGCCCACACACAAGTTCTGGTGATTTAGCTTACGAAATCGCCAAAGCCCCCCCTGCGCGCGGGCAGGTGTTTGAGTAAAACCAATCAAAGAGCTTGTAAGCTCTTTCCACTATTATGGTTATAAACCACAAAAGTTTTCCTCCTTCTACCAGTGTGGGATTTGTCTTTTGCTAATTTCCATCCAAATGCTCAAATTTGAGCATAGATATCTCATTCACACTTGTTTCGTTTTGGACACATTATATATAGTTTCGAAGCTCTCATATATGAGAACACAAACCCACTAAGAGTTCATTATATATAACACATATATATGTATTTAAATGTGTCCAAAGTTAGTCAAAAATCCAATTTTTACTAATTTTTCCAATAGAAGGCAACGATTTTGCAAAGCTTTACGAACCAATCCTTAGTTGCATCCCTTTTAAGGTTAAAAGAAATCCATCAATATCGATTGAAAAACTCTACCTTGATTTATACATAGGGTGTATCCAATAAATGATTCATTTGCATTCAATGTGTATGTCTGAAAACAAAATGACAAACTATTAAATCCAATAAATAATGTGTAAGTCATGCTTTGAAGCACTTATATCCAGGGAAGAAATCATCTAAAAATTATAGTTCTTACTCTCCTCGTCTAAGATAATTTGCCTATTGGCTCTTTATATCCCAGCTTAGAGAAGTCTTCACAAGAAATCTTGCAACCTAACATATTTTTGAGATTATTTAGCATGAACAACTTAATTGCCTAAAATATTTTCTAATAGCCATAAACAAGGTATATCTTCAATTGAGCATATTATATGAATAACTGGATTAAATACTTGTAGCATCAAGATAGTGTTATTCCTTTCATATGTACATATGGGAACAAAAACTACAAATATCTGTTGTTCTACATGAGGAACAAATTATTTTGTCAATCAAAGGTACGTTTATTAATGGTATGGTACTTATAATATCCCCACTTCCCCACTTGATGCCTCTAAAGCTAACCTCCGATGATCCAACAAAACTTGGGTACCAAAATAATTTTAATTTGTTTTGTAGGAATGTCATGTGTGTTGTAATACAAAATATTCACATCACATGACATGATCATTCAAAAGGTTATGCTATTTCTAAGGGGAGCACCATATTTTTATACTTCATTTTTAGCTTCATAGTATCTCAGCTATGGACCTACTCTTAATTTTGGCTTCTGAATGTCTCAGTTCAGAACCCGTTTTTACATTGCGTTATGACTTTTAAATACATTACTTCAAAACTCGGAATTCAAAGTTTCAACTCTATATGTTATAGGATTTAGACGTTCCAATGGTCAATCCATAGCCGGAAGGACCTACCCATGAAACACATCCCTAGGTTAGATATTTTGAAAGTGTGTGATTGAGATAAAATTGAGTGTTTGTGAGTTAAAATAAAATGGTGAGAGTGTGACAGGACTTAAAAGAAAGTATTTGGTCCTTACCAAACCTAAACAGTTATCTGGGTAGCCACACAAACTATTCATTCTCAATTCTTTGGAGATGGATATTGAAACAGACATGGACCTAGTGTCGATAACTTGCGTTACCCCACCCAGCTACTCAAGTATCTCAAAAAAGCCGTTTGTTTAAGCATATCGTGTATCTATTCTTCACTTGGAAGATTTAGATATTGAAACAAGAAGACACACCTCCGTTCTTCGAGCTTTATATTTTGTGCACATCGAGACTATTTTTGAGCCAAAATATATACCAATATTTCTTTGACACATGCACGAGTCTTTGTGATTTCTCAAGCATATCTTTGTGTTCAAGTCGGAACAATTTAAAAAGTTAATTTTATAACTTACTTCTATGATAACTGGAAGTCCTATCAGAGATTCATAATTTCCAACTCTGAAAATAGGCCACTCAATTGAATTTATTTTGTTTTGAATGATAATAGTTGCTCATTGTGCTTCTATATTAGATTCTTACCCATTATTCCATATATGTGTTTGATCACTTCCACTTATTGTGTTTGATCATTCATAATGCTTAAGATTCTCCTAATCATTATGAGGGGAAGAAATTGTATATCAAAGATACGCGACAAAATCACATGGAACAACGACTTGAAAATTATCGCATTCATTAGATCCGACAACCTCAAAGTCATCGCATCAGCCTGACCCGATAACCTCAAGTTATCGCGGCATTTATCTTGGGTCTTTTTCATCATGCGACAAGTTCTACTTGAAGAAAGATTTTACCCTACGACATAATGGTTCCTTCGACTTTCTATTCGTGAACTAAATGCTAATGTTAAGGGGGAGCTACGGAGCTTATTAAGTGATCATATTCGTAGGGGAGCAGAAGATTCAATATGAAGATTTGTTGACAAAAGTTTCATCGTCTTCAAAAGATAAAGATTGTTAGAGTGCTGAATTGTAATCTCGAATACAAAGGAGGAGATTGTTAGGTCTGAAATATTGTATCCGAGATCACAACTATTAAAGAAATGAAGGGTCAAAGTGCAAAGTCATCAAAAGTCAATTAGGAAGCTTTAATTATAGGAATAGATTTTATTCTATCAAAGGAAATGATCTCATTGTAAATAAGGCAAGTGTATATTGCCTTTTCTCTATGTTTCCTTATAGCAATATGATGATAGATATAAATAGAGGCTTAGGTCTTCATTAGTAAAAAAAGCCTAGAATTGTGATTAGTATTTATCAGATATCATTGTAATCGCATATTCTTACAAGTAAGATATATGACTTACGGCTTCCCTCAAGCTTAATCGTGTTCTTAGTTTATATTCATCCGTTTATATACTTGAATTTGGGATCCACATCTACCTTATTTTAAAGAAGAGAGTAGAAGTTTGGCTCTGGCACAGCAAGCTCTCTCATTTAAAATTTTCCAATCTAGAGAAGCTTGTTAAACACAATCTGGTAATTGGTATAGCAGATGTTATCTTTCAAAAGGATCACTTTTGTCCCTCATGTGAGATGGGAAAACCCAAAAGAGCATCTCACAAGATAAAGAGTGATACATCCTGCACCAGACCTCTTTACATGTTGCATGTATACCTATGTGGTCCTTTATTCATGCAAAGCATATCTGGTAAGAATTATATAGTTGTGCTTATTGATGAGTATTCACGCTATACTTGGATTGAGTTTGTTGGTAACAGAAGTACTAATAAGCTTATTGAAAAAGATTCAAGTGCTCCTACATAGCAAGATACATAAGTTAAGAAATGACAATGGTACAGAGTTCAAGAACTCAAAAGTTGATGAATACCATGTTAGTGAAGGCATTTCACAGAACTTCTCTGTAGCCAGAACCCCTCAGACCAAATTATTGGTAATCCTTCGGACATCGTAAAAACTAGGTCTGCCACTACAAACGAGTGTTTCTTTGTAAACTTTCTAAGCATGGTAGAACCTAAGAAATTTCATGAAGCCCTCCAAGATTCAAGTTGGATTGATGCCATGCAAGGAGAACTCCCCCAATTTGAAAAAAAACAAGGTATGGACTCTTGTTGCTTTACTAAATGATAACTTGCTATTGGTATTAAACGGGTTTTAAGGAACAAAAAAGATGAGGATGGTATTATGGTCAAAAATAAAGCCAAATAGGTTGCAAAAGGCTACTGTCAAGAAGAAGGGATAGACTACAATGAGACGTTTGCTCCAGTAGCAAGGCTTGAGGCAATTCGCTTGTTCTTAGCCTTCACTACATACAAGAGCTTCAAGGTTTATCAAATGGATGTCAAATCTTCCTTCTTTACTGGCAATCTAAAAGAGGAAGTCAATGTGCAACAACCACTCATTTTTTAGAGCTCTGCACATCCGGAATATGTCTATTACTTAGACAAAGCTCTATATGGCCTCAAGCAAGCGCGAAGAGCATGGTATGATATTCGACGTTTCTAATCGACAAAGGTAAAATCATTACAACTTAGTTCAACAAAAGGTGCCAAGGTGATATTCTCCTCGTACAGATCTATGTTGAAGATATTATATTTGGTTCTACCAATCAGACTCAGTGTGATGAGTTCTCTGAGTTAATGAAGAGTGAGTTTGAAATGAGCATGATGGAAAAATTAACCGTCTTCCTTGGGATCCAGTGAAACAAACCCAAAGTGAGATTTTCATAAATCAAGCCAAGTATGTCTCTAACATCTTGAAGAAATACAAACTTCACAACTCAACAACAATGAGAACACCAATTGCCACCAACACTAAACTTGACTCTCATCTCTCTAGGAAATCAGTCGATGTCAAAAACTATCGTGGAATGACTGCTTCACTTCTATATCTGACAACTAGAAGGCTAGACATAATGTTTGCAACATGTCTCTGTGCCATATATCAAGCTAACCCAAAGGAGTCTCAGTTATCTACTGTTAAGAGAATCTTTAGATACCTTAAGGTGACACAGTTTTTTGGTCTCTGGTATCCAAAGCATTCTGGCTTTGATCTTATTGCATATACAGACTCAAATCATGCACGGTGCAAACTAAGCAGAAAGAGAACCTCTGCTAGTTGTCAACTACTTGGAAACAAGTTGGTGAGTTGGACATTCAATAAGCAGAATTGCGTGTCAACTTCTACAACAAATGTAGAATATGTAGTTCTTGCTAGTTGTTGTTCACAAGTGATCTGGATGAAGACTCAACTCAGGGATTATGGCCTTGTGTTTGACAAGATACCTATTATGTGTGATTATGAAACTGTAATAGCCATAATTGTGAATCCAGTGCGGCACTCAAAGACCAAGCACATTGATATCAGATACCAATGAATAAAGGATCATGTGGAAAAGGTACAATTGACATGTACTTTGTCTCTACAGATTTCCAACTAATTGATCTGTTCACAAAAGCTCTTGAAGAGAAAATATTCAATTTCCTCATTAGCAAGTTAGGTATGCTAAACATGCAATGATGAGCCAGACCTTCTGTATATACTATACAGAGTATTTGTATCTAACACTTAGCATACATCTGTTTTCCTTACTTTGTCCACACAAAGCCTCTGTTCTCATAAAGAGTCTTCCGCTTTTTAATTCTGTCAAGTATACAGCGGGTTTTTATCTCAAATATGTGTGTATATATTTTATCACTTATACGATCCAAGCATAGTTTGAGAGAGAGCTAGAGAAGTATGCATAATTCAAGAAGGAGCTGAATTATCATGACACAAAGCCTCTGGAATACTATACAGAGCTTTTGCATCACCTTTGATATACAGAAACTCCTATAAACAACTATGAGTGTTTGTACAAGGTCTGCTATTCTTCTTCCAAACTATTTTCACACTTAAATTAAACCTGCTCTAACTCAAAAATATTTATGAATATAAAGTTTAAATCTGTTTCATGATACATAGCCTCTGTATGTCCTATATAGAGCCTTAGATCCTCGGAACTCTAGTTACTAATATCATTTTCATCTAGAGAATGGATTTTAAATGTTTAGGTATATAAAATGTGTAATCATATGGATAGAGAAACCCCCTTCTACATCTAGAGTTCTTATTTTGTACAAATTCTCCTCTTTACCATTTACAATGTGTTTTTTGGGTTCAAAATAGAAGGTGCGGGTTATTGTAATAGTGACAGTCTTGTTATTTTTTGAAATCCTTTGAACGTGGGTTATGATGTTGCTTCATGCTCATTTTCTATGAGCACGTCAGACATGTGTCATTTTCCTACAGGACCAGCGCTAAACCGTTTCAACAATCACGTTTATTCATCCGTTTTGGAACTTTTAGCACTCGAGTACCCCCAAATTTCAAATATAAATTGCTGATTTGAGCCCTAAATTCACTTTACAATTTCACAATCTTCTAAAAAACACTCGATCTCTCAAAGGAAAAATACTTGCAAGTTTTATTGTTCATCATCCTTGTCGCAATGTCTCAGCAATCCGAATCCCATAATTCTTATAACCAAACAGGCCAAATGCCCTCTGAAGAAGGAACCAGTTCAACAATCATTCCCCTTCCCATCAAACCCAACAATCATGCACTGACTTAACCCACGACAACTTCGCCACTGAGTTCCATCATGTGATAGACATGCTTGATCGCCAATACCTTAATGGGGAAATGACGAACCACGAAGATACCATCCCAAAAAAGTATGTTCGAGAGTTTTGGCAAACCTATTCTTATGTTAAAAAATGATATGGAGTGATTGGACATTTTTATGTTCCAGGACTGAAGAAAAAGTTTGAGATAAGGATTAATTTCCATATCCTTATTCTTCTTTGTCCTCCAAATCCGAACCAAAACCGATTTCAAGTTGAAGGCATACTCATCTCTCTTGCTGGTCCCAAAGGAGTCTACAAGAGTATATAAGTATCACAAAGTTTGTAGAAAGGGGGAGAATACAAACACACAAACTTTAAGTTTTAAATGAGTTTATTGCAAATAAATAAAGTCAGAAGGTACATGCCACGTGTCAAGCATCCGTTAGGAAGCTTGTCCTTTGTCCATAAAGTAGCCATACTTTTAGCCAAATATGAATAGTTGACCTGCTGAGTTGGTAAGCACGTGGGAGGCTATAATGTAACTTCGTACGTACTTTCTATCATACGTCATGGGGAGGTTGTCCTTTGTGCATCAAGGATAAGACAAATTATAATCATGTTGAGCACGATTCTTTTGATCACTAATACAAAGGATTCAAGGATGAATCCTTCAAGTATCACTGAATCGTGTTAAGATTTCAAACTTGGTGTAGATAGTCTTCGTTATCATTGAACTACTTCAGATCACGAACTAACTATCTCTTTCATAAGCTAAGTCTTCGACATTGCTGAAGGCTTCTTTTATATGAACTTTGTCTTCGGGTCTTTCAGGTTCAGAGAACATTCCTGATAGTCTTCAACGATCACTAACTTCAATCAATGTTTACTTTCACTGAGACTGAACAAAGTCTAAACCTAAGATTTCCACTAACTATAAGATCATCATCAAATCACTGAAGGAGCTTGGATCAACATCTCCCCTCCGTTGAAGAAAATGTCGAATTTCTAAGGCTTATAGGATACAACAAGCCAATCTCCGACCCTTCACAATTTCGTCGTCAACTCCTACCTCCATCGTGGAACATGATGTTCATGATTGTCAACCGAACCCTCACTGGAAAAATAGGTAGCATGGTTATATGAAGCATGAATATGCTACAACTATTATATGGAATGTATTATGACGTACCCCTTCACTATGCTTTGATTCTATTCACTAAATTTGTTGTTGTTGTGACCAAGAAGGAAACAGAGAAAGCCAAGGGTAAACCCTATGATCAATCTGTTGTTTCAATGATTTCTACCCCTACTGATGAAACATGTTATCGAAGAGCAATGGATCTCGTGCACTGTTGAGCCAAAGATGGCATATCCAACATTCCATTCCTATAATCTAACCACATCGAAGGACGGATACCTAAATGAACGACCCCTGTCAATCAAACTCAAGACCTACATTAGGACTAAGATAATTAGGAGAACCTACAGACGTGTGGTCCAAGCTCATCAACTAGAGATTGGACCCCCCCCCCCTCTCACGCATAGGTAAAACGAAGATCGATTATGAGTTCATTAGGGAAGATGAGGAGGAGGAGGAGCAGGAATATAGTGTAGCAAGAGAGGAGAGACAGAGAGCAGAGAAAGAGAGAGCAAAAAGGGAGAAAGAAGAAGAGTTGAGAAACTAAGAGAACAAATAGAGAGATAAAAGAAAAAATGATTGCCAATGAGAAGAAAGTAGCGTACACGTTACAAATCCCCACAGAGGAATGTGTTTCTTCTGCACTAGATCATATTCCCCACACTGGTTCAGAGCAAGTTCCAGGTGCACATGACTCTGAGGCTCTCGACAAGCCTCAAAGTTCATTTGCGTACGAAGATCTTTATGACTCTAAGTCAGAGGGTGATGACCGTCCCAACAGAAGGTTTGTAGTAACCTCTTTTGATGAAAAGATACGAGGATCAGACCGAAGTCCTTCCAAACTCAACATCAAAATAGGTTTGAACGAAGGCGACTTAGGAACAAAGTCTCAATTTGTCCCATGTGTTGAGCCAAATGTTACCACCTCTGAGTATGTCACAAAGAGTGAGTTCCAACTCTTTGCCACCTCAATTCAGAATTCCTTGAATGAGTTAAAACTTACAATGACCAATGCAGAGTCATCTACGTCTACATCCGCTTTGGGTGATATTCGAGCATCCATTGTTGTTTTAAAGGTCGACTTTTGGTCGAATGTCACAAAACTCGATAACTCCATGAATTTGACGGCAACCAATCAGAAGACTCTGGAGTCCATGCAGAACTAGATGAATTTCTCTGCAATTGCAATATAGAGGATTGAATCTCTGCTACAAGCCCAACAAGCTCAACCTCAATAGCCCTCTATACCTGTGGAGCTCTTCACAAAGATTGCAGAAGACATGAGCAATATGATCCAGAGCTCCATGGTACCTGCCCCCTCAAATGGATGATGTTTGGGTAAAAATATCATACCCTCGACCGACGAGTACAATACCCACGACAGTCATACCCCCGACCAACAAGGATAAATACCCACGACGGTTGTTCGGTAGGAAATAATCAAAGTCATGACCGAAAAGTCACGACCACAGTCCTGCAACCAGGTCTTACGACCAAGATCTCACGACCAGCACTTATCGTTACTAACTCTCGACAAGGGACCATTTTATAATGATTAATACAGGTCTTCGCTCATTTATGCAAACGGATGTAACCGAATATCCACATTCAAGAGACAAAAACATAACCGACGGTAAGCATTTATGAGCATTGAAGACAAAGGTCGTTACACATTAAATCCACAATTATGGCAATGACCGTTACCGACGTTAATGCTCATAAAGACACATTTATGGCGATGGATCCTATATAAACAAAGCTCGTGAAGACAAAAAGGACACAATAGATGGACCCAAATCATACTCTCTTAGTATTCACCGACCATCGGGACTCACTTCATGTTCGCACGTCTTGTCCCATGACCCAAACTAGCGACAGCAGTCCAGGACTAGTGACAACAGCTATGACGCACGTCCAGGACTAGTGATAGCAGTCCACGACTAGTGACAACAGCTATGACGCACGTCCAGGACTAGTGACAAAAGCTATGACGCATGTCCAGGACTAGTGACAACAGCTATGACGCACGTCCAGGACTAGTGACAAAAGCTATGACGCATGTCCAGGACTAGTGACAACAGCTATGACGCACATCTAGGACTAGTGACAACAGCTCAAAACTAATGACAGCAACGATTATCCACGTTATATCCCTATGACGATGATCAGTTATCCGCAATCGACGTGTTAATCCACGATATGTAACTGTAATCTCTATTCTTAAAGACGACGTCCCTGTTTGACGTCGCTAGTGAATTGACGACCTCCGTTGTCGTCCGCGGTTTTTACCGTCCATAGGGTTTTCCGCGTCACCAAAATCATGTGTTTTATTTACTTTTTCTGCGTCACTTTTCTTGTTTCTTCGAAGGTTCAATCTATAATTGATAAAGTCCGCATCCCCACCTTAAATTGTTTTTTAAGCAATTTTTGGCATAAACAGTTTTGCTAAAATAATTCGTGGTCCAATTTTTGGCATAAACAGATGCTATGAGAAGAGCAATCCCAATTCATGAGCCTGAGCTAACTTTTAACGAGAACGTCTACTACTATCTCTACAAAGATAGAGACAAGAAAGCATACGTGGTTTTCACTCTATATTCAGGAGTACAAGAGCACATAAGGCAAATATTCTTGAAGTCAATTGCTTTGCCTGAGCATGAAGTTTTCTCAAATGTGGGCATAAAGTAAGTTCTTAACATCACCAGAAGAACCTTCTTGCACAAGCAGCTTATCTACTCTAAATACACTGTGGAAAGAGATCAAGGATGCTATTGTAAGTTCACAGATTGTGATTTGCTCAATCTGAACCCATATGATCTTTTGACGTTGTACAATTATACATATAATATGTGATATAGAGGGATCAAGTATGGCATTGCTATTAGTGCAATTCAAGAAACTATGAAGGAGTTAGTCGATAAATAGGCATAATGGATTTCCAGATTGCATTCAAAATGGGTGTGGACCAACTCTCCGTCACTGGACCACTGAACCAGATGAAGAGCTAGAAAACATGAAGGAATCCCACTAGGAACCATTCTTCATTATCCGAGATAGGGGTTCGTATAGAGAAATGAAGTGGGCAAGAAGAGGTTCTTTAGAGTATCAAAGAGCAACATATTCAACTACTACTCTAAAGTGGTCGTCTAGAGATAGAAAAGAGATGCAAATCTGGCAAGCTTCTTACAGAGCATGAGCAAACAATGATCAATCATATGACGAGGATGATAGTTTTGAAAGATCAATAGATGAAGAAAATCTTATAATATGAAATGGTAATCTTTTTATCCTTTTTAGTGAAATTTTTTACAGAGGACCATGTTGAAAACTTGCTTTGTAGTTTATATTTTTCACTTCGTGGATAATTCATTTTACTACACTTAAGGGGATATTGTTAGAAATTAACCTTGTGGAAAGTGTATGTAAAAAGAAGCTAAGTATTTTAGTCGGAAGACTTTAGCTCTATATGATCACTGGGAACTAGAGCTCGGATATAGAGCTTGAGAACAGAAGTCGGACGCACGAAGTACAAGTCTGAAGTGATGCAGAGCTCGTAACCCCAGATGTAGAGCTCTGGTCCAAGACTTCTCATATTTTCACTAAATGCTCTCTACTTACACTCTCTAGTACAACTATCCCTATTACAACTTGTCTCGTATGAAGAAGCGGTTATTCACCTTTCCAGTTGGCAAGTTCTTGTTGGTGGATGTGTTGACTTCCCATTTGAAGACTATAAACAAGAAAGTTGTTTAGAGTTTCAGTACGCTTTTGAACAGATTCATACTTTATTGTACTTGAGATATTTGTAAGCTTTGGTAAGTATTTTCTCACACACTTAATGTGTGTTCTTAGGGTAACTCCGTTTTCGAAGCTTAATCAATACACATGGTGACTACGTCGGTTCTCCAATCTAGTTTGTAATTCATTTTCTGCTTCATTACGCAGTTCATTAACCGTCTACTATAATTGGTGTTGTTAATTGCTTCCGCTCATAACTCTCATTCTTATATTTGTACTAATTAATTGAGTTTTAGAGTATCTAGGTTCATATAATTTTATTTTATTTTACAAACACAATTTCATATATGACGATCTGGTCCAAAATATCAAAAATGCACAAAAAAAAAACAAATAGAAGTAGCTAGTAAATCCCACGACCGGTTCGGGCAAGTATATATAGTAAACAAAATAGCTTGATGAATTATGTACCCACATGCATCCTTGAAACACGCACATGATCTAGATGGATCATCATACTACCATACCATATACCCCCAAGGCATGCATCGAACTGCCTAGCGTTGTATGAGTAGTGGATCTGACGTAGTTTTATAGTGTCACTGATCAAGGATTTTATGTGAGCTTCCCAACCATATCTGACTTCATTGCGGTGATGAATCCAGCTCGTCTTTATTCACCGTCCATTAAACTTCTTTTTGAAAACATACAGATAATATTTATATGGAAAAGTTGAGATACAATGGTTAATGTTGATGGAAAATATGGTTGTTGAGCCGAGAAGACAATTGACGGAGAAAAGAAACACGGGTTTTACGATTAAGATTTTGATCGCCGTTTACAAATTATGAGAGGAAAAGCATGGGCATTGAGAGGAAAAACGTGGGAGCTATAGATAGGATGGCCAAAGGACAAACTTTTATAGTTTTTTGGACTTAATTAGAAGTTTCCCTTAGGAAGACGTGACTGCTAATTAGTTTTATCCAAAAGTTAGTTAAACTTTATGCTTTTAGACTAATTTGTACTTTATAGGTACGTAGGCCCAAGTTAGCTAATGTTTCACTTTGCCCCTCTAAACTAAGTATAAGCTAAGTTAGCCTATTTGTTGTTATACCCGTCATTACATTCACTATACTACATTATGGTCTTTTGATGGACGTGTTTCATTCAATGCATAGTTCACGCCTTCTTTTTAAACCAAAAAAGCAATTATTTGGCTATCAAAATCCTAAATTGTAATTGTTGAATACTTGATGATGTAGAACGTGGGAGCTATGGATGGTATGGCCAAAGGACAAACTTTTATAGTTTTTTGAACTTAATTAGAAGCTTCCCTTAGGAAGACGTGACTGCTAATTAGTTTTATCCAAAAGTTAGTTAAACTTTATGTTTTTTTTACTAATTTGTACTTAAATTGTACTTTTTGGGTACGTAGGCCCAAGTTAGCTAATGTTTCATAACTAAGCTAGCCTATTTGTTGTTATACCCGTCATTTCATTCACTATACTACATTATGGTCTTTTGATGGACGTGTTTCATTCAACGCATAGTTCACGCCTTCTTTTTAAACCGAAAAAGCAATTGTTTGGCTATCAAAATCCTAAGTTGTAATTGTTGAATACTTGATGATGTATATACGAAGCAATTGTTTTCCTCTCTAATATGTATCTTAGTATTATCTAGTTTGGTTCTTTAATTTACTACTCCCTCCGTCCCAAAATAAATGTCCACAATGAAAATGGCACACAGTTTTAGGATTGTGCAATTATTACACCTTTTAAATAACCAATGGACACTTTTACCCTTGATAATAGAGAGAGAAACTTTCTCCATCTCACAATTAAGGGTAAAATGGGGAATTAAAAACTTACTTTTGAAATTGAACACTTATTTTGGGACAAACAAAAATAGTAGCGTGGACACTTAATTTGGGACGGAGGGAGTAAAATTCAACCCTTTTTTCTTTTGTTTCCAATATATGTTTTCACAAAATTCAGATTATCTAGTTTGGATCCAATATGTTGGCGATAAACGACATTCTTACATATACATAAGAGCATAGCCAAATGATTCTCTAAAATAGAGATAATGTAGATTCTACTAATAGAAAACTGGGCATTTTCGACGTAAGTTCTCGACATAAACTTCCGTCGAAAATTTTCGACGGATTTTCGAAAGAATCAAATAATTTTTTTCCAAAATTTTCAAATGGATTTTTGACGGAAAATGGTCCGTCGATATTCCGTCGAAAATTAATCAAATATCATTTTTTTATATTCAAATTAGTCTAAAATATGTCGAAAAATTTCGTAAAAATTCGTTGAAACATATTCAAAAAATTAATTATTAATTTTTTTCCCAAATCCACAATAAATTTCCCTCGAACTTCTGTCAAAAATCCCAACAAATTAAATGGTCAACTACCGTTGACTAAGTTCTGTCGAAAAGTCACTTTCTCGACTAGAGTAGTTTCGACGAGAATTTAGTTGATCACGTGATTCTTGTATAAATTTGTTTATTGTACTATTAATATGTCATTATTATCATGAATTGTTTAATATCTAAGTTTTTAAGACGACAATTTCATAATATGTTATACGATTGAAAACAAAGAGACGAGTATTAATAGTTCACGTTATGAACTTGATCGATACTAACATCGAGGCAGCACCGAAAAAAGAAACTACACTAAATCGATACTCAAATCAAGTCAGTCCATCCATTATTATCGATTGACTAAAAAACAAACAAAACCTACTTTCTACCCCTTGAATAACGATCGATCGACCAAAAAACAAACAAAAACAAGAAAATACTTGTACTCCTCGAATAACGATCGATCGACAAAAAAACTAACAAAAACAAGAAAATACTTGTCCTCCTCGAATAACGAAAAAAACTAACAAAATCAAGAATATACTTCTACTCCTCAAATATTAAAAGGTAGTAACTAATTGTTCCACTTTTACCCTATTGCAAAACTAACTTTGAAACAACATGATTCAATCGACTCCAATGATTTTGAAGTGCTTGACGATTCTTACTATTTTGATAACTCGTGTTACGATTCACATCGTAATATTCAAGTACGCGGTTTTAAAAATTTAGCTTACTTTGATCAGTACCAATTGTTTCATCTTCGCCTATGTTGAGCCAAACACTACACAACAATATGTCATCTTTGGTTATCCATCGGGGTTTTTTTTTTTTCAGAACAGCTTGCTTGCTCTGGCATGAGATGATATTCCCAAAAGCATTGTAAGCTTTGATAAGTATTTTCTCACACACTTAGTGTGTGTGGTGTAACTCCATTCTTGAAACTTAATCAATACACATATGACTACCACAATTCTCCAATCCAGTTTGTAATTTATTTACTTCTTCATTATGTAGTTCATTAATTGTCTAGTATAATTGGTGGTTTAAATTGCTTCTGCTCATAACTCTCATTCTTAGATTTGCACTAATTGATTGAGTTCTAGAGGATTTGGGTTCATACAATTTTATTTTATTTTACGAACACAATTTCATAGACAATTTGGTCTAAAATACCAAGAATGCACAAAAAAAACCAAATAGATGTAGCTAGTAAATCCCACAACCGGTTAGAGCAAGTACATAGTAAACAAAATAGATTGATAAATTACGTACCATCAGGCATCCTTGAAACACGCACATGATATGCATGAATCGTCATACTACCATACCATATACCCCTAAGGCATGTATCAAACTGCCCAGTGAGTGAACTTTTATGGTTCAATCCCCCTACTCTCCATCTCCAAAAAGAACTGCAACCCTTTATCTTCAAATCCCCCATGGCAAGACCAATCAATTAGAATATTATATGTGATTAGGTTTGGAACCAAACCACAACCTTCCAGTTCGACTAGAAATGTGAAAGCAATGTTTAGATAACCACTCTTACAGAATCCATGGATGATCGAGTTATATGCCATCAGATCTAGGGGTATACCACACCTTTGCAACCTTAGAAAATACATGTAAGCAATAACAACTCCACCAAAACGAGCATGGGAGTGTAATATAATGGTGTAAGATGCAACAGTAGGTGCAACACCTGTACGAACCATCTCGTATAACTATCTCTCACCTTCTACTAGCCGACGTCTATTTATATTACCGTCAATAAGAATATTGTTTTAAACCTCATTGAACACTATATATGTTTCATTTTATCATATGCGCATACAGGGTGTAGGCCAAATCAACCATATTTGATTGACAAATCCCAAAAGCAAGATATTATACGTATAGATCGTTTGAACAACTTCTTCGATGCACATCTTTCGAAATACTTGAAAAGCCTGTCATATCATTCTTTTTTCAAACAAGCTCGAATTACAGCGTTGTATGAGTAGTGGATCAGGCGTAGTTTTATAGGTTTTCTAATCAAGGGGTTTACGTGAGCTTCCCAACCCATATCTTACTTCATTGCGGTGATGAATCCAACTCTTTTTTCTTCACCGTCGATTAAACATTTTTTATAAAAAAAAGACACACAATCTTTATATGGAAAAGTAGAGATAAGATGGTTAATGTTGATGGTAAATCTAGTTGTTGAGCCGATAAGACAGTTGACGAAAGAAAGAAAAACGGGTTTTAGGTTTAAGATTCTAGTTACATTTACGAATTACGAGAGAAAAAGCAAGGGCACTAAGAGGAAAAACGTGGGAGCTATTAAAAAGGATGACTAAAAGACAAACTTTTGTAGTTTTTTCGACTTAAGTAGAAGCTTCCTTCAGGAAGACGTGACTGCTAACAATATCCCGGGACCCCCGCTGGCAAATACAGGGATCTTTCCATCTTGCAAATAAGGCATATCTTGTCTAGGAAAAATTTAGGAAGGCGGCACAAAGGAGGCTCGAGGGCTTGTTAAGGAAGGAGGCAAGGGCCGACAAAGGGGGGGAAACTTAGTTTTATCCAAAAGTTAGTTAAACTTTATGCTTTGTGACTAAGTTGTACTTTTTGGATACGTAGGCCCCAGGTAGGCTAATGTTCACTTTTACCCCCCCCCCCCATAAACTTAGTATAAGTAAAAGGTTGGTGAAACTCCATTCTCGAAACATAATCAATACACATGATGACTACGCCAGTTCTCCAATCCAATTTGTAATTCATTTACTGCTTCATTACGTAGTTCATTAATTGTCTTCTATAATTGGTGTTGTTAATCGCTTCCGCTCATAACTCTCATTCTTAGATTTGCACTAATTAATTGAGTTTTAGAGGATATGGGTTCATACAATTTTATTTTATTTTACAAAGACAGTTTCATATAAGACGATTTGGTCCAAATTACCAAAATTGCATACACAAAAAATCAAATAGAAATAGCTAGTAAATCCCACAACCGGTTACAACAAGTATATAGTAAACAAAATAGCTTGGTGAATTATGTACCCGCATGCATCTTTGAAACACGCACATGATCTAGATGGATCATCATACTACCATACGATATACCCCCAAGGCATGCATCGAAATGCCCAGTGAGACTATTCTCATCCATGAACTTTCACAAACTGTTTACAAATAAGTACAAAAAAACATTTATTAAAAGAAAATATGTTCAATCTTTTATCCCAAACGTTTTGTTGGAGCAAACTTAGTTTGTGGATTAAAATATCATTAAAGGTAGATTTTTAAAATAATAAATACATAGGTGTCAACATCCTATTGGTTGGTTTAAATTTTATTAGGATAAAATTATCTGATTAAAAAGATTACCTTAATAAAAAAATACCAAAATTCATACTTTTAAGTTCCCTACAAATTGAGATCAACATCCTCTTGAAAATTCCAAAGATCTTGATTTTTTGTATTTCTTTCTGAATATTTATTTATTTATTTTCAATTGTAAATTTTTTATATTTATAATTATGTTTAAAATATGATATTATTTTTATTTATTTTTATGTAAAGTTAAAAGATATATATATATATATATTCTAAAATATTAAATATATATGCAGCAACACCCATCAATCAGAATATTATATGTGATTAGGTTTGGTACAAAACCATAATCTTCCATTTCGTCTAGAAATGTAAAAGCAATGTTTAGATAAATGCTCTTACAGAATCCATGGATGATCGAGTTATATGCCATCAGATCTAGGGGTATACCATGCTTCTTCAACCTTAGAATATACATGTAAGCTAGTTTAACTCCACCAAAACGCGCATGGGCGTGTAATATACCGGTGTAAGTTGCAACGATAGGTGCAACACCTGTACGAACCATCTCATATAAGAGTCGCTCACCTTCTGCTAACCGACGTATATTTATATTCCCCTCAATAAGAATATTGTATGAAACCTCGTTGAACACTATGTTTCGCTTTATCATCTGCGCGCATACAGGGTGTAGGCCAAATCAGACATATCTGACTGACAGATCCCAAAAGCAAGATATTATACGTGTAGATAGATCGTTTGAACAACTTCTTCAATGCACATCTTTCGAAAAACTTGAAAAACTTGTGGTATCATTCTTTCTTCAAAATAAGCTCGACTTAGAGCGTTGTATGAGTAGTGGATCGGACGTAGTTTTGTAGTTTCGATGATCAAGGGTTTTACATGAGTTTCCCAACCCATATCCGACTTCATTGCGGTGATGAATCCAACTCTTCTTTCTTCACCGTCGATTAAACGTTTTTCTAAAAAAGACACATAATCTTTTTATGGAAAAGTAGAGATAAAACGGTTAATATTGATGGGTAATATGGTTGTTGAGTCGAGAAGACGATTGACAGAGGAATGAAAAATGGGTTTTGTAGTTTTTTGGACTTAATTAGAAGGTTCCCTCAGGAAGATGTGACCGCTAATTAGTTTTATACAAAAGTTAGTTAAACTTTATGTTTTTCTGACTAAGTGGTACTTTTTGGATACGTAGGCACCCCAAGTTGGCTAATGTTTCACTTTTACCCCGTCTAAACTTAGTATAAATAAAAGGTTGGGTTAAACCATGGTTTGCAAATCCCATTGCAAATGAATTCTCCGCACCATGTGGCATATGGATTGCAAAACTTGCAATTGGAAATGCAAGTCATTTTGTGTAACCCACCTTTTTCTCTTTGATTATTTAAATAAATTAATTTCTATATTAAATAATATATTTTATGAATTAATAATGTTAATTTATTCTTTAATTAAATCAATTATTTTTATTCAAAAAATAGTTTACGAATGTATATATGTTATTTAAAAGAATATAAATATAATATAACTGAATTAATTTAAACATTAAATTTTATAATTACGTAAAATATATAAAATTACATATAACTAATATGCATATTAAAACATATAATAATTTATAAAATAGTTAATCTATAAAATAACGTATGTATAACAAGCACGATTAATAAAACAAGACAAATAAAATTACATCTTTATTCGTCTAAAAGTTGACGAATTTTTTTATCGTACAATTTTCGTTGTTGTTCTGTAATAGTTGAAGGTTTCATTTTCATCAACATGATTGCCAGTTCTTATTTTTTAAAGTTGATCTTTCATTTTCTATCGGTTCTCTTTCTTTCTCTCTCGTTCTTCTTTATTCCTCTCTCGTTCTTTTATAGTTTCCGTATATTTGTTCATTGCTTCTATTTTTCCAGCATCAAAATCGAATTGTTCTTTCATCGCCTCTTCGATACGGTGATAGAGTTAGTTGATAAAGATTTTTGTTTACCTTTATACTTTGAAGTTTCCTTCTCATTGGACGAGCAGTCAACGTTAGCTCCGGGATAAACATGTTTGTATTTGAGGATGATGAGGTGCATTGGCTCGAGCCATCTTTTTTTGTTCTCTTTGACCTATCTTCTACTAGATCAACCTCTATAGGTCTCTCTCATTGACTGAGCCATTTTTCTTGATCACGCAATTCAACTCAAGCATGCAAGAAATTGAATCGTCCACCTTCTAAAGAGCGATATAACTCTAATGCCATGTTTTTTTCTTCTTCTTCATTCAGCCCACTTTCATGTCGGTGTAGGATTTGTTCATAACAGCCAACAAACTTTAACAATATCATTCAATCGACTCCAATGATTTTGAAGTGCTTGATGATTCCTACTATTTTGATAACTCGTGTTACGATTCACATCGTAATATTCAAGTACACGGTTCCAAAAAATTTGCTTACTTTGATTAGTACAAATTGTTGCATCTTCGCCTATGTTGAGCCAAGCCCCCACACAACAATATGTCATCTTTGGTTATCCATCGGGTTTTTTTCATTTTTAGAACTGCTTGTTTGCTCCGGCATGAGATTTGGATGTGTAGAAAATTTTGGAAATTGAGGAGTAGTAGTAGGATTTGGGTAAAATGGCATTTGAAAATTTAGTGGGTAGTTTGGGAAATTTGAATTTTGGTACATTGGCATTTGAAAATTGTTATGGTTCATCGTAGAAAAGGTAGGATTGGAGTACACTGGAGTAGGATGATTTATGTTTTGTACATCATCAGTTGGTATGGGATGAAGGTTGGGAGAAATTGAAAAATGGGTTGAATGGGGGCTTTTATGGATCCATTAGAAAATGTGGAGAATTAAAGATGAGAGTGAATTGGATGGTGTATTTTGAAACCTCAAATTATCACTATATAATGGTAATGGCCGGAAATATATACCATAGGTGAACAGTAATGTATAATATAGACATCACATGTGAACAGTAACGTCTATTATAGACATCATATGTGAATTGCAACGTCTAGTATAGACATCTCATGTGATCAGTGACATAAAAGGAATCTGATAAAAATACAATTATTAATGTAATATATTTTTTCTATATGTAATCTTTTTAATTCAATAACAGTTGTGTTTTGATATAATTTAATTATATATATTAAACTGAAAATAAAAAAAAATAAAAATGATTATTGTATATTATTATATCATGTATTTATTAGAAGATTGAATAAAAACAAAGAATTATACATCATGTATTTAATAAAAGATAATTAGAATATATATATATATATGCTTTTTATGGGAGATTTAGTTAATCTATGATAACTATGATATCTCATATCAACCACAAATCAATGGATAAACTAGAAAACTAATATATTTGGAAATTTGACCTAAAATTTTAATTCAAGGCATTTTAGGTATTTTAAAATTTGGAAAATTATTATTATAACCATTTCAGAAAATTGAATACCCAAAATAACCAAAATCTCTCCCAACTTACCAAAATAACCAAAATTTTCAATAAAGCATTTAGTATGACACTAAATGCCTTTTAGATTTCGTATGGATTAATTACCCACACACATACATACGAAATTGATTTCGTATACCATTTGATTTCGTACTAAGCTGATTTTCAAATGAATTTCGTATGTTTTTGAAATCATATGGAATCTCGTATGGATTAATGCCACACACATACATACGAAATCATATTTTGGATTAATGCGCACACACACACATATCATTTCGTATGGATTAATGCACACAACACATACATACGAAATCATATGGAATGAGTTTGGATTAATGCACACACACATACATAGCATTTCGTATGGATCAATGCATTTGGTATGGATTAATGCACATACACACATACATACGTATTATATGGATTAATTACTCATACACACACATTTATATACTACACACCCATTCATTTCGTATTATATGGATTAGTTACTCTCATACACACATTAATTACTCACATGCATTTCGTATCCTATTTCGTATCATACGAATTGAAGAAATAATTTTGAAAAGCATAGATGCATAAGACAATTATACGAAATGGAGAGATGCATAAGACAATTATATACTACACACATAGTAAGAGAACATGCTCAAATCATGCCTACATTAAACCATAAATTTATTAAGATGGCGACCTGAAGAACATGGAAATGGTAGCAGTGCACGCATTTAAAACAAACAAACAACACCGAGAAATTTAGTAAGGATAGATATTCTGGCATTGGATGATCCACTTAGCCTTTTCGTTGATCTTGTCCTCCAGAACGTCGTATTCTTCTTTGATCTCTCTGACCGCATTCTCCTCTTGACTGATTTGTTGCTCCAAGGCTGCAAGTTGGAATTTTTTTTCCATAATATTTGCCTCCTTTTCATATTGTAGAGCCCTGTTATTGTTCCATTTTACCCCAAGCGTTGTGATCTCCTCGTCCGCCTCCATAATGGCGGCCTTCAGTTTTGCCGGCATGAGTTGAGACGCCCTCGGGTTCGAGTCAGGGTTAGCAAACCTTTCTGCATACATTGGTGGTGGATTGTATGGAGGTGTTTGCATGTAGTCAAAACATGCATATTCCCAATCAACGCGCTCCTCTTCGGTTATTGGATGGTCGGCGTTAGTTCTTCGAAGATTTTCCCACTCCTCTTTCGTTGATGGCAATTTCCAGCAACGCCTGTACATTCCATCATTCAGTGGTAATGGTTTTTTCATTGTCGAGCGAGAACTTCCAGCCTGGTTTGTTTTTTTCTTCTTAGCAGATCGGTTGTTTGCAGACATGGTGTTTTTCAAATGTGATAAAAGGTAGGAAATGATTGACATCAAGTTGTGTGTTACTACTTAAATACATATCACCTATTTATAGTTGTGAAAAGGTTAAACCGATAAATTCGGATGTCAATTTGGTCAAGAGCAATAATAATTATTTTTTTTAAATAACTGGTTCGGATTATGTATGCATGATGATGTCACAGATTTGTAAATCCAAAATGTTCAAATAAAGTTACTAATTTGTAACCAGATTTAATATATTTTGCCTACATTAATTTGTAACCACATATTTTGCTGTAACCAGATTTAATATTTTTTTTTCTGTACATTAATTTGTAACCACATATTTAACTGTAACCACATATTTAACTGTAACCACATAACTTTTATAAAAACTTAAAAAAGAGTAGTAATAATTAAATTTTTTTAATAACTGGTTCGGATGATGTATGCATGATAATGTCACAGATTTGTAAATCTAAAACGTTCAAATAAAATTACTAATTTGTAACCAGATTTAGTATATTTCCCTACATTAATTTGTAACCACATATTTTACTGTAACCAAATTTAATATTTTTTTCCTACATTAATTTGTAACCACATATTTAATTGTAACCACATATTTGACTGTAACCACATAATTTTTATAAAAACTTAAAAAGAGTAATAATAATTAAATTTTTTTGATAACTGGTTTGGATGATGTATGCATGATGATGTCACAGATTTGTAAATCCAAAACGTTCAAATAAAATTACTAATTTGTAACCAAATTTAGTATATTTTTCCTACATTAATTTGTAACCACATATTTTAATGTAACCAGATTTAATATTTTTTTCCCTACATTAATTTGTAACCACATATTTTACTGTAACCAGATTTAATATTTTTTTTCCCTACATTAATTTGTAACCACATATTACTTGCATGATGATGTATGCAAGATAATGTCACTAGAAGGTCCTCCATCTATAAATACCAAAGAGTTGTAAAACATTTGATCCACTACTTCTCATTTCATATTCTACTTACTTGCTTTATTTGTTCATCATACACATTTTTTGTTTTGAAAAAAATGAGTTCTAGTGAAGAAAGAGTGAATGTATATTTTCGTTCCCATGGTGAATGGGTGCAAGATAACAACAGGTGGAATTTTGAAAATTCTACCAAGCATGACGTAAAATTGCCAGCAAACGTTAAACATCGAAAGTTGCTTGGTTATGCAATGAAAAAATGTGGAATTGAAAAATCGGATGTTAGTGTAACCAAGTTGGTGCACCTGATTGCTGGTAAAATTTTTGATTTATCCGACGATGAGCAAGTATATGTTTTTATGGACCTTGCAGCCCAGTCAAATATCCCTTTTTCTATTGTCGTGTATGTCGATTCACCGATGTACGACGGAGGTGACGGAGGTGATGAGATCGAAGATCAACCCGAGACCGACGAAAACCAGTCCACGTACGAATTCGTTCTAGAGACACAAGAAGGTGATGACGATGAAACAGAGTTTGCTAGAGTTGCTCCTGACGAATTCCATGTCTTCTCAATCACTCTATGTAATAACGACGAGGAAGTAGATGCAGATGACGACGAGGAAGTAGAAACATCGTACGTTACTCAAATATCATTTTCATTTGGGATAAATGATTTTTTTTCATAACCCTCATCCCCTTCCAAAACCAGAGACGTATACAGAAAACTACGAACCCGCTCCTTATAATCGTAGTACAAGAATAGAAGCAGGTCAGTTATTCGAAACGAAGGACGAAATGATTGGAGAGTTGGGAACTAAGTTCTTTGAAGAGGGCTTTGAGTATAAAGTACAAAGATTTTCCCCAGATAGATTCGAAGTTGTATGCAACCAAGAAGGTTGTAACTGGCGTATGACTGCAATTAGTGATAGAGAAAAGGGAGGTATGTTTCTCGTTAGAAAGTTTGAGGACCTACACACTTGTTACGATACCCAATTGATTTCCAAACATTGGAATGCAAAAAAAATAAATTTGGCCCATATACTCAAAGGCAAGTTCGTAGATGCTAGCCAGTCATATCGACCAAATGACATAGTTAACGACATAAACCTACAATACGGGTTTACTATTAGTTACCACCAAGCCTGGCGTGCGAGATGTAGGGCACTACTACTGGTGAAAGGCTCCCCCAAGGAATCTTTTCAACGACTCCCTGTATACTTATATAATTTGAAGATGCATAATCCAGGTACACAAACCTGGTTAAAGAGGGATTCAAGCAATCATTTTGAGTCTTGTTTCGTTGCCCTTGGCGTCTCGGTGCGTATTTTAGTATGTCATATGTTTCCATATTATAAACAACATCATTATTTAAAATGCTAACACTTACAAAACATTTATGCAGATCTTGACATTTTTGGCAAACTTGCGTAAGGTCCTTATAATAGACGTCGCCCATTTAAAGGGACGTTACTTGGGTACAATGTTCTTGGCGGTTGCCATGGACGGAAATGATAATATTGTACCCATAGCTTTCGGAGTAGGCAAGTCCGAGACCAGGGACGAGTGGACTTGGTTTCTGTCCAGGTTGAGAGAATGTATCGGAGCACCGGAAGACCTGGTGTTTATGTCCGACAGGGCTGCTGCCATCAACGACGCAATTGGCGCCGTGTACCCCCCGGTCCCTCATGCACTTTGTTGTTGACACTTGGAGATGAACGTCAAAAGCGCTGACAAGCGTGTTACGATACATAAGGCGACATAATGGAAGGCATGCAGAGCGTACACGGTGCATGATTTTGATCGATACATGAATGCGCTACGGGTTCGAATACCAGCAGGAGCTCGAGTTATGAACGATGCTGGTAAAGAGAGGTGGTCAATGGCCCATTTTCGTGGTATGCGGTATAATATACCGACATCCAATAGTGTAGAGTCTCTGAATGCGCGTAGATCACCGATCGTCGCACTTCTAGAGTTCTTCCGAGAATTTCAACAACATTGGTACCTAATTCGACGAGAAAAAGGAGGTTGATAAATTATGAAACTTTCAACTTATTATAATTTTGTTTTATTCGTGTTTTCTTTATAATTTTTAACACATTTAACATATGTTTGTAAATGAAATGTGTAATACACTCACACCTAAAGGGGAGAATATTATTAATGTAAGGAGCGGAAGGTCTGCGACATGGAAGGTAAAGGGAATTGGACATGAGAGGTTCGAGGTTAGGGATTTACGTACCAACTCGACCGCCGATATGCGAGAAGGTTCCTGTAACTGTAATGAATGGAAATTTACTGGGTTACCGTGTGGTCATGCCATCACTGCTCAAAGAGATCGTGGTCATAGGGATTGTAGCAATTTGGCAAAAACTTATTTCACGTCTGAAACATACCAGTCAACATATCGGGAGGTAATAATGCCAGTTGGACCCCCTGATACATGGGTGTTTCCAGATGACCCCCTTATGTCATGCTATCCACCGTTAATAACTAAGAGACCTGTCGGGAGACCATGTAACAATAATCGGCGTCCGTCCCACGATGAAGGTCCCATACACATAAATTGTGGTAGGTGTGGAGCAGTAGGACATACCCAGGGGCAATGTTCAATTCTTGCCCCTTCAAGCATGCCTAGGAGTCGAGCTTCAAGCAGCCAAGGCGGACGCTCGCAGGATCTAACCATTCCCTGGATATGACCTTAACAATGATATTTGAAAAAAGAATTCACGAAGGCTACTTTGGTGATTGAAACAAAATCCAATGTTGGAATCCAATATACCGAATCGAAGCTATTATGGAGGTCTACTAATTACCAACACCAACATTGGAATTAATATTAGGTATATGTCCATTGTTTGGGTCCCAAATTGGGAAAAACCCATTTTTTACAACAAAAAGTGTCAAGGACAATCTTGATAAGGAAAGCTGTGAGCTATTAGTCCTAGAGACGGTCAATAGCATCTAAATGAGTTGCAAGGAAAGATTAAAAGCATGGAGCATGATGAAGAAAATTCTCAGCAGGTTTACTACAAAAGGTTATGTATTGCACCTACTGAGAATTTTGTTCAATATGCTCCATGCTTTTAATCGTTCCTTGCAACTCATTCCGTTCCTTCTCCACTGATGCTATTGACCTTCTCTAGGTCTAACACCTCAGAATTTTCCTTCTCTTTGTTGAGAAAAATTAAAATAACAAGAACCGGAGTTTAAATTATTACAAATTTAGTTTCTTATCTACAAATAGCTAACTACTCGGAAACTGTTGCAATGCAATAGAAGGTCTCCGCCATCCCGCATCGAAAAGCGAGTGCCGCTTACGCTGATTCATCTAGAGTATAGGTTGGTATCACTTCCCCTGCCACAAGCGTGGATAGTTTTTACATACCCACACACCGCAATCCCTATGGCACCCAGACTGTTGTGGTGCTATATTGGAATACCTCCATTGAAATGTACGGCTACCCCTTATACGTTGGAAATCTTTAATACGTTTTATTAACTTTGGCAGTCGCTTTGTAAAGATAGACATGAGCTGGGTAAATTCCATCTCTACAAGTGGTACGTTTCGGAGGCTGTCGAATATATACATCTCCATCTGCGGAAGTTCCAGCACCCCGAGCATCCAATGTTTTTGATTTATGCAGATGGGAATGTAAACCTAGAATATCATAATAACAGACAAATAGTCAGTAACAAACACGTTTAGTAAAAACTATGAACGCTCGTCTTCATAGGGTTTTTCGTACCCTATCGATCTTAGACCCCTGAACATAGTGTGCTCGCCTTCCAATTCGCCATTGCACATAGTGTGCACTGCATCCTTCCCTTGATTTTCCCTGGTGAACCGTTCAAAAAATTGACTGTTCATCACCGTCCATTTCGGGTTTTGTTCTCTAGAGGAAACGACTAATTTTGCCCAGGCGTCGATGTGCTATACACAACACATTGATTGTTATTAGAGCTATAATTAGATAAGACATTTATGAAGCATATTAAAAACCTCAATACTAACCAGTTCCTCAAGTTCCCTGTTACTCTCAAGGGCTAGCAGAATGCCCCACCATCGTTTATCGACGGAAATTAGATTGAAGAATGGAAATACGAATGTGGGTATCGCATATTGGTAATATCGAGTAGCTATGGATGAGGCTGAAATGTGTGATAAAGCGGATGGCTTAGTGGAAACTATGGTCGTAGACGAAGAAGGTTTGGTCTGGCTAGCGACCTTTGTCTTTGTCTTTGCCTTTGCTTTTTTGGGAGGGGGAGGCATGGTGGTCGCTGCACTCAACATCCTGTTGACCCGGAATAGTAGATTGTGGCATTTCGTCATCAGCGAACCCGGAGGATGTACCCAACAACGCGTTGAACGTCGTGCACTGGGATGCTGTAAAGTGGTCGCTTATAAATTTACCCAACAAGCCGTCTGGCCCAGAAGGTATGGTGCCCTGAATATTGTCATTGAGATAAATAAGTGACACATTTTATTTTCAAAATATAAACAAAACGCACATACTACTTACAACAAAGAACTTACATCTTGCGCGTGGGCTGGCGGTGTGACGCACGGCGACGTCATTTGGGGTATGTAGGCCGCTGTCCTCGATGTCCCAGTTTGTTTTCCATTGATTATTTTTAGTAAAGATGAATCATTCACGCGGTTAAAGCAAACTGTTTGCAACTTACATCTTGGGTATATGGAGGCAGTGGGACGTAAGAAGAACTGGGATCCTGTGACGTGGTCTTCATATGGGGACCCGATCTCCCAGGCGTCACAAACTGTTTGCATTTTAACAAACATTAGTACAGAAGAAGAATCATGGTCGCAGTTAAAGCAAAACTACTAAAAACACTAACATCGTCCATGTAGGTGGGCCGTATGACGCACGAAGACCACGACATCTCGTACGCCGACCATGGCCTCTCGTACGACGACCGGGGCATCTCGAACGATAACCTCGGCATCACAGTCGGGCCAAACTGTTTAAGAATTGACATTATAAGATTTTTAAAGAAAACAATTGTTCATCAATTAACTAGTGTGCATCGTGGAAACACTTACATATTGTGGGAAAATCGTCGGGGAAGTAGAGTAAGTAGGTGGTGCAGCCTGCGTTTGGTCGTACCCAACCGAGGTTTGGGGCGGAAGGCCATCATTTATCTGATCAAAGTATGTAGGGTACCATAAATACATAAAGTAAAACACGGTGGGTGATAAAAGAAGTTAAACACTTACATTACAATTCTAAAATTTGGACACTAGACGATTATAATACTCGAGTTGGGTCTTAATTTTTGGAATCTCGGCGGTATTTGTGTCCAACTGGTCCCACCTATGTTGAAACTGGTCGGGAGGCGGCATATTGTGATGGCTGGAGCTGGTGGCCCCCCTATGTACGAGGTTCTCAAGTCGCTCATCCTCTTGTTGATGGTCGGGCTGGGACCCTTTGGGGGAAGTGGAGCCATTTGGAGATCGCGTCGGACGTCGGGCCCTCTTGGACAATCGCCTTGCCCCCACAGTCTGGAAATAGAGGCGACTGTCTATATACCACGCCTGCCTCTCCTCGTCAACCGTAGCCACAAGGCGGGTCGAGGGGTTATACCCCGGCTAAAAGTATTCAGAATGTGGTCACATTTAAATTGCAGGCGTTACTTAATGAATTTTTTTTTAAAACCGTAACTTAAATGGTAGTAAAACAACTTACGTTGCCAATTGAAGAGAAGATACTAAGGCAATCAGCCTTAGTCAAGTACTGCGTCCGTTCCCAACGGAATAACCTGGGAGACCTATCCCCATGCCAGGTGAATAACTTTCAAGCGATAGGAAAAAGCTCCAAGACCCAGACCTGCAATTAATTAAAAAAACAAGTACATAGAGTTAAAAATGGAAACCAACCTTCAAGGTGCACCTAAATGGTTTAATTTATAGGCCCTTTTATCTAACCTTGAAGGGGTATATGAAGTCGGACATCATCATCGCCTTGTTCTCATTATCGGCTCGTCGAATGTAGGCACAATGCATTTTCTTGAATGTGTGTGCCCAGAAGTAAGAACCCCACGGATAACTGTGGAAGTTGTCTAAGTCCTCAACAGCCCTAAGGATCGTGGAATTGACATGGGAGGTAAGCTCACAGCCCATACAGACCGACTTCACAATCACAACTAAACACACGAACGGCATCCGCATCTTCTAGATCGTGCATGCAGTATAGGTTCATTCTATGAACCACGACTTTAAGCGGCAACCTCTCAAATGGTTGTTTCGGAAAAACCCTACTAAAAACGATTTGCTCACTTGGAAGGGCTGAAATGGAGGGTTGTTGTCCGAAACGAAGTCCTGTTATCAGGCAGAACTCATGTCGGCCAAAACGGAATACTTCCCCGTAGGCTTTAAAGTATAGCTCCTCGGGAGCTGCGTTATCCACTATTACCTCCGTCTGAAGGAACATAGAGACTAGCATCGGGTCGCCTCTAATTTTCCTAATGTCCACCCAAGGACCGAAAGGTGTGTTGCGATAAAGTTGTATTCGTTGTTTATTTACCGTAATAGCCTCCGTTAACTCTCGGGCAGTCGAAAACTTATTCCTCAACGTCAAAGGCGTGTACTAATAATCAGTATACATAGATTAGATGATAGAGGTTGTATTTATTAAAGGCTTAAGGACATAAATAAATTAAAGTTCAAGGACATAAGTACTCAATTAATATTTTGCGATTTATTTATTTGTGAAAAGAAATCACTCTATCGATTGGATTTCCAGGTAGTAGGGGAATCACATGTATTTCTTAAGTCCCTACAAACCTTGGGGCTGTTTACAATCGTTTGACAAAATCCAATCAATATTTTGTGATCTGTTTTATTTGTGAAAAGAAATCACTCTATCGATTGGATTTCTAGGACTAGGGGAATCACATGGATTTCTTATTCCCTACAAACCTTGGGGTTTTTTACACCCGTTTGACAAAATCCAATCAATATTTTGTGATATGTTTTATTTGTAAAACAAATCACTCTATCGATTGGATTTTCAGGTATTAGGGGAATCACATGGATTTCTTAAGTCCCTACAAACTTTGGGGTTTTTTACACCCGTTTGACAAAATCCAATCAATATTTTGCGATATGTTTTATTTATGAAAAGAAATCACTCTATCGATTGGATTTCGAGGTAGTAGGGGAATCACATGGATTTCGAGGTAGTACGGGAATCACATGGATTTCTTAAGTCCCTACAAACCTAGGGTTTTTTACACCCGTTTGACAAAATCCAATCAATATTTTGTGATATGTTTTATTTGTGAAAAGAAATCACTCTATCGATTGGATTTCCAGGTAGTAGGGGAATCACATGGATTTCTTAAGTCCCTACAAACCTTGGGGTTTTTTACACCCGTTTGACAAAATCCAATCAATATTTTGCGATCTGTTTTATTTGTGATAATAAATCACTCTATCGATTGGATTTCCAGGTAGTAGGGGAATCACATGGATTTCTTAAGTCCCTACAAACCTTGGGGATTTTTACACCCGTTTGACAAAATCCAATCAATATTTTGCGATCTGTTTTATTTGTGAAAAAAATCACTCTGTCGATTGGATTTCTAGCTAATAGGGGAATCACATGGATTTATTAAGTCTCTCCAAACCTTGGGGATTTGTACACCCGTTTGACTAAATCCAATCCATATTTTGCGATCTGTTTTATTTGTGAAAAGAAATCACTCTATCGATTGGATTTCCAGGTAGTAGGGGAATCACATGCTTTTAATTTTAAAATTCGTGAACTTTATATTTTTTTAGGTAAACTTAATGGTGTAAATATTTATACAGTGTACTTTATAACAAAAAAATACGTAACATAATGTTCTAATAAATAACAAATAACAATATACCGTAGATATGCACAAAAAGAAACATAATACCATCACGTAATTTGTACGAGGTTCTATACGTGGCCCTAATTTACATAATTTGTGACTAAAATTCAATAAACCGGCATGCTTTCAATTTTAAAGTTCACTAACTTTAGATTTTTTTTAGGTAAACTTAACAGTGTAAATATTTATACGGTGTACTTTATAACAAAAAATACGTAACATAATGTTCTAGTAAATAACAAATAACAATGTACCGTCGATATGCACAAAAAGAAACATAATATCATCACGTAATTTGTACGAGGTTCTATACGTGGCCCTAATTAATTTACATAATTTATGACCAAAATTTAATAAACCAGCATGCTTTCAATTATTAAAATTCACTAACTTTAGATTTTTTTAGGTAAACTTAACGGTGTAAATATTTATACAGTGTACTTTATAACAAAAAATAAGTAACATAATGTTCTAATAAATAACAAATAACAATATACCGTCAATATGCACAAAAAGAAACATAATATCATCACGTAATTTATACGAGGTTCTATACGTGGCTCTAATTTATATAATTTATGACCACAATTTAATAAACCGACATGCTTTCAATTTTAAAGTTCACTAACTTTAGATTTTTTTAGGTAAATTTATACGGTGTACTTTATAACAAAAAAATACGTAACATAATGTTCTAATAAATAACAAATAACAATATACCGTCGATATGCACAAAAAGAAACATAATATCATCACGTAATTTGTACGAGTTTCTATACGTGGCCCTAATTAATTTACATAATTTATGACCAAAATTTAATAAACCGGCATGCTTTCAATTTTTGAAGTTCACTAACTTTAGATTTTTTTAGGTAACTTAACGGTGTAAATATTTTTACGGCGTACTTTATAACAAAAAATGCGTAATATAATGTTATAATAAATAACAAATAACAATATACCGTCGACATCCACAAAAAGAAATATAATATCATCACGTAATTTGTACGAGGTTCTATACGTGGCCCTAATTTACATAATTTATGACCAAAATTTAATAAACCGGCATGCTTTCAATTTTTAAAGTTCACTAACTTCAGATTTTTTTAGGTAACTTAACGGTGTAAATATTTATACGGTGTACTTTATAACAAAAAAATACATAACATAATGTTCTAATAAATAACAAATAACAATATACCGTCGACATCCACAAAAAGAAATATAATATCATCACGTAATTTGTACGAGGTTCTATACGTGGCCCTAATTTACATACTTTATGACCAAAATTTAATAACCGGCATGCTTTCAATTTTTAAAGTTCACTAACGTTAGATTTTTTTAGGTAACTTAATGGTGTAGTTATTTGTACGGTGTACTTTATAACAAAAAATACGTAACATAATGTTCTAATAAATAACAAATAACAATATACCGTCAATATGCACAAAAGGAAACATAATATCATCACGTAATTTGTACGAGGTTCTATACGTGACCCTAATTTACATAATTTATGACCAAAATTTAATAAACCGGCATGCTTTCAATTTTTAAAGTTCACTAATTTTAGATTTTTTTTAGATAAACTTAACGGTGTAAATATTTATACGGTGTACTTTATAACAAAAAAAATACGATGATGTTCTAATAAATAACAAATAACAATATACCATCGATATGCACAAAAAGAAACATAATATCATCACGTAATTTGTACGAGGTTCTATACGTGGCCCTAATTTACATAATTTATGACCAAAATTTAATAAACCGGCATGCTTTCAATTTTTAAAGTTCACTAACATTAGATTTTTTTTAGGTAAACTTAACGGTGTAAATATTTATACGGTGTACTTTATAACAAAAAAAATACGATGATGTTCTAATAAATAACAAATAATAATATACCGTCGATATGCACAAAAAGAAACATAATATCATCACGTAATTTGTACGAGGTTCTATACGTACCCTGAATTTACATAATTTATGACCAGAATTTAATAAAGCGGCATGCTTTCAATTTTTAAAGTTCACTAACTTTAGATTTTTTTAGGTAACTTAACGATGTAAATATTTATACGGTGTACTTTATAACAAAAAAAATACGATGATGTTCTAATAAATAACAAATAATAATAAACCATAACGAGAATTTAGAGTATACAACGAAATTTAATATGACCACTTACCTCTTTGATGTTAACACGAGCCATTTGAATGTGATGAAAAACGTATTTCCAATTTTTTGATCTTGAATAAAATGCAAAGAAGAAGAAGAAGAAGTCTTGAATGCAATGAAATATGTTAGTGAATTGGTAAATGAAGAAGAAGTCTTCTTCATTTATAATAAAAAAAAACCTAAATGCCTAATATATTCTCCTCCTTCCCAAGAGAATCCCATCAATTCAATATGTGTATACTTTTAGCTAAGTTACAAATTAATGTAGGGAAAAAATATTAAATCTGGTTACAGTTAAATATGTGGTTACAAATTAATGTAGGGAAAAAATATTAAATCTGGTTATAGTAAAATATGTGATTACAAATTAATGTAGGGAAAATAATATTAAATCTAGTTACAGTTAAATATGTGGTTACAAATTAATACAGGGAAATAAATATTAAACTCCGGTTCAGTAGAATTGGTGATGTTTATGGTGATTCAAAGTGCTTATTTATACACAAAGAGAGGTTCTCTTACTATCTAATGCATGGAGTTATGGTCAACATTTTTATTTCCAAGGCATGTAAGGAATCCTTACACCACTATGGGATTCCTTACACCATAAACATGCAACACATAGAATACCTACACCAAAATGCTAATCATACGAAATGAATGGGTGTGTAGTATATAAATGTGTGTGTGAGTAATTAATCCATATAATACGTATGTATGTGTGTGTGTGCATTAATCCATACGAAATGCATTAACCCATACGAAATGCTATGTGTGTGTGCATTAATCCAAACTCATTCCATATGATTTTGTATGTATGTGTGTGTGTGCGTGCATTAATCCATACGAAATGCATGGATTCCATACGAAATGCATGGATTCCATACGAAATGCTATGTGTGTGTGCGCATTAATCCAAAATATGATTTCCTATGTATGTGTGTGTGTGCATTAATTCATACGAGATTCCATATGATTTAAAAAACATACGAAATTCATTTGAAAATCAATTTAGTACGAAATCAAATGGCATACGAAATCAATTTCGTATGTATGTATGTGGGTAATTAATCCATACGAAATCTAAAAGGCATTTAGTATCATACTAAATGTTTTATTGAAAATTTTGGTTATTTTGGTATGTTGGGAGAGATTTTTGTTATTTTGGGTATATAATTTTCTGAAATCGTTATGATAATAATTTTTCCTTTAAATTTTTTATCTCTCCTATCTTCTCTCCTCTCTTCTCTCTCCTCTCTCCTCTCTCTCCTCTCTCTATTCTTCGGCAGTGGCGGAGCTACAGCCACATGTATGGGGTCTGTTGACCCAGTCAACCCCCAAAAAATGATAAATTTAGTTTATATATTTTTTAATAATTACCTTTATTTGAAAAAAGAACCCATTGACTTTTTTGTGAATACGCAAATCAGACCCCACATATTTTACCTTGTTCCCCAAGATAAAGCATTTTTCTCTTATCTTTTTCTCCATAGTTTTCTCTAACTTTACCCATTTCCAACGTGGTCATCGGCGGTAATCCAACTTCACAAAAATCCAATTCTCCAAAAATTTAAGTGTCCAACCATCTCTATGGACTTCTACTAATCTTTTGCCACTAATTCCAAGACTCCTCCAAGGCTCCAACAATTTAATGATTCAATATTTTAAGGTATTTTTTTATTTCTTAAATATTAATGTTATTTGATAATATTTAAAGGTTTAAGTTTCATAAGGATATTAAATGTTAATGTTATTTGTATTTTTATACCTTTGTTGTTTTAGTGGCTTGGTCATGTGAAAGATTGGTTGGACTTGTTCATGTGAAAGAGACTTCTTCTTTATTTCTTAAATCTGCTATTGAATCTTTATTTGCTGAATATGGGTTAAGTATAAAAAGGGTCAGAGGTCAAGGTTATGATGGAGCAAGCAATATGAGTGGTAGGTTTAACGGTTTGAAAACTTTGATCATGAACGAGAATAGCTCAACATATTATGTTCATTGTTTTGCACACCAACTTCAGTTAGTTGTTATTGCGGTTGCAAGTAAACATCATGGTGTTGTAAGTTTTTTTGAAATGATCGGTGTTTTGGTGAATGCGGTTTGTGCTTCATGCAAAAGAAGTGATATGCTTAGAGAAAGTCAGAGAGAAAACTTGGAAAAACTCATCGGTAGTGGTGAAGTTGAAACTGGAAGTGGGTTAAATCAAGAGCTTTCTCTTGCAAGAGCTGGAGATACACGTTGGGTTCTTATTATAAAACACTTTTGTGTTTGGTTGATTTGTTCCCTTGTGTTATTGAGGTGCTTCAATATATTGAAGATGATTGCGAGAATAGTACCAATGTATGTCAAGCGCGTGGGCTTCAAGTATACTTGACATCATTTGATTTTGTACTTTATTTGCACTTGAGTTGCGTATTTTGGGGGTGACAAATTCATTGTCACAAGCTCCTGAGAAAAGAGATCAAGATATATTGAATGTTATTTCATTGGTGCAATCAACAAAGGAAGAATTGCAAGAGTTTAGAGTTGATGGGTTTGATTCACTTTTGGAGAAAGTCACTTCTTTTTGCGATAAATATGATATCGAAATGGTGAACATGAAATAAGCATATGTTAATACAAAGAACCGAAGACAAAATACCAGTATCACACATCAACATTATTATTAGTATGACTATTTTAATACAGTTGTGGATATGCAAATTCAAGAATTTGGTGACAGATTTGGTGAGATAAGTTCAGAATTGCTTATTTGTATGGCGGCGTTGAATCCATGTGATTCGTTTTGTGATTTTAACCAATCAAAGTTACTAAGGATGAGTGAGTTATATTCATATGATTTTACTAGCAAGGAAAAGACGGCCTATGAGCAAGAGCTTCGCCTTTACATTCGTAATGTGCATCAAGATGAGAAATTCGCTAACTTGAAAGGTATATCCGATATGACTAACTTTGTTTTCTTTACTAAAAGCGACAAACGTAACCAAATGTATAACTAACTTTGTTTTAATTACTATTTTATAGGTATATCTGACCTTGCTAAAGTGATGGTGGAAACAAAGAAACATCTTACATTTCCTTTGGTCTATCGATTATTGAAGTTAGCATTGGTTTTGCCAGTTGCAACTACAACCGTTGAGAGATGCTTTTCTGCAATGAAGATTGTAAAGTCCGATTTGCGCAATCGAATTGGTGATGCTTTTTTAAGTGCTTGTGTGATATGTGGCGTAGAAAGAGAAACACTTGCCAATGTACGAATGAAGATGTGATAAATCGCTTTCAAAAAATGAAAACTCGTAGGGAACAATTATAGAATGTAAGCTATTTCTCATTTCTATACTCTTTATTTAAGCTATATTATATTGTAAATCATGTTGATTAAATCCCGACCCCAGTCATTAAAATTCCCGAATCCGCCACTGGTCTTCGGTCTTCGGTGAACCTTATTCCGGCAAACATCAAGTAACACCATGTGATACCCAGAATACATACAATGTGATACCCAAAATACATGCAATGTGATGCCGAAAATACACTAAGTAAACTTCGAGACTGTTAAAACAAAAAAAAACATACAAACGATCAACGTGTGATACCCAAAATACGTACAAGATGCACTATGATATCCAATGTAGTACCAACTATGGTACCACTGTGATGCATACAATATGATGTCGAAAATACACTAAGTAAACTTCGAGACTGTTAAAACAAAAAAATATATATAAACGATCCATTATGATACCAACTATGTATCCACTGTGATACCAAACCTTAATACACACATGACAATACCTTCGATTCCTGGCTGATGTTTTTACCATAAAACCATGCAGACCTTTGATATTGGAAATTTTCTTTGATGTGGAATCTGGGCTTTTTCGATTTTTCAGATCTATATTATTCAGAAATTTTGTTTGAGGCAGACCTTCGATATCTGAATGTTTTTTTTATTCGATTTCGATGGAGAAATGCATACCTTCGATACCATTGACGATTTTTGTTCTTCTTGTTTCGCCGTCGGAGTGATTACTTTTGCACCAGGAAGATAGATAAGAAAGGTTATCGATGACTGGTTTGAGGAGATATGGAGTTTTTCATAACCGGTTTTGATGGAAATGGAGATCTGCCGATGCAACAACCAACTGTTTTTCATCTTCTTTCGCCACCGAAGTGATCACTTTTGCACTAGGAAGATAGACAACAAGAGTAATGGTAACTGATTTCAGGAGATCTGGAGTTTTCATAATTGGTTATCGATGGAGATCTAGGGTTTTCGACGCCGGTAACTAATTGGAGGACACCGTCGGGTGCAGCGGTGACAATACCGGCTCCTTTTTGGCTTATCATCGTCAAATTACTCACCTCATCTTATCATCATTGTAATCCAAAACAGAGTTTGATAATCTACGTATGCTTCAATCGATGACATCTTTGTTAGAAATTAGATAAAATGGTGGCTTGGAGGAAAAGACAATGGTGTTTATTCAATGAGTGGCGACAGGAAATAAGTTATAGGGGTTTAAGGATTGTCAAAAAAGTAACTAAATTACCAATGTACCCTTTAATTTATTTTAGTAAATTACATTAATTATCTTAAATGATTGGTTCACATTGGATCTCAGGTTACCACAAACTACCTAGTTCTCATTTGATTAAGCTCATATATATATATATATATATAGGGAGCTTAAAATGCAAACTGAATGAAGATTGTAAACTATGCAAACCAATCATGACCCTCCAATCTTTTGATCAATGGTTGAATTTTTTTGATTTTTAATTTGATTTAAAAAAATTAGGAAAAGGGTAATTTTGGAATTTATTTTAATTGATTTAAATTTAAATTTTAAAATTTCAAATTAGAAATAATCATCATTTCCAAATTTCTTCCCTAGTTTTCCTCACTCATAATCCCCCTCTCTCTCTCGGTCTCTCTCTCTCTCTTTCTCAGTCTCTCTCACATCTCTCTCTCTCTCTCCCTCACGATCTTTCTTTCTCCCTAGATATGGGTGGAGATGAAGATCAATTTACCAATCAACCATGTTTCTCTCTTGCAAAAATCCCTATTCTATCATTAATCATCTAGATTATATATATTTGTTCTTTAAATCATTTCATATGGACTTTTTTCACGATTTCTGTGCACGCTCACATGGGTATTCATAATTGTATACGATCTCTTATTTTCTTTTACTCTTCATGCATTATCCTCTAGTATTCAAGAAAAATAAATCTTCGTAAATGGAATAAAATATTTGATGATGAACATTCGGTGATTCTTCTGTTAACAATCGTCAAACTTATGAAACATGTGATGAATTCCTGTCGTCGGGTGATGGTGAAATCAATTGTCCGTCACAACAAACGTTTACTTCAAGAAAACCACAAGCTTAGTGGTCGGATTCGTGAGATGATGATGTACGGTTTCATATATGATGATGTACGGTTTCATATATTGATCATTCTTGTATATAAAGTTTTCATACATTTTTTGCATATGGTTTCATATTCGAAAAAGTGATTATTATTGTATATGATGATGTATTTTTCCATGTATGAAAAAGTTGATGAATTTTTTGTATATGGTTATGAGTGTTATTTATGATTATGAATGGTTAAAATATTAAAGAATTAGTAATTTTTAAAAATAATATGAATTTTTGAAAAAACACGGAATCAGTTACATATGTTAACCGGATAAGATATTTTATGGAATTAACTAAAATCTAAATTATTCCTAAAAATAGGAAATTGATAAAAAGACTCAAATACCCTTGGTTTGTAAGTTTGTAACCTTCGTATGGTTTGCATTTGAAGGAGCCTACATATATATATATATAGGGGCGGGTTCATACGAGGACGATAACAATTTACGAAAATGCGATGAGCTTTTTTCATGTACAAGATCACATGTGATTTTGCACTAACTGTAGTGGACGATTTTTGGGGCCACTTAAGTCGCATGGAAAGTCGTCCGCATCATTTATGATTTTGTACAAAATCACATATGATTTGTACATGAATCATATGTGATTTAGTACATGAAAATTTTCATGTACAAAAATGATTGGCTGAGGATTGTCCTTGCATTCTCGTAAATTATTACCGTCCTCATATGAACCTCCCTCTCTCTCTCTCTCTATATATATATATATATATGTGTGTGTGTGTGGGGGGGGGACCTTTTTTTGGGAACTTGACATTTCGTGAGATGTGAGTTCCATTTTAAGCCACTAATTTATATTAAACTAGGAAGTTGGTAATTTTGATAATTTTTAATTAAAAAATTAAATAAAGGACATTATAGGTATTTGTAAACCTCTCTCGTTCTTCCCCACCACGTTAGACCATGAGCGCTATGTCAGTGTTGTAACATAAATATTGTGAACACAATGTGAACCAAAATTTGTACAAGCCTATGGTATTTAAAAATCGTGAACATAGTGTGCACACCACTCATTGTGCACGGGGTACAGACTCTAAAAATGGTGATTCTGCGAAGGGATGACAATGTGCAAAATGTGCACACCATCGTTGCTCAACCATTCACGAGATCTACTTCGAATGGTGAGTAGATTTTCAAGAAAGCTGGATGAATCCAACTTGTCTCCTGGTGGCTTCTTGAGCGGTACCAAACATTGTAGAACTTCTAGAGGGTGTAGAGAACGAAGAAAGAAAATGTGAGAATGGGGATAACAAGGGAGATCTTGAGGGGAAGACTCAGTGACGAGTGGTGTTACTTTGGTGGTGCAATAAGGATGCAATCGTCAGTGAGCGACAATGGTGATGATTGTGGTGCTTGAATGGTGTTGCAAACGCAGGGACATACTTTAGAGGGATATGCAAAGGCCCTTAGGTTTTGGTGTGGATCTCATTGAATTAAGCAAATGATGGCGCTTGGTGAATTTTCCATTATTTTGCGGTGGAAATTGTAAGCCGCCATGAAAGAAAGAGGACTGGAGAGGCGGAGAAGAAGATGGTCATTGGATTAGAGGAATACGGCTAGGGTTTCAAACGAGGAGAGAGAGAGTAATAATAACATTCAATATAATTAATTTTATTAGTTGTCATTTTTATAAAATTACCAAATTAGCCTTCTACTATTAATTCAATCAAAAAACAATTTAATTAAAATGAGTGGCTTATATTGGATCTCATGGTTCCCACAAAAATTAGAGTTCACAAAAGATTAAGCCCTTACATATATATTAATAATTTATAAAGTAATTAAGAAATTTGTATTGGGGACCACCTTTGAAAGTGTAGGTGAATTGTAGGTGTATAAAAGGTAATTGCAAAAGCTGATTTGGCATAAGTAAAAGTGTAAATGAATTGCAGAGATATGGTTGATCTTAGTTGTTTTGATAAGCCTTTTTGAAGAATATACATTTAGGTCTAAGATAATTTAAAGTATTTTCTTTCTAAAAGTTTTTTGCATGTTTATAATTCTCGTCTTTTAATTTCCACTCTTTAGTTTCCGTCATTTACATTCCGCTATTTTCCTTTCTGTTATTTAATTTCCGTCATTTATTTTTTGTTATTTATTTTCATATCTTTACTTTCTGTCATTTATAATTCCTTGCAATTTATTTCCTTAATGTTAGCTAATTTTTTTAGCTTGATGTAAGACGGAAAAGTGAGATTTTAAACCCAAGGAAGATGAACGGTGTTTCGCAGTAACAACGTTCCACTGTTTCATTTCAAGATTTATAAAACCAAATACACTTCTTGACGAGTTTATCACTTGTAAAGTGAAAAAGTTTCGTGGACTTGGGATAAGTCACTCGAATACACGTTAATTTGAAGGATATGGGAAGTAGATTTGGAAGAGTTGCTGATAAAGGAATTTATCATCTATGTTTTTCAAATTGGTTAATTCTCGACGGGTTGGTCAGTGTTAAAGTGCAGTAGATTCAAGAATGAACTACTTAGAACATACACCAAGTTGAATGATATGAAAATCTGCTCAGAAGAGTGATTTTTTAGATAAAGAAATGTGTTAATCCATATATTTTGACACAACATTTAAAACTTCCTCTGACCTTGATTCTTACATCAAAAGTATGTATGTTGATGGCTAAGAAAAAAGTTCAATGCTTAAGATATATAGTCTCAAAATAGATGGTGAAACTTGTTAGGTCTGAAAAGATTGTATCCGAGATCACAAATATTGAAGACATGAAGGGCCAAACTGTAAAGTCAACTAAGTCATTAATTAGGAAGGTTTTATATTAGGAAATGTTTAGAAAATAGGAATGCTCTTAATTATGGCAAGTGAATATTGCCTTATCTCTTAGTTTCCTTATTATGTATTTCTCTATACATATAAATAGAGGGTTAAGGCTAGCATTAAAACAACACGTTAATTCATATTATTAAGAGGGAGCTTATTAGATAATATCATTGTAACCGATATTCAATACAACTGAGATATCCGACATCGGATCTTCATCATATTCATAGCGTTCTTCGCGTTCTTATTAATTATTCTTTATAAAGCACATCGTTACCTCATATACTGGGATCCACAATTGGTATCAGAGCCTGCGATCTGAGTTTTGGCAAATTTCTGAGCAATCACAAGAAAATAAGGTAAATTCTCGATTTCTGATTCTTGAGTTTTTCTCGATTCTCACATATTACTCTTCATCCGATAAAACTTCATATAATTCCATATTTGCTTTTTCATCTATTCTTTTTACTCGATAAAACCATATCCTGGTTTAATTTAAATTGTTGTCGATTCAAAGTTCAATAAACTTGATTTTTATTCAAACTATTTAATCTGTTTTAATTTAAAATTATTTTAGTTTATTTTGATTACTTTTGAAACTCTTTACATAAGAAAACTCAGGAACTTGTGACTGTTGCAGCTTTTTTTACTAAAGAATTCTTAAGTAAAAATCATAAACTTTAGTAATTTTGGTTTTTATTCTTGACTGAACAAATAAGAAACTCGAGAACTTAGTTATTCTTGTCCATAAAAAGACTTGTTCTTTTTAGTCAAGAACCCTTTGTTTTTTATTTCTGATTTACCAGTTAAAGAAAATTCAGATTAGATAACCTTGAATTTTTATCGAGCCCTTTCAATCGACATCAGTTTTTATCGAGTCCTTTTCTATCGACAGCTTTTGTTCTCGGCTCATTAGTGATCGATAACTTGTGTTTATCAAGTCTTCTTTGATCGATAAAACTTCTTGTCGATCACTTTGAACCCGACAAAGAAAGTTTCATCGAGTCCCCTTCACCAGAATTTTTTTTTTCGAGTCACATACACCCGAGAAATCTTCTTATCGAGCCCATACCACTCGACAGTTTTTTTTGTCTACCCTTCGTCACCTGAGAAAAATTCTTCTCGACCCTTCGTCACCCGAGAAAAATTCTTCTCGGCCCTTCATCACTCGAGAAAACCTTCTCTCTTTCGAAAAAATAAATAAATAAATAAAAATAACCAAAACTCACCGATCGAGATCAATTTATCAGGTAACAAGTTCTTTAATTTTTCTATTATTCTTCAAGATGAGTTCTTAAAACCAATTTTCTGATCTCAATGCAGAAATTGAAAGACTTAAAGCAAGACACACGAATAACATGAAAGTGATTGATGAAATCTTAAGAGAAAATGTTTATCTAAAGGATTTCAAACACACAAATAAAGAATTGAAAAACAAAAATGAGTTTTTGGAAGAACAACTCACCGAGCATACTAGGAATACATATCATGTATTTTATGAAGACGTTTGCAAAAAGAAAAATCTTGAGTTGATAAAAATAAATTTTGATCTTAAAAACACAATTTCTGGGCTAGAGAGAAGGAAAGATTCTGCAACGACTGGTGGAGAACTTGAAAAGTTTTTAGATTATGAAAGAACAGACTTTGAGAATAAAAGAAAGATTATTTCTGATGAGAAATGCAAGTTTGATATTGAGAGAAAAGCCTTTGAAAGCAAAATTAGAACTTGTGAACTGACCATTCAAAAACTTTCTACACAAGTGTCTGATTTCGAACAAGTTGTGATTTTAGAAAGAAAATCATCTGAAACGAAATGTCTAAAACTATCAAAGCAACTTTCTGAACTTCAAAATCTTTTAAAAGCTGAAAGAAAGTGTTTGAAACTGATAAGACGAATTTAATCAAGAAAAGTGTTTTGATCGTTGCTAAAAGCAAAAATTCGGAAAAAGTTTTTGAAAATGAAAGTAAAACTTTTGAAGAGAAAATCAATAAACTTTCAAACAAATTATTTGTTTTAGAAACAACTCTTGTGAATGAACGGAAAATGAGATCCGAATCTCAAACAAAATTTGATGTGATTTTGGAAGAAAGAGATCATCTATTGTGCAAAATTAGAAAACCTGAAAGTTCTACAACTGCTTCAAGTTCAATTTTTCAGTTGAATTCTCTTTCTACAATAAATGTCTGTAAGAATAACTCGTCTTCAAGTGTCAAACCAAACAGTTATTCTAACGGCTCCAAATCATATAATTCTCCAACTTCCCGGACTCATAATTCTACTTTATTTCATAATGATTTTGTTGCTAATTCCGGTAATTCTAAGAAGTTTAAAATGGTTTGGAGGAAGAAATCAACTACAGATGATAGTGTTGGAAACATGTCACATACATCTCCTGTAGTTGATACAAGATCATTTGTTTCCAAGACTAATTTGCCTTTTTTTGTCAAATCTATCAATCAGCTAATTAGTCTAAGTGCCACAAAGATTTGTTGTTCTACATGTGGAACAAATGATTTTGTCAATCAAAATTTCAATCATAAATGGTATGGTACTTACAGTATCCCCACTTCCCCACTCATTGCATCGAAAGCTAACCTCCGAGGACCCAACAAAACTTGGGTACCAAAATCTTTTTAATTTGTTTTGTAGGTATGGCATGTGTGTTCCAAATTCAGAATATTCACATCACATGACAATCTTTCAAAAGGTTATGCTACATTTAAGGGGAGTACCACATGTTTACCATTTATATTAGCTTCATAGTATCTCAGCTATGGACCTGCTCTTAACCCGTTTTTTTATGTACACTACGACTTCTGAATACATCAGTTCAGAACTCGGACTTCAATGTTTTAACTCTTTGTGTGATAGGATTTAGATGTTTCAATGGTCAATCTAGAGCCGGAAGGACCTACCCATGAAACACATCCCTAGGTTAGATGTATTTTGAAAGGGTGTGATTGAGATAAAATAGAGTACATGTGCGTTAAATAAAAAAAATATGTGAGAGTGTCACAAGACTTAAAAGAAAATATTTGGTCTTCACCAAACCTAAACAGTTATACGGGTAGCCACATAATCTATTCATTCTCGATTCTTTGGAGATGAATATTGAACTAGACATGGACCCAATGTCGATAACTCGTGTCACCCCACCCAACTACTCAAGTATCTCACGAAAGATATTTTTTTCATATATCACGGAGAATGAGCATATCTGCTATCTTTTCTTCACTCGGAAAATTAAGATATTGAAAAAGGAAGACACACCTCCAGCTCCGAACTTCATATTCTGTGCACAATCGAGTCTATTTTTGAGCCGATATATATATATATATATATATATATATATATATACAAATTCTTTCTACTCATTGCACGAGTCTTTGTGATTCACACTGCATATCTTTGTGTTTATGCCGGAACAGTTTGAGAAGTTAGTTTTATAACTTACTTCTGTGATAACTGGAAGTCCTATCAGTGCCAACCCGCTGCCAACACTGAATATAGGCCACTTAATTAAATTTATTTTTGATTAAGTGATAACAGTTGCTACATGTGCTTCTGTCTGTTAGCCCATTACCCGATACTCCATATTTACATTTGATCATATTCGCACTTATTGTCTTTGATTGTTCATAATGATTTGGATTCTCCTTATCATTCTGAGGGGGAGAAAAGTTATATCAAAGACGCATACTATTATGAGGGGGCAGAAATAAAGTTAGAAAAGATTCAAATGTTTGAAGATGAAGACTTGTCGACTCCCTTTGAACCGCCGACATATTTTCTTGTCGCATCCCAAAGAGCCGACATGTTCAACAAGTTCAGATCATCATCATACGAAAAGCTCAAAGTTATCGCATCTGCCTAACCCGACAACCTCAATGCTAACCTGAGAACATCAAAATATCACAACCATCTTTTGCCTCTTACATCAAACGACAAAGTTCTACTCAAAGAAAGATACCCTGCGACATCACGGCTCTTTCAACTTTCTTTTTGTGAACTTTATACTAATGTTATGGGGGAGCTATGGAGCTTACAAGAGATCGTTTTCGTAGGGGGAGCAAAAGAATCAAGAAGAAAGATTTGTTGACAAAAGTTTCACCGTCTTCAAAAGAGTGCTGATTTGCTTAATTGTAATCTCGAATACAAAGGGGGAGATTGTTAGGTCTGAAAATATTGTATCCGAAATCATAAATATTGAAGACATGAAGGGCCAAACTGTAAAGTCAACTAAGTCATTAATTAGAAAGGTTTTATATTAGGAAAGGTTTAGAAAATAAGAATGCTCTTAATTATGGCAAGTGAATATTGCCTTATCTCTTAGTTTCCTTATTATGTATTTCTCTATACATATAAATAGAGGGTTAAAGCTAGCATTAAAACAACACGTTAATTCATATTATTAAGAGGGAACTTATTAGATAATATCATTGTGACCGATATTCAATACAAGTGAGATATCCGACATCGGATCTTCATCATATTCATAGCGTTCTTCGTGTTCTTATTGATTATTCTTTATAAAGCACATCGTTACCTCATATACTGGGATCCAGAAAACTAGTTATGGCGTATTGTATGTTGTAGCATTGCTACAACATTAGTATGTTGGAAGTTTAAGTATCACCAAGAAGTCTTACACCCTTGTTTTCGTAATTATTTGTTATTATCGGTTGTTAATGCAAACCAAACGAAGTCTTCAAGTTCGTCATCTGAAATCATTTCCTTCACTAGACTTTTATTACGCTTTTAGTCTGATCCATGTGGACGATTTAGTATTCTATACCACTTTATTACTTGAAAGACGCTATTAGGGCTAATTGTATACTTGCTTTTGGTCCTAATTAGCACGTTTGAGGGTGTGTAAAAAACATTATCACATACACACAAATACACACACACATATACATATACATGTTCTTCCAAAAGACAACCACTTAAACCCTTTGGCGAGATTGACAATTTATAATAATTCGAATACAGATATTAAAACATGAATACTTGAAATTACTAACATGGAACTTTGCACATGAAATCAACATCTGATATGCAAGTGTTAGAAATCAAGGACTGTAATGCAGATGATTGTGATGTTGAAGGTTTGCAGCGATTTCTATTATATTTGGGAGAATACGTACAAAGTGAAATTAAGCAGATTAACCTAAACTAGAGAATTACACGAGATTATATACTGGCTATAAATAAGGTAAGAATACAATGGAGCCCATAGGCCTTTGGGCCTATCTATCTTACATACACGCTAACACACCCCCCCCCCTCAAACAAAATCGGGGGAAGAATGAGCCAGATTGAGTTTGGAAACAAGATCTCAAAAGCGTTTGGGAAGCTGAGCTTTAGTGAAGATATCAGCCGATTGATCAGTGGTGGAAATGGGAAGAAGTTGAATAGTGTGACGAACCACATGTTAACGAACAAAGTGGCAGTCAATATCTTCGTGTTTCGTACGCTAATGGAAAACGTCATTGTGAGCAATCTGAATAGCGTTGTTGTTATCACACCGCAGTGGGGTCGGAGAGTTTTGAGGAGCTCCTATGTCAGAGAGTAAACCCCATATCCAGACAAGTTCTTATGTCATGTCGGCTAAAGCTCGATACTCTGCTTCAGTACTGGATCGAGTTGTGAGAGACTATTTCTTGTTGCGCCAAGAAATAAGGGAGTCCCCAAGAAGAAGCAATATCCGGTAGTAGATCGACGATCAGTTATGTCACTATTCCAATCAGCATCAGAGAATCCACACATAGTTAAAGACGATGTGGATGCAAAATGAAGACCATGAAATATCGTACCTTTGAGATACGAAAAAGAATGCAAAGGACCGCAGCATAATGTTCAGAGCATGGGGCAGACATAAACTGACTGATTGTATGAACAACATAGGCAATATCTGGACGAGTCATGGTCAGGTATACAAGGGATCCACTAATTGGCGGTACAACGTGGGATCTCGTAGAGGAGGTCCAACATTAGGAGCCAGATGAAGATTATATTACAGTGGTGTGGAGGCCACTTTATTGTGGGTGATACCCGCCTTTGACAGAAGATATGAAGTATACTTTGCTTGGCAGAGATAGATTCCAGAAGTATCAAAACACGAGCTGAGAGATAGTTTAAGATGGGTGATGCCTGTAGAGTCACTGCCAGTAATGATCATGTCATCCACATATAATAGACGTAAAATTGTTCATGCACCTGTGACTTGAGTAAATAGATCAGAATCATAGTTTCTTGATGAAAAGCCCAATGAGATCACTACATGCTAAACTTCTCAATTCATGCTCTAGGAGCTTGTTTGAGTCCGTATAGAGCTTTCCGAAGACGACAAACATGTCCTTCGGGAAGTTGAACACCGTGATGAGGTGTCATGTAAACTTCTTCTGATAAATCACCAGTTAGAAAGGCGTTCTTAACATCCATCTGGTAGAGGGGCCATTGTTTTGTGGCAGCTATGGCAAGAAGACTGCATACGGAGATTAGACGAGTGACAGAAGCGAACTTCTCCTCACTATCAATGCCATATTCTTTATTTAAGCCTTTTGTCACAAGTCGAGCTTTGTACCGATTGATAGAACTATCGGACTTAGTCTTTATTTTGAAGACCCATTTAGAACCAATAGGTGACTTGCCCGATGGAAGAGGAACAAGTTCCCATGTATTTGCTTTATCAAGAGCCAGAAGTTCCTCCTGCATTGCTTTCTGCCAATCTGGGTTAGAGGAAGCTTCCAATATGGGTAAAGATGAAAAAGGAGATCCCGAAAATTGGGTTGAGACAGGGATGAGATGGTATTTGGTTGGGGTGAGTTCATTGAGATACAAGAGTCTGTGAAGAAGGAAACGGTGGAGTTTGATGATTCTTGAAATTTAGATATGGTGGAGAAAGGAACATGTTCCCAGAAGGTTACATGGCGGGATATACGTAGACATTTAGAAATGGGATCCCAGCAGTGATAACCTTTGCATTCAATTACATACCAAAGGAAACAGCATAACCGAGAACGAGGTTTGAATTTGGTTGTTCATGAGGTTGCAGTTGAACAAAACAAGCACAACCCCAGACTTGAGGAGTTCGTATGCAGTGAAAACCCCATAAAGTGCTTCATGTGGGGATTTTTGTTTCAAAAATGAGTGGGGTGTCGATTGATTGTATAGACAGCTGTAAATGCTGCCTCACCCTAAAACCGTTCTGACATTTCGCAGAGATGAGAAGGGTACGGACATTAACAAGGATTGCGTTCGGCACGACCGTTTTGGGGTGATGTACCTGGACAAGAGTACTGAGAAAGAGTACCCTAAGACTAAAGGAAAGAAAGAAGAGAAGACTCTTTGTACTCCATGGTATTGTCTGCTCGAAGAACCTTTATAGATTTGTAGAACTGAGTTTGAATCATACAGGTAAAAGTGATGTAGATTTGGGTTAATTCAGAATGGTGTTTCATGAGATATATCCATGTGAAACGAGTATGATCATCAATAAAAATAAAAAAGTACCGAGAACCACCCATGGATGGATGTGGTGTTGGTCCCCATACATCAGAATGAATAAGATCAAACAAAGAAATAGATTGGAATTCATTTATTTCAAAAGGTAAAGCATGATGTTTTCCAAATTTACATGATAAGCAAGAAACATTTTCAGAAGAGGTGTTTCCTAATAATCCTAAATTGGCTAACAATTTTATTCCAGCTAAGGATAGATGTCCTAGTCCAGCATGCCATAACTCAAATGAAGGTGTGTTGGAGACAGAAACGACAACATTTGATGATTGTAAGGAAGACGAAGGTGAGTGACTTCAACCATCCGACCAACTCTACGGCCGACTCCAAGGATCTGCTTGGTCTTTGGATCTTGCACAACACAACCAGAAGGATGAAACAAAATCATCAGACTAGATTCCATAAGTTGAGTAATGGAGATTAGACTTATAGATAGTCTAGGAACTTGTAACACATCAGGCAATTGTATATTAGGAGTGGAGAATTTCCACTAAAAGATACTAGTAAACCAGTATTGTCGCCTGTGCGGACAGATGAAAAAGTGTTGAGGAGATTGTTTAGAAACAAACCTATCAGTATAAGGCGTCATGTGGTTACAGCATCCCGAATCAAAAAGCCACAAATTACCTGAAGTAGACGAGTGCTGAGAGTTCATACCCATAGAACCTGTCATGAGTTGTTCGATAAGTTCTTGATTTCGACGCATAAGATCCATCAGATCAGTAGATGAAGTTCCAGGAGCAGATCCATCTGGAAAAACTGATCCCACAACAGGCTGAGTCCGGCGTTGGTTGTGGGTGTTCCTTGGATGCTGTGGACAGTTAGATGCATAATGTCGGGTTTGAGTAACACCACACCAACGACATTTGTGAACGGGGCACTCAAGGAGAAGATGGGAGGTAGAGTGACAAAACGTACATTCATTATTGTACGTTTTTCCTGTGGGTTTGAACTGCATGTTATTGTTCCATTTACCTTATATGTTCCATTTTCCTTTCGATTTTATTGAGTTAGGAGTGTAAGAACAGTATCAACAGGCACAGGTGAGCGCAGTTGAAGACGAGTTTCTTCACTCAGTAGTTTTGTGATTACTGCTTCAAGAGTAGGTAGGAGATGCATGTGAAGAAGAGAGGTCCATCAGAATAGTGATTAGATGAAGCTGATTGAAATAGGTAGTGAACTGGCGAGCTGTGTCATAAAAAAATCTGAGGTGCTCCGAGGCTCAGATGCGTAGGGATTGCATTTCAGAGATGTACGAGTTGATAGACTGATCAGGTAGTTGGCATTTTTTCTGAAATGTGGTCCACATTTGATATTGATGAGAGAGGCCAGCAGAGGTGTATCTTTTGGCAAGAAATCCTAGAGGCTGTTGGCAATAGTGTTGCCAAGAAATTGCTGATTTATCTCAGATATTGTGGAGGCATTAATGAAGCCCATAATATGAGCATTATTGATATCCCATTCATTCATGCGAAGTCAACCCCACTTTCATTATCTCTTATACCATATTAGGATATGAGAAACCCCTAAATCAATCTCCAAAAGAGCCCTTGAGGAGAAAGGAGAGGTTACAACATATATACAAGAACAATAGTCCAAGTCTAGCCGATATGGGACTCTAACACGCCCCCTCCAACAGAGGCTAGATGGCAAAGATGTCCAGAGTGTCGAGTCTCGGGCAAAGATGTCCCATATGGTAGACCTTGGCTCTGATACCATGTTAGAAATCAAGGACTGTAATGCAGATGATTGTGATGCTGAAGGTTTGCAGCGATTTCTATTATATTTGGGAAAATACGTACAAAGTGAAATTAAGAAGATTAACCTAAACTAGAGAATTACAAGAGATTATATACTAGCTATAAATAAGGTAACAATACAATGGAGCCCATGGGCCTTTTGGCCTGTCTATCTTACATGCACGCTAACAGCAAGAATTGTGACAACCAAAGGTCCACGTTCGGAGTGTAATTGGTCATACCATGGCAAAAACAAAATACGTGGAAGCAAGCATACAATTGACAATGATAAAAATTAGATATCAATTTTTTTATGGGGAATTAATTAACATCGACAACTCTGAGTCCATTTCATGTTCCAATATGCGTTTTCTCAACAGGGCTTAATTTTTTATACTACGGGGTTCTTTATTTTATATTTCAAAATAATCATAATAAAGCTTCTAAAAATCTTGAAACGAACCAACATGATAGGAGAAGATGTCAAACTATATAAAACGAAAGAAAAAATTAATTCTAAAAAACGGAGCATGAGTAGATCTAACTTGGAGACTGCGATGGGGGCAATTGAAATTTAAGAGCAACATGACCAGTCATGATGGGAATTTTACCGCTAATTGAGGAAGAATCACCAACTTATCATCTGGTTTACAAGAATCAAACGAAACTTTCACCTTCATTGCAGAAGCCTTATGATGAATCGACACACAAGCACCCATTTGTTTTTAAAATTAACCGACGACGATTGTTTTTCGCACCCACCCAGATACTTTTAGGAAGAGGCTAGAAAGTCAAGAGAAATGTTAGTGATTTTAGTGTCATCAACCATTTGGTGTAGTTGTGATTCACTAAGAGATCAATTAAGATGATGAGGCAAACATAAGTAATTAAGGGAGTGCGGAGTGCACAATCACAAATGTTGCCCCTATCACCTTAGATCACCACAATGCATGGGTTAAGGAGGTTGTGCTCCTTACAGGGTTCGAGGGGCAGCGCCCCCAAGGTTTTTGGAATGTATGAAGAGTCGAACTTAATGAAAATATTGCTAAGTTTAAGTATGTACTAGTGTAACCATAGACTTGGTCATTTAGATCAAAGGTCTAAAATCGTAGTGAAATCAAACTTAGTGTACAACTATGGAGTGCTGCTCATACTAAGTCGTAAGTCTGGATTAATAGGTCAAACTTAGTTCTAAGTCTGGACTAACGAAGTCAAACTTAGACACGAACTTTGATTCAGTTATAGTTGCTCTTCGATCTTATCCGTTAACGCTTACCGCCGTTTAATCGCCATAATTGTCGATCTCTCTTATAAATACATAATTTGTGATGAGTATATATATAGGGTTGGGTTCAGTGAGAAGTGTAAGAAGGGATCTTTACCCTTGGATGCACATTAGAATGAGGTGCACCGAGATAAGATGCACCAAGATGTGCGGGATCAATCCCCGCATCAAGCACGATTCATGGGTGGGTTTGAGATTAAATGTGATCAAGGGTTCAGATCCCTGTTATGCTTCTCACCTTAAGTCCCCTTCTAACACGATCATATGCCTATATATATACACACACACACGAGATGAATGCCTTATGTCGTGTATGTTTTTCCTAGATTATCTCGGTACCGATTTCGTGTTAACCCAAGGCATAATAGGAACGAAAAGCAGTATTTGAAAAGTGATTTCCAAACATGGCCATGTGTAACACCCTAAAAATTAGAGCAAAATTAAACTTTCGAAAACCTTCAATTACGGATCGGTCTACAAACCAACTACATAAGTTCCTTCAAAAGGTATAAAGTTTACACTAGAGATTCTAATTAAACTAACTAATCCATAAAAGGATTTAGGAATAGTCGGGTGCTACTAAAATCATCCAAGTCCGCTATCTTCAAAACCAAGGACGCTCCTACGCCATCTAAATGAAATCTCTCAAGCTCCAATATGACCTTGGAATCTAAGAATACCTGATATACATGACGATAAGAAAAAGTGGTAGGCTTACGCCTAGTGAGTTAAAGCAGTTAATCCCATAAAAAACTGATGGAAATTGAAACATCTTTCTTTTCCCAAATATTCTTTTATACAACATTATACGCAAATGAAAGAAGGAATTTTCCAAAACCCATTGGTTTTCAAAATATAAAGCTTAAACAAGAAATACCTCTTTGAATGTCAAAACCGTGCCCCTTTATTTTTTTGAACAATAATAAATACGATTTACTCCAAGTATCTTATAAAATGCGATTATTCCAAGTACCCCGAAATCACCGAAAGTAAAGATGGACTCAATACTCAAATAACACCTTTCGGTGACGGGGGAGGCCCGTTTCCATCTATGTGGCGTACACAAAATAAGTGGGGATTCGACGTTAAGGAGTAGTCTCTTAAGATCACGGTCCCGGTGTATGACCCATCAACGAGTACCCACCGTAATACCTAAGGTCCCGGAGCCCGACCCATACGGATTCATCTCCAAAACACCCTGACCCAAGAGCTACTTGAATACAACAGACTCACAATAAGAACCGATGATAATGGGACCCGACTCTAAACCAAGTTCATTCCCAGAATACCTATGTGGTCTAAGAGAGGCATCAACCTCTAAAATATGGGTCCCGATAGCATTCTCCAACGAGTATCATTATCGTAATACCCAGGGTCACAGAGGCATTCGCAATTGGTGCCATCTCTGTAATACCCACGGTCACAAGGGCATTCCCATTTGGGGTCATCCTTGAAATACCGTAAACTAAAGCCTAACGGCTCAAGACCTTTAACGAGGGACTCCATTTCTTTCGACAACCAGCTGACTCACATGCCTATGGATCCAATGTAATGCAAACTGCTTACTTGACTCCGAAAGTAAGACAAAGTTCCCAAGATAAACATTTATCAATAATTGTAACATATAAAACTTGATACATTTAAATCTTACGTCTCGAGTCATAAAATCCGAACAATGCCCAAAATCATTTAGTTAAGACTTCAATCTAAAGCCTTGTAAAACCCTTTATAAAGCCCAATATCCAAAACATTTTATTTCTCAAACCTCTCAAGGTTGAGGAGGTGGTTTATCAAATATTGATGCCTTTGAAATCCAAGAGTTTGAAATGATAACCCCATGTTTACAATTTGAATTTGATTTCTCAAATACCCTTGTCTTCAACCAAATTGATAAATACTAGGTTTTATACGCAAGGACAAGAAAATCATTTCCTTTGGTCTCAAATTATACTTTCATCAAATTTGATCAAATAAACGAGTTCTATTTTCCAAATTTCTCAAAACGATTCTTTTAGCAAATAATGCTCTAATTTCTCAAAACGATTCTTTTAGCAAATAATGCTCTTTGGTGACTCAAAAGTCCCATAAAACTTTTATAAAGTTTTTCCATCGAATTTGTGGTCTAAAGACCCAAAGTATCATTCTCAAACTTTTTATCTAGTAAGAATCATTTTGATAACAACAAGTTTATCACAAAATGATTATTTCGACATGTATATAGTTTGTAAAAGTAACTAGAACTCACCTCGCTAGATTTACGAACAAATCTAGGTTTTACCCACTTTGAGCTTTCTTTGAAGTAGATTTAAGTCCACAAAGCTCCAACACTTAGGAACCATGTTTAGCTCCTTAATAACCTAAAATACATCAGGTATTGTCCTTGAAAATTAGACCTAAACAACATATATTTATAGATCTAAAATTAACTAAAATACCTAAACATGGTCAAAATCTTAACATACGAAAATAATCCCAAATACAACATCTATAGAGCTAATAACAAAGGTTTCTTACCAAGAAATATAATCTAAAGAGTGGAAAACTTACAATTATCGATTTGGAGGAAAAACCCCAAAATAGCTCAACAATGGAGAAAAGGGTGGAGAAGATGAAGATGAAACCTCCTCCAAAATGCTCCGAGGTTAACCATTGAGCTTGGACCACCGATCTAGGCTTGAAGGGCTTTAAAAATCGAGAATGTGGGAAGAAATTTCGCCAAAAACGAAGATAGTATGAAGGAGTTATGGTGGAATGAAGATGAGATCCGTATTTATGAAAGATCAGTTCAACAAGGAGTTACGCGGGCTGGGCCGCGACCTGAAGTCACGGACCAAGCCACAAGCTAAGAAAAGAGGCTCAAACAGTGAGTCACGCGGGCTGGGCCGCGACCTAAGGTCGCGGTCCAAGCCGCGTGTGTCTGGGAGAGAACTGCTGGGAGGAGGGCTCGAACCCCTGACCTCCACCACCATGCAACAGGCGCTTACCACTAGGTTGCCTCCCTGGTTTGTGTTAAAACATCACCAACAAGTATTTTAAATAAACGATTTCACTAAAAATAATTTAATTTTCTAAAATTCCGGGTGTTACAATCCTCCCAACCTTGAAGGAGATTTCGTCCTCGAAATCTAACGTCGGTCCAACTATGAAGAATTCCCACCACTCAAGTTTACACGACCCTTGGCACTCAATAGATGTTTCATACCACTTCGAAAGTAGATTAAATTACTCAACCGTTCCTAAAGTCGTAATAAGACTAAAATTCGTCTATCCAAGACCCCTTCTTAAAACACCACTCACTCTCACCTAAGGTCCCCTTAGGACAATTGTACGAAACTCTTCTTCGACAATTCCATGAGAACTTATTGGTCCTTTTCATGACAAAATGTTTAACCACAAGTCCACTGCGGTCTTAAGTAAACTCAAACCCACATATTATGCTAACCCGAAACATGATAACTTCAATTATTTCCTTAAATTTTCTTACCTATGGGACTAATCTTGACAACCGGCGGCTTGGTAACAATATAATCTTGATCTCTGTTAGATACAAAAACAACTGTTTACAATAACCTTTTCCACAAAATCCATTAATCTCCAAGATTCTTAAGAATATGCTACCATCAACGACCCTTCTTGGTAAAGCTAAGCATTATTAAATCCATAAGTAGGCTTAGGCCAAGCTAAACAAGTGCTCTTGTTGAACTACATGAGTCAATACTGAGAACTTTTCACAACCCAAATTGGTCACAAGATGTTAAGGCAATTAAAACTTTTACGTGAAAGACTTCCTTGCTATAAATTCATATGCCAAAATATCTATAAGCCCTATAACAAGGTTTCATCTCGACAAGGCCCCAGCATTAACCAAAATCATAACTAACATGATCAAATATTTATAACTTAAACAACTTAAGAAATAACATATGAGGTTCTCACAACTTACCTGACTCACAACCACAAGTGCCCTTGATCGGCTAAAATCAAATATCCCTCTTGTTCCTTGGGCAATTTTTCTTGATGTGACCCCGGTCTCCGCATTCATAGCATGAAATTCCCTTAACAGTGCAATCACGAATCGAGTGACCTCGCTTTCCGTACCTAAAACACTCTAGAGACTTGGGTGCGCATGGTTCATGGTGTTTACTTCGTCAAGTGGCACACCATTTAGTTCCTCCACTAGACCCGGTCATTTGCTCCTTGGGGTCACTTGCAACTTCTTCAAAAGACCCTAAATCTCCTTCCCATCTTCTCTTTTCACCAATGATGGACATTTCTTTTTCTTTAAGAGCATATGCGTCTTCCTTGAGTTGTGCATTCTCAATAGCTTCTCGAAGAGTAGAGGCCTTAGAGATACGAACCATCGCCATCATATGTGTCGGTAGACCTTTCAAATAGGCCTTGACTTTCTCTTTCTCACTTGGAGCTAAGTGCCCCATTAGACTTAAGTTTTCTACGAAGAGTCGGGAGTATTCTCTCACGGTCATGCTCCCTTTCTTGAGAGCTCGGAACTCATCGGTTATTATGTCGATAGCTCTTTCAGTGCAATACTCTTCCATTATCTTCTTTTTAAACTCTTCCCAAGTCATCACTTGGATAATCTCGGCCCCAAGAGTGGACTTCATGACGTTCCACCAAGTGAGGGCCTCACCTCTTAACATTTAGGAAGCAAACTTCACTATCTGTTCCTTCCCGCATTCACTAGAACAAGGTTTCATCTCGACAAGGCCCCAGCATTAACCAAAATCATAACTAACATGATCAAATATTTATAACTTAAACAACTTAAGAAATAACATATGAGGTTCTCACAACTTACCTGACTCACAACCACAAGTGCCCTTGATCCAAAGCCGGCTAAAATCAAATATCCCTCTTGTTCCTTGGGCAATTTTTCTTGATGTGACCCCGGTCTCCGCATTCATAGCATGAAATTCCCTTAACAGTGCAATCACGAATCGAGTGACCTCGCTTTCCGTACCTAAAACACTCTAGAGACTTGGGTGCGCATGGTTCATGGTGTTTACTTCGTCAAGTGGCACACCATTTAGTTCCTCCACTAGACCCGGTCATTTGCTCCTTGGGGTCACTTGCAACTTCTTCAAAAGACCCTAAATCTCCTTCCCATCTTCTCTTTTCACCAATGATGGACATTTCTTTTTCTTTAAGAGCATATGCGTCTTCCTTGAGTTGTGCATTCTCAATAGCTTCTCGAAGAGTAGAGGCCTTAGAGATACGAACCATCGCCATCATATGTGTCGGTAGACCTTTCAAATAGGCCTTGACTTTCTCTTTCTCACTTGGAGCTAAGTGCCCCATTAGACTTAAGTTTTCTACGAAGAGTCGGGAGTATTCTCTCACGGTCATGCTCCCTTTCTTGAGAGCTCGGAACTCATCGGTTATTATGTCGATAGCTCTTTCAGTGCAATACTCTTCCATTATCTTCTTTTTAAACTCTTCCCAAGTCATCACTTGGATAATCTCGGCCCCAAGAGTGGACTTCATGACGTTCCACCAAGTGAGGGCCTCACCTCTTAACATTTAGGAAGCAAACTTCACTATCCGTTCCTTCCCGCATTCACTAGAACAAGGTTTCATCTCGACAAGGCCCCGCATTAACCAAAATCATAACTAACATGATCAAATATTTATAACTTAAACAACTTAAGAAATAACATATGAGGTTCTCACAACTTACACGACTCACAACCACAAGTGCCCTTGATCCAAAGCGGCTAAAATCAAATATCCCTCTTGTTCCTTGGGCAATTTTTCTTGATGTGACCCCGGTCTCCGCATTCATAGCATGAAATTCCCTTAACAGTGCAATCACGAATCGAGTGACCTCGCTTTCCGTACCTAAAACACTCTAGAGACTTGGGTGCGCATGGTTCATGGTGTTTACTTCGTCAAGTGGCACACCATTTAGTTCCTCCACTAGACCCGGTCATTTGCTCCTTGGGGTCACTTGCAACTTCTTCAAAAGACCCTAAATCTCCTTCCCATCTTCTCTTTTCACCAATGATGGACATTTCTTTTTCTTTAAGAGCATATGCGTCTTCCTTGAGTTGTGCATTCTCAATAGCTTCTCGAAGAGTAGAGGCCTTAGAGATACGAACCATCGCCATCATATGTGTCGGTAGACCTTTCAAATAGGCCTTGACTTTCTCTTTCTCACTTGGAGCTAAGTGCCCCATTAGACTTAAGTTTTCTACGAAGAGTCGGGAGTATTCTCTCACGGTCATGCTCCCTTTCTTGAGAGCTCGGAACTCATCGGTTATTATGTCGATAGCTCTTTCAAGGTGCAATACTCTTCCATTATCTTCTTTTTAAACTCTTCCCAAGTCATCACTTGGATAATCTCGGCCCCAAGAGTGGACTTCATGACGTTCCACCAAGTGAGGGCCTCACCTCTTAACATTTAGGAAGCAAACTTCACTATCTGTTCCTTCCCGCATTCACTAGAACAAGGTTTCATCTCGACAAGGCCCCAAAGATTAACCAAAATCATAACTAACATGATCAAATATTTATAACTTAAACAACTTAAGAAATAACATATGAGGTTCTCACAACTTACCTGACTCACAACCACAAGTGCCCTTGATCCAAAGCCGGCTAAAATCAAATATCCCTCTTGTTCCTTGGGCAATTTTTCTTGATGTGACCCCGGTCTCCGCATTCATAGCATGAAATTCCCTTAACGGCAATCACGAATCGAGTGACCTCGCTTTCCGTACCTAAAACACTCTAGAGACTTGGGTGCGCATGGTTCATGGTGTTTACTTCGTCAAGTGGCACACCATTTAGTTCCTCCACTAGACCCGGTCATTTGCTCCTTGGGGTCACTTGCAACTTCTTCAAAAGACCCTAAATCTCCTTCCCATCTTCTCTTTTCACCAATGATGGACATTTCTTTTTCTTTAAGAGCATATGCGTCTTCCTTGAGTTGTGCATTCTCAATAGCTTCTCGAAGAGTAGAGGCCTTAGAGATACGAACCATCGCCATCATATGTGTCGGTAGACCTTTCAAATAGGCCTTGACTTTCTCTTTCTCACTTGGAGCTAAGTGCCCCATTAGACTTAAGTTTTCTACGAAGAGTCGGGAGTATTCTCTCACGGTCATGCTCCCTTTCTTGAGAGCTCGGAACTCATCGGTTATTATGTCGATAGCTCTTTCAGTGCAATACTCTTCCATTATCTTCTTTTTAAACTCTTCCCAAGTCATCACTTGGATAATCTCGGCCCCAAGAGTGGACTTCATGACGTTCCACCAAGTGAGGGCCTCACCTCTTAACATTTAGGAAGCAAACTTCACTATCTGTTCCTTCCCGCATTCACTAGAACAAGGTTTCATCTCGACAAGGCCCCAGCATTAACCAAAATCATAACTAACATGATCAAATATTTATAACTTAAACAACTTAAGAAATAACATATGAGGTTCTCACAACTTACCTGACTCACAACCACAAGTGCCCTTGATCCAAAGCCGGCTAAAATCAAATATCCCTCTTGTTCCTTGGGCAATTTTTCTTGATGTGACCCCGGTCTCCGCATTCATAGCATGAAATTCCCTTAACAGTGCAATCACGAATCGAGTGACCTCGCTTTCCGTACCTAAAACACTCTAGAGACTTGGGTGCGCATGGTTCATGGTGTTTACTTCGTCAAGTGGCACACCATTTAGTTCCTCCACTAGACCCGGTCATTTGCTCCTTGGGGTCACTTGCAACTTCTTCAAAAGACCCTAAATCTCCTTCCCATCTTCTCTTTTCACCAATGATGGACATTTCTTTTTCTTTAAGAGCATATGCGTCTTCCTTGAGTTGTGCATTCTCAATAGCTTCTCGAAGAGTAGAGGCCTTAGAGATACGAACCATCGCCATCATATGTGTCGGTAGACCTTTCAAATAGGCCTTGACTTTCTCTTTCTCACTTGGAGCTAAGTGCCCCATTAGACTTAAGTTTTCTACGAAGAGTCGGGAGTATTCTCTCACGGTCATGCTCCCTTTCTTGAGAGCTCGGAACTCATCGGTTATTATGTCGATAGCTCTTTCAGTGCAATACTCTTCCATTATCTTCTTTTTAAACTCTTCCCAAGTCATCACTTGGATAATCTCGGCCCCAAGAGTGGACTTCATGACGTTCCACCAAGTGAGGGCCTCACCTCTTAACATTTAGGAAGCAAACTTCACTATCTCGTTCCTTCCCGCATTCACTAGAACAAGGTTTCATCTCGACAAGGCCCCGCATTAACCAAAATCATAACTAACATGATCAAATATTTATAACTTAAACAACTTAAGAAATAACATATGAGGTTCTCACAACTTACACCGACTCACAACCACAAGTGCCCTTGATCCAAAGCCGGCTAAAATCAAATATCCCTCTTGTTCCTTGGGCAATTTTTCTTGATGTGACCCCGGTCTCCGCATTCATAGCATGAAATTCCCTTAACAGTGCAATCACGAATCGAGTGACCTCGCTTTCCGTACCTAAAACACTCTAGAGACTTGGGTGCGCATGGTTCATGGTGTTTACTTCGTCAAGTGGCACACCATTTAGTTCCTCCACTAGACCCGGTCATTTGCTCCTTGGGGTCACTTGCAACTTCTTCAAAAGACCCTAAATCTCCTTCCCATCTTCTCTTTTCACCAATGATGGACATTTCTTTTTCTTTAAGAGCATATGCGTCTTCCTTGAGTTGTGCATTCTCAATAGCTTCTCGAAGAGTAGAGGCCTTAGAGATACGAACCATCGCCATCATATGTGTCGGTAGACCTTTCAAATAGGCCTTGACTTTCTCTTTCTCACTTGGAGCTAAGTGCCCCATTAGACTTAAGTTTTCTACGAAGAGTCGGGAGTATTCTCTCACGGTCATGCTCCCTTTCTTGAGAGCTCGGAACTCATCGGTTATTATGTCGATAGCTCTTTCAGTGCAATACTCTTCCATTATCTTCTTTTTAAACTCTTCCCAAGTCATCACTTGGATAATCTCGGCCCCAAGAGTGGACTTCATGACGTTCCACCAAGTGAGGGCCTCACCTCTTAACATTTAGGAAGCAAACTTCACTATGTTCCTTCCCGCATTCACTAGAACAAGGTTTCATCTCGACAAGGCCCCGCATTAACCAAAATCATAACTAACATGATCAAATATTTATAACTTAAACAACTTAAGAAATAACATATGAGGTTCTCACAACTTACGACTCACAACCACAAGTGCCCTTGATCCAAAGCCGGCTAAAATCAAATATCCCTCTTGTTCCTTGGGCAATTTTTCTTGATGTGACCCCGGTCTCCGCATTCATAGCATGAAATTCCCTTAACAGTGCAATCACGAATCGAGTGACCTCGCTTTCCGTACCTAAAACACTCTAGAGACTTGGGTGCGCATGGTTCATGGTGTTTACTTCGTCAAGTGGCACACCATTTAGTTCCTCCACTAGACCCGGTCATTTGCTCCTTGGGGTCACTTGCAACTTCTTCAAAAGACCCTAAATCTCCTTCCCATCTTCTCTTTTCACCAATGATGGACATTTCTTTTTCTTTAAGAGCATATGCGTCTTCCTTGAGTTGTGCATTCTCAATAGCTTCTCGAAGAGTAGAGGCCTTAGAGATACGAACCATCGCCATCATATGTGTCGGTAGACCTTTCAAATAGGCCTTGACTTTCTCTTTCTCACTTGGAGCTAAGTGCCCCATTAGACTTAAGTTTTCTACGAAGAGTCGGGAGTATTCTCTCACGGTCATGCTCCCTTTCTTGAGAGCTCGGAACTCATCGGTTATTATGTCGATAGCTCTTTCAGTGCAATACTCTTCCATTATCTTCTTTTTAAACTCTTCCCAAGTCATCACTTGGATAATCTCGGCCCCAAGAGTGGACTTCATGACGTTCCACCAAGTGAGGGCCTCACCTCTTAACATTTAGGAAGCAAACTTCACTATCTGTTCCTTCCCGCATTCACTAGAACAAGGTTTCATCTCGACAAGGCCCCGCATTAACCAAAATCATAACTAACATGATCAAATATTTATAACTTAAACAACTTAAGAAATAACATATGAGGTTCTCACAACTTACTCCGACTCACAACCACAAGTGCCCTTGATCCAAAGCCGGCTAAAATCAAATATCCCTCTTGTTCCTTGGGCAATTTTTCTTGATGTGACCCCGGTCTCCGCATTCATAGCATGAAATTCCCTTAACAGTGCAATCACGAATCGAGTGACCTCGCTTTCCGTACCTAAAACACTCTAGAGACTTGGGTGCGCATGGTTCATGGTGTTTACTTCGTCAAGTGGCACACCATTTAGTTCCTCCACTAGACCCGGTCATTTGCTCCTTGGGGTCACTTGCAACTTCTTCAAAAGACCCTAAATCTCCTTCCCATCTTCTCTTTTCACCAATGATGGACATTTCTTTTTCTTTAAGAGCATATGCGTCTTCCTTGAGTTGTGCATTCTCAATAGCTTCTCGAAGAGTAGAGGCCTTAGAGATACGAACCATCGCCATCATATGTGTCGGTAGACCTTTCAAATAGGCCTTGACTTTCTCTTTCTCACTTGGAGCTAAGTGCCCCATTAGACTTAAGTTTTCTACGAAGAGTCGGGAGTATTCTCTCACGGTCATGCTCCCTTTCTTGAGAGCTCGGAACTCATCGGTTATTATGTCGATAGCTCTTTCAGTGCAATACTCTTCCATTATCTTCTTTTTAAACTCTTCCCAAGTCATCACTTGGATAATCTCGGCCCCAAGAGTGGACTTCATGACGTTCCACCAAGTGAGGGCCTCACCTCTTAACATTTAGGAAGCAAACTTCACTATCTGTTCCTTCCCGCATTCACTAGAACTGAAGGCTTGTTCAATTTCTTGTATCAATTTCATGCATGTGACTGGATCGTCGGCCCCAGAAAATTCGGGTGGTTTGCAACATAGAAAGGTCTTATACGAACAACCTTTCTCTCTTTGCCTCACACTAACAATCAATTGATCCCCGGTACCTGCAACATCATTGTCACCTCCAGAACCACCTATCATATTGGCGGCTGCTAATTCAAGCCTTCGATTGCTAGCATACCGGTCCTCGAACATCTTCATGAGAACTTCACCTTGCCTTTCCATGGCCATCACGAAGTATCTGTCCGGATAGTCCAAAGTCTCGATAGTTAGCTCTTGGCCTTCCAGTTGAAAAATACTACCCCTTGTTGGTCCCGAGGGACGGAGGAGGCTAGGTTAGCCGAAAGATGGTTATCAAAATTGTTCGAACCCTTATTCTTATTAGTCTTGATTTTATTTTTGTTAGGTTGGCTTTAACGAACCTATTTCATTAGAATGATCGAAGAACCCGCTTGCTAACGCGTTAAGTATCCCGCCTGGGGAGTACGTTCACAGAGAGAACTAAAATAATAGAATAATCATTCTAGGTATTCTCTCTCTTAGCCCATTCGGGCCGATTGATCTTCCAATATGCTAGTTTCAACAACTCTCGTTCTTTACATTTCTTCCTAGCGGGTACTAATATTGTGGGTTTATGTATTTCAGTTAAAAGACCCGAAGTATAACGTGAGCTCGGAGAAGGAAGAGATAGGAGGGTCCTATGGAGAATGTGGTCAGAAATCAGAAATGATACATTGGAAGAATCCGTTGGGTCTTCCAATATCAATCAACCGAATTCACCATTTGCATGACACCTGCTGTCATTATAGCCTGAAGGTCCAACCCCGCTTGAGAGTTTGGAGGAAGTCCTGTATTGACGGTTTCTCTTGGTTGTTCTCGAGTGGGTGTGTTTGTATCTTGATCCTCTTCCATGATGGGTGAATCATTTTGGGGAGTAACCATCTAGTTTCTTTGAAAGAGAACGAGAATTTAAGATCTAAAACAAGACAAAGGTAATGTTAGAAACGTACCATTACATTCGTTAGTCAACATAAAAATAATAAGACAAGCACACCGACGAAATAATACACCCAAAATTGCATTAGCTACGTGAAATTTTGAACGTAATATATGTAAGAATCCTTGTTACCACTTCTATAAGTCATAACCAGTGTAACCACGTCGACTTTATAGCTCTCCTAACTTATGAGTCCCATTGAAGTCTTATAATTTATACTTAAAGTCTCAGCTTAAGTCTAGGCATCTTAAGTTCATACCTAGTTCACTTAAACTAGAGCTCTGATACTAACTTGTAACACCTTAAAAATTAGAGCAAATTTAAACTTTCGAAAACCTTCAATTACGGATCGCCTACAAACCAACTACATAAGTTCCTTCAAAAGGTACAAAGTTTACATCAGAGATTCTAATTAAACTAACTAATCCATAAAAGGATTTAGGAATAGTTGGGTGCTACTAAAATCATCCAAGTCCGCTATCTTCAAAACCAAGGACGCTCCGACGCCATCTTAACGAAATCTCTCAAGCTCCAATACGACCTTGGAATCTAAGAATACCTGATATACATGTCGATAAGAAAAAGTGTTAGGCTTACGCCTAGTGAGTTAAATCAGTTAATCCCATAAAAAAAGTGATGGAAATCGAAACATCTTTCTTTTCCCAAATATTCTTTTATACAACATTATACGCAAATGAAAGAAGGTATTCTTTCCTCAGAAGTTGAGATTGTTCCTCATTTAAGAGCATTCCATATAAAGCACTTAAAGATAAGGTTTCAAGATTCTTTGACAGCTTCAGACATGCAGTGTACACTGCCCATTGATCGGGTAGTGCCTCCATGAATTTCGTCAGAATTTCAGCGTTTGAGTACACTCTGTTCACTGATTTGAGATCAATCAGCAAACAATTGAACCTTATCTTACAAGGTTTATGCACCTAGTGACTTGTACTTCAGAAGTTCCTTCATATTGGATACATAGAGTATCCCACATGGCTTTAGAAGTCCTCATTTTCATAACAGAATGATAGACTTCATCAGGTAACGACATTGCTATTATATATCAAGCTTTAGAGTCAATAGCAATTTCTTTCTTGTCTTCCTCAGCCCATCTGTTAGGAGTTTTAACAATACTCCTCTCAGGGATAGCTGGAGTAGTAGTAGTGGCAGGAACACCAGCTACAATAGTTGTAGGAACAAATGCTCCATTTTCTAGATAGTAGGGGATCTTTGGGTCAGATCCTTCTAGAAATAGAGACATTCTTTCCTTCCATAATGGAAAATTATCATGGCTAAATCTTGGAGGTTTAGCTAAAGATCCATTATCATTGTAGTTCGTATTAGGGTTTGACATTTTAAAATAGTTTTAAGAAAAAATATTTTACAGATTAAAGAAGCAAACACTGCTCTGATACCACTTGTTGGTCCCAATAAGGGTTTACAAGAGTTCAATAACAAGTAAACAGTTTGTAGAGGGGGGGGGGGGTGAATACAAACACTCATATTTTGGTTTTTAAATAAGTTTATATATCATAAACCAATTTATAGTTACAAGCGGAATAAGAACAAGTTTAAAACCTATTCTATTGTAACTAAGAAACACTAAGTTTGATGCACAAGAAGAAGGAAGAAAGAAATCAAGAGGGTTTAGGCTAGAAGGAAGCATGCATTAAGATGAAGAATTGTTTATACCCGTTTGCATTTAATGCAAGACAAAAGGTACATGCCACGTGTCAAGCTTAGATAGAAAGCTTGTCCTTGCAAATAAGACAGCCATGCTTTTGGCCGAATATGAACGATGCAGAGTATCAGATATGATGGGGACATAAGAGACAATTTGTACGTCCTTTTCTGACAAGGTATTAGGTTTGACTTTTGTGCATCGAGGATAAGATCAATCTTTAATCTTGTAAGGGAAGCGTCATTTGATCGCTGATTCTGAATTTTCAAGGAGGAATCTTCAGTATCGCTGAGGCTTCACAAGACTTCACACTTTGATTAGATAATCGCTGCTATCGCTGAACCGCTTCAGTTCACTTAGCTGATTATCTCTCTCTTCAGCTAAGGTCTTCGACTTTCGCTGAATGGTCTTCTAGTGTGATAGCTGATCTTCAGGACTTCAAAGATAAGCTTGCTATTCCTTGATCTTCAGCGATCGCTGATGGTAATCAGCGTATGCTATCGCTGAATATTAACAGAAGCTTTATACAATGGAATTTCACTAAGTATACAAAAGGAATCATATTCAAATCATCAAGAGGAGTTATGATCAACAATCTCCCCCTATTTGATTATGATTAAGCAAACATAGGAAAATTACCTTAAGAGACTAGTAAGGACTTAGGAAACATTTAAAGTAAAATTTCTAAGTACTAATCTGTACAGTCTTTTCTGCTAGTCTACTATCTTAATTTGAGTTTCATTTATAAGGATATGAAAGCCCAATTTTTTTTAAGTAAATAAGCTTAAAGTACATTCACTGATGAATTCTTCAATGTGAAGAATCGATGAGTAAAGATAGTTTAAAGAAAATAGAAATCTTATGTTCATTGTCCCTTTTACTGTTTTCAGGGATATTTTCAGTACTAGGATAGAGTAAAGTACTCTGATTGAATTTCATTAAATATAATCTGAAGAAACTACAGGGAAGTGAAATTACAATAATAAAAGTAAAGTACTTATACACTGAAGGAATATTATAAAGGAAATAGAAATCTATAACCAGTCAGAGATATTATCGTTTCGTCTTTGTAACTCATTCTCATAAAGCGTTTTCTGTCGATTCATCAGAGGGGTATCTGACCAGCAGCGCCAAAGCATGATCTTTATGAGAGAGGATGGGGCCTTGCGAATCTCTTGGTTTCTGAAAAGTCCTAAGAACCCTTCATTATCCAAGAATACCATACCAGGTTCAGGCAGTGAGATGATTTCGTCTTCTTCATATCTTCGGTCTTGAGGGAGAGAGGTACAAAACATTGATATATCAGGGAGCTTAAGATGACCAAGAATGCTTTGATAATCAAATTTAGTTTCATGCTCATTCTTAGAACTTGAACTAAATTCAGCAGTTGATCTTTTCTTCTTAGATGATTCAGAGAGAGGGGGAACTTGCACATGTTGTGACATCCTTTGTAGCAACTGATCCGATGCTACGTCCACCACATCCTTGAATTTGGATTTGGAACCCTGACTGGCGTCTCTGATTTCTAACCATTCAGTGTATCCATAAATCCTTAAGAACTTGGCTTCTTCTCTCTCTGTTCTGTTTGTCCTTGTCATTCTTACGTATACCTTTGGACCACCTCTGTTGGAGTGTCGCCCTTGGATAGTTGCATGAATGATTTTGGCTTCAGATCTTCGAAATTTCAGTCTGTCAGAGCACCAGTCAAGCTCTTTGTCTTTCTGCATAGTGGCTTCAGCGGACAGTGCACTTAGAATCTTCTGTTGAGCAAGGATTGGATCTACGTTCAAATTTTCTTGTGCAAGTTCTCTCTGTACAAGAGCTTCGGCCGACCCTTTCACTCTTTTTCAGTTGTTCCTTGGCCGCCTTGTCTTTTGCAGAGTCTTCCCTGAGATCCGTATTTAAGAAATATCAGTTCAACAGGGAGTTACGCGGGCTGGGCCGCGACCTGAAGTCACGAACCAAGCCACGAGCTAAGAAAAGAGGCCCAAACAGTGAGTCACGCGGGCTGGGCCGCGACCTAAGGTCGCGGTCCAAACCGCGTGTGTCAGGGAGAGGCCCTATCCATCTTCAGCTACAATAAAATAAGAAATTATCAAACTGCTGGGAGGAGGGCTCGAACCCCTGACCTCCACCACCATGCAACAGGCGCTTACCACTAGGTTGCCTCCCTGGTTTGTGTTAAAACATCACCAGCAATTATTTTAAATAAACGATTTCACTAAAAATAATTTAATTTTCTAAAATTCCGGGTGTTACAATCCTCCCAACCTTGAAGGAGATTTCGTCCTCGAAATCTATCGTCGGTCCAACCAAGAAGAATTCCCACCACTCAGGTTCACACGAACCTTGGCACTCAAATCCAAACTATCTCCCAACCTTAGATGTTTCATACCACTTCGAAAGTAGATTAAATTACTCAACCGTTCCTAAAGTCGTAATAAGACTAAAATTCGTCTATCCAAGACCCCTTCTTAAAACACCACTCACTCTCACCTAAGGTCCCCTTAGGACAATTGTACGAAACTCTTCTTCGACAAATCCATGAGAACTTATTGGTCCTTTTCATGACAAAATGTTTAACCACAAGTCCACTGCGGTCTTAAGTAAACTCAAACCCACATATTATGCTAACCCGAAACATGATAACTTCAATTATTTCCTTAAATTTTCTTACCTATGGGACTAATCTTGACAACCGGCGGCTTGGTAACAATATAATCTTGATCTCCGTTAGATACAAAAACAACTGTTTACAATAACCTTTTCCACAAAATCCATTAATCTCCAAGATTCTTAAGAATATGCTACCATCAACGACCCTTCTTGGTAAAGCTAAGCATTATTAAATCCATAAGTAGGCTTAGGCCAAGCTAAACAAGTGCTCTTGTTGAACTACATGAGTCAATACTGAGAACTTTTCACAACCCAAATTGGTCACAAGATGTTAAGGCAATTAAAACTTTTACGTGAAAGACTTCCTTGCTATAAATTCATATGCCAAAATATCTATAAGCCCTATAACAAGGTTTCATCTCGACAAGGCCCCAGCATTAACCAAAATCATAACTAACATGATCAAATATTTATAACTTAAACAACTTAAGAAATAACATATGAGGTTCTCACAACTTACCTGACTCACAACCACAAGTGCCCTTGATCCAAAGCCGGCTAAAATCAAATATCCCTCTTGTTCCTTGGGCAATTTTTCTTGATGTGACCCCGGTCTCCGCATTCATAGCATGAAATTCCCTTAACAGTGCAATCACGAATCGAGTGACCTCGCTTTCCGTACCTAAAACACTCTAGAGACTTGGGTGCGCATGGTTCATGGTGTTTACTTCGTCAAGTGGCACACCATTTAGTTCCTCCACTAGACCCGGTCATTTGCTCCTTGGGGTCACTTGCAACTTCTTCAAAAGACCCTAAATCTCCTTCCCATCTTCTCTTTTCACCAATGATGGACATTTCTTTTTCTTTAAGAGCATATGCGTCTTCCTTGAGTTGTGCATTCTCAATAGCTTCTCGAAGAGTAGAGGCCTTAGAGATACGAACCATCGCCATCATATGTGTCGGTAGACCTTTCAAATAGGCCTTGACTTTCTCTTTCTCACTTGGAGCTAAGTGCCCCATTAGACTTAAGTTTTCTACGAAGAGTCGGGAGTATTCTCTCACGGTCATGCTCCCTTTCTTGAGAGCTCGGAACTCATCGGTTATTATGTCGATAGCTCTTTCAGTGCAATACTCTTCCATTATCTTCTTTTTAAACTCTTCCCAAGTCATCACTTGGATAATCTCGGCCCCAAGAGTGGACTTCATGACGTTCCACCAAGTGAGGGCCTCACCTCTTAACATTTAGGAAGCAAACTTCACTATCTGTTCCTTCCCGCATTCACTAGAACTGAAGGCTTGTTCAATTTCTTGTATCAATTTCATGCATGTGACTGGATCGTCGGCCCCAGAAAATTCGGGTGGTTTGCAACATAGAAAGGTCTTATACGAACAACCTTTCTCTCTTTGCCTCACACTAACAATCAATTGATCCCCGGTACCTGCAACATCATTGTCACCTCCAGAACCACCTATCATATTGGCGGCTGCTAATTCAAGCCTTCGATTGCTAGCATACCGGTCCTCGAACATCTTCATGAGAACTTCACCTTGCCTTTCCATGGCCATCACGAAGTATCTGTCCGGATAGTCCAAAGTCTCGATAGTTAGCTCTTGGCCTTCCAGTTGAAAAATACTACCCCTTGTTGGTCCCGAGGGACGGAGGAGGCTAGGTTAGCCGAAAGATGGTTATCAAAATTGTTCGAACCCTTATTCTTATTAGTCTTGATTTTATTTTTGTTAGGTTGGCTTTAACGAACCTATTTCATTAGAATGATCGAAGAACCCGCTTGCTAACGCGTTAAGTATCCCGCCTGGGGAGTACGTTCACAGAGAGAACTAAAATAATAGAATAATCATTCTAGGTATTCTCTCTCTTAGCCCATTCGGGCCGATTGATCTTCCAATATGCTAGTTTCAACAACTCTCGTTCTTTACATTTCTTCCTAGCGGGTACTAATATTGTGGGTTTATGTATTTCAGTTAAAAGACCCGAAGTATAACGTGAGCTCGGAGAAGGAAGAGATAGGAGGGTCCTATGGAGAATGTGGTCAGAAATCAGAAATGATACATTGGAAGAATCCGTTGGGTCTTCCAATATCAATCAACCGAATTCACCATTTGCATGACACCTGCTGTCATTATAGCCTGAAGGTCCAACCCCGCTTGAGAGTTTGGAGGAAGTCCTGTATTGACGGTTTCTCTTGGTTGTTCTCGAGTGGGTGTGTTTGTATCTTGATCCTCTTCCATGATGGGTGAATCATTTTGGGGAGTAACCATCTAGTTTTGCTGAAAGAGAACGAGAATTTAAGATCTAAAACAAGACAAAGGTAATGTTAGAAACGTACCATTACATTCGTTAGTCAACATAAAAATAATAAGACAAGCACACCGACGAAATAATACACCCAAAATTGCATTAGCTACGTGAAATTTTGAACGTAATATATGTAAGAATCCTTGTTACCACTTCTATAAGTCATAACCAGTGTAACCACGTCGACTTTATAGCTCTCCTAACTTATGAGTCCCATTGAAGTCTTATAATTTATACTTAAAGTCTCAGCTTAAGTCTAGGCATCTTAAGTTCATACCTAGTTCACTTAAACTAGAGCTCTGATACTAACTTGTAACACCTTAAAAATTAGAGCAAATTTAAACTTTCGAAAACCTTCAATTACGGATCAGTCTACAAACCAACTACATAAGTTCCTTCAAAAGGTACAAAGTTTACATCAGAGATTCTAATTAAACTAACTAATCCATAAAAGGATTTAGGAATAGTTGGGTGCTACTAAAATCATCCAAGTCCGCTATCTTCAAAACCAAGGACGCTCCGACGCCATCTTAACGAAATCTCTCAAGCTCCAATACGACCTTGGAATCTAAGAATACCTGATATACATGTCGATAAGAAAAAGTGTTAGGCTTACGCCTAGTGAGTTAAATCAGTTAATCCCATAAAAAAAGTGATGGAAATCGAAACATCTTTCTTTTCCCAAATATTCTTTTATACAACATTATACGCAAATGAAAGAAGGTATTCTTTCCTCAGAAGTTGAGATTGTTCCTCATTTAAGAGCATTCCATATAAAGCACTTAAAGATAAGGTTTCAAGATTCTTTGACGGCTTTTCGGACATGCGGTGTACACTGCCCATTGATCGGGTAGTGCCTCCATGAATTTCGTCAGAATTTCAGCGTTTGAGTACACTCTGTTCACTGATTTGAGATCAATCAGCAAACAATTGAACCTTATCTTACAAGGTTTATGCACCTAGTGACTTGTACTTCGAAGTTCCTTCATATTGGATACATAGAGTATCCCACATGGCTTTAGAAGTCCTCATTTTCATAACGAATGATAGACTTCATCGAGGTAACGACATTGCTATTATATATCAAGCTTTAGAGTCAATAGCAATTTCTTTCTTGTCTTCCTCAGCCCATCTGTTAGGAGTTTTAACAATACTCCTCTCAGGGATAGCTGGAGTAGTAGTAGTGGCAGGAACACCAGCTACAATAGTTGTAGGAACAAATGCTCCATTTTCTAGATAGTAGGGGATCTTTGGGTCAGATCCTTCTAGAAATAGAGACATTCTTTCCTTCCATAATGGAAAATTATCATGGCTAAATCTTGGAGGTTTAGCTAAAGATCCATTATCATTGTAGTTCGTATTAGGGTTTGACATTTTAAAATAGTTTTAAGAAAAATATTTTACATTAAAGAAAACGAAACATCGCTAACTCGATACCACTTGTTGGTCCCAATAAGGGTTTACAAGAGTTCAATAACAAGTAAACAGTTTGTAGAAGGGGGGGGGGGTGAATACAAACACTCATATTTTGGTTTTTAAATAAGTTTATATATCATAAACCAATTTATAGTTACAAGCGGAATAAGAACAAGTTTAAAACCTATTCTATTGTAACTAAGAAACACTAAGTTTGATGCACAAGAAGAAGGAAGAAAGAAATCAAGAGGGTTTAGGCTAGAAGGAAGCATGCATTAAGATGAAGAATTGTTTATACCCGTTTGCATTTAATGCAAGACAAAAGGTACATGCCACGTGTCAAGCTTAGATAGAAAGCTTGTCCTTGCAAATAAGACAGCCATGCTTTTGGCCGAATATGAACAGTACCGTATCAGATATGATGGGGACATAAGAGACAATTTGTACGTCCTTTTCTGACAAGGTATTAGGTTTGACTTTTGTGCATCGAGGATAAGATCAATCTTTAATCTTGTAAGGGAAGCGTCATTTGATCGCTGATTCTGAATTTTCAAGGAGGAATCTTCAGTATCGCTGAGGCTTCACAAGACTTCACACTTTGATTAGATAATCGCTGCTATCGCTGAACCGCTTCAGCTTCACTTAGTCGATTATCTCTCTCTTCGCCTAAGGTCTTCGACTTTCGCTGAATGGTCTTCTAGTGTGATAGCTGATCTTCAGGACTTCAAAGATAAGCTTGCTATTCCTTGATCTTCAGCGATCGCTGATGGTAATCAGCGTATGCTATCGCTGAATATTAACAGAAGCTTTATACAATGGAATTTCACTAAGTATACAAAAGGAATCATATTCAAATCATCAAGAGGAGTTATGATCAACAATCTCCCCCTATTTGATTATGATTAAGCAAACATAGGAAAATTACCTTAAGAGACTAGTAAGGACTTAGGAAACATTTAAAGTAAAATTTCTAAGTACTAATCTGTACAGTCTTTTCTGCTAGTCTACTATCTTAATTTGAGTTTCATTTATAAGGATATGAAAGCCCAATTTTTTTAAGTAAATAAGCTTAAAGTACATTCACTGATGAATTCTTCAATGTGAAGAATCGATGAGTAAAGATAGTTTAAAGAAAATAGAAATCTTATGTTCATTGTCCCTTTTACTGTTTTCAGGGATATTTTCAGTACTAGGATAGAGTAAAGTACTCTGATTGAATTTCATTAAATATAATCTGAAGAAACTACAGGGAAGTGAAATTACAATAATAAAAGTAAAGTACTTATACACTGAAGGAATATTATAAAGGAAATAGAAATCTATAACCAGTCAGAGATATTATCGTTTCGTCTTTGTAACTCATTCTCATAAAGCGTTTTCTGTCGATTCATCAGAGGGGTATCTGACCAGCAGCGCCAAAGCATGATCTTTATGAGAGAGGATGGGGCCTTGCGAATCTCTTGGTTTCTGAAAAGTCCTAAGAACCCTTCATTATCCAAGAATACCATACCAGGTTCAGGCAGTGAGATGATTTCGTCTTCTTCATATCTTCGGTCTTGAGGGAGAGAGGTACAAAACATTGATATATCAGGGAGCTTAAGATGACCAAGAATGCTTTGATAATCAAATTTAGTTTCATGCTCATTCTTAGAACTTGAACTAAATTCAGCAGTTGATCTTTTCTTCTTAGATGATTCGAGAGAGAGGGGAACTTGCACATGTTGTGACATCCTTTGTAGCAACCGATCCAAACATTTCGTCCACCACATCCTTGAATTTGGATTTGGAACCCTGACTGGCGTCTCTGATTTCTAACCATTCAGTGTATCCATAAATCCTTAAGAACTTGGCTTCTTCTCTCTCTGTTCTGTTTGTCCTTGTCATTCTTACGTATACCTTTGGACCACCTCTGTTGGAGTGTCGCCCTTGGATAGTTGCATGAATGATTTTGGCTTCAGATCTTCGAAATTTCAGTCTGTCAGAGCACCAGTCAAGCTCTTTGTCTTTCTGCATAGTGGCTTCAGCGGACAGTGCACTTAGAATCTTCTGTTGAGCAAGGATTGGATCTACGTTCAAATTTTCTTGTGCAAGTTCTCTCTGTACAAGAGCTTCAGCGACCCTTTCACTCTTTTTCAGTTGTTCCTTGGCCGCCTTGTCTTTTGCAGAGTCTTCCCTGAGATCCGTATTTAAGAAATATCAGTTCAACAGGGAGTTACGCGGGCTGGGCCGCGACCTGAAGTCACGAACCAAGCCACGAGCTAAGAAAAGAGGCCCAAACAGTGAGTCACGCGGGCTGGGCCGCGACCTAAGGTCGCGGTCCAAACCGCGTGTGTCAGGGAGAGGCCCTATCCATCTTCAGCTACAATAAAATAAGAAATTATCAAACTGCTGGGAGGAGGGCTCGAACCCCTGACCTCCACCACCATGCAACAGGCGCTTACCACTAGGTTGCCTCCCTGGTTTGTGTTAAAACATCACCAGCAATTATTTTAAATAAACGATTTCACTAAAAATAATTTAATTTTCTAAAATTCCGGGTGTTACAATCCTCCCAACCTTGAAGGAGATTTCGTCCTCGAAATCTATCGTCGGTCCAACCAAGAAGAATTCCCACCACTCAGGTTCACACGAACCTTGGCACTCAAATCCAAACTATCTCCCAACCTTAGATGTTTCATACCACTTCGAAAGTAGATTAAATTACTCAACCGTTCCTAAAGTCGTAATAAGACTAAAATTCGTCTATCCAAGACCCCTTCTTAAAACACCACTCACTCTCACCTAAGGTCCCCTTACACAGGACAATTGTCTGAAACTCTTCTTCGACAAATCCATGAGAACTTATTGGTCCTTTTCATGACAAAATGTTTAACCACAAGTCCACTGCGGTCTTAAGTAAACTCAAACCCACATATTATGCTAACCCGAAACATGATAACTTCAATTATTTCCTTAAATTTTCTTACCTATGGGACTAATCTTGACAACCGGCGGCTTGGTAACAATATAATCTTGATCTCCGTTAGATACAAAAACAACTGTTTACAATAACCTTTTCCACAAAATCCATTAATCTCCAAGATTCTTAAGAATATGCTACCATCAACGACCCTTCTTGGTAAAGCTAAGCATTATTAAATCCATAAGTAGGCTTAGGCCAAGCTAAACAAGTGCTCTTGTTGAACTACATGAGTCAATACTGAGAACTTTTCACAACCCAAATTGGTCACAAGATGTTAAGGCAATTAAAACTTTTACGTGAAAGACTTCCTTGCTATAAATTCATATGCCAAAATATCTATAAGCCCTATAACAAGGTTTCATCTCGACAAGGCCCCAGCATTAACCAAAATCATAACTAACATGATCAAATATTTATAACTTAAACAACTTAAGAAATAACATATGAGGTTCTCACAACTTACCTGACTCACAACCACAAGTGCCCTTGATCCAAAGCCGGCTAAAATCAAATATCCCTCTTGTTCCTTGGGCAATTTTTCTTGATGTGACCCCGGTCTCCGCATTCATAGCATGAAATTCCCTTAACAGTGCAATCACGAATCGAGTGACCTCGCTTTCCGTACCTAAAACACTCTAGAGACTTGGGTGCGCATGGTTCATGGTGTTTACTTCGTCAAGTGGCACACCATTTAGTTCCTCCACTAGACCCGGTCATTTGCTCCTTGGGGTCACTTGCAACTTCTTCAAAAGACCCTAAATCTCCTTCCCATCTTCTCTTTTCACCAATGATGGACATTTCTTTTTCTTTAAGAGCATATGCGTCTTCCTTGAGTTGTGCATTCTCAATAGCTTCTCGAAGAGTAGAGGCCTTAGAGATACGAACCATCGCCATCATATGTGTCGGTAGACCTTTCAAATAGGCCTTGACTTTCTCTTTCTCACTTGGAGCTAAGTGCCCCATTAGACTTAAGTTTTCTACGAAGAGTCGGGAGTATTCTCTCACGGTCATGCTCCCTTTCTTGAGAGCTCGGAACTCATCGGTTATTATGTCGATAGCTCTTTCAGTGCAATACTCTTCCATTATCTTCTTTTTAAACTCTTCCCAAGTCATCACTTGGATAATCTCGGCCCCAAGAGTGGACTTCATGACGTTCCACCAAGTGAGGGCCTCACCTCTTAACATTTAGGAAGCAAACTTCACTATCTGTTCCTTCCCGCATTCACTAGAACTGAAGGCTTGTTCAATTTCTTGTATCAATTTCATGCATGTGACTGGATCGTCGGCCCCAGAAAATTCGGGTGGTTTGCAACATAGAAAGGTCTTATACGAACAACCTTTCTCTCTTTGCCTCACACTAACAATCAATTGATCCCCGGTACACCGCAACATCATTGTCACCTCCGAACCACCTATCATATTGGCGGCTGCTAATTCAAGCCTTCGATTGCTAGCATACCGGTCCTCGAACATCTTCATGAGAACTTCACCTTGCCTTTCCATGGCCATCACGAAGTATCTGTCCGGATAGTCCAAAGTCTCGATAGTTAGCTCTTGGCCTTCCAGTTGAAAAATACTACCCACTTGTTGGTCCCGAGGGACGGAGGAGGCTAGGTTAGCCGAAAGATGGTTATCAAAATTGTTCGAACCCTTATTCTTATTAGTCTTGATTTTATTTTTGTTAGGTTGGCTTTAACGAACCTATTTCATTAGAATGATCGAAGAACCCGCTTGCTAACGCGTTAAGTATCCCGCCTGGGGAGTACGTTCACAGAGAGAACTAAAATAATAGAATAATCATTCTAGGTATTCTCTCTCTTAGCCCATTCGGGCCGATTGATCTTCCAATATGCTAGTTTCAACAACTCTCGTTCTTTACATTTCTTCCTAGCGGGTACTAATATTGTGGGTTTATGTATTTCAGTTAAAAGACCCGAAGTATAACGTGAGCTCGGAGAAGGAAGAGATAGGAGGGTCCTATGGAGAATGTGGTCAGAAATCAGAAATGATACATTGGAAGAATCCGTTGGGTCTTCCAATATCAATCAACCGAATTCACCATTTGCATGACACCTGCTGTCATTATAGCCTGAAGGTCCAACCCCGCTTGAGAGTTTGGAGGAAGTCCTGTATTGACGGTTTCTCTTGGTTGTTCTCGAGTGGGTGTGTTTGTATCTTGATCCTCTTCCATGATGGGTGAATCATTTTGGGGAGTAACCATCTAGTTTTCTTTGAAAGAGAACGAGAATTTAAGATCTAAAACAAGACAAAGGTAATGTTAGAAACGTACCATTACATTCGTTAGTCAACATAAAAATAATAAGACAAGCACACCGACGAAATAATACACCCAAAATTGCATTAGCTACGTGAAATTTTGAACGTAATATATGTAAGAATCCTTGTTACCACTTCTATAAGTCATAACCAGTGTAACCACGTCGACTTTATAGCTCTCCTAACTTATGAGTCCCATTGAAGTCTTATAATTTATACTTAAAGTCTCAGCTTAAGTCTAGGCATCTTAAGTTCATACCTAGTTCACTTAAACTAGAGCTCTGATACTAACTTGTAACACCTTAAAAATTAGAGCAAATTTAAACTTTCGAAAACCTTCAATTACGGATCAGTCTACAAACCAACTACATAAGTTCCTTCAAAAGGTACAAAGTTTACATCAGAGATTCTAATTAAACTAACTAATCCATAAAAGGATTTAGGAATAGTTGGGTGCTACTAAAATCATCCAAGTCCGCTATCTTCAAAACCAAGGACGCTCCGACGCCATCTTAACGAAATCTCTCAAGCTCCAATACGACCTTGGAATCTAAGAATACCTGATATACATGTCGATAAGAAAAAGTGTTAGGCTTACGCCTAGTGAGTTAAATCAGTTAATCCCATAAAAAAAGTGATGGAAATCGAAACATCTTTCTTTTCCCAAATATTCTTTTATACAACATTATACGCAAATGAAAGAAGGTATTCTTTCCTCAGAAGTTGAGATTGTTCCTCATTTAAGAGCATTCCATATAAAGCACTTAAAGATAAGGTTTCAAGATTCTTTGACAGCTTCAGACATGCAGTGTACACTGCCCATTGATCGGGTAGTGCCTCCATGAATTTCGTCAGAATTTCAGCGTTTGAGTACACTCTGTTCACTGATTTGAGATCAATCAGCAAACAATTGAACCTTATCTTACAAGGTTTATGCACCTAGTGACTTGTACTTCAGAAGTTCCTTCATATTGGATACATAGAGTATCCCACATGGCTTTAGAAGTCCTCATTTTCATAACGTAAATGATAGACTTCATCGTGTAACGACATTGCTATTATATATCAAGCTTTAGAGTCAATAGCAATTTCTTTCTTGTCTTCCTCAGCCCATCTGTTAGGAGTTTTAACAATACTCCTCTCAGGGATAGCTGGAGTAGTAGTAGTGGCAGGAACACCAGCTACAATAGTTGTAGGAACAAATGCTCCATTTTCTAGATAGTAGGGGATCTTTGGGTCAGATCCTTCTAGAAATAGAGACATTCTTTCCTTCCATAATGGAAAATTATCATGGCTAAATCTTGGAGGTTTAGCTAAAGATCCATTATCATTGTAGTTCGTATTAGGGTTTGACATTTTAAAATAGTTTTAAGAAAAAATATTTTACAGATTAAAGAAGCAAACACTGCTCTGATACCACTTGTTGGTCCCAATAAGGGTTTACAAGAGTTCAATAACAAGTAAACAGTTTGTAGAAGGGGGGGGGGGTGAATACAAACACTCATATTTTGGTTTTTAAATAAGTTTATATATCATAAACCAATTTATAGTTACAAGCGGAATAAGAACAAGTTTAAAACCTATTCTATTGTAACTAAGAAACACTAAGTTTGATGCACAAGAAGAAGGAAGAAAGAAATCAAGAGGGTTTAGGCTAGAAGGAAGCATGCATTAAGATGAAGAATTGTTTATACCCGTTTGCATTTAATGCAAGACAAAAGGTACATGCCACGTGTCAAGCTTAGATAGAAAGCTTGTCCTTGCAAATAAGACAGCCATGCTTTTGGCCGAATATGAACAGTACCGTATCAGATATGATGGGGACATAAGAGACAATTTGTACGTCCTTTTCTGACAAGGTATTAGGTTTGACTTTTGTGCATCGAGGATAAGATCAATCTTTAATCTTGTAAGGGAAGCGTCATTTGATCGCTGATTCTGAATTTTCAAGGAGGAATCTTCAGTATCGCTGAGGCTTCACAAGACTTCACACTTTGATTAGATAATCGCTGCTATCGCTGAACCGCTTCAGTTCACTTAGCTGATTATCTCTCTCTTCAGCTAAGGTCTTCGACTTTCGCTGAATGGTCTTCTAGTGTGATAGCTGATCTTCAGGACTTCAAAGATAAGCTTGCTATTCCTTGATCTTCAGCGATCGCTGATGGTAATCAGCGTATGCTATCGCTGAATATTAACAGAAGCTTTATACAATGGAATTTCACTATGTATACAAAAGGAATCATATTCAAATCATCAAGAGGAGTTATGATCAACAATCTCCCCCTATTTGATTATGATTAAGCAAACATAGGAAAATTACCTTAAGAGACTAGTAAGGACTTAGGAAACATTTAAAGTAAAATTTCTAAGTACTAATCTGTACAGTCTTTTTCTGCTAGTCTACTATCTGAATTTGAGTTTCATTTATAAGGATATGAAAGCCCAATTTTTTTTAAGTAAATAAGCTTAAAGTACATTCACTGATGAATTCTTCAATGTGAAGAATCGATGAGTAAAGATAGTTTAAAGAAAATAGAAATCTTATGTTCATTGTCCCTTTTACTGTTTTCAGGGATCTTTTCAGTACTAGGATAGAGTAAAGTACTCTGATTGAATTTCATTAAATATAATCTGAAGAAACTACAGGGAAGTGAAATTACAATAATAAAAGTAAAGTACTTATACACTGAAGGAATATTATAAAGGAAATAGAAATCTATAACCAGTCAGAGATATTATCGTTTCGTCTTTGTAACTCATTCTCATAAAGCGTTTTCTGTCGATTCATCAGAGGGGTATCTGACCAGCAGCGCCAAAGCATGATCTTTATGAGAGAGGATGGGGCCTTGCGAATCTCTTGGTTTCTGAAAAGTCCTAAGAACCCTTCATTATCCAAGAATACCATACCAGGTTCAGGCAGTGAGATGATTTCATCTTCTTCATATCTTCGGTCTTGAGGGAGAGAGGTACAAAACATTGATATATCAGGAAGCTTAAGATGACCAAGAATGCTTTGATAATCAAATTTAGTTTCATGCTCATTCTTAGAACTTGAACTAAATTCAGCAGTTGATCTTTTCTTCTTAGATGATTCAGAGAGAGGGGGAACTTGCACATGTTGTGACATCCTTTGTAGCAACTGATCCAGTACTCTGTCCACCACATCCTTGAATTTGGATTTGGAACCCTGACTGGCGTCTCTGATTTCTAACCATTCAGTGTATCCATAAATCCTTAAGAACTTGGCTTCTTCTCTCTCTGTTCTGTTTGTCCTTGTCATTCTTACATATACATTTGGACCACCTCTGTTGGAGTGTCGCCCTTGGATAGTTGCATGAATGATTTTGGCTTCAGATCTTCGAAATTTCAGTCTGTCAGAGCACCAGTCAAGCTCTTTGTCTTTCTGCATAGTGGCTTCAGCGGACAGTGCACTTAGAATCTTCTGTTGAGCAAGGATTGGATCTACGTTCAAATTTTCTTGTGCAAGTTCTCTCTGTACAAGAGCTTCAGCGACCCTTTCACTCTTTTTCAGTTGTTCCTTGGCCGCCTTGTCTTTTGCAGAGTCTTCCCTGAGATCCGTATTTAAGAAATATCAGTTCAACAGGGAGTTACGCGGGCTGGGCCGCGACCTGAAGTCACGAACCAAGCCACGAGCTAAGAAAAGAGGCCCAAACAGTGAGTCACGCGGGCTGGGCCGCGACGTAAGGTCGCGGTCCAAGCCGCGTGCGTCAGGGAGAGGCCCTATCCATCTTCAGCTACAATAAAAGAAGAAATTATCAAACTGCTGGGAGGAGGGCTCGAACCCCTGACCTCCACCACCATGCAACAGGCGCTTACCACTAGGTTGCCTCCCTGGTTTGTGTTAAAACATCACCAGCAATTATTTTAAATAAACGATTTCACTAAAAATAATTTAATTTTCTAAAATTCCGGGTGTTACAATCCTCCCAACCTTGAAGGAGATTTCGTCCTCGAAATCTATCGTCGGTCCAACTATGAAGAATTCCCACCACTCAGGTTCACACGAACCTTGGCACTCAAATCCAAACTATCTCCCAACCTTAGATGTTTCATACCACTTCGAAAGTAGATTAAATTACTCAACCGTTCCTAAAGTCGTAATAAGACTAAAATTCGTCTATCCAAGACCCCTTCTTAAAACACCACTCACTCTCACCTAAGGTCCCCTTAGGACAATTGTACGAAACTCTTCTTCGACAAATCCATGAGAACTTATTGGTCCTTTTCATGACAAAATGTTTAACCACAAGTCCACTGCGGTCTTAAGTAAACTCAAACCCACATATTATGCTAACCCGAAACATGATAACTTCAATTATTTCCTTAAATTTTCTTACCTATGGGACTAATCTTGACAACCGGCGGCTTGGTAACAATATAATCTTGATCTCCGTTAGATACAAAAACAACTGTTTACAATAACCTTTTCCACAAAATCCATTAATCTCCAAGATTCTTAAGAATATGCTACCATCAACGACCCTTCTTGGTAAAGCTAAGCATTATTAAATCCATAAGTAGGCTTAGGCCAAGCTAAACAAGTGCTTTCTTGTTGAACTACATGAGTCAATACGAGAACTTTTCACAACCCAAATTGGTCACAAGATGTTAAGGCAATTAAAACTTTTACGTGAAAGACTTCCTTGCTATAAATTCATATGCCAAAATATCTATAAGCCCTATAACAAGGTTTCATCTCGACAAGGCCCCAGCATTAACCAAAATCATAACTAACATGATCAAATATTTATAACTTAAACAACTTAAGAAATAACATATGAGGTTCTCACAACTTACCTGACTCACAACCACAAGTGCCCTTGATCCAAAGCCGGCTAAAATCAAATATCCCTCTTGTTCCTTGGGCAATTTTTCTTGATGTGACCCCGGTCTCCGCATTCATAGCATGAAATTCCCTTAACAGTGCAATCACGAATCGAGTGACCTCGCTTTCCGTACCTAAAACACTCTAGAGACTTGGGTGCGCATGGTTCATGGTGTTTACTTCGTCAAGTGGCACACCATTTAGTTCCTCCACTAGACCCGGTCATTTGCTCCTTGGGGTCACTTGCAACTTCTTCAAAAGACCCTAAATCTCCTTCCCATCTTCTCTTTTCACCAATGATGGACATTTCTTTTTCTTTAAGAGCATATGCGTCTTCCTTGAGTTGTGCATTCTCAATAGCTTCTCGAAGAGTAGAGGCCTTAGAGATACGAACCATCGCCATCATATGTGTCGGTAGACCTTTCAAATAGGCCTTGACTTTCTCTTTCTCACTTGGAGCTAAGTGCCCCATTAGACTTAAGTTTTCTACGAAGAGTCGGGAGTATTCTCTCACGGTCATGCTCCCTTTCTTGAGAGCTCGGAACTCATCGGTTATTATGTCGATAGCTCTTTCAGTGCAATACTCTTCCATTATCTTCTTTTTAAACTCTTCCCAAGTCATCACTTGGATAATCTCGGCCCCAAGAGTGGACTTCATGACGTTCCACCAAGTGAGGGCCTCACCTCTTAACATTTAGGAAGCAAACTTCACTATCTGTTCCTTCCCGCATTCACTAGAACTGAAGGCTTGTTCAATTTCTTGTATCAATTTCATGCATGTGACTGGATCGTCGGCCCCAGAAAATTCGGGTGGTTTGCAACATAGAAAGGTCTTATACGAACAACCTTTCTCTCTTTGCCTCACACTAACAATCAATTGATCCCCGGTACCTGCAACATCATTGTCACCTCCAGAACCACCTATCATATTGGCGGCTGCTAATTCAAGCCTTCGATTGCTAGCATACCGGTCCTCGAACATCTTCATGAGAACTTCACCTTGCCTTTCCATGGCCATCACGAAGTATCTGTCCGGATAGTCCAAAGTCTCGATAGTTAACTCTTGGCCTTCCAGTTGAAAAATACTACCCCTTGTTGGTCTCGAGGGACGGAGGAGGCTAGGTTAGCCGAAAGATGGTTATCAAAATTGTTCGAACCCTTATTCTTATTAGTCTTGATTTTATTTTTGTTAGGTTGGCTTTAACGAACCTATTTCATTAGAATGATCGAAGAACCCGCTTGCTAACGCGTTAAGTATCCCGCCTGGGGAGTACGTTCACAGAGAGAACTAAAATAATAGAATAATCATTCTAGGTATTCTCTCTCTTAGCCCATTCGGGCCGATTGATCTTCCAATATGCTAGTTTCAACAACTCTCGTTCTTTACATTTCTTCCTAGCGGGTACTAATATTGTGGGTTTATGTATTTCAGTTAAAAGACCCGAAGTATAACGTGAGCTCGGAGAAGGAAGAGATAGGAGGGTCCTATGGAGAATGTGGTCAGAAATCAGAAATGATACATTGGAAGAATCCGTTGGGTCTTCCAATATCAATCAACCGAATTCACCATTTGCATGACACCTGCTGTCATTATAGCCTGAAGGTCCAACCCCGCTTGAGAGTTTGGAGGAAGTCCTGTATTGACGGTTTCTCTTGGTTGTTCTCGAGTGGGTGTGTTTGTATCTTGATCCTCTTCCATGATGGGTGAATCATTTTGGGGAGTAACCATCTAGTTTTGCTGAAAGAGAACGAGAATTTAAGATCTAAAACAAGACAAAGGTAATGTTAGAAACGTACCATTACATTCGTTAGTCAACATAAAAATAATAAGACAAGCACACCGACGAAATAATACACCCAAAATTGCATTAGCTACGTGAAATTTTGAACATAATATATGTAAGAATCCTTGTTACCACTTCTATAAGTCATAACCAGTGTAACCACGTCGACTTTATAGCTCTCCTAACTTATGAGTCCCATTGAAGTCTTATAATTTATACTTAAAGTCTCAGCTTAAGTCTAGGCATCTTAAGTTCATACCTAGTTCACTTAAACTAGACCTCTGATACTAACTTGTAACACCCTAAAAATTAGAGCAAATTTAAACTTTCGAAAACCTTCAATTACGGATCAGTCTACAAACCAACTACATAAGTTCCTTCAAAAGGTACAAAGTTTACATCAGAGATTCTAATTAAACTAACTAATCCATAAAAGGATTTAGGAATAGTTGGGTGCTACTAAAATCATCCAAGTCCGCTATCTTCAAAACCAAGGACGCTCCGACGCCATCTTAACGAAATCTCTCAAGCTCCAATACGACCTTGGAATCTAAGAATACCTGATATACATGTCGATAAGAAAAAGTGTTAGGCTTACGCCTAGTGAGTTAAAGCAGTTAATCCCATAAAAAAAGTGATGGAAATCGAAACATCTTTCTTTTCCCAAATATTCTTTTATACAACATTATACGCAAATGAAAGAAGGTATTCTTTCCTCCAGAAGTTGAGTTGAGAATTTCAGCGTTTGAGTACACTCTGTTCACTGATTTGAGATCAATCAGCAAACAATTGAACCTTATCTTACAAGGTTTATGCACCTAGTGACTTGTACTTCAGAAGTTCCTTCATATTGGATACATAGAGTATCCCACATGGCTTTAGAAGTCCTCATTTTCATAACAGAATGATAGACTTCATCAGGTAAAGACATTGCTATTATATATCAAGCTTTAGAGTCAATAGCAATTTCTTTCTTGTCTTCCTCAGCCCATCTGTTAGGAGTTTTAACAATACTCCTCTCAGGGATAGCTGGAGTAGTAGTGGCAGGAACACCAGCTACAATAGTTGTAGGAACAAATGCTCCATTTTCTAGATAGTAGGGGATCTTTGGGTCAGATCCTTCTAGAAATAGAGACATTCTTTCCTTCCATAATGGAAAATTATCATGGCTAAATCTTGGAGGTTTAGCTAAAGATCCATTATCATTGTAGTTCGTATTAGGGTTTGACATTTTAAAATAGTTTTAAGAAAAAATATTTTACAGATTAAAGAAGCAAACACTGCTCTGATACCACTTGTTGGTCCCAATAAGGGTCTACAAGAGTTCAATAACAAGTAAACAGTTTGTAGAAGGGGGGGGGGGGTGAATACAAACACTCATATTTTGGTTTTTAAATAAGTTTATATATCATAAACCAATTTATAGTTACAAGCGTAATAAGAACAAGTTTAAAACCTATTCTATTGTAACTAAGAAACACTAAGTTTGATGCACAAGAAGAAGGAAGAAAGAAATCAAGAGGGTTTAGGCTAGAAGGAAGCATGCATTAAGATGAAGAATTATTTATACCCGTTTGCATTTAATGCAAGACAAAAGGTACATGCCACGTGTCAAGCTTAGATAGAAAGCTTGTCCTTGCAAATAAGACAGCCATGCTTTTGGCCGAATATGAACAGTACCGTATCAGATATGATGGGGACATAAGAGACAATTTGTATGTCCTTTTCTGACAAGGTATTAGGTTTGACTTTTGTGCATCGAGGATAAGATCAATCTTTAATCTTGTAAGGGAAGCGTCATTTGATCGCTGATTCTGAATTTTCAAGGAGGAATCTTCAGTATCGCTGAGGCTTCACAAGACTTCACACTTTGATTAGATAATCGCTGCTATCGCTGAACCACTTCAGTTCACTTAGCTTATTATCTCTCTCTTCAGCTAAGGTCTTCGACTTTCGCTGAATGGTCTTCTGGTGTGATAGCTGATCTTCAGGACTTCAAAGATAAGCTTGCTATTCCTTGATCTTCAGCGATCGCTGATGGTAATCAGCGTATGCTATCGCTGAATATTAACAGAAGCTTTATACAATGGAATTTCACTAAGTATACAAAAGGAATCATATTTAAATCATCAAGAGGAGTTATGATCAACAATCTCCCCCTATTTGATTATGATTAAGCAAACATAAAAAATTACTTTAAGAGACTAGTAAGGACTTAGGAAACATTTAAAGTAAAATTTCTAAGTACTAATCTGTACAGTCTTTTTCTGCTAGTCTACTATCTGAATTTGAGTTTCATTTATAAGGATATGAAAGCCCAATTTTTTTAAGTAAATAAGCTTAAAGTACATTCACTGATGAATTCTTCAAAGTGAGGAATCGATGAGTAAAGATTGTTTAAAGAAAATAGAAATCTTATGTTCATTGTCCCTTTTACTGTTTTCAGGGATCTTTTCAGTACTAGGATAGAGTAAAATACTCTGATTGAATTTCATTAAATATAATCTGAAGAAACTACAGGGAAGTGAAATTACAATAATAAAAGTAAAGTACTTATACACTGAAGGAATATTATAAAGGAAATAGAAATCTATAACCAGTCAGAGATATTATCGTTTCATCTTTGTAACTCATTCTCATAAAGCGTCTTCTGTCGATTCATCAGAGGGGTATCTGACCAGCAGCGCCAAAGCATGATCTTTATGAGAGAGGATGGGGCCTTGCGAATCTCTTGGTTTATGAAAAGTCCTTAGAACCCTTCATTATCCAAGAATACCATACCAGGTTCAGGCAGTGAGATGATTTCATCTTCTTCATATCTTCGGTCTTGAGGGAGAGAGGTACAAAACATTGATATATCAGGGAGCTTAAGATGACCAAGAATGCTTTGATAATCAAATTTAGTTTCATGCTCATTCTTAGAACTTGAACTAAATTCAGCAGTTGATCTTTTCTTCTTAGATGATTCAGAGAGAGGGGGAACTTGCACATGTTGTGACATCCTTTGTAGCAACTGATCCAGTACTCTGTCCACCACATCCTTGAATTTGGGTTTGGAACCCTGACTGGCATCTTTGATTTCTAACCATTCAGTGTATCCATAAATCCTTAAGAACTTGGCTTCTTCTCTCTCTGTTCTGTTTGTCCTTGTCATTCTTACATATACCTTTGGACCCCCTCTGTTGGAGTGTCGCCCTTGGATAGTTGCATGAATGATTTTGGCTTCAGATCTTCGAAATTTCAGTCTGTCAGAGCACCAGTCAAGCTCTTTGTCTTTCTGCATAGTGGCTTCAGCGGACAGTGCACTTAGAATCTTCTGTTGAGCAAGGATTGGATCTACGTTCAAATTTTCTTGTGCAAGTTCTCTCTGTACAAGAGCTTTAGTGACCCTTTCACTCTTTTTCAGTTGTTCCTTGGCCGCCTTGTCTTTTGCAGAGTCTTCCCTGAGCAATTTTCTTGCTAAAGCAAGATCATTCTCAGTTTGCTTTATTTCCTCATCCCTGATTCGTTGTGCTTCCAATGCTTGTTCTCTCTCTTCTCTTGACAGAAAGTAGAATTCATCTACCATCCTTATTGGTACAACGTCAATGGGTTCAACTTGAGGCACCCTTATTCTTCTTGCTTCGAATTCCCTAAGGAATTTTATTCGCCTTTCTTCTTCTTCAGGCTCGCTTATTATTGGCTTTTGAACGCGACGCCTGGGAATGAGGCCCTCTTCTTCTTCAGAGTCAGTTTCTATTATGTAGATAAACTGCTCTTCAGAGGAAGGTTCCTTCCATGAAGTAGAGTCCTTTGGGGGACGGGGATCATTGAGGGAAGGAGAGGAGGAAAAAGAATTGTCAGAGAGAGTTTTTGTAGGTGAAGGAGGTGTGGGGGTTTCAGAGAGAGGTGTTATATAAGGGATAAGAGGAAGAGATACCTCATGAGTGGTCTCCCCCTCAGATATTGGGATAGTGGCATCCAGATCTACCACTTCTTTTCCTTTGCCTGAGGAACCGGACTGTTTCTGAGAGGGATGTTGTCCGTCCCCAAAAGGCTCTTGATGAGCGACTCCAGGCCTAGCCATTCTGAAGTGCTCTAAGGCTCTTCCAATGTCATCGTCGTCTTCATCATCGTCCATTCCCCCATAATGAGGGATAGGATCTTCTTCTTCTTCGTCTTCTTCTTCTTCTTCTTCTTATTCTTCATCATCTTCATCTTCAGCAGTCATCCCTTCATGGAGGGATGATCTCGTCTGCTGGATGTAGGGAGAAATCTTCTCTCCAGGGAACCTCTGGTTATGCTCCGATATGAGTTCATCTGCAAACTCTTTGGCACATCTCACCCCCTCGATGTTATCAGGAGGTAGACAATGCACCATCAGAGTGCGAACATTGGTCTGAACGTCCTTGAGCTTTGTTTCATTTTCCTGAAGCGTAGTCCGATCAGCAGCAGTGAAGAAGGAACTAGCCTCAGAGAGCTTGGTGAGCATCTGCATCATGTCGGATTGAGTCTTTTGAACAGACTCAAGGACGTTCGTCTGAGTAGTAACCTTCTGCTCCAAGCTGGACATGGTCTGATGAAGGGCCCTGTTGTCTTCCTTCAGAGAGAAAACGTCAGTGATGAGGTTGCTGACGTTGGTCATGATCGTTGGTGTCCCAACGATGCGTTTGAAGATGAGTTCAGCGGACGTTTGAAGGTTGTGCACCCTAGACCTAGTGAGAGCACATTCCTGACCAAATAGTGAACAGCAAGGAATGTAGGGTTGGGAAGGACAATTAGAGGAAGATTAGTGATGGGAGTTGGAAGCTTGGGAGCCGCCATCTCGGTCTTGACCTTTCTGAGCTTTGCAGCACTGGGATGGCCCTGAGGAAACTTTTCCATGTCCTTGCTGATAAGAGGAGCACTGGTGGTGGTGGTTGTCGTTGTCGCTGAGGAGAAGAGAGGAGCGACACCTGATGATGACATAGACAAAGTACCAAAAACACATCTGGATTAGATGATGGATGAAAATTTTTATTTTTCTCCTTGAGAGTGTCATGAGGATCACTCTAAGGGACTACATTTGCAGAGGTAGTGTCTTGAGGATCACTGACCAGTGTCTTAGAGTATCTGAGAGACACACTTTGAGGTCCTTTTAAATTGGCCTTCCAAAACTCAGATTGCCTAAACAATATTGAGGTTTGGACTGCGTGCATTTCAGCATTGTCAGGGATAGGGACAACTATTGCTGAGTCATGTGCTGAGGTGAGGACCAAAGAAGAGGAGATAGAAGAAGATAAGAAGGCTGTGAAAGTAGTACCTGATCCAGCTTCAGCAGAGCTGGCTATAATATCCTCAGTGACCGGAGTCTCTGAAGATGGAGGTAGTGCTAATGAAGCAACAACGGATGTAAAGACCGTTGAAGTGGTTGTGGCTGCAGTTGGTGTTGGTAGTACACCGAAATCAGAGAGGGTGGTCTTTTGAGAGACCAACTTCTTTGGCTTCTTGGATGCATGGTCCTTTTATGACCATCAGAAGGTTGTTTCCTCTTGGCAGCAGCAGTAGCAGCAGCAGTGTCTGGGATGCTCGTTGTTGGGTTGGGCAGCGAGGTAGACACTGAGAGAGGGGCTCCAATCACTTTCAGCATGTAGGGCGTGAAAGGAGCATCACTTGGACGTTCCTAAATGTCCAGGTACTTCTTCCCCACTACGGAGAAGGAGTGATCGCCGACCTTCGGGTATTCTTCCCCGAAGGCAACCTTCATAATGGTTGCGAAGAAGCGAGGGTAGGGGATGACAGGGTGTCTGGTGGCAGCGTTGATGCGACTGACCATATCGCTGAAGATATAGTCAGCGTAGTTGAGCTTATGGCCAGTGCAGAGAGAGTAAGCAAGGTCTTGAAAGTGCTTGCTCGCCTGGTCATGCGAACCAATCTTTGACCCAAGGCATTGGATTACTTGGGTAAAGATATATTGCCAGCGAGCCGGCAATCTCTTCTTTTCAACTTTGGAACCCACCGTCTTCAGTGATGGATTCTCCCAGGCGTAACCGATTGAGTCCAAGAAGGTGTCTATCTGCAGCTTGGTTGGCTCAGCGCCCCATTGTTCATTCTTGCCGCGGACAGGGAGACGAAGGGCTTTCCTCACGAACCCAGCAGTGAAGGAGAAATTGCCAAGATCTGGAATCTTGAAGCCTATTACAGAGACCACGTTGCCCTTCTCCGTTGTGAGCGTGGTACAGTGAGCCGTGTACCAGAGAGCTTGGAGATGAGAGGAGATGCCCACTGGGTTGTGGACGAAAGCGTACATCAGCGGGCACGCTTTGATGAAGGTAGCTCCTTCAGCTAATTGAGGACGATCAGTTGGAATGTCTACCAATGCAATGTAATTGCAGAACTTAAAAATAGCTTTCTCTAAGGGGAAGTGGCAGGTTGGTGCAGCAACCAGGGTGTTGTCTTCAGCAGCAGAGGTGGCAGCGGTCTTACTTGCAGAGGCCATTTCTGTAGGAAAAATAGGAACACCAAAGAGATAAATCATGGTTTTATACATGAGCGTATAAACCAATGTTTGGTATAAAGAGTACCAAATGAAAGATTCAAAGAAACAAGTATTTTGATGAACAAGATCACAAATGCTTATTATAAAAGCAATAATAAAAATAGAAGATAAAAAAAATGAGAAGATAAATAAAAATGGATAAAACTTTTAAGAATAAAGTCTTCTGTTCTAAGGAAAGAACTTAGAACAGGGTTTTGATAATAGAAAACTTTGTAAGTTTAATCCAGATTAGTTTTATTTTCTTTCTAAAATAGTTTTTATATCATTTTAGAGGTTTTAAGGAGAAGAAGATGTGAAACAAGATGTTTCCAGTCTTAAGTAAAGGTTTAGATCAAACCTTAGTTGATTTCGAGAAGAAAAAACACACAAATGCGTGTTCTTGGTGTTCTTGAGAAAACTTGAAGATTCGAAGGTTTTTTTGCCTTTTTGGAGAGTTATGAAAGCGGAAGGAATCAAGTAAGGCAAAAGAATTGCTTAAATAGCAAGAGGAGAGAGAAAGAAATGAGTGCTAAACGACGGTTTTAGCTTTTTGAAAAAGAAATGATGACCTGGCGCACGTTCCAAGAAAGGAGTTGGAATGGAAACGTCGCGGTCCGTCGTGTGTCAGAAAAAGGTCTGACGTGTCCTTTTACTATTTTTAAAAGATTATAATGATAATTATGTTAATCATTACTAATTTAAAAAATCTTCATCACTGATAATAAAGGATTGTCAGTGAAGGGTTTTAGTTTTTAGAGATTCATTCTTTGATGAGAAAAGTTATCAAAGAGTGATAAGGATTAGAAGTTAATACCTGAGGAGATAACACAGATATCGCTGAATCAGAATTCAGTGAATGGAGAGTTTGAAGGCTTTATTTGTATCCCTTGTTGTTAGTCACTGAATAAGAAATTATTCAGCGTTCAACATACCAAGTTCGCTGATAAGAAGATTGAATCTAGTTTCATCAAGAGGCTGTGTGAAAAGATCAGTGAGCTGATATATTCAGTGGGTACAAAATGAAGCTTAACTTCACCATTCATCACATGATCTCTGATAAAGTGATATCGGATCTCAATGTGCTTGGTTTTGGAGTGAAGTACAACAACTACCAGCGGCTACATATTCAGCTTCAGCGGTGGAGGTGGACACTGAGTTTTGCTTTTTACTTGTCCAACTAATTAATTTTCCAGCTAGCAGCTGACACCCACTAGCGGTGCTCTTTCTATCTATCTTACAGCCTGCAAAATCACTGTCGGAATAACCTATTAGATCAAATCCAGAGCCTTTGGGATACCAAAGACCTAGATTTGGAGTTCCTTTCAGATATCTGAAGATTCGATTTACAGCGATTAGATGGGATTCCTTCGGTTCAGCTTGATACCGAGCACAGAGACATGTAGAATACATGATGTCTGGTCTACTCGCTGTAAGATACAGCAGAGATCCAATCATCCCTTGATAGGCAGTGACATTGACTGGTTTCCCATTGGGATCCTTGTTCAAAGTCAGAGGAGGCGCCATAGGGGTCTTCATCGCTGAGCATTGATTCATGTCGAATTTATTCAGCATGTCTTTAACATATTTGCTTTGACAAATAAAGATTCCTTTATCAGATTGCTTAATCTGCAAACCTAGAAAATATGTTAGTTCACTCATCATACTCATTTTATATTGTTTTTGCATTCTTGCAGCGAAACGAGTACACAGTTTGGGTCTTGTGGAACCAAAGATAATGTCATCAACATATATATCTGAGCGAGTATAGTATGACCTTTATATTTTATTAAAAACAGGGTTTGGTCAATTTTTCCACGAACAAATTTTTCTTTAAGAAGAAATTTAGAAAGGGTGTCATACCAAGCTCTAGGAGCTTGTTTTAACTCGTAAAGAGCTTTTTCAAGTTTAAAAACATAACCAGGATGGTTAGGGTCTGAGAAACCAGGGGGTTATTCAACATAAACTTCCTCGCTGAGTTTTCCATTTAGAAAAGCACTTTTAACATCCATTTGAAAAACTTTGAAGTCTTTATGGGCAACATAAGCTAAAAGGAGTCTTATGGCTTCTAAACGAGCAACAGGTGCAAAGTTCTCATCATAGTCAATCCCTTCTTCCTGTCTATAACCTTGAGCAACAAGTCTAGCCTTATTGCGAATTATAGTCCCGTTTTCATCTAGCTTATTTCTGAAAACCCATTTGGTTCCTATGACAGTTTTATCAGAGGGTCTAGGAACAAGATTCCAAACTTTATTTCTACGAAATTCAGTGAGTCTTCTTGCATAGCTGAAACCCAGCTAGGATCAGAGATAGCTTGATTTATCTTTTTAGGTTCAGAGAGAGAAATGAAGTTAACATAAAGACAAATATTACATGTACCTCTACGTGTTTTGATACCTGCATTAGGATCACCAATAATTTGATTTATTGGGTTTTTTTTTCGTCCATCGCTGAGCTGGAGGTTGAGGAGAGAGATCAAGATCAACAGCAGATTCAGCGACTTGTTCTTCAGTTTTTGGAAAAGGACTTGTTGTTTCAGCAACAGGTACTTCATTTAGAATCAATTCAGGGGATTGATTTTCAGATATAGTTTGGTTGTTCACTGAGGAATTTCCAAGAGAGGAGTCAGCAACAGGAATCTGATTTAGAGGAGTAACATTTATCCCTGAAGATGGATGATTGTCACTTGAAGGATTTACAGGGATTTCATCATCAAATTCTTTAGTAGGAGGTTGATTGCTGAAATATGTTTCAGGTTCCCCATAATGAGATCTCATCCAGGCATTCAATTCTTCATCATCATCATGAGTATGAGAAGTATGAATGGGACGAGATTCATCAAAGTTAACGTGCATGGATTCTTCAACATGTTGTCTTCTTTTGTTGAAGACTCTGAAGGATATAGATACAGAGGAGTATCCAAGAAATATACCATCGTCAGCTTTTGGATCAAATTTACCCAAATGATCTCTGTCATTCAGAATGTAACATCTACATCCAAAAATATGGAAATATTTCAGAGTAGGTCTTCTCCCATGAAACAATTCATAGGGGGTCTTCTTAAATCGCTTAACTATTAGGGATCGATTTTGAGTGAAGCATGCTGTGTTGACTGCTTCAGCCCAGAACTGAGTCGGTAGATGCGATTCGCTGAGCATTGAGCGAGCCGCTTCAATGATAGTTCGATTTCTTCTTTCAGCAACACCGTTTTGCTGAGGAGTTCTCACTGCGGAAAAGTTGTGAGAAATGCCTTTTTCTTCAAAGAAGCTTACCAGAGTACTGTTTTTGAATTCAGTGCCATGATCACTTCTTATGGATCGAACAATTAGATTGTTCAAAACTTCCATCCTTTTGATAAAAGAAATTATCATTTAAGGGGTATCACTTTTGGATCGAAGGAAGAACACCCATGTGTATCTGGAATATTCATCAACAATCACTAAAGTATATTTCTTTCCAGAAATAGATTGGACATTGACAGGTCCAAATAGATCCATATGGAGTAGCTGAAGAGGAGCGGTCACTGAAGAAATTTGCTTCGACCTGAAGGAGGCTTTTGTCAGCTTTCCCTTTTCACACGTTGAACAAAGAGATTCCTTTGTAAAGGTATGATTTGGGAGGTCTCTGACTAGATCTTTTTGAGACAATTCATTTATTGTCTTAAAGTTGATATGAGAGAGTCTTTTATGCCATAACCAGTTTATGTCAGTGGATGCTTTAGAGATAAACCACATGTTCTCAGAGTGAGAACTATTCATATTTATGACATACACATTTTCCACTCTTTTGCCTGTTAAGGCAAGCTTATCATTTTTGTCAGTGACAGCACATCTGTTCTTTAAGAATAGAACTTTGAAATCTTTGTCACATAACTGACTAACGCTCAAGAGATTGTGCTTTAGTCCCTCAACGTAGGCAACACGAGAAAACGATGTGGCTCCGTTGGATAGAATTTCATAACCTTTAGTGTATCCTTTGCCATTTCCACCAAAGGTCACTGATGGACCAGCTTCTTCTTTGTAATCAGAGAGCAGAGATTTTCTGCCAGTCATATGCCTTGAGCATCCGCTATCAAGATACCAGATACCTTTGGCACTTTGCATACAACAAAAGATTAATTGTTTAAAGGTACCCATACTACTATGGGTCCTGCTTGGTTAGATAGAGGATTGGCGGAGGAGCTACTAGCTGAAGAACTCTCTTCAGTGGATATCTTCACCTTTAGTGGTTTTGCAACCTTGGTGGATTTCACTCTCGCTGACTTGTCAGCTTGAGCTACTTTCTTTCCATGAGCTAGTTTATCAGCTCTAGTAGCGTTAGGACATTTTCTTGCAATGTGGGTAGTTTCACCACAGTGATAGCACTTCCTATATTTAAAGGATTTGGAACTCAGAGAGAAAATAGGAACCTTTTCAGGGACAGGACCAAGAATTCCTTTATCCATAGTCCTTGGAGGTATGACAACCTTTTCAGGGGTAGGAGTAAGATCGACCTTAATTCTGGGGGTTGGTCTCTGAGAAAAGTCAGAGACCTTCTTCCCAGATTTAGGATTTTTCTCTAAGGATTTCTTGTTCCTGTTCTGAGTGATCTTATTCTTAGGAACTTGGTCAAGAAACTCGTTCTTGATCACCTTCTTAGAATTTATCACAGACAACTTTTCTTTAGAAGAAGAGGAAGAAGGGGCTGTTTGTTTAGGTCTGAATGGTGCCATTCAGAGGCACGTCTGAATCGTGTAGAGGCTAAGGGCTGTTTGGCAAAAAAAAATTCTCCTCTGAAGTGGAACAAAAGCCTCTGAAGGATGCAGGCCCTAACTCCTTGGGTTATGATTCAGACCCCTTCTTTTCCCCAAAATACCCTTGTTTTCTTCTCCACTCTCCAGCGCCTCCTTCACTTGTCTCATGCTCGCTGCTGCTGTCTTCCAGAACCACCGCCGGCTGCCGTCCCTTCCACCGCCGACGCCGCCATCCACCGTCCCTTCCACCGCCGGCTGCTGTCCCTTCCACCGTCGACGCCACCATCCACCGTCCGTCGCCGCCTCCCACGAACTTCTCTTCCACGACACCTCCGACTACTGCGTGAGACACCTCCGGCCACTTCTCTTCCACGATTCCTTACATGATACAGCGATCTTTCTCTCCATCGATCTCTCACTACTCTCTATCGATCTCTCTCTCCATCGATCTCTCACTGCTGTCTGTCGATCTCTCAGGTATCTCTCCTCCATCGAGTTCTTTTTATGCATCTCTCAGCCCCATCGATTTAGATTCCTGTTTCTCCATCTAGAAAGAAATTTTTCGATTCCTGTTTCTGATCATTGTAAATGGTAATCGAGAAAGAAATATTTTGATTGTGCTGATCATTTATAAATAGAGGAAGAAGATTTTATATGTCAATTCACATATGCACAATAGGTGTTTGATGAAATGCCTCAATGACTTTCAATTGAACTACCTTCTAACCAAACCTAAACAATTAGAAGGGTAAAATAGTCATTTATTCTTATTCAGACTGTCCATTCAGAGCAACTACCAAACAATCATTTTTCATTCTGCACTATATCATACAGAGCCTCTATACCATCCAGATTTTTGTACCATCCAGCTCTATACCATCCAACAACTACCAAACAGCCCCGAAGTTGAAGAAGAAGGATCAGGGATGGAAGAGACAAACATTCCAAATTTGAGCATGGAACGATCATTCTCTAATTCTTCTTTTTCAGGGTTATAGCCTAACCCACTTCTAGTTTTCATAGGTATTTGGGCATTGATGATCTCATTGACTTTATCAGAAGCCTTACACCATCCTTCGATGGTTGCCTTTTCAGACTTGAGATCAGCGATAGCCTTTTCCCTATCAGCGATAGCTTGCTGCTTCTCAATGCTTATGGTTTGATTTGCAAAGACTTGGTCCTTAAGAGTTTCCTCTATTTTAGAAAGTTCTTTGATTCTTATGTGGCAATTTTTTAATTGCTCAGAAAGATCAGTGTTAATTTTCTCAGCCTTAATCTTTCCATTTAAAGCATTATAAAAATCAACAGTCATAGCATCGAGAGCTGACAAGTTATCACTTTCAGAAGGTAAAGAGATAGAAGAGGTTGTTACCTGAGTAGAAGGGGACTCAGAGGAATAAGTTTCAGTTGCTTCTTCAGCGTCCTATATTCTTGCCATTAGATAGAGGAAGGCAAGATCTTCTTCATCTGAACCAGACTCTTTAGAGGTCTTGGCCCAGTCATCTTCAGCGTCCCAATCAACTTCTTCAGCGATAAGGCCTTTGCCTTTTTGCTGGTGTTTCTCCAGATCCTTGTATTTGTTTTTCAATTTCAAATACTTCTTTTTTTTATCAGAGGTCTGGGAGGAGGTGGGAGCTGCAACTTTCTTTGACCTTCATTCACTAGCAAAGTGGCCCTTTCGCTGACAGTTGAAGCATATCGCTGAGGCTTTCTCAGCGGGCAATGTTTTTTGCTTTTCAGATTCAGAGAGGTTAGAAGGTTTTCGAAAGTTTCTCTTTCTAACGATTCTTTTAAAATTATTAGTTAAGAGAGCTAGAGAGTTATCAAACTCAGAGATGTCAGCATCAGTGAGTTGGTCTTCTGAATCAGTTTGACCTAATTCAGTGATGGAGGTGATAGTGGAAGAAGAGACATTTTTAGGAGGAGTTGCCTCTGAAGTCACAAGTGCCAAAGAAGTACTTTTGGCACCTTTGAGTTCATTTATGAGGTTCTTCCTCAGAAGTTGAGATTGTTCCTCATTTAAGAGCATTCCATATAAAGCACTTAAAGATAAGGTTTCAAGATTCTTTGACAGCTTCAGACATGTAGTGTACAGTGCCCATTGATCGGGTAGTGCCTCCATGAATTTGGTCAGAATTTCAGCGTTTGAGTACACTCTTTTCACTGATTTGAGATCAATCAGCAAACAGTTGAACCACTGGTGAATTTGAGCAAGAGATTCACCTTTATGATGCATAAAACTCTCGTATTGTCTTACAACGTTTATGCACCTAGTGACTTGTACTTCAAAAGTTCCTTCATATTGGATACATAGAGTATCCCACATGGCTTTAGAAGTCCTCATTTTCATAACAGAATGATAGAGTAAAGACATTGCTATTATAGATCTAGTTTTAGAGTCAATAGCAATTTCTTTCTTGTCTTCCTTGGTCCATCTGTTAGGAGTTTTAACAATACTCCTCTCAGGAATGGCTGGAGTAGTAGTGGTGGCAGGAACACCAGCTACAATAGTTGTAGGAACAAATGGTCCATTTTCTAGATAGTAGGGGATCTTTGGGTTAGATCCTTCTAGAAATAGAGACATTATTTCCTTCCATAATGGAAAATTATCATGGCTAAGTCTTGGAGGTTTAGCTAAAGATCCATTATCATTGTAGTTCGTATTAGGGTTTGACATTTTAAAATAGTTTTAAGAAAAAATATTTTAAAGATTAAAGAAGCAAACACTGCTCTGATACCACTTGTTGGTCCCAATAAGGGTCTACAAGAGTTCAATAACAAGTAAACAGTTTGTAGAAGGGGGGGGGGGTGAATACAAACACACATATTTTGGTTTTTAAATAAGTTTATATATCATAAACCAATTTATAGTTACAAGCGGAATAAGAACAAGTTTAAAACCTATTCCATTGTAACTAAGAAACACTAAGTTTGACGCACAAGAAGAAGGAAGAAAGAAATCAAGAGGGTTTAGGCTAGAAGGAAGCATGCATTAAGATGAAGAATTATTTATACCCGTTTGCATTTAATGCAAGACAAAAGGTACATGCCACGTGTCAAGCTTAGATAGAAAGCTTGTCCTTGCAAATAAGACAACCATGCTTTTGGCCGAATATGAACAGTACCGTATCAGATATGATGGGGACATAAGAGACAATTCGTACGTCCTTTTCTGACAAGGTATTAGGTTTGACTTTTGTGCATCGAGGATAAGATCAATCTTTAATCTTTTAAGGGAAGCGTCATTTGATCGCTGATTCTGAATCTTCAAGGAGGAATCTTCAGTATCGCTGAGGCTTCACAAGACTTCACACTTTGATTAGATAATCGCTGCTATCGCTGAACCGCTTCAGTTCACTTAGCTGATTATCTCTCTCTTCAGCTAAGGTCTTCGACTTTCGCTGAATGATCTTCTGGTGTGATAGCTGATCTTCAGGACTTCAGAGATAAGCTTGTTGTTCCATGATCTTCAGCGATCGCTGATGGTAATCAGCGTATGCTATCGCTGAATATTAACAAAATCTTTATACAATGGAATTTCACTAAGTATACAAAAGGAATCATATTTAAATCATCGAGAGGAGTTATGATCAACAAGGAGTAGTGTCTTAAAATCGTGGTCCCGGTGTATGACCCATCAACGAGTACCCACCGTAATACCTAAGGTCCTGGAGCCCGACCCATACAGATTCATCTCCAAAACACCCCGACCCAAGACCTACTTAAATACTCCAGACTCACACTAAGAACCGATGATAATGGGACCCGACTCTAAACCAAGTTCATTCCCAGAATACCTGTGTGGTCTAAGAGAGGCATCAACCTCTAAAATATAGGTCCCGATAGCATTCTCCAATGAGTATCATTATCGTAATACCCAGGGTCATAGAGGCATTCCCAATTGGGGCCATCTTTGTATACCCACGGTCTTAAGGGCATTCCCATTTGGGCCATCCTTGAAATACCGTAAACCAAAGCCTAACGGCTCAAGACCCTTAACGAGGGACTCAATTTCTTCCGACAACTGACTGACTCACATGCCTATGGATCCAATGCAATGCAGACTACTTACTCGACTCCGAAAGTAAGACAAAGTTCCCAAGACAAACATTTATCAATAATTGTAACATATAAAAATTGATACATTTAAATCTTACGTCTCGAGTCATAAAATCCGAACAATGCCCAAAATCATTTGGTTAAGACTTCAATCTAAAGCCTTGTAAAACCCTTTATAAATCCCGTTATCCAAAACGTTTTATTTCTCAAACCTCTCATGGTTAATGGGTATTACCAAAGCCTTGAAATGATAACCCCAAATTTACAATTTGAATATGATTTCTCAAATACCTTTGTCTGCAACCAAATTGATAAATACTAGGTTTTATACGCAAGGACAAGAAAATCATTTCCTTTGATCTCAAATTATACTTTCATCAAATTTGATCAAATAAACGAGTTTTATTTTCCAAATTTCTCAAAACGATTCTTTTAGCAAATAATGCTCTTTAGTGACTCAAAAGTCCCATAAAACTTTTATAAATTTTTTCCATCGAATTTGTTGTCTAAAGACCCAAAATATCATTCTCATACTTTTTATCTAGTAAGAAGCATTTTATAAGAACAAGTTTATCACAAAATGATTATTTCGACATGTATATATTTGTAAAATTAACTAGAACTCAGCTCGCTAGATTTACGAACAAATCTAGGTTTTACCCACTTTGAGCTTTCTTTGAAGTAGATTTAAGATCCACAAAGCTCAAAAAACCGAGCTAGTATGAAGGAGTTATGGTGGAATGAAGATGAGATCCGTATTTATGAAAGATCAGCTCAACAGAGAGTTGCGCGGGCTGGGCTGCGACCTGAAGTCGCGGCGCTAAGAAAGAGGCCCAAATAGTAAGTTACGCGGGCTGGGCCGCGACCTAAGGTCGGTCCAAGCCGCGCGTGTCAGGGAGAGGCTTAATCCAGCTTCAACTTCAATAAAATAAGGAATTACCAAACTGCTGGGAGGAGGGCTCGAACCCCTAACCTCCAATACCATGCAACAAGCGCTTACCACTAGGCTGCCTCCCTAGTTTGTGTTAAAACATCACCAACAATTCTTTTAGATGAATGATTTCACTAAAAATAATTTAATTTTCTAAAATTCCGGGTGTTACACCATGCACAACTTACACTACTAGAAAATTGAATATTTTCAACGGAAATTAATTTTCAACGGAAAATGTCGTTGAAAATTTTCTACGAATTTTAGAGGATTATTGACAGAATATAAATTTTCTTTGAATTTTCAACGAATTTCCATTGAAAATCTCTCACAATTATATGCATTTTCGACCAAAAAATTTTCAACGGAATGTCTCGTCAAAAAGTTTTTGGTTGAAAATGTATTTTGTAAGAGATTTTCAACGGAAGTTCGTTGAAAATTCGTATAAAATTTATGTTTTATCAATAATCCCTTTAAAATTCATAGAATTTTTTCAACGACATTTTCCGTTGAAAATTTTCGTTGAAAATACTCAATTTTCTAGTAGTGTTAGAAATGTTATCGAGTGTGCTTTTGGTATATTGAAAGTAAGATTCCGAATTTTGAAGTAAATGACCCATTATTCTTTTCGAATACAAAAAACATTGCCATTGTTTATTTCATGATCTATAATTTTTTAAGAAAATACAATATGCAAGATCAATTACTCATGGATCATGACAAGAACTCTATGTTCGTTAATGAAGCCCAATAACAAATCGAGGGAGGCGAGGAAGAAGAGATGGATGCAACGCCTTGGGTTCGAAAACAATGAGTACATGAGTAATTTGCGTGATGAGATTGCAAGCCAATTGGTGTTAATTAAATACTTCAAATTAAATGTTGTAAAATACTGTGTTTAAACTTGCATTACATGTGATGTTTTATTAAGCCAAAACTTGAACAACTAATATTGTATTTGTTCAATTCGAATATGATATCATGTATTGTCTTGGATTATTATTTATTGTCTATTTTTCATTAAAAGAATTATTTAGAACTTTTGTCAAGCACTAATTTTCATTAAACATATGATTCGGGTAAAAATGATAATTTTATTTCATTAAGACTGTTGATTCAGAACTGTTTTCAAACAATCATTTTCTATCTGACACTTAAATCATACAAAAACTTTTAACCATTATGGCCACTTAATCATTTTTTGTACCAAAATGATTCTGAAGCTATCAAACAACCCCTAAAACAATCTGCCATTGATGAGTTATAATAGATCATGGACGTGTAGACGAGTTAATAAGGTTGTTAGGATTACACGAATAAATTAAATCAAGTTCTGTAAATCCATCCATATTACTAACAAAACTAAAAATAAGATAATTTTGAAATTTTAAATACGTTATATAATTATATAATTAATAAATAATTAAAAAAGAAGTTGGTACAATATAATATTAATATTAACGTTATATAAAACTTCTAATGCCACATATCAACCAAATTTATATATTTTTGCATTCTCTTGTTAACCTGGGGCTTCAATTTGGTTTTCTTAAACCTAAACATTGATCTCTATTCTTTGTTTTCAACTTGGAACTCAATATTTTGTTTTGTTTTTTTTTCTGCTGAAAATCTGTATTCGTTTAATATAGATAGGGAGAAAATAGACAGAAAGGTAAAACTGTCATTTCTGACATTTAAACTATTTATTCAGCATAACAATCGAACAACTTATGCGTTAACATACAAATAACTATATCGATAAATACATACAGATACAAGTTTTAACAAAAAACCGAACCCAAAATCCCCTAATTTAATACAATAATTGATTCCAAATTTCTCTTTTATTTATGTTGAGCATAGGATGGGCAAGCCGTCCCATGGACGCATTTCCGTTGTGACATCCACAATGTGCACAACAATCAAGAAAAACACATACTAAAGAAGCCCATCATCAATCCGTAACACCTCCTCATATATCTTGGATTTGATTTTTTGTGAAGTTCCCAAGAGACAAATATAGGGTTTCGTTTTGATTTTTCAAACTCTTTTGTTCCCGCCATAAACCACTCATTCAAAACTGATTCTGCTGATTCAATCAGATGGCGTTCTGGGGTACGTAATCTTAATTTTATATTTTGTTTGTAATCTTAAACATATCCATCACCATCATCACTGATATTTCTTGCATGTTTTGCCCAAATTTCAAAGGGGTTTATTTAAAGCCCAATGAACCTTACACTCTACAGTATGATGATGATGATATTGTTCCCAAAAGACTTCGCATTACTCAGGTAAGAAACCCATTTCCAATTTGTTTTTTTCTTTCTCTCTTGTGTTTTGTACGATTTGAAGGATTTGTACACTGGTCTGGTTTTGTGGTTTTACAAGATGGGCTTAAGATGGTTAAAATCATTATACATTTGTTGAAATCTATACATAAACAAGTGTAATTTATTATATTATATCATATTAAGCATCTCCAATGCAAGGTTCTTATTAGGAAAAGAGTGCAGTGTCTTATAAGTTATAAGAACTACAGTTGGGGAGAGGTTCTTATTAGAACCTAATATCCTTTAGGGGTTTGAACAAGAACCTTGGTTAGAAGTGACAATTTACTTATTTTTTATTTTATTTCTTGACTTTATATAATATATATCAAGGGTCGGGTTGGGTTACGGTGAGAAGGAGAGTTAAGATGAGAAGCGAAGAGATCTCCGCCTTTGGATGCAACACATTAGGATGAGATGCACCGAGATGCACCAAATCAACTCTTTTTCTAAAGCTCAATTCATGGGTGAATATTAGATTAAAAGTGATAAAGGGTTCAGATCTCTTCTTACGCTTCTCAACTTTAACTCTTCTTCTCACACTATCCTTTGCCTATATATTATATAACTTATTTAATGACGCCTACAAAAAAGAGCATCTCCAATAGACGTTCTTATAAGAACCCCTTTTTGTACTTTTTGTTGCCATCTCATGTCCACCTCATCAAGTTAAGAACTCTTTAAAAACTCCACAATGGTAGTTCTTATAAATACCTCTTTTTGTGGGTCCCATTAAACAAGTTATATTAATATATATTATATATAGTCAAGAAAATAAAATAAGTAAAATGTCACTTCTCACAAAAATCATGGTAAGAACCAAGGTTCTTGTTCAAGCACCTATGTCATAGGTTCTTATAAGACCTCTCCACGATGGTAGTTCTTGTAAGGCATTGCACTTTTTGCTAATAAGAACCTTTCATTGGAGATGTTCTTATAAGAACTATCAATGTGGACTTTCTAAAGAGTTCTTAATTTGATGAGTTGGACACGAGGCGGCAACAAAAAGTGCAAAAAGGAGGTTCTTTGTAAGAACCTTCATTTACATCAACAAGACTTATCATACCAAAGTTTTTGATCTTTTGAGTATCATTGGAAAATCCATATTTTTATTTTGAGATTTTGGAATAATCTGGTACAAACAGGCTACTTTGGAGATGCTACACGTAATTCACCGGCAAGGAGCATAGTAAGATGTTGGGTAGGAGATAAACCTGCAACGGCTATATGTTCATTGTCTGTAAGAGAGTTGACTTGCTGTCAACTAGAGCTCGAGTTTGAGGAATCCCATGATGTCATTTTCTCGGTCATGGGTCCACGAGGTGTTCATCTTGCTGGTTATTTCATCACCCCTGTCTATCAACATACAATGTAAGTTTCACTAATTTTTCAACTTGAGAATGTATCATTTAATTAGCATATAGAAAATTTTGGAAGTACTAAGTTTAAATCTTTAAAACCATAACTTTTACTTCATCAACTAATTTGTTAAGGACTCATTTATCAGTGACCACAACGTGAAAGAAAAGGACACCACAAAGATTGGTGGTTGTAGCGATCATGATTTGCCTGAGGATTTTAATAAAAGGGGTACGTATAGTTAGCCTCGTTACATGCTTTCCTTTGAAAATTCTCATTTTGTGGTAGTTAGTGTACCTTGTGTTGGTGAAGGGATAAAAAGATAGATTTTTAAGATGCAAAATGAATTCTCATAGAAGTTGATTATATACAACCACAAAGGGTTGTGGCGTAGTGGATGAGGCCCTGGGGGATGTGGTGAAATATCCCATCTGCCGAGAGTTCGAATCCAACGCGTACATAACAATTATGGCAACTGAGTTTATCAGGGGGCTGATGTTTTGCAGTCATAATTTGCCGGGATTAGTCCAGGCATAGCCTAGCCTGGGACACCCTTCCAAAAAAAGTTGCCAATATGCTCCTTTGTCTAATGTTGTTGCTATGTTTGACTTGATGGATAGTTTAATTACTTTGGATGGTCAAATACCTTGAGCATCCCTTATTAAGCAAAAACTTGTGGAATATAGTCAACCATATCAATATCTTGTAATGGTTGTTGATGAGTGAATAGATAAAATTTGAAAAGAATCTTCCCAAAAAAGAAATATTGTAAAATAGTTAATGTTGATGTGGACGAAAGGAATATTATCATACATACTTGGGTTAATGTTGGTTAACGCAAACAAAAATGGAATATATAGATAAGCTCTAATATAAAACAAGTGTTAGATATCTCTATATCTTAACACTCACCTCCTAATGCTCCAATATATGCATACATATAGGGTCAGGTTCGGGGGAAAACCTTAAAAAAACGGAAAACTGAGGAACACTCTGATAGCCCTTCATCTGGATGGTATGCACTTGTGCATACAAGAAATTTGTAACACGCACACATGCAGTAAAACCAAAAAACAACTTGCTTTACTTGTATGCACAAGTGCATACCATCCAAATGAAGGGCTAACAGAGTGTTCCTTAGTTTTCCAATTTTTTTAGGTTTTCCCTGAACCTCCCTTTATATAGGGTCAGGGGAAAATCTCAACAAAAGAAAAACCCGAAGTACACCCTGGGAGCCCTCCATCTAGACGGTATGCACAAATGTGTACCGGTAATTTGTAACATGCATTCGTGCATATGCACTTGTTCATAACATGCATTTGTGCATATGCACTTGCGCATAACATGCACTCATGCATAGAAAAAAACGCTTGTATGCATTTGTGCATAGCGTCTATCATGGTTTAAAAAAACGGAAGAGGCGTACGCCTTGAGGCACGCCTCGAGGCGAGGCGGCAGGATTTCGAACATGAGGCGCCGCCTCAGGTGAGCTGAATGAAGCGTATGCTTCAGGTAGAGAGAGGCGCGTTCCGAGGAGGTGAGGCGGTGAGCAGTGCTGAGGCGGAGGCCTCCGATGGTTTTTGTTTTAGTCGACTGGTTTTTCTAAAGGAAGAAGATGACCTAAAAATTGTACTTTTCAATTAAAAGTTTATATTTTTTTATATAAAGACCCAAAGGCCAGCTGTTCTACAGTAAAAGGTGTCCTTTCTTCAATAAAAAAAGATTGTTTGTACTTCTACTTTTTGTGTGTGTATATATATATACAATCGATGGTCACTGATGTGCATGAATATCACACACACACATGATATATATATATATATATGTAAATTTATTGTCTTGTATATTTTGTATAAATACTTTATTTTATATATGCTCAGAATCTTGTGTGTATATATACTATTATATATATATATTGTCTTGTATCTTTTGTATATATTTCGTTTAAATACTTTATTTTATATATATCCTGAATATTGTGTGTATATATACATTTAGTAGTATATACATTGTATTATACTATTTGTATATATTTAAATGTATATATTTTGTATTATACATACTCTGTTTTTAAACATGTTGTTTTGTAGATTGTATATTGTTTTTTTTGTAGTTTGGTATTGAAATATGAAATTATATTTTTTTGTCAAGTGTTATGGATTTAGGAATTTTATTGTTTCATTTTTGGGGCTTACGCCTCGACCGCCTCGGAGCTTACGCCTCACGTACCTAATAGGAAAACGCCTCGAGACTCGTTTCCGTTCTTTAAAACCTTGGCGTCTATGCACAAATGCATACTGTCCAGATGGAGGGCTCTCAGGGTGTTCTTCAGGTTTTTTTATTGAGGTTTTCCCTTGAATGTCCCTCTGTATATGTGTGTGTGTATACACATGTGATGGTTCTTTTTTGCTTCATGTATCTATGTATTTAAATCTCATTTTCCTGTGTTCCTACTTTTTGAGGTTAAGTTAAAGAATCAACAGGTGCTCAAAACACGGATGTTGAGCATTGTGATAAAAACATGAAAGATGGAAAAAGCTTAGTAAAATGTATTAGAGACACAAACAATGAAGGAAAGATAATAAGTCCTCCTTGCCAGAAAATGAGGTATGATCTCTCATTTCTTCATTGTATTCGGCTATCATTAACCCAAAATCTGTATACTTGAATTCCTAATTGCATTTAAATCACTATTAGCAGAAAGGATATCAATGAAGATACTAATTTGTGCACTCATGAGAAGTATGTAAATCGACATCACAGCAGCTGTGATGAAAATCAAGAGAAAACTGTTGCTGTGAAAACACATTCAGTATTTGGTAGATTTCTTGAAGACAAAAGGTACCACTTTTTTTGGTTCAAAATATTCCACAACCAGTGTATCTTGTTTCGTTTTCGTACTAAAATGAATTGTTGAAGTTAAAAGTCTCATTTTAGTTATAATTGATAAATATTGGCTATAGGATAAATTTCAACTTGTTTTTGAAAAATGATAAGAGATAACTTGCTCTATATACTGGAACTGTGGGAGGTTCAAATAAGAAGCCTAAATATCGTGAGAACATAAGAAGGGGAGTTTCATATTCATATGTGAATAAAAAATCTATTTGAAGATGCACGTGTGAACCGACTTTACAGTCAATTCATATGGGTTCACATATCTATCTTTTAATGGATTTTTTCAATGATTCACATATGAACGTTCCCTTCTTGCCGTCTCACGATATTTAGCCTTCTTATTTATGTATAGAAAGTGGGAATGACCTTTGGGGAATGAAAATTTAGACTTCTGGGGTAATGAGCTCATATTATATATAAAACCAAACAGTTTCTTTTATTATCATTCCCATTAATTACTGTTTAATACCTCCAACCAATCGCCCCCTCAATGTGGTTTTCTTAGTTTTATTTTCTGGTGAAATCAGAGAAAGTAGTTATAAAAATGTAATTCTTATTTTAACAAGGGTACTTTTAATGAAATAGGGATGCTATTGAAAAGAAGAAGAAAAAGAATAAGAGGAAAAGGAAAAGGATCCCGAGAACTCCGGAAGCTACAGGCAGTGAAGATGTTACTGATATGTGGGATGAGAAGCCCGGTTCCCATTCACAAATAATTGAAGAAAATGGGTGAGACATAAATGCATTTTTAATGCAAATGGTGTTTTAATTCTTAATGGTGTATGCTAATGGCTTCTATCATCAATATAAAGGATTTTACGGGCAAATAATTTTAAGACGAGTTCTCCTGTAAGAAGTCACACCAAGGCCAAGGAGAGGAAAAAGAAGCATAAAAGGAGTAAGTGTTTGTTTAATGCTTAATGATTATTTTGATCTCAAGGGTTAGGTTTAGGGGAAAACCTCAAAAAAAAAAGAAAATTGAAGAACACCTTGGGAGCCCTCCATCTGGACGGTATGCACAAATGCATACCGGTAATTTGTACATGCATTTGTGCATATGCACTAAATACATAATATGTACTCATGCATAAAAAAACAGCTTCAATCGCTTGTATGCATTTGAGCATACCGTCCAGATGGAGGGCTCCCAAAGCGTTTTTCAGTTATTTTTTTTTGTTGAGGTTTTCCCCTGAACCTCCCTCTTGATCTCAATTACTAAATCTTTCGGTTTTCAAGAAAAAACTGAACCAGAAACTCATGATAACTCATCTATTGAAATTTGATGCTCGTTTCAAAGAAAAAGGTATTTTTTTGAGTTTTCGGGTCATACTTTAATTTCAAAAAACTTATATTTGATACATTGCATATACTGACGTCATGCCTTTTGTGTATGCCTTATTAAGCGCATTGCATTTATCACACAAAGTCTAACATTATCTCTTTTAGCTCTTTTTTCAAAATTAGTACATGTAGATAGTCCATATCTCTGTACATTTGTTGGCTGCGGGTAATTATCTTTGAGTTGTTTTATATTTTGTTAGAGCACACTTTGGATTATGATAATAAGCATCATAGCATGGGGCATACAAATGGAGTTGCAAGTAGCGCGATTATTGGAGATAACATCAATTGTGAGAATCAAAGGTTAGTATGCAATGTTAAGTTTATGGGTTGTTTGCTAAACACACAGGGGCCGTTTATTAAACACTTACCTTGGTAAGCGCTTACTGGGTTATATTACTATTAATCCATTTTGATGGGCGGGAATGTTATCCCATAAGATAAGTAAGAATGGTGGCTCTTGCTGGTAAGCGCTTACCCGATAAGCGTTTGTAAACTGCTCCTTACTCCTCTTACCAGGTAGGTAAACACTTATTGCCTCTTACCGGGTAAGACAAAGATGATGGGCTTTACCAACAATCTTACTTTGCCATTTAAGTGAGGGCCGTGACTCTTACCTAGTTAGCGTTTACCGGGCAGTTGCGGATTCAGGATTTTTACGTAGTGGGGTCACCTTTAAGGTAGGCTAAAGGCCTGTAAAGTCGTCCGACGTGTTTTTAGCCTAATTACACCGTTCCGAGAGATTTTTAATTTTTTTTTATTGTTTTTAAGGGATTTTTATTAGTGTTTTTGTTGACTTCTAAGGATTTTTTTCGGTTTTTTGATTGATTTTAAGAGAATTTTTTGGCTTTTTTGTTGATTTTAAGAGACTTTTTTTTATTTTCTCTAGGATTGTGGGGTCCCTTACAAATATTTAGTGGGGGATAGAAGTAAAAAGTTGTAAACCTCTTGTTTTTAACCCTTATAAAAAAGATTTTTTATTTTATTTTAATGGGGTCGCATCCCCCCTTACCTTCTACATACATCCGCCACTCTTACCGGGTAAGAGACACTTATTCTATGCTATTTTGATGACCAAGAATCTTACCACCTTGTAAGGTAAGTGGGTGGTAACTTCTATCTAGTTAACGCTTACTAAGTTTGTGTTGGTAAACAAGAGGGATCACGCCATTTGTTTCTGCTACGGTCTCTATATATCTTTGTGGGTATTTGTGGTTTTCTTTAAAGAAGGGGACTTTTGTTATTGAATGCTAATGTCAAAGCACTTGCTTTTTTATCAGAGATGATTCTTGTGGGGAGGTGAAGTCAAGAGAGCAGAAGAGAAAAATAACCAAAATAGTGTTTAAGAAGAAGATGGTCGGTCGATAAATGGATCAAACAAACGATGGGTTATCGTGGCAAGTAGAAATAGTAAAAATTTCACTTAATGGGAAATGGGAAATGGTTTTTGAATGATTTTGAGTAATAGTTTTGTGATGAAGGGAGGAGGATCTTCATAATTGACATTGAAGGCATTTTGGTACATAAGGTAGCCTTGCATTGTGGAAAGAAGTTAGATTCAAAGTAAACTTATTTGAAAAGAAAGTGGTGGTAACCTTTTTGAACAAAAAACGGTTGTAAACAGTTTGGTTTTTTGGTTGTTTGCTATGGTAGATATTGATGATGTAAATCAAACTGATGCAATCTCACATATCCATCTTAATCTCAACTTGAGAAACTACAATACATTTTGATCTAAGGGTTGGGTGTCAGTGAGAAGTAGAGTTAAGGTAAGAAGCGTAGGAAGGGATCTTCACTCTTGGATGCTCAATATGATGAGATGTACTGGATCGGTTTGAGATTAAAACTTAAAGGTAATCAAAGGTCCAGATCTCTTCTTACCCTTCTCACTTTAACTCTCTTTTTTCACATGATCTTATGCCTTGATCTAGTATCTGAGATTTAACATTCATTTCTATAAGTTTTTCCTTTATCTTGAGATTTTTCTTGCAAACCATTTGTCACTGTGTTTCATCCCTCAATTCAAATGAGCTAGAAAAGAATTAATCACTTGGGTTGTGGTGCAGTGGTTAACACTCAAGGGAATGTAGAAATTTCAGCTTCTCAAGTTTGAATCCAGGTATTGCCAAAAGTCATGTGGTCTAGCCTCGAGGTTCACTTGTAATGATTACAACTTTATTATGATTGTCTGATGGATTAGTTGGCGTGCGTAAACTAGCTAGATGCCCATGGTTTGAAAAAAGACTAGAAAGGAATGTGGTTCCTAAATGCTTGTGATCGTTGCTACTTTGCTTATTTACAAAGTCCCATTCTTAAATAATATGGAAAAAGAGTAATGAAGAACAACAATAATCAACCACTACTTCAAAGTATAATTATATACCAACATTATTTTATTGCATTTTAGTGCAACATTTACAAAATTACAAGTGTCAATTTTTGGAAAAAGAAATTCAAAGATAGCAATTTTGAAATTTTTTGGATGAGGAAGTTGAAAATAGCATGATGAAAATGTTTAGATGGCCTACTAAACAAGGTCTTTCGAACATAGTTGGAAGTTACACTTTTTGAATATAGATCGAGGGAAGATAAGATTGTTGTTTACTGGTCATGTTTGTAGGAAACAGATAAGAGCTCCGAGGAGGAGGGTATAAACAGTGACGGATCTAAAAATCTTGATGATTGATAACGGATTTTAAGTAACATATACTACTGCGAGAATCATTATCATCACTATCTTTTCCAAATCTTGACAGTTTTCATTTAAAAAATCTTTTTATTTTTTTTAGTGAATTAATATAACAATTTATTTCGTTTGCGTAATGAATGATAAAACAATTAACATTTAAGTCTAAACAATTAACAAAAATTTAACAATTAGGCATCAAATAACAAGCATTGACCCTAACAATTAGTAATAGATATTTCATAGTTGAAATTTGAAAAGAAAAATACAAGTTATTTCAGTTTTAATGATACAGTATTCTATCGTATTAGCATGACTCAATGATTATTTAGTATCTGAATGTATTTGTCAATTAGCTTTATAAAGTTCAACGAGCTTTAAAAAATTGTATACATGCAGTAATTACTTGTAAACTTCAAATTTAAAGTATCATGCATTACTAAACACCCAATACTAAGTTACTAATTTTACTTTTATTTAATATTTTATAATATTGTTATACATAAATATGTATCTAAGTTATATATAAATTAACATTAAAACAAATAAAATAATAAATATATTTAGGCAACAATTTAAAAAAGTTCTTCTATCATATAACTTTATAAGGAATTAAGCTAAAATTAGGGGTCAAAACATACTATATGTTAATAAGATATAAATTTGATTATATAAAACCAATTGGTTTGTGGATTTTATAGGGTTCATTTGATCCCGTGTATCTTATTTAAGGGTGGCAATTCTCGACACGAAACGAAAATAAACGGGTTTGGATTAAAGTTTCTGACCCACCAACTCACTAATTAAACGGGTCGTATTTGGGTTTACATATAGGGGTCACGGGTTGACCCGCCAACCCGTTTAAGAAAAAATTAAAAAATTATTTTATTAAGCCTCCTTATTTCTAAACCGGCTACAGTAAGTAAGGCGCTAAATGTAAAATGCCTAAAACCTAACGCACGGCCTCACACATTCACGCTCGGACGCTCTCATGCTCAATCGGTCGATCTCATCATCTCAATTCTCAAAGGTACTAATAATCGATGGACTTTTTTATTTGTTTGAAACTTTGAACTTTTTATTTGTATTAGTATTTGAACGTAGTTGTATTAGTAGTATTTCAATTTGGACGTTTGAACTTGGTTGTATTATTATGTGATCTGTCAACCGTTTATGACCCGTCAACCCGAGTAGGGGCATATCTACATGTATGGATGTGGTGGCATGTGCAACCATGAATTTTGGGTGTTAAGTGTAATTTCTTTAAGGTTCTAACATGTGAAAACATAAGTTTCTTGGGATGAAACCATAAGTTTTTTGGGACTAAGTCATAAACTTTAATAAATTTAGGGGTTTTATATGAAAAATTAGCAAATAAAACTCCACCAAATACGGGTGTAAATGATACGAGACACCTCGCGAGTTACTCGAGATCGACTGGGTCAACACTCGACTCGAATAGGCTCGACTCGTACTCGAACTCGACTCGACATATTAACGAGTCGAGTTGAGCTACCCAATACTCGACTCGTACAGCTCGTGAGATACTCGATTTTTTTATATATAATTAGTTTTAAAATACAATTAGTTTTATAAAATAATTTGTAAAATATATATAATAAAAATATCTTATATTTTTAGATACTTGAACAAAATTGTGAATTTTATAACTACAAAAACTAATCAATTATTTTTTTAGTAAATTATAAATGAAAAAAAGACAAAGAAAACTATAAAAGTGTTGGTAAAGTTCTCCTACATTGGAAGAGATATGATAAAGTAAGGGTGAAGAGTTGTTATAAAAATAGGGGAAGGTGAATGAAAGTTTCAACCTTAGTCATTTTGATGATAAAGTTTGAGGTGCATTTCTTAAGTTTATAAAATTAAAGAGAACTCTTGTTGACTCTGCTAGGATTGAAAATATTAAGTTACGTATTGGTTTTGATTCTTATTTTGCTGTCAATTGTAATGGCCACAGTGGTGGTTTTGGTGTTTTATGGAAAGATAAAAACGAATTTTCCCTCTTGTCCTTCTCTTTTAATCATATTGACTTGCAAATTCACGGCAATGTGCATGGAAATTGGCGAGCTATTGGCTTTTATGGATACCCGGAACGCTCTCGCAGACGCGATTCTTGGGATTTGTTACGATTGTTGGCCATTCGGTCTACTCTTCCGTGGATGGTCATTGGAGACTTTAATGACCTTCTATCTCAAAACGAGAAGTGTGGCATTCACGAGCACCCGGGTTGGTGTATTAGAGGATTCCGGGAAGCTTTAGATGATTGTGGACTGGTAGACTTCCAAATGACGGGTTATCCTTTCACATGGGCTCGTCACAAAGGCAAACCAAATGAAGTTCTTGAGGGACTTGATAGAGCTGTGGGAAACCATGCTTGGATAGAATCCTTTTCCGATTTTTCTCTTACCAACTCTCACCCTCCTATCTCTGACCACTCCCCGATTGTTCTTGAAACTAAGGTTCGGACTCTCTGCCTCTCATTCTATTTTTCGGTTTGAAAATAAATGGTTGCAGGAACCCTCTTTTGAATCGGTCTTTTTTGAAAGTTGGTCGGAAACTCCAAACTTTAATCCCCCAAGTAAGCTGAGTTTGGTGGCTAAACGATTGTCGTCTTGGGGTCGTAAGCTAAATATCTCTTTCCGAGAGGTGATCAAAAGTTGTAAAATTAAGATGGAAAACCTTCGAAGTAGCGAGGTTCCAGATGATGTGGAGGCTTATGAGACCGAAAGATCCCGATTACTTTCAAATCTCTTAAAAGAAGAGGATCATTGGAGACAAAGAGCAAGAGTTTTCTGGCTCACGGAAGGAGATTCTAACACCAAGTTCTTTCATTCCTATGCTAATGGACGACGAAAGATCAATCGTATCGAAAAGCTTCAAGACGATAATGGGATGCGGGTAACTGATGCAGACAGACTTTGTGATCTAACCTTCTCGTATTTTACTTCCGTTTTCTCGGAAAATAGAGGATCCCCTGAATTGATCACAAACCTTGTTCACACAAAGGTTACAGACTCCGATAACAATAGGCTAACAACCCCGTTTTCTAAAGAAGAATTTCGCGTGGCTCTCTTTCAAATGAATCCCGATAAATCTCCGGGCCCAGATGGGTTTAACCCACGGTTTTTTCAAATATTCTGGCCCATAATGGGGGATGAGATTTTTTTGGCAGGTTCTTCTTGGCTTCGTGACGGTATTTTCCCCGAAGGAATTAATGATACGATAATCACTCTTATCCCCAAGTGTGATGACCCGACAACCATGAGAGATTTTAGACCGATTGCACTTTGCAATGTAGTCCTAAAAATTGTAACCAAAGTCCTTGCAAATCGTCTCAAACCGCTTCTCCCTAAGCTAGTTTCAGAAAACCAATCGACATTCATTAAGGGACGGTTGATCACGGATAATGTTTTGCTCGCATTCGAATTCCTTCATTGCATGCAAAGGAACACTCGACAGAAGGTTGGGGAAGTTGCTTTAAAAATTGATATATCAAAGGCCTATGTCAGATTGGATTGGCAATATCTTAGACAAATTATGCTGGCTCTCGGTTTCTCAACTCAGTGGGTTAATATGATTATGCTTTGTGTGGACTCTGTCAGATACTTTGTCCTGGTTAATAAGAAGATTGTTGGCCCTATTCGACCTCATCGTGGCTTAAGGCAGGGCGACCCCCTCTCGCCCTATTTATTCATCATTTGCATGGCAGGTCTTTCAGCAGTGATTCGGGACGCAGAGATACATAATAGATGGCACGGTTGTAAGGTGGCTAGAGGTGCACCATCTATATCTCATCTTTTATTCGCTGATGATGCTTTTTTCTTCTGTCGTGCTACTATTGATGAAAGCATGGTTCTTAAGCATGTCCTAAATGTCTATGAAAAATCTTCGGGACAAGCTATTAACCTTAGTAAATCGGGAATTATGTTTAGTAACAACCTTGCCCCGGATCTTAAAGAGGCAATCTCTTATATATTGGGAGTTTCTAATCCACTTAACACTAGTAGATACCTGGGACTTCCCTCGATTGTCAGACGAAATAAGCGGCAAATTTTTCGAGACCTTAAAGGCCGTCTTTGGCATCGAATGCAAAAGTGGCGTCAACGTCCAGTCTCTAAAGCGAGTCGGACAACACTTATTAGAGCATCAGCGCAAGCAATACCAGTTTATTACATGAGTGTTTTTATGATACCTTCCTCTACGACTGCAGAGCTCGAACGAATGCTAAACTTCTTTTGGTGGTGTTCAAAGAGGGACGGGTCTCGTTCAATAAATTGGCTTGCTTGGGATCGCCTTTGTGTTCCGAAAAAGTTCGGTGGGCTGGGCTCGGCTACCGGAATTTTACTACCTTTAATATTGCAATGTTGGGAAAGCAAGGTTGGCGCCTCCTAGCCAATCCAGAATCACTAGTTAGCAGAGTCTTTAAAGCTAAATATTACCCTCGAGGGTTATTTATGGAGGTCCGTTTGGGACACTCCCCTAGTTTTATCTGGCAAAGTATTTGGCAATCCAAATTGTTCTTAAAGAGGGTTGTAGATGAAAGGTTGGTACTGGCTCCACCATTAATGTATGGCATGATCCTTGGCTTCGAGACGACTCTAATTTTTGGGTTGAAACACCTATTAACGAGGCCACACGACACCTTCGGGTGAGTGATTTAATCTAACCGGATACCCACCTTTGGGACGTGGCTAAAGTGACTGAGTTATTCTCTCATCGGGACCGAAATGAAATTCTTAGAATATTCCCCTCTCTGGTGTTAACTGAAGACAAATTGATTTAGCATTGGTCATCTAACGACATTCACTCAGTTAAGACGGGATATCGGTTATTGACTGAAAAGGTCGAGCCGAATTCCCATCTTTTCATTATGACTACATGGAGCATATGGCATAGACGCAATGATGTGTTCTGGTCGGATGGCCCGAAGGAACCAGGTATTGTGATTAGAAGAGCCGTGAATGTGCATTCTGATTGGATTAAATCAGAAGAGCTTCATAACCGTCTTGAGCCTATCTCTACCCGAGAATTTGAAGACCGCTGGCACTGTCCACCTGTTGGTTCCCTCAAATGTAACACTGATGCGGCGCTTTTCTTGACTGAGGCAAAGGCGGGAATCGGTATTGTAATCCGAGATGATCGTGGTGCGCTGATTACGGCTAGATCAGGCCCGTTAACGGGGATACCACATGTCCGGGAATGTGAAGCTTTGGCACTCCTACATGCAATTTCTTGGGCAGCCGAGTCGGGGTTTCACCGGGTTCATTTCGAAACTGATGCAAAGGTGGTTGTGGACGCACTAAACTCTTTAGACGAAGACATTACGGAGTTTGGCGATATCATTAGACATACTCGGTCTATTCTCCACGATCACGAGTCTTTCTCCGTCGTCGCTATTAGGAGACAAGCGAATGGGGTTGCTCACGATCTTGCCCAGCTGTCCCGTTCCCTCTCTTGTCTTACTACTTTCTCTAATTTACCGCCTTCTATTTCCCATTGTATGGACGTTGTTTGCTCTTTGGGAGCTCATTAATTTATTCCGGCAACCTTTTCTTCAAAAATATTTTTAAAGAGAACACCTATAAGTTTAAAATTTATAAGAGAAGACCCAAAAAGAATTTAAATTTCGAAGGATGAGTTTGGTTCGAGCTAGATTCGAGTTCGAGTTCGAGCTTGATTCGAGTAAGAGTTTGAGCTTGGTTCGAGCTTCAAACGAGTTCGTGCTCGAGTTCGAGTTTAAAAAATCGCAATTGAGTTCGAGTCGAGTTTAGTTTTTAACTGCTCGCGAGCTTTCGAGTCGAGATCGAGCTTGAGAAATGGCTATCGAGTTCTATTCGAGTATACTGATACTCGAGCTCGACTCGCATCATTTACACCCCTACCACCAAGTTAGGATGGTGGTTGATGAAAAGTTACAATTTATACCCTTCAAATACTTTAACATTTTAAATTTACTTCTTTTCCTTTTTCATTTTTCGTTTTATACCCATCTTATATTAATTAGTTAATTAATTATGAGTCAAAATACATTGAAAAAGTAGGTTTTTTTCTTTTTGCAAATTACATCGTTAGAAAGGTTTTGTCGATACCTTCGAAATTAGTCTAATATTGAATATTTTTAATGTTAACACAAATTAAATATATATATATATATAATGCATTTATGATAAATAAGATATTTAATCATCATTAATGTAATTTAACGTGATTACAAATTATTAGAATTTTTTTTGGATAAGTTTATTTGTTTATAATGAATGTAATAGTGTTAATATAATAACTTGTTAACTATGTAGAGTTATTTTGTGTATAGTTGACCCTCTATATAGACTTTATGGTTAATGTTGGGTCACCGATGATTTGGTGATGAACCCTCAACCTCTCTCTTATCTTTTGTATCTTAATTATAGGTTCTTTGAAGATCTGGAAAATGCCCCTCAAGATCGGCGAATCGAAGACTAGCTGATCAAAAGGTAGTACATTAAGAATGTGGAATTATTGATGTATTTACCGATATTCAAATCTAGACCACTTGCCGAAATCATGAAGAGTTGCAGTCGTCGAAAAACCATGTCATTCGGCAAGTCTGATGCACTTGCCGATCTCGCAAATCAGATGTTCACTAGCCAATACATCTCTTGTATTCGGCTAGTTATCTTTTATGGCATACTTCGGAGACATCTTTCCCTTGTCACAATAAATGCGAGAGCGTGTGCATCAAGTCTTAAATTCTAACATTCTCTTTTTCTCATAAAAGGATTGTTTATCTTTTTGCTTAAAAAGTTTGATATGACTTCAGAAGGCATGGAGAAAAGGTATACAATAACCTGAACTTACTTATACTATAAAGAATGATCCAACCATTTATCTAGTACAAAAAGAAATGGCACCACCTTTTATCCACCAGATATATTGCAAGCAAATGAAACTGTGACAAGTGTCTCCATGCAATTAATGCATGAGTACTATAAAAGGAGAAGAAGCTACATCCATGCAACTCACGCTTTCAACAAATCCTCTAAATGATCTTTTGTTTGATTTTAGCACACTGAGTGTTTAAACAGTATTTTTAGCTTACATTGTGTATTAAGTTAATAATTTTTTTTATGTGTTAGATTGTTAGAATAGAGTTTAATCTGTTCTTTTCCGCAACAATTTGTTCTCTGTGTGTAAGTTCTTAATATTTCAATATTAAAGAATTTAAAAAGTGAAAAACTTTGTGTATTTGTATTCAACCCCCCCTTCTACAAATCTTTACTTGTTAGCCATTACTTCTTTAGGGACCAACAAGTGGTATCGGAGCAGATTGGTTTAATATAATTGTTGGGTCACTGATGATTTGGTGATGAATCCTCAATCTCTCCTTAGTCAAAGTATTTGGTCATCATCAAATATGGGGATATTGTTGGGTCACCGACATTGTTGAGTCACCGATGATTTTTTGATGACTCTTCAATCTTTCCTTAGTCAAATACTTTGTTGATGACTTAGTCAAATAATTTGTATCTTGGGTTCTTTGTAAAAGTCTGGCCATGCTCAACTAGTTCAGCGAATCGAAGACTAGCTGATACATAAGGAAACATATCAACATTTGTGGAAAGATGAAGATATGATTGGCATCTAGACTTAGCCGAATCCTCAGCTAAAATGTTCAGCCAAAAGTGAAGACCAAAATCGGTAAGTAAAAGGATAGTTGAAGATACTAGCCGATATATCCTTTGAAATATTCGGCTAGTGGTCTTATCTAGTATTTTAAGAGAACTTTTATGAAGATACTTCTTGTCATCAATATCAAGAATGTGTTGCCCAAGTTTTAGATACAAACATTATCTAAAGGTTTGTTTGTCTTTATCTAGAACTTGTTCCCCAAGTTTTAGATAAAGACTTCATCCAAAAGTTTGTTTATCTATCGAAACAACGTGGTCCCCAAGTTGATGGTTATCTAAAAGTTGATGGGACAACAAATGAAGACTTGAAGAAAAGGTGAATAGTGTCATATGTACCATAAAGTATGGCACCCATCTTTATCCAAAGAAAACTTAGCCATCAAATTATATTGTGACAAGTGTCCCTTGCTCTCCAAGCATAAGACACTATAAAAGGAGAAGAAGACCTCTCATGAACATTATGCCTTTGAAAAGAGAGAGATCTTCGAAGTGAGAAGCTGATGATTGGCGTCAACATAACTACTGTATGTTTAAGTTATGTCTGTGTGTTCTGAGTGTTTTAACAGTTCATTTTAGCTTTCTTAGTGTTATAAGTTAATTACGGTTATTATGTGTTTCATGTGTTAAGATTTTTAGAATAGAGTGTTGTCTATTCTTTTCCGCAACAATCTTCTGAGTGTAAAGTTTTTAATATTTATATTAAAAAATTTAAAAAGAGTAAAAATTGTGTATTTGTATTCAACCCCCCTTCTACAAATCCTTTACCTGTTTGACATTACCCTAACCGGGACCAACAAGTGGTATCAGAGCAGATTTGTTTATTTTAATAAACCAGATCTGTAATAGCCGTTTCTTCTTCTTCCTCAAATCCTTGAGCTAGTCTGCAAAATCTCTTCGCTGGTTCATACGACTCAGGCTCCATATCCAAGCCATCAAAGTTTAATAAAAATAACTTTGTTTTGTGAAAAAGTCATATGATATTGTTCTTGGAAGGGGTTGACAGCAGGTATCCTATCTTTCTGAGGGAAAACTTATTTATTTTAGAAATCTGGGCACGTTATGGGTCCAACGAAATCGCTGTTGGTAAAACTCTTGAATCTTCAGATGAAGAGAAATCTGAAGCTAATAAAAGATGTGTGATTAAAAGTCCCAAACAATATACTAAGGATGATAAAACTTCTTGTATATTTGGACACCAAAGTCAAATATGTTTTAGTTGTTTCTCTTCCTGATGAAGTGTTCCATTCTTTGGTAAATCTCTCTACTGCCAAAGAAATGTCGGATACTCTATATGCTTTGTATTTCTAGTTTTTCTAAGTGTTTTGTATAAAGGAATTTTTTTTCACCCACTTATCGGAGGCTCATCTTTGTGATGCTAATGATGAAGGTGGGGAGTCAATCATAGACTTATTCTCCGATAGTATGGCTATGATGGCTGGAAATTTCAAAAATCTTCTTTTTCTTCAAGTCTTCCTAGACTTGGAAGAAAATCTTCTTCCTTTAAAAAATCATCTTCTTCTAAAAACCGAGTGTTTTAAACATCCTATTCTTCTAAAAACTAAGTGTTTCAAAAATCTCTTTCTTATAAAAACTAAGTGTTTAAAAAATCTTCTGAAAAACTAAGTGTTTAAAAAATCTTCTTCTTTTGTCAAAATAAATGATGGGTGTTTCAACTATGGTAAAAAGGGACATTTTGCCTCTAAGTGAAAATTTTGAGTTTCTCCAAAAGTTTAAGTCTCTTACCTCTTCAGGCCATGAATTCTCTAAATCGGCAAGTCAAAAGACAGCCGATAGGATGAGCCAATCTCTTGGAAAAATCACAATTCTTCTCAAACTAGTGACCTTGTCTGGTATGTAAAATATAAGGCCAAGTACTAAATAGGAGAGAAGTGAAAGTATTCTAAGAAAAGGAAAAGGTCTTGTTGTTGAACTCACTTCTGAAAGTGAGACCGATGAATTTGTGTAATTCTCTCAAATAAATTTTCTTTTGGCTACTAAGTGATTAATTCTTCTATCTTCTCTTGTTGCAGTAAATCCTTTAAAAAAGGGTGAAATTTTGTTTTTCTTTATTAAGCATTTTGATATCAAAAAGACACTGTGTGATTTATTTTTGAAGTTTCACTTTTGAAAATGATGGATTAGCCGAATGATTGAATCTTCAAAATTGGCTAAGTCTTTTATTCTCTTGAAAATGACTAAGTCTTTTTGTCTCTTAAAAATGACTAAGTCTTTTTGTCTCTTGAAAATGACTAAGTCCTTTGATCTCTTGAAAATTATTAAGTCTTTTGGTTTCTTAAAATTGACTAAGTCTTTTAGTCTTTTTGAAAGTGTCCAAGTCTTTTGGAAATTAGCCAAGTCTTTTTGTCTTTTGAATTGAGGCTAAATCTTTTGAAGTTGGCTAAGTCTTTCTCTCTATCTCTTTTTTTTTTGGTCTAACCGAATGATGGATCTTTTAAAATAATTTTAAGAACCTATTTGGTCTAGCCGAATATTTAATAAATCTTTTGGTTGAATTGTTAAAAGAATTTAAAAAAAAAAATCCTCCTAGTGTTCTACAATCGGCAAGTCAAGTACATAATAGTTTAGCTATTTCTTTAAAAGAAGACACAATCGGTGAGTCAAGTACCTAATCGGTGAGTCAAGTACACTCCTGCGTACTCAATCGGTAAGTCATGTATATAATCAAGTCAGGTACATTCCTGTTGGGTCACCGATGATTTGGTGATGAACCACCTTCCTTTGTATGAATGAACTTTTACAGGTTCTTTTGAAGGTCTGAAATATGCTTCAAGTATTGAAGAGTCAAAGACTATTCAATCAAGGGTTGTACATCAAAAAGTGGAATTTTGGATGTATCAACCAACTTCAATATTCAGATCATTTTGCCAAGTCAAGATTGGGTCACCAATATAGTGGGTCACCGATGGTACACTCAAAAGTCATCAAAAGTACTAAGGACATCAAATAAGATGAGGTCATCAAGTTTGATGTCATGGTCACCGACACTATAATCTTGGTCACCGAAATTGCAGGTATATTTTCTAAGGCTGTGATATCAATTCACAAGTTCAAGGGTGTACACTTTTGGCATTTAGTGAAAGATGAAGTTTATCAAGCAAAGTGTACACTTATCAATTCCAGCCTTACAAGGTATCCACCGATGTGATACATAGTGTGATGTATCACTTAGCAATTTCAAAGAGATAAGTTCTTGACTCACATCAATTGCAAAACACGTGAGCCAGCAAGAACTTGGGCATCAAGCCTTAAATAAAGACATTCTCTTTTATTCTTATGAAAGGAATATTTGTCTTTTAGCTAAAAGGTTTGATGGGACTTCACAGAGCATGAAGAAAAGAAGATAAAGTTATCTGACATTACGTGCTACAAGGAATGGTTCATCCATTATTCTAGTACAAAGGAAGTGGTCACTTCCTTTATCCAGCAGATAATCTTCCAGCTAATGAAACCTTGACAGCTGTCCACTTGCATCCCATGCATGGGCACTATAAAAGGAGATGAAGTCCTTCCCAGAAATCTCAAGCTTTCAACAAATCTTCAGAGTGATTATTTGTGTGACTGTGGCAAAGCTGTGTGCTATAACAGTATTGTTTTAACTTCCTTAGTGTATAAGTTAATTGCTGTTATCTGTGTGTTTAGTTTGATAGAATAGTGTGCCTGTTCTTTTCTGCATCAAACTATACGTGTGTAAATTTTTAATATTTATATTAAAAAATTTAAAAAGAGTATATTCTGTGTGTTTTATATTCAACCCCCCATTCTACAAAACCTCTCTTAGTTAGCCATCTCTCCTTGGGGACTAACAAGTGGTATCGAGCGATTGGTTTAATTCAATAAACCAGATCTGTGATGGCTACTACCTCAAATGTTGATGGTACCTTGCAGACCTCTTCCAGTAATACATATGATTTAGGATCCTTGGCTAAACCTCCAAGATTCAACCCAAATAACTTTGGGTTATGGAAAAATCGCATGTTATTATTCTTGGAAGGGATCGATTGCAGGTATCCCAACATTCTTAGTGAGGGACCTATTGTTCCTAAAATATGGGCTCGCTTTGGCCCTCAAAAGGACGCTGAAGGAAAGGACATAGAGTCAGATGACGAAAGAAGTGAGAAAACTGGTAGATATATCATCAAACATTCTAACAAATTTAGTGAAGATGATAAACGCCTAGTTGCTTTAGACACTAAAGTCAAATCTGCTCTTGCTGTATCCCTTCCTGATGATGTGTATCACTCTCTTCTTAACCTTCCCACTGCTAAAGAAATGTGGGATACTTTGAATGTCTTATATGAAGGCACCAAAGAAGTAAAGAAATCTAATAGGATCTGTCTTGTTAGAAAGTATGAACTCTTCTCCCATGAAAAAGGAGAATCTCTTTCTACCTACTTTAATCGCTTTAATTGTCTTCTCAATGATCTCAAAGTTCTTGGACGAGTTTATGATAATGAAGAAGTTCTCTGCAAGTTCATGGATTGTCTTCCAGATTTCTGGGAAACTATCTGTATTTGCATCAAGCAAACCAAGGACTTAGAAATAATGCCTTTAACTGCTCTCTATGGAACTCTTCTTCACTATGAACAAACTAAGAACCAGAGAAAATCTCTTATAAAGGATATCAAATTCTCTTCTATTGCTTTGATAGGTGATTCAAAATCTTCTTCTTGTATTCCTAGAATCACCTATCCTTCTTCTGATTCTGAAAAAGATATTAAGGAAGACTCTCCTCATCTGTCAGATGCATACTATAGTGTTGCTGATGATGAAGGAGAAGAATCAGCCATTGACATACTTTCTGATAGTATGGCAATGCTTGCTGGAAACCTTAAGAATAAAAGATTTTCTTCAAACCGCTCCAAATTTAATAGAAAACCTTTTTCTCAAAAATCCTCTTCTGATAAAGCAAATGAAGAATGCTTCAATTGTGGAAAGAAAGGTCATTTTGCTTCTGAATGCAGATCAAAAGCTTCCTCTTCTGTCAAACCTTCTTCTTCTTATGGCCATGACTTCTCAAAATCAGCTTCTAGGAAGCATGAAGAGAGAAATAGCCAATCCTCTAAAGAAAATTCTGAATCAAAAGAAACCTCCAGGTATAAGAAGTACAAAGCCAAATACAAGAGAGAAAAAGAGAGAAACCAAAGTAAAAATAAAACTTTGGTTGCTGAGGCTCATTGCTGGGAGGATGAGCAAACCTCTGAGAGTGAGAGTGAGTATGTCACTAAGTGCCTCATGGCCAAAATCGATGAGCTGGAAGACATGGAAAAGCCACTCTACATTACCCTTGTATCTGCTGAGGGATCCACTTCAGGAACAAAGCCTCAGGTACATCCTTTTACCTTTCTCTCTGATGATCAAAAGGCTGATGCCTTTGATTCTTTAACTGTTGACTTCTGTGACTTAAAGATTCAAAAGAAAAAGGCTGATATGCACATAAAATGTCTAAATGATCAACTCCTAATCCTGCTTTTCCAAACTAAAAGATTTTGACAAAATGAAAGCTGATCTGGAAAACCTACGGTACTTAAACGACAGTCTTTTTGAGGAAAAATCAAAAATCTCTTCCACTCTTGAAAAGTAACAAGAGGTTCTGTCTAAATGGACTAAATCTTCTAAAAATCTTGAAAGGATCCTTCAAGATCAAATCACCAGCAAGGATAAGTCTGGCCTTGGTTATGGAAAAGATGTTCCTCAACCTTTTGACCTTCCACTTTCTTCTTCTGAGTGTCAAGGTTTTCCTGCTGGTTTCCTTTCCGATGACGATGATGATCTCTTTGGTTACTCATCTGAGGATTCTACCTCCGTTCACTCTATAGATCTACTTGACATGCTCAAAGTAGAATCTGGTTCTAAGAAGTTTGGAGTCTTTGTTAAAGCTAAAGAAATCTCTTCTGAGTCTTCAAAAGTTTCAACTCTTCCAAGCTCTTCTTCTTCTCCCAAACCTATCCAAAGACTTTTAAACTTCTTAAGTCTGCATGAGTCAAGGTACTCCCAGGAGCAGCCTTCTGATGTTGCTGAGTATCCCTCTCCAAAAGGATTTTCTCCTCAAAAGAAAAATTTTTCTAAATCAAATTTTCATCTAAAAGGAAATCTCAAATAGTTACTGATTTTATTCCTCGGTCAGTGAACTTGAAGAAATCAAGAAACCCTGGTAAAGGTATCCTTGGACCAAGACCAGGTGTTGGACACCCCTCTTCTTCTCAGTCGTCAACCTCTGTCCAAAGTTTTGATGATAGGGATTTTGAAAAGGCCTTTTCTTTAAAGAAATGCTATAATTGTGGCAACACTCTTCATCTTGCTAAAAATTGCCCAAAAGATTTGGATCCTTGCAAAACTAAAATGCCTTCTAATCCCAAAGGACCCACCTCAAAATGGGTACCAAAAGTCTAAATTTGTTTCTGGGTGCAGGTACCAAATAAAGATCACATATGGTACATGGACAGTGGGTGTTCAAGACACATGACCGGAAACAAACTTCGTCTCTCTAACTTCTCAAAAGAAAAGGGACCCACTGTTTCCTTTGGAGGAAATGGAAAAGGGGTCACCAAAGGATATGGTACCATTTCAAATGGAACCATCACTTTCTCCAGAGTAGCTCATGTTGAAGGGCTAATGTATAATCTTCTAAGCATCAGCCAAATATGTGATTTGGGCTATAAGGTCATGTTCCAGCTATGTGTGTGCTTGGTCTTTGATGTACAGAACAAGATTGTACTAGCAGGAACCCGACTGAATGACGAATACATAATCAACATGAAGGAAAGTGAAATAGGAGAAGCTGTGTGTCTCCTCTCTCAAGAACTAGCCAAACAAAGTTGGCTGTGGCATAAAAGGTTCTCTCATCTAAACTTTAAAACCTTGAACAAACTCTCCAACAAGGAGCTGGTTGTTGGAATGCCAAAAATAGTTTTTGAAAAAGAAAAGGTGTGGAGCATGTGAAAAAGGAAAACTCACCGAACTTTCTTTAAAACAAAACAATGCTCTTCTATCTCTCAACCTCTTCAAATGCTTCACATGGATACGTGCGGTCCGATCGCACACCCGATGCAGGTGGTAAAAAGTATATGCTAGTAATCGTCGATGAATTCTCTAGATATACTTGGGTGTTCTTTCTTAAACACAAGAGTGATGCCACTGAAGAAATCATCAGGTTTACAAAAAAAATTGAAAATTTGAATGGTAAACTGGTGAAGTGCTTCAGAAGTGATAATGACACAGAATTCAAGAATGCTGCTCTGGAAGATTTCTTTGACCTAAAAGGAATTTCTCAGAACTTTTCTGCCGTACGTACTCCTCAGCAAAATGGTGTTGTTGAAAGAAAGAATAGAACAACGTGTGAAGGTTGCAAGGTCAATCTTTGAGTGAATCCAAGTTGCCAACCTATTTTTGGGCGAGAAGCGATTAACATCCGCATGCTTTACTCAAAATAGGTCTATCATAGTCAAAAGGCATGACAAGACTCCGTATGAAGTTTTCCATGGTAGAAAACCTGCAGTTGACTTCTTCCATGTGTTTGGCTGTACATGTCACATGCTAAATGACAGGGAACAACTTGGAAAGTTTGATCCGAAGTCTGATGATGGAATTTTCATGGGCTATTCTCTCTCCTCAAGAGCCTTCAGAATTTTCAACCTAAGAAAACAATGCATAGATGAATCCATGCATGTGAAGTTTGATGAGTTTGAAACTTCTTCATTATCTTGTGATGAAGAAGAATTAAACCTATGGATAAATTCATGTGTTGGTGAAATTCCATCCTCCTCTCAACCCAATCCTCCAGATAGCAACTCTTCTCAGCCTCCCATAAACACCACCTTACCTTCAGAACCTTCTCTTTCTTCTCCACCTCCTGAAACTAACTCTACAGAAGACCTTACCCACCAAAACACCATATCTCCCTCAAACCTATCTTCACCATCTCAAATTCCTACCTCATCTTCTTCTCTACCTCCTACCTTACCTCCTGCACTAAAGTGGACCATGGATCATCCAATAGATCAAATCATAGGTGATCCACAAATTGGTGTAAAAACCAGAAGAGGCATAAGCAATCTGTGCTTATATGTCAACTTTGTTTCCATTGTTGAGCCTAAGCTGATAAATGAAGCCCTAGCTGATCCTAGCTGGGTAATTGCCATGCAAGAAGAACTCTCACAATTTGAGAGAAACAAAGTCTGGAAGTTAGTTCCTCGTCCATCCAACAAAACTATTATTGGAACAAAATGGGTGTTTCGAAACAAGATGGACGAAGAAGGAACTGTCATAAGGAACAAAGCAAGGCTAGTTGCTCAAGGATATCGGCAAGAGGAAGGAATTGATTATGATGAAACTTTTGCTCCTGTTGCCAGATTGGAAGCTATCCGAATATTTCTTGCCCATGCAGCTTACAAGAATTTTCGGGTATTCCAAATGGATGTCAAAAGTGCCTTCCTGAATGGTGAATTAGCTGAAGAAGTGTATGTGAAGCAACCTCCTGGGTTTGAAGATCCAGTCCATCCATATCATGTGTATAGGCTGGATAAAGCTCTGTATGGACTGAAGCAAGCTCCTCGTGCCTGGTATGACACTCTCTCAGAATATCTACTTAGAAATAAGTATATACGAGGCAAGGTTGACAACACTCTCTTCTTCAAGAAATCACAAGGTAATATCATTCTTGTTCAAATCTATGTTGATGATATTATTTTTGGAGCCACCGATGAATCCTTGTGTGATGAGTTTAGCTCCCTCATGCAAAAAGAGTATGAAATGAGCATGATGGGGGAGTTAACTTTCTTTCTTGGTTTGCAAGTAAAACAGTCTCCAGAAGATATTTTCATAAATCAACGTAAATACATTAAAGATCTTTTGAAAAAGTTTCAATTTGATACTTGCTCTACCATGAAAACTCCTATGGCTCCTCCTCTTAGACTCTTTTCTGATCCTGATGGCATTTCTGTTAATATTATAAATTATAGAGCCATGATAGGATCCCTTTTTTATCTAACTGCAAGTAGACCTGACATTATGTTTGCTACTTGTCTGTGTGCCCGATACTAAGCAAATCCTAAAGAATCACATATGGCTGCTGTGAAAAGGATTTTTCGGTATCTGAAAGGTACCATAAATCTGGGTCTTTGGTATCCCAAAGACTCAGGTTTCGATCTCATCGGGTACTCTGATTCTAATTTTGCAGGTTCAAAAATAGACAGAAAGAGTACAACTGGAAGCTGTCAGTTACTTGGTGGAAAGCTTGTGAGCTGGTCAAGTAAGAAAAAACATTCGGTGTCTACATCTACTGCTGAAGCAGAGTACGTGGCTGCTGGAAGTTGTTGTGCACAGATATTGTGGATGAAAAATCAGTTGTGTGATTACAATCAAATTTTCCCAAAAATCCCAATAATGTGTGACAACTCAAGTGCAATAGCCATTGCCAACAACCCTGTGCTTCATTCAAGATCCAAGCACATTGATATCAGATATCACTTTATAAGAGATCATGTCTCTAAAGGTGATGTGGAGTTACATTTCATTCCCACCGACTATCAACTAGCTGATCTGTTCACAAAGCCCCTTGATGAAGCAAGGTTCAAGTTCCTCATCGGCGAATTAGGTATGATAAATATAGACTAACATATACATATATATTTATATATTATGTGTATGTATATATGATATACATTTATATATATTATATATATATGATATATATTTATATATTTACATGTTTATATATATTTATAAATTATATGTACATATATTATATTCATTTATGAATATTATATATTTATATATACTATATTTTATATAAGTCATATATATATAAATAATAATAAATATTTATAATAAAATATATATATATATATATCAAATGTCGGTGACTAAGTCACCGACGGTACACCTTTCTCTCTTTCTTCCCTTTCATCTCATAAAACCCTAACCCTAAAATCATACTATTCACCGCCACCATCCACTTTCCGATAAGCCACCAACATCAACCATTGAGCCACCGACCTACGACCACCAACACAAGCCACCGTAAACTATCCACCAAGAATCCACTTTCCGACGGCGACTCAGCCACCGAAATCGTCGCCGAGATCCAACCACCGACGCCGACGTCTTGCTTGCGTCACTTTCCGACGCCTAGCTTGCGTCACCTTCCGACGGCGCCCCTCTTTCCGACTATAACTCGAGCCACCGACGGTTTATCCTCTTGACGAGCCACCGACGTCATCAATTGATGTCATCCACCGACGATCGTGCCTCGACCCACCGACGTCCAACCCTGAGCCACCGACGTCTCTCTCTCTTTCTCATAACAAGCCACCGACGTTTACTTCATTTTTGAGCCACCGACGGTCGCCCTCTCTAGCCACCGATACTGTGCTCTCATCCACCGACGTCTTACTCTCACCGAGGTAACCGTTACAATCCCTTCACATTCTTAACCCCTTAAAGATAACTCTTGACTTACCACTCTTGATACAAGATTATTTGTTCTTATCCCTAATGACATCATCAATGTCAGTACATGCGCCGAATTCAAACCTAAAACCCTTAGAATTCTGATCTTTCAATCACCAAAAGTAATCATTATTTTTGAAAATTGAAATTTCCCTCTCATATATAACCTCTTCCCCTACTACTTCACCACCTTTCTCGCACCCACTCTCCTTCTCCTTCAAAAGAAAAAACTTCAAACCTGCAACTCCCATCTTCTTCAATGGCTTCTCCCTCAAAGACCTCTGAAGAACTGACCATGACTTTTGGATCCCTATCCTTTCCTGCATGCAATTATTTTGGAAGAATAGGAGTTGATAATACCCATCCAGAGTACAATGATATCTGTTGGTTCCTTCAAAGGTGCCCTCTCCAATATGCTCTGACAGCAAAACCCAAGATGAGTAAGTTTATTCTTGGAAACTTTTGGCTATCATGTACTTTTGATGCTTCTACAGATCAAATCCTTGCATCTGTTCTCAGCAATGATGAACATGATGTGGTTTTTGATGTTGAAGATGTTCGAAACATCCTTAGGCTTCCCACTTTATGATTCATATGAAACATTTCCTCTTGGAAATGAACACCAACAAGTGGTGGCTGTTTTGAACTACTTAGAAGAGAAGAAGGACTCAAAGTCAAAGGGTCCAGGTACTTTACTGCGCAAGAATATGGGAAACATATGGAACTTTCTATTTGCTCATTTGATTCTATGCCTGAGCAAGAAGACAGGTGGCCCGGATCAGTCACTTTCCCAAGTGACAGAATTAGCACATGCTCTAATATTTCAAAGGAGAATAGACTTTGCAAGCTATTTCTTCAATGAAATGATCTCCTCATTCTCTACCCTACGACGTCCTCAGGTACCTTTTCAACGCCTTTTCTCCCTTATCATTAATGCAAAGTTGGCAGAAAAACTGGAGAAAAGAGATGACATCATATATGATCTCCCTCTTCATCAAGTGGGAAATCAAGTTATGAAAAAGAGCGTCTTAGCATCGTACAACCCTCTCCGACCATCTATGGTTGAGTTTGCAAGGAATGCAACTCTATCTTGGGGAGAAAATGAGCCCCGTCTGCAAAGGACCTCAGGTATGTCTTCTACTCCTTCTGCACCTAGAGTAACTGATGTGCCCAAATCTCGTAAGAGATCCAAAACGTCGGGCACATCTACCTCCGCACCCACCGATGCTACGAAGCCAAAAGAACCTTTGGCTTCTACCCAAGCATCTAAGTCCCAAAAGCGGAGACACTCCAAAATCCCCCCAAATACTTCCTCAAAGAAGTCTAAGGGTACCCAAAGGGTCTCACCTCACAAGCCACCTACTAACTCCCAAAAGTTAGTAAGTGTTGAAAAGATTCCTACCCGACCCAAGGACCAGTTAACCCAACCTAGCTCCTCCATGCCCTCCCAAAAGGACATGGTTGTAAAAAGGGACATCCCTATTATTGCTTCATCAACTTCTCTTTAGTTGATGAAGAAGACTTGGACTCTCCCATCCAAGCTGCCTCTTCTCCATCCCGTGAGCTCTCACAGCTCCCTTTCCTTACTCCACATGAGAGTGCATCACAACCAGGTGCATTTGATGGAGCATCCCAATTTATTGACTTTCTATTTTCTGACACTACACCTTGGACACATATGTCTCCCGTACGTACCAAGGTTGTGAAAGAACCCATTACTGAGGAATCCCCTCATAGACACTCTCCTAAACGTGTCTCCCCCACATCTCCTAAATCCCCCCCAAGAAAACCTACAGGTTTGGTGGATTATTCTTCTAGTGATGATGATGCTGATCAACCACCACAACCTCAACCTTCTGCTCCCATGTCTTCCAAACAAGGAGATGATCTTCTCCAAGCTTTCACCAGCTTTACCCGTGACACTATACGTCGGGTGGAAACTTTGGAAGATCAAGCAGCCAAAGACTTGGAAAGACTGGCTTCTCTTTCTACTTCTCAAGAGAACATTATGGAATCTCTTGCCACTATTCTCACCAAAATTGACAAGATTCCAATTTCTCCTCCGACTATTGAGCTTGATGTGGATGGATCCTTCTTTCAAGAACAAGACAGATTTGTTCTTCAAAGGATTGAAAGAAAAATGAATTCCGTGGCTTCAGATATAGAAAAGATCAAGACTTTTCTCTCTTCAGTGGGTTTCAAGGGTTCAACCACTGAGGGGGAGAAAAATAAGAAGACCACCAATACCACCTCACCAGCCGCCGATGTCAGCATGCCAGCTGCCGACGTCTGCATGCCAGCCACCGATGATGTGGCAGTCACCGACGTGGCTCTTACAGCCACCGATGGTGGTGTGGTCACAGAGGTGGTCTCTGTTCCTTTGGTACCCAAAGCAGCTGTTGAGGGGGAGAGTATCAGTGCTCAACCCCTTGAAACTGAAGAAGAAAAGAAGAGAAAAGAGAAGGCCAAAGAAAAGAAGCCTGTTTCTTTTGAAGATCAACAGGAAGAGAAGAAAAGAAGGAAAAGGATGAGAAGTCCTCAAGCAGATACTCTCAGACTTCAGCCTGCCCCCACACTGACCGATCCTCTTGGGGTAATCTTATCGGAAAATTTGGAAAAGAAGAAGCCATTAGAGCACAACTTGAGTATGATCAGACAAATGTACTCAAGTTGGCTCAAGATGAAGCCACTCATGCAATGGTAAAGGATGCTCTTCAAGCTCAAAAAGATGAGCTTGAAAATATTAAAAAGAAATCTGAAGCTGCAAATTGGTTGATGAGGCCAAGAAGGCAAAGGAAGTAGAGTGGTTCAAAAGGAGACTAAAGAATAGGAAGGATGATTCCAAGATTATCAGTGCCACCATCCAACCTCCAACCAAAAATTCTCCAAAGTTACTTGTTATCCTTAAGAGAGCAGACACTCTCTCAAAGGTATATGAAGCTGAATGGTTGGAAGTTCTTGGGATGACTGAGTGGATGGAAGTTGGTAAATGCATCTCCCAGAGCAAAAGCAAGTACAAGGAGCCGGTACTTAATATTCTCAGAAAACTTTTCATCAAGATGCTCAACATTCAAAAGGAGAATGATATTCTTGTGACATATCTTGAAGCACAACAAATGTACTTCATACAACAGGGTCTTAAAGGAGAGGTCATCACTGCTCCTAAAAACAAGAAGAAGGGACACTTTGTTATGCTTCATGAAAGAGGCATCCAGATAAATGCTTCGGGTATAGATCTTTCCGTTCCTACTCCTATTGCTTAACCGGAGCAAACCATGCTGACTACTCCTGAGCTTGGGGTTTTCTTTGAAGACATCTTTGGAAACATCGGTTTCTTCAGAGCATCTGACATCCCAAGGGCTCACAGCTCCTTCCTCTCTGCTATTCTAGGAGTACCTCCGGTTGAAGACCACGGGATCACTAGGCTTATCTTGGATGAGTTGAAAAGAAGAGAACCCACTCCTTGAATAGTTTTCATATAGTGTGAACTTTATTTTTCAAAGCTGTGTGTTGATTAATAAAAGTTCATACTCTTCTTTCTTAAAAATTCTTATTAATATTTTATTTTTTCTTGCACATACTTATACTTACATTTATTCTTATACTTATACTGTACATACTCAGTTAAAAAAAAAAAAAAAAAAAAAAAAATCTGAGTCAAAAGAACCCAAAAGAAAAATAGAAAGGGCCAAAAAGAATTCTTTTCTAACTTACAGTATCATCATCAAATAGGGGGAGATTGTTGGGTCACCGATGATTTGGTGATGAACCACCTTCCTTTGTATGAATGAACTTTTACAGGTTCTTTTGAAGGTCTGAAATATGCTTCAAGTATTGAAGAGTCAAAGACTATTCAATCAAGGGTTGTACATCAAAAAGTGGAATTTTGGATGTATCAACCAACTTCAATATTCAGATCATTTTGCCAAGTCAAGATTGGGTCACCAATATAGTGGGTCACCGATGGTACACTCAAAAGTCATCAAAAGTACTAAGAACATCAAATAAGATGAGGTCATCAAGTTTGATGTCATGGTCACCGACACTATAATCTTGGTCACCGAAATTGCAGGTATATTTTCTAAGGCTGTGATATCAAGTAACAAGTTCAAGGGTGTACACTTTTGGAATTTAGTGAAAGATGAAGTTTATCAAGCAAAGTGTACACTTATCAATTCCAGCCTTACAAGGTATCCACCGATGTGATACATAGTGTGATGTATCACTTAGCAATTTCAAAGAGATAAGTTCTTGACTCACATCAATTGCAAGACACGCGAGCCAGCAAGAACTTGGGCATCAAGCCTTAAATAAAGACATTCTCTTTTATTCTTATAAAATGAATATTTGTCTTTTAGCTAAAAGGTTTGATGGGACTTCACAGAGCATGAAGAAAAGAAGATAAAGTTATCTGACATTACGTGCTACAAGGAATGGTTCATCCATTATTCTAGTACAAAGGAAGTGGTCACTTCCTTTGTCCAGCAGATAATCTTCCAGCTAATGAAACCTTGACAGCTGTCCACTTGCATCCCATGCATGGGCACTATAAAAGGAGATGAAGTCCTTCCCAGAAATCTCACGCTTTCAACAAATCTTCAGAGTGATTATTTGTGTATTCGTGGCAAAGCTGTGTGCTATAACAGTATTGTTTTAACTTCCTTAGTGTATAAGTTAATTGCTGTTATCTGTGTGTTTAGTTTGATAGAATAGTGTGCCTGTTCTTTTCCGCATCAAACTATCTGTGTGTAAATTTTTAATATTTATATTAAAAAATTTAAAAAGAGTATATTCTGTGTGTTTTATATTCAACCCCCCCTTCTACAAAACCCTCTCTTAGTTAGCCATCTCTCCTTGGGGACTAACAATTCCTTTGTACCCAATCGGTGAGTCATGTATATAGTCGGCAAGTCAGCAACACTCACTCCCCGATGTCTCCCAAACTCTAAACTTCCCTATACTTCTTCAAATACTCCCCGACACCTTTCAAATCTTAAACTCACCGATCTCTCTCTCTCTCTCTCTCTCTCTCTTTCAAAAATAAAAAATTATAGACTTTCAAAAATGATGATCCTTAAAGAAAAAGTTGTTTTGTCAAAACAATTTCTTTTTGAGATCGGTGAGTAAATTAAAAAGAAAATGGGTTTCAAGGGTGAAATTTAAAAAAAAAATCTTAAGCTCTCTCTTTCATTTCCTCTATTTCTATTTCATCTCATTATTGAGTCACCTCTATCTTTCAGCGACTACTCAATGGACTCTAATCTCCTTATTGTCTACCATTCTATTTCTTTGTGCCTCCAATTTTATTTCTATGTACCATCTGAATTCTTTTCAAAACTTCCTCTAAATTTTCTTCTCTCTTGCTCAAAGAAACTTAGTGATCTATTTGTCTTTGAATTGTTTTTTTTAAATCTAAGTTTTACTTGTAAAAATACCTTCCGAGTTTTACCTATAAAAACTCTCTCCGATTTTTACCTGTAAAATTTCTCTCCGAATTTTACCTGTGAAATTTCTCTACGAAATTTACCTGTAAAAATTCTCTCTGATTTTTATCTGTAAAAACTTTCTCCTATTTTTACCCTTAAAAAATTCTCTCCGAATTTTATCTCTAAAAATTCTCTACAATTTTTACTTGTAAAATTTCTTTCCGTATTTTACCTTTAAAAAATTTCTCCGATTTTTACCTGTAAAAATGCTCTCCGATTGTTGTCTCTCCCAAGTCATATACCTTGAACTCTACGAACTCAATATTCTCTTATATTGATTTGTGAAGGCAAAGAAATCAATGTCCTTAGAGACATCTGAAGCTCTTGGCTGTTAAACCCATTCATAACATGCTTAAATTTCTAAGTATTGATGATACCAACTCCTTTTTCCCAACCATTCAAAAATCATCAATAGGAACTTCGAAAATCCTTCTAGGAAGCTTTCTTCGGCTGAAAAAGGAAAGTTCCCTATTTCCTTTAATCTTTCTTCCAAAAGAAAGAATTCTTTTTCAAAACATCCAATCTCAAAGTCAGCCCATTAATTCTATTTTTAGAGCTGTCAATATAAGGAAAAATCAAGGTCAAAACTTCTTCCATCTCTTCTGTGCCTTATTCTGTAAAAGACATCCTTGGAATCGGCACCTCTCTCTCACCGATGCCATCTAAGGAAAATAACAATTCTTCCAAGAAAAAGTATCTATAGAATATGCTATAATTTTGTTGATACTTTTCATCTTGCAAAAGTCTATCCGAAAGATTATGTTGTTCAAAAGAACAAAAGAAAAGTTTCTCTAACCCCAAAGGGCCCACTTCAAAATGGGTACCAAGAAATTATTTTTGTTTATAATTGCAGGTCCCAAATATAGAGCATATCTGATATATAGCATCGGGCTCTAGGCACATGTCCAGAAACAAATAACTTCTATTGAACTATTTGAAGGAAAAAGGACCAGGCGTAAATTTTTCTGGGCAAGGCAAAGGAATCACAAGAGGTTATGGAACTCTCTCCGATGGAACCATAACCTTCAACGCAGAAAGAAATGCAGAAGGTAGAGGCTAGAAGGAAGCGTGCATGAAGATAAAGAAGATATCTTCATCTATTTATACCCGCTTGCATTTAATGCAAGACAAAAGGTACATGCCACATGTCAAGCTTGGATAGGAAGCTTGTCCTTGTAAATAAGACAGCCATGCTTTTGGCCGAATATGAACGATGCAGAGTATCAGATATGATGGGGACATAAGAGACAAGTCGTACGTCCTTTTCTGACATGGTTCTAGGTTTGACTTTTGTGCATCGAGGATAAGATCAAACTTTAATCTTGCAGAGGAAGCTTCATTTGATCGCTGACACTGAATGTTCAAGGATGAACTTCAGTGTTGCTGAGGCTTCACAAGACTTCACACTTTGAGTAGATAGTCGCTGCTATCGCTGAACCGCTTCAGGTCACTTAGCTGATTATCTCTTTCTTCAGCTTTGGTCTTCGGCTTGTTCTTTGAATGGTCTTTTGGTGTGATAGCTGATCTTCAGGTCTTCAGAGATAAGCTTGTTGATCCTTGATCTTCAGCGGTCGCTGATAGCAATCAGCGTATGCTATTGCTGAATTTGAACAGAAGCTTATCTAAGAAATTTCACTAAGTATGGTAAAGGAATCATATTCAAATCACTGAGAGGAGTTATGATCAACAGTCTCCCCCTATTTGATTATGATTAAGCAACATAGGAAAATTGCTTTTAAAAGATTAGTAGGGACTTATAAAATTTAAAATACATTTTCTAAGTACTAATCTGTAAAATCTTTTTCAGCTAAACTATTATCTGAATTGAGTTTCATTTATAAGGATATGAAATCACAATTTATACAAGTAGAAGAGCTTAAAGTACATTCACTGATTGAACTTTCAGAGTGAAATATCAGTGAGTAAAAGATAGTGTATCGAAAATAGCACTCTTATGTTCATTGTCCCTTTTAATATTTTCAGGGATCTTTTCAGTACTGGGGTGGAGTAAAGTACTTTGAATTTCATTAATTATAATCTGAAGAATTACAGTGAAATGAAATTACAATTATAAAGGTAAAGTACTTGTACACTGAAGAAATATTACAAAGGAAATAGAAAACTATGACTAGTCAGAGATGTTCTCGTTTCTTCTTTGTAGCTCATTCTCATAAAGAGTCTTCTGTCTGTTCATCAGAGGAGTCTCTGACCAGCAGCGCCAAAGCATGATCTTTATGAGAGAGGAAGGTGCCCTGTGAATTTCTTGGTTTCTGAAGAGTCCTAAGAACCCTTCATTATCCAAGAATACCATACCAGGTTCAGGTAGTGTGATGATTTCGTCTTCTTGATATCTTCGGTCTTGAGGAAGAGAGGTGTGAAGCATTGATATATCAGGGAGCTCAAGATGACCAAGAATGCTTTGATAATCAAACTTAGTTTCATGCTCATTCTTCGAACTTGAGCCACCTTCAGCAACTGATCTTTTCTTCTTTGATGGTTCAGGGAGAGGGGGAACTTGTACATGTTGAAACATTCTTTGCAGCAACTGATTCAACTCATCTTCTACCACATTCTTGAACTTGGATTTGGAACCCTGAATGGCATCTCTGATTTCGAGCCATTCAGTGTATTCATATAACCTTTAGAATTTTGCTTCTTCTCTCTCTGTTCTGGATGGTCTCGTCATTCTTACATATACTTTTGGACCACCTCTGTTAGAGTGTCGCCCTTGGATAGTTACGTGAATGATTTTGTCATCAGATCTTCGAAAGTTCAGCATCTCTGTGCACCAATCCAGTTCTTTGTCTTTTTGAGTTGTGGCTTCAGTGGTTAGTGCAGTGAGAATCTTCTGTTGAGCGAGAATGGGATCTACATTCAGGTTTTCCTGTACAAGTTATTTCTGAGCTAGAGCTGCAGCGAGCCGTTCACTCTTTTCTAATTGCTCTTTGGCTGCTTTGTCTCTTGCTAAGTCTTCCCTGAGAAGCTTTCTTGCTAAAGCAAGATCATTCTCAGTTTGCTTTATTTCTTCGTCTCTGATCCTCTGAGCTATCAGAGCTTGTTCTCTCTCTTCCTTGGATAAGAAGTAAAATCCATCTACTATTCTGATTGGTATAGCGTTTATTGGGTCTTCTTGGGGCACCCTTATTCGTTTTTGCTTCGAATTCCCTTAGGAATTTTATTCGCCTTTCTTCCTCTTCAGGCTCGCTTATTATCTGCTTCTGAATACGATGCCGAGGGATGAGGCCTTCTTCTTCCTCAGAGTCAGTTTCCTCTATGTACATAAACTGCTCATTGGAAGAAGGTTCCTTCCTTGTGGATGAGTCCTTTGGGGGACGGGGATCACTTATCAGCGGTCTCCCCCTCTGATATTGGGATGGTGGCCTCAAGATTGACCACTCTGGCTGAGGGTCCAGCTTCGTCCCCCAAGGACTCTAGCTGAGATGTACTTGGTCTGGATAGTCTGAAATGCTCCAGTGCAAAACCCAAGTCATCATCATCATCATCAACCTCATAGTGAGGGATGCGTTCCTCTTCTTCTTCATCATCCTCTTCCTCATCATCATCATCATCATCATCATCATCATCATCAACTCTTGCAGTTGAGGAAGGTTCTGGTCGTTGGATGTAGGGAGAGATCCTTTCATCTGGAAACCGACGATTATGCTCGCCGATAAGTTCGTCAGCGAACTCTTTGGCCACCTTCCCCCCCTCAATGTTATCATGGGGCAAGACGTGGACCATCAGAGTGCGAACATTTGTATGCACAACTTCCAGCATGGTCCGATCAGTAGCAGCAAAGGAGGGACCAGTCCCACTGAGCCTTGAGAGAGCCTGCAGGATGTCAGACTGAGTCTTTTGAATAGACTCGAGGACAGTGGCCTGAGCATCCACCTTCTGCTCAATGTTGAGGAGGGATTGGTGAAGGTCCTTGTGATCGTCCTTCAGATTCTGAACATCAGACACCAAGTTGCTGACATTCGTCTTTATCCCTGGAGTGTCAGCGACCTGCCAGAAGATCAACTCTATAGAAGTCTGCAGGGTGTCCAGCCGGGCTCTGCTGAGAGCACACTCATTGACCAGATGGTCAATGGCAGGGAATGTGGGAGCTGGCAGAGACACAGGAGGCAACTCAGTGATCCTGGGAGGAAGCTTGGGGGCAAGGTGCTCCATCTTGACATCTCTGAGCTTTCTGGCACTGGGAGGGCGCTGAGGAGATTTCACTGTTGGCTTCGAAGAGGTGGTGGTGGTGGTTGTTGTTGCTGAGTAGACAGGAGCAGTAGCAGCAGCTGATGACATTGACAAAGAGGCAAGAAAAGAATCCGGATCAGATGACGGATGTAAAATAGAATTATTTTCCTTGAGAGTATCGTGAGGATTACTCTCAGGGACTACTTTTGCAGAGGCAATGTCCTGAGGATCACTGACCAGTGTCTTAGAGTATCTGAAAGAGATCCTCTGAGGTCCTTTTAAATTGGCTTTCCAAAACTCAGATTGCCTAAACAATTTTGAGGTTTGGACTGCGTGCATTTCGGCATTATCAGAGATAGGGACAACTATCACTGAGTCATTTGCTGATGTGAGGACCAAAGAAGTAGAGATGGAAGAGGTAGAGAAGGCAGTGAAAGTAATACCTGATCCAGCTTCAGCAGAGCTTGCTATAACACCTTCAGAGACCTTAGTCACTGATGGTGGTGGTAGTGCTGATGAAGCTTCAACGGCAGCAGAAACCGTTGGAGTGGCTGTGGATGAGGGTGGTGATTGAAGTGCACCAGAATCAGAGAGGATGGTCTGTTGAGAGACCACCTTCTTGGGTTTCTTTGATGCGATGGTCTTTTTATGACCATCAGCGGGGGTTTTCCGCTTTGCAGCAGCAGTGCCTTGGGTACTCGCTGAGGGGATGGGCAGCAAGGAGGACACTGAAAGAGGTGCTCCTATAATTTGGAGCATATAGGGAGTGAGAGGAGCATCACCTGGACGTTCTTCCAGGTCCAGAGATTTCTTCCCTACCATGGAGAAGGCGAAGTCACCAACCTTCGGGTAGCCTTCCCCGAAAGCTTCTTCAAGGATGATTGAGAAGAAACGTGGGTAAGTGATAACGTGATGTCTGGTGGAGGCGTTCAGGCGGCTGCACATATCGCTGAAAATGTAATCAGCATAGTTCAGAGGGTGACCAGTGCAGAGAGAGAAGGCAAGGTCCTGAAAATGCTTGCTCGCCTGATCGTGGGAGCCAACTTTTGACCCCAGGCACTGAATGACCTGGGTGAGAACATATTGCCAGCGAGCAGGGAGTCGCTTCTTCTCCAGCTTAGAACCCACCGTCTTCACTAAGGGGTTCTCCCACTTGTAGCCAATGGAGTCCAAGAAAGCATCAATCTGCTGCTTTGTTGGTTCAGCACCCCATTGTTCATTTTTCTTGCGCTGAGGGAGTCTGAGCGCCTTTCGTACAAACCCCTGCTGTGAACGCGAAGTAACCAAGGTCAGGGATTGTGAAGGAGATAGCAGGGAGGACATTGCCCTTGTCTGTCTTCAGCGTAGTACATTGCGCCGTGTACCAAAGAGCCTGTAGGTGAGACGCAATGCCCACTGGGTTGTGGACGAAGGCATACATCAGCGGGCATGCCTTTAGGAAGGTTACAGCATCCTTGAACTGAGGGCGTTCAGAGGGAATGTCCACCAATGCAATGTAATTGCATGGCTTGAAGGTTGATTTCTCCATCTGAAAGTGACAAGTTGGTGCAGCGACCAACTGGTTAGCAGCAGCGGTTTCAGCAACGTTGGAAGCAGAGGCCATTTCTGTAGGAAAAATGGCAACACCGAAGAGATAAATCATGGTTTTAATACATGAATGTATAAACCAGAGGTTTGGTATTTAAAAGTACCAAATGTAAGGTCAAAGAAACAAGTGTTTTGATGAACAATATCAAAATGCTTGTTGGCAATTAAAAAATTTGAAAATAAATAAAATAGTATAAAACGTACAAAAAAAATTTTGTTCTTAGAACAGGGTTTTGAAAGTGAAAAAGTTTTCAAAAACAAGATTTTATAGATTTTAAGAAAGAAAAGAGATTAGAAAGGTGAAACGAGTTGTTTCCAGTTCTTGATATAAGGTTTGGATCAAACCTTAACCGTGTGAAGAAGAAAAACGCACAAGTGCGTGTTCTTGGTGTTCTTGCAGAAAGCTTGAAGATTCGAAGTTTATCCTTTGCCTTTAGAGAAATTATGAAAGCGGAAGGAATAAAGTGAGACAAAAGGAATGCTTAAATAGCAAGAGGAGAGAGAAAAAGAGAGGATAACTAAACGACGGTTTTAGCTTTTTGAAAAAGAAATGATGACCTGGCGCACATTCCAAGAAAGGAGTTGGAATGGAAACGTCGCGGTCCGTCGTGTGTCAGAAAAAGGTCTGACGTGTCCTTTTCTTAAATATTTGAAAAGATTATAAAGATAATTATCCATAAGGAAGGTTTATCCTTTATAATTTTAGAAAATTCATCACTAATAATAAAAGATTGTCAGTGAGGAGTTTTTATTTAAGAGAGACATTCTTTGATGAGAAAAAAATATCAAAGAGTGTTAAGGATTAGAAGATAATACCTGAGGAGATGGCCTAGATATCGCTGAATCAGAGTTCAGTGAATGGAAAGTTTGAAGGCTTTATTTGTAATCCGTTGTTGGTCACTGATTAATGAATTATTCAGCGTTCAACATACCAAGTTCGCTGATAAGTAGATTGAATCTTGTTTCATCAAGAGGCTTGGTGAAAAGATCAGCGAGCTGATATTCGGTAGGAACAAAATGAAGCTCAACTTCACCATTCATCACATGGTCTCTGATAAAGTGATATCGGATCTCAATGTGCTTGGTTTTGGAGTGAAGTACAGGGTTGTTAGCAATTGCTATAACACTTGTGCTATCACAGTAAATAGGAATTTTAGATAGCTTTAGATCGTAGTCTCTGAGTTGATTTCTCATCCAAAGGATTTGAGCACAACAACTACCAGCTGCTACGTATTCAGCTTCAGCGGTGGAAGTGGACACTGAGTTTTGCTTTTTACTTGTCCAACTTATTAACTTACCACCTAGTAGCTGACACCCACCAGTGGTGCTTTTTCTATCAATCTTACAACCTGTAAAGTCACTGTCAGAATAACCGATAAGATCAAATCCTGAGCCTTTGGGATACCAGAGACCAAGAGTTGGAGTTCCTTTCAGATATCTGAAGATTCGCTTTACAGCGATTAGATGGGATTCTTCGGTTCAGCTTGATACCGAGCACAGAGACAGGTAGCGTACATGATGTCTGGTCTACTCGCTGTAAGATATAGCAGAGACCCAATCATTCCTCGATAGGCAGTGACATTTATTGGTTTCCCATTGGGATCCTTGTTTAACGTCAGAGGAGGCGCCATAGGAGTCTTCATCGCCGAGCATTGATTCATGTCAGATTTATTCAGCATGTCTTTAACATATTTGCTTTGACAAATAAAAATTCCTTTGTCAGATTGCTTAATCTGCAAACCTAGAAAATATGTTAGTTCACCCATCATACTCATTTTATATTGTTTTTGCATTCTTGCAGTGAAACGAGTGCATAATTTGGGTCTTGTGGAACCAAAGATAATGTCATCAACATATATCTGAGCGAGAATCGTATGACCTTTATATTTTCTTAAAAACAGAGTTTGGTCAATTTTTCCACGAACAAATTTCTCTTTAAGAAGAAATTTAGAGAGAGGGTGTCATACCAAGCTCTAGAAGCTTGTTTTAACCCGTAAAGAGCTTTTTCAAGCTTAAAGACGTAACCAGGGTGGTTTGGGTCTGAGAAACCAGGGGGTTGTTCAACATAAACTTCCTCGCTGAGTTTTCCATTTAGAAAAGCACTTTTAACATCCATTTGAAAAACTTTGAAGTCTTTATGGGCAGCATAAGCTAAAAAGAGTCTTATGGCTTCTAAACGAGCTACAGGGGCAAAGGTTTCATCATAATCAATTCCTTCTTCCTGTCTATAACCTTGAGCAACAAGTCTAGCCTTATTGCGAATTATAGTCCCGTTTTCATCTAGCTTATTTCTGAAAACCCATTTGGTTCCTATGACGGTTTTATCAGAGGGTGTAGGAACAATATTCCAAACTTTATTACTACGAAATTTAGTCAGTTCTTCTTGCGTAGCTGAAACCCAGCTAGGGTCAGAGATAGCTTGATTAATCTTCTTAGGTTCAGAGAGAGAGAAATGAAGTTTACATAAAGACAGATATTACCTGTACCTCTACGTATTTTGATACCTGCAGTGGGATCGCCAATGATCTGATTTATTGGATGATTTGCAGTCCATCGCTGAGCTGGTGGTTGAGGAGAGAGATCAACAGCAGACTCAGCGACCTGTTCTTCAGATTCTGGAATAGGACGTATTTCAGCAACAGGTACTTCATTTAGAATCAATTCAGGGGATTGATTTTCAGAGAGGGTTTGGTTATTCACAGAGGAATTTCCAAGAGATGAATCAGTAACAGGAATCTGTTTTGAAGGAGTAACATTTATCCCTGAAGATGGATTGTTACTTGTTGAGTTTACAGGGATTTCATCATCACATACATCAGCTGGAGTTTGATTGCTGAAGTATATTTCAGGTTCCCCATAATGAGATTCCATCCAAGCATTTAATTCTTCATCATCATCACGATTATGAGAAGGATGAATGGGACGAGATTCATCAAAGTTGACATGCATAGATTCTTCAACGTGTTGTCTTCTTTTGTTGAATACTCTGAAAGACTTGGACACAAAGAAGTATCCAAGAAATATACCATCATCAGCTTTGGGATCAAATTTACCCAAATGATCTCTGTCATTCAGAATGTAACATGTACATCCAAAAATGTGAAGATATTTCAGAGTGGGTCTTCTCCCATGAAATAATTCATAGGAAGTTTTCTTGAAGCGCTTAACAATCAGGGATCGATTCTGAGTAAAGCATGCTGTATTGACAGCCTCAGCCCATAATTGAGTTGGAAGACGTGATTCACTGAGCATTGAGCGAGCTGCTTCGATTATAGTTCGGTTTCTTCTTTCAGCAACACCATTTTGCTGAGGAGTTCTTACTGATGAGAAGTTGTGAGATATGCCTTTTTCTTCAAAGAAACTAACCAAAAGAGATTATCATTTCAGGGGTATCACTTTTGGAGCGAACAAGTAAGGAGTTTAGCACTTCCATTCTTTTGATAAAACAGATTATCATTTCAGGGGTATCACTTTTGGATCGAAGGAAGAACACCCATGTGTATCTGGAGTATTCATCAACAATCACTAAAGTGTATTTCTTTCCAGAGATTGATTGGACATTGACAGGTCCAAAAAGATCCATGTGGAGTAGCTGAAGAGGAGTGGTCACTGAAGAAACTTGTTTTGATCTGAAGGAGGCTTTTGTCAGCTTTCCCTTTTCACAAGCTGAACAAAGAGATTCCTTTGTAAAGGTGTGATTAGGGAGGTCTCTGACTAAGTCTTTTTGAGACAACTCATTAATTGTCTTAAAATTGAGATGAGAAAGTCTTTTATGCCATAACCAGTTTATGTCAGTGGATGCTTTAGAGTTAAAGCACATGTTCTCAGAGTGAGAACTATTCATGTTTATGACGTATACATTTTCAACTCTTTTGCCAGAGAGGGCAAGCTTATCATTTCCGTCAGTGACAGCACATCTATTTTTCAGGAATAGAACCTTGAAGTCTTTGTCACACAACTGACTAACGCTCAAGAGATTGTGCTTTAGTCCCTCAACGTAAGCAACACGAGAGAAAGCTGTGGCTCCGTTGGACAGAATTCCATAACCTTTAGTGTATCCTTTGCCATTTCCACCAAAGGTCACTGATGGACCAGCTTCTTCTTTGTAGTCAGAGAGCAGAGATTTTTTGCCTGTCATATGCCTCGAGCATCCGCTATCAACATACCAGATACCTCTGGCACTCTGCATACAACAAAAGATTAATTTTTTAAAGGTACCCATATTACTATGGGTCCTGCTTGGTTAGATACAGGATTGGCGGAAGTACTACTAGCTGAAGAACTCTCTTCAGTGGATATCTTCACCTTAGATGGTTTAGCAACTTTGGTGGATTTCACTCTTGCTGATTTATCAGCTTGAGCTACTTTCTTTCCATGAGCTAGTTTATCAGCTCTAGTAGCATTTGGACACTTGCTTGCAATGTGAGTTGTTTCACCACAGTGAAAGCATTTTCTATACTTAAAAGGTTTGGAGAAAAGAGAGGGAACAGGAAGTTTCTCAAGGATAGGTCCAAGAATTCCTTTATCCATGGTCCTTGGAGGTATTACAACCTTTTCAGGAGTAGGATTGAGATCGATTTTAATCTTGGGAGTTGGTCTCTGAGAATAATCAGGGACCTTTTTCCCTGATTTAGAAATCTTCTCAGAGGACTTTTTGTTGTTATCTAGAGATTTCTTATTCTTAGAAACATGGTCAAGAACTTTGTTCTTGATCATCTTCTTAGAATGATCCACATGAAGCTTCTCTTTAGAGGAAGTGAAATAAGAGGTTGAAGAGGAAGGATCAGGGATAGAAGAGATAAACATTCCAAATTTGAGCATGGAACGATCATTCTTTGATTCTTCCTTTTCCAGGTAATAGCCTAACCCACTTCTCACTTTCATAGGTATTTGAGCGTTGATGTCTCATTGACTTTATCAGAAGCCTTACACCATCCTTCGATGGTTGCCTTTTCAGACTTGAGATCAGCAATAGCCTTTTCCCTATCAGCGATAGCTTGTTGTTTCTCAATGCTTATTGTTTGATTTGCAAAAACTTGGTCTTTGAGAGAATCTTCAAGTTTGGAAAGTTCTTTGATTCTTATGAGGCAATTTTTTAATTGTTCAGATAAGTCAGTGTTAATTTTCTCAGCTTTTATCTTTCCATTCAAAGCGTTGTAAAAATCAACAGTTATTGCATCGAGAGCCGACAAGTTATCTTTTTCAGAGAATAAGGAGTCAGAGGGAATGTTTACCTGAGTAGACGGAGACTCAGAGGAAGAAGTTTCTGAGACTTCTTCAGCATCCTCTGTTCTTGCCATTAGACAGAGAAAGGCAAGATCTTCTTCATCTGAACCAGACTCTTCAGAGGTCTTGGCCCAATCATCTTCAGCATCCCAGTCAACTTCTTCAGCGACAAGGCCTTTGCCTTTTTGCTGGTTTTTCTTCATATCTCTGTATTTGTTTTTCATTTTCAAATACTTCTCCTGTTTATCAGAAGTATGGGAGGTAGTGGGAGCAGCAACTTTCTTCGACCTGCATTCATTTGCAAAATGACCCTTTCTCTGACAATTGAAACAGATCGCTGAGGCTTTTTCAGCAGGCAACGTTTTCTGCTTTTAAGAGTCAGAGAGGTTAGAAGATTTTCGAAAATTGCTCTTTCTAGCAAATCTTTTGAAGTTGTTGGTTAGAAGGGCTAGAGAGTTATCAAACTCAGAGATGTCAGCATCAGTGAGTTGATCTTCTGAATCAGTTTGACCTAATTCAGTTATTGAGGTGATAGTAGAAGAAGAACCATTTTTAGAAGAAGTTCCTTCAGAAGTCACAAGTGCTAAAGAAGTACTTTTAGCACCCTTGAGTTCATTTAGAAGATTTTTCCTTAAAAGCTGGGATTGTTCCTCATTTAAGAGCATACCATATAATGCACTTAATGACAAGGTTTCAAGATTCTTTGGCAGTTTTATGCATGTAGTGTACACTGCCCATTGATCGGGCAATGCCTCCATGAACTTTGTCAGAATTTCAGCGTTTGAATATATCCTATCGACTGATTTGAGATCAATCAGCAGACAGTTAAATCGTTGGTGAATTTGAGAAAGAGATTCACCTTTTTGATACATAAAACTCTCATATTTTCTTACAAGGTTTATGCATCTAGTTACTTTAACCTCAGAAGTTCCTTCATATTGGATACATAGAGTATCCCACATGGCTTTTGAAGTTCTCATTTTCATTACAGAATGATATACTTCATCAGGCAAAGACATTGCTATTATAGATCGTGCTTTAGCATCAATAGCAACTTCTTTCTTGTCTTCCTCAGTCCATCGATCTGGAGTTTTTACAATACTCCTTTCAGCGATGGCTAGGGTAGTAGCAGTGGCAGGAACAGCTGCTACTATGGTTGTAGGAACGAAAGGTCCATTTTCTACATAGTATGGGATCTTAGGATCAGATCCCTCTAGAAAAAGTGACATTCTTTCTTTCCGTAAAGGGAAATTATCATGGTTGAACCTTGGAGGTTTAGCTAAAGATCCGTTATCGTTGTAGTTTGTATTAGGGTTTGTCATTTTAAAATATGATTTAAATAAGAATATTTTAAAGAGAAAGATTACAACACTGCTCTGATACCACTTGTTGGTCCCAAAAAGGATCTACAAGAGTTAAATACTAAGTAAATAGTTTGTAGAAGGGGGGGGGGGGTTGAATACAAACACACAAATTTTGGTTTTTAAATGAGTTTATTTGAAATAAACAAATTTACAGTTACAAGCAGAATTAGAACAAGTTAAGAACCTATTCTATTGTAACTAAGGAAATACACAGTTTGATGCACAAGAAGATGAAAGAAAGAAATGCAGAAGGTAGAGGCTAGAAGGAAGCATGCATGAAGATGAAGAAGATATCTTCATCTATTTATACCCGCTTGCATTTAATGCAAGACAAAAGGTACATGCCACGTGTCAAGCTTGGATAGGAAGCTTGTCCTTGTAAATAAGACAGCCATGCTTTTGGCCGAATATGAACAGTACCGTATCAGATATGATGGGGACATAAGAGACAAGTCGTACGTCCTTTTCTGACATGGTTCTAGGTTTGACTTTTGTGCATCGAGGATAAGATCAAACTTTAATCTTGCAGATGAAGCTTCATTTGATCGCTGACACTGAATGTTCAAGGATGAACTTCAGTGTTGTTGAGGCTTCACAAGACTTCACACTTTGAGTAGATAGTCGCTGCTATCGCTGAACCGCTTCAGGTCACTTAGCTGATTATCTCTTTCTTCAGCTTTGGTCTTCGACTGTTGCTGAATGGTCTTCTGGTGTGATAGCTGATCTTCAGGTCTTCAGAGATAAGCTTGTTGATCCTTGATCTTCAGCGATCGCTGATAGCAATCAGCGTATGCTATTGCTGAATTTGAACAGAAGCTTATCTAAGGAATTTCACTAAGTATAGTAAAGGAATCATATTCAAATCACTGAGAGGAGTTATGATCAACACTATGTCTTAAATGACAGAAAATTTTGGGAAAGTTGATTCAAGGCTGATGAAGGAATCTTCGTGAAATTTTGATGGGATGTTCCTTATGTATTTGATAAGTCTATACTTGTCAAATATGATGATCTCCAATCTTCTTCATGTATCGGAGACATGCCTCACACCACTCCATGACCACCTCATCATTTGAACCTCAACCATCTTCTAAGAATGGTGATGTTCCTCCCACCAACATTCCATGTATTCGGCGATATATCAAAATTCTTGAAACTGTTCACACCATTCCATAGAAATATCGGCGACAACATTCCATGTCTTCTGATGAATATGTCGACAAAACCCCTTCTTCTCTTGAAATTATTCCTTTAGAGGAAGAACCTCAACCCTTAAACACCATCCTCTATATCAACCGACATATCTTCCATATCAAACAAAAATCCTACGTTTCCTCTTCAAAATGCCCCAACCTTTATATTGACAAAAGATCACCCAATTACTCAAATAATTGGTGATCAACAAGCTGATGTTCAAACTCGGAGAGGAATTGGAAATCTCAATTTCTATGTGAATTGTCTCTCCATCATTGAACATAAACAACTTGGTGAAATCTAGCATTTCGAAGCTGGATATTAGCTATTCAAGAAGAGCCCTCTCATTTTGAGAAAGATAAAGTCTGGAAATTGGTTTCTTGTCCTTCTCACAAAACCAAATGGATTTACAGAGACAAGATAGATGAAGAAGGTACTGCTATTCACAACAAAGGAAGATTGTTTACTCAAAGCTATCTTCAAAAATGGAAAGACAGGAGAAACTAAATACTTTGATTAATGCAACAGAACATATCTTTGCACTTCTTAAAGATAATGTTTGAAGAACTCTATGTCATTCATCCATCTATAGTAACTTGTCTGGATCTTATTTACCTTGATGTATCTAATCTTGAAAAAGAGATCAAAGCTAGTAATGATGTAGTCTCCTCCACTATTTCTGCTCTTCAATAGGAGTCGGCTAAGCAAGCTTTCAATATTGCTTCTCTTGTCAAGGATCAAAAAGCCATTTTGGATTCTCTTACTTCTCTTCATAGGAAGCTTGACAAGGTACCAACTTCTCCTCCTTCTATTGAAATTGACACAGGTGATACCTTCTTTCGGGCAGACGATCGATTTGTTATTCAACGTATTAAGAGGAAGCTGGGTGATTTAAGTGCCAATGTTACAGGCATCTGAAATTTTCTTTCTTCCTTTGGTTTCAAGAGTTCAACCACTGAGGGGGAGAAATCCAGTTCACAATCCAATCATCCAGCTGTAGTCTCCGATCCACCACCTGTGGTCTCAGATCCACCACCTGTGGTCTCCGAACCATTGGTTAACCAAGCTGTGGTCTCCGAACCATTGATGGTTGATGCAGTTGTCACTACAACAGTCGCCGAAATTCAACCACAAGCAAATGAATCTCTAGTACCGGTTAACACTGGGACAACTAGAGATGAGGCCATCAAAGAAACTAAAGCATCATCTCAGGGGGAGGAAACCAGTGTCGGAACTCTTGAAGAAACTCAAGGAGAAAATTCCAAACTGGTGTTGCAGCAACCAATGAACCACAAGTTGAGGGTAACACCAAAACAACTGTTGGGGAGGCTACTAAATTCACGGGCTCCGATACTCAGGGGGAGAAGTCCAGCGTTCGACTGGATGAAGATGTCAATATCGGTGCTAGCTCTGAGGTGGGGAAACAAAAGGACAAAGGCAAGAAGAAGTCTATGTGAAACAACCTCATGGTTAGAAGAGCCCACTCATCCTGACTCATCCTAACTATGTCTATCGGCTAGACAAAGCTCTGTATGGACTGAAGCAGGCTCCTCGCGTCTGGTATGACACTCTCTCCAATTTTCTTCTGGACAATGAATTGTTCGAAGTAAAATTGACAACACTCTCTTCCTCCAAAAATCTAAAGGTAATATCACTCCTGTCTCCTGTTTAAATTTATGTTGATATTATTTTTGGAGCCACCGATGAAACTATATGTGATGAGTTTGCTTCTCTCATAAAGAGTAGTATGAAATGTGCATGATGGGTAAGCTCATTTTCTTTCTCTTTCTTGGTCTACAAGTTAAACATATTTCTAAATGTTTTTTTAGTAATAAAAAAAAGGTTAACTTTGACACTTGTATACCATTGAAGACTCTGTTGGCTTCTCCTCTTAAACTTCATTCTGACCCTGATGGTGTATCGGTCAAGTAGACCAGACATCATGTTTGCTACTTGTCTCTATGCTCGTTGTCAACCAATCCCAAGGAATCTCACTTGGCTACAATGAAACGAATATCTGGGTATGCAAAAGGTACCTTGAATCTGGGTCTTTGGTATCCCAAAGACTCAAGTTTCGATCTCTTCGGGTATTCGGTTTCTGATTTTACAGGTTACAAGATAGATCGAAAGAGCACTACTGGAGTTGCCAACTTTTTGGAGGAAAACTTGTCAGCCTCTACAACTGAAGTTGAATATGTTGTTGTTGGAAGTTGATGTGCTCAAATATTATGGATAAAAAGCAACTTCGTGTTTATGATCGGATCTACTCCAAAATTTCCATACTATGTGATATCTCAAGTGCAATTGCTATTGCAAATAATTCTGTTCTCCACTCAAGATTTGAGTAAAGGAGATGTTGAGCTTCATTTTATGCTTACTGACTTTCAATTGGTCAATCTCTTCACAAAGCCATTGAATGAAGCCTATTCAGCTTTCTCATGAGAGAACTAGGTATCTTATCTCTTCATTTCTATTTAAATATATATATATATATATAAATATATGTATATATATATATGTGTATATATATACATACTCACCGAAATTTTGCTTAATTTTTTTTTTGTTTTACTTTCTTAACTCTTTCGGGTACTCTCCTAAACTTTCAATGTTTCTTTCTTGAAACTTCAATCACAAAAATTTTGGCAGTCCACACTCCGAAATTAATTTTTTTTTCTTTCTTTTCTACTCTCCGAAATTCTCTCAAGAATTTCTAAACTCTGGCAAGCCATAATTCTACTCTTCGAAATTTTCAGTATTTCCTTTATTGAAAATTTTCTCTCTCTGACAGAATTTTGGTAGTCCACTCTTCGAAAATTATTTCTTTCTTTTCCTTCTTCTCCTATTCTTCGAATTTTTTTTTCATACTCTCCGAATTTGTTGGTTACTCACCGAAATTTTCTTGGAAATCCTTCCTATTTCTACTCCAAAATTTTGGATCCTCTTCGAAAATTTCTCAAGAATTTCAAAAATGTTGGCAATCCCCAAAATTCATGCCTCGAATTCTTGACATTTCCCTTCTTGAAATTTCAGCTACTCTCTTTCTCTATCTCCGACTTTTGACAGTTAAATTCCTTCTAATTTCTTGAAATTTATTCTATCTATAAATTTCCTCTGATATACTATTCCCTATATATCTTTGTGAAAAATCTCTCAGAGTTTTCTTGTTGTCACCTTCTAACTTTTGTCATGTCAGAAACCTCTCCGATGGTTCGGTCAAAATACTCTCTGATCTTTGACTGTCAAAATTCTCTCAAATTTTTTACTGTAAAAATTCTTCAATCCTTTCTCTTTAAAAAATCTCTCAAAAGTCTCCGATGGATATAAAAACTCTCTCGATGTTTCTCTCTCTAATTTCGGATACTTAATATCCCTCAAATTTTATTGTTTCTGATCTCATGAGCATAAAATTTCACAAATTTTGCTCTCAAATTTCTCTCTCTGACATATAGACCTGATTAAGAAGAAAAAGAAATCGATGATTTCTAAACCTTCTATCATTTCCACCTCCGCACCTGCTTCTACGGCTATGAAACCGAAAAAGCCTTCGGTATCTACCCAAGCCAATATCCTTTCTAAGAAGCGGAGGAGTTTTAAAAGCCCCCTCCCCCAAGTTCTCCTCAAAGAGACTTAGGGAACCTCAAGGGTAAAATACTCACAAGCCACTCACTGATTCCCAAAAATTGGTGGGTGTTGAAATTCTCCCTACTGGACCCCGGGAATCCTTTAAAACCTTCCTAGCTCCTTCATGCCCTCTAAAAAGGACATGAATGAACCTTCGGGGACCCACACTAAACCCTCTTCAACATTCTATTTGGTTGATAAGCAAGACTTGGAACCTTCCCATTCCAAGGAATATTTTTATCACATCACAGCCTTGCACCCAAGATCTATGATCTTGATGACCTTGCACATCTCTATGAAAATTCGGCGAAACTGGTCGAATTGGAGGGACTCCCACCTTTTTCTTGTTCACCAACATCTCCTTCTGACAGAAATGTTTCCACCTAATGAACTCTCCGATATATGGGTTTAAGAAATAAAAATAATTTTTTATTTTTATTTTTGATAGCTTATTTATCATTCTGGTGGACTCCCCGAATTTCTTCCACCTTCTCACCTCATTTAATCATCTTCTCCCCTCAGCCGCTGAGGGGGAGAAAATTCAAAGTTCCTGTAAGGCTAAATCAACAGCAGCTGAGAGGAGAAAAGAAATCTTCTCAAGAAATCAACTAAGGCTAAAGTATTGTAAGCTGAGGAGGAGAAGAAGAAATCCTCTTTTTGCAGCTGAAAGGAGAAAAGAAATCTTCTTAAGAAATCAACTAAGGCTAAAGTATTGTAAGCTAAGGAGGAGAAGGAGAAATCAACATGGAAGAAGAAATTTTCTCAAAAAGAGATCTCAGTTGAAAGGGAAGAAATCTTCTAAGTGATAAGATATCAGCTGAGGGGGAGCATCTAAGTGATTCTAAGAAGAATGAGTCAAAAGCAACTGTTGAGGGGGAGAAAATAAAAAACAGACAAGAAGTTAACCCCAATGCAAACTGGATTCTTCTCTGTCCCATTCGACAAGGAAGGATTCATAATATCTCAAAATTTTGATCTATCAAATCCAACCTTGGTAGCTCAATCAGCAACAACCATCATCACCGCTCCATAATATGATAAGTTCTCTGAAGATGATCTTAGGAACGAATGTTTCTTCCAAGGCTACCAATATTCCCTTGCCAATAGTAGCTTCCTTCAAGAAATTCTAAGTGTGGTCCTCTACAGCAAAGATGAAGGAATTCTCTACAATTTAATCTTCAATGAACTCAAGAGTAGAGATGTTGATGCTGCAACAATTCCCTTCAAGTACCCGGATGCTTGGTATATATGTAAATTTGTTTATTATTTTGTTTCATATACATATGTTGCACATATGTTTTTCATACTGTAAATATCGGATACAATGACAAATAAAAGAAAAAAAAATCTCTATGTGAAAAGAACCCAAAAAGAGCAAGAAAGGGTCAAAAGTACTTATGAGTTCTTTTTCAGCTTTCAAGACAAGATATTGGTCTCATCATCAAATAAGGGGAGATTTTTGGGTCACTGATGATTTGGTGATGAATCCTCAATCTTTCCTTAGTCAAAATATTTGGTGTCATCATCAAATAGGGGGAGATTGTTGGGTCACCGACATTGTTGGGTCACTGATGATTTGTTGATGACTCCTCAATCTTTCCTTAGTCAAATACTTTGTTGATGACTTAATCAAATATTTTGTATCTTGGGTTCTTTGTAAAAGTCTGGCCATGCTCAACAAGTTCAGCGAATCGAAGACTAGCTGATACATAAGGAAACATATCAACATTTGTGGAAAGATGAAGATATGATTGCCATCCAAACATAGCCGAATCATCAGCTAAAATGTTCAGCCAAAAGTGAAGACCAAAATCGGTAAGTTAAAGGACAGTAGAAGTCACTAGCCGATATATCCTTTGATATATTCGGCTAGTGGTCCTATCTAGTATTTTGGGAGAACTTTTATGAAGATACTCCTTGTCATCAATATCAAGAACGTGTTGCCCAAGTTTTAGATACAAACATTATCTAAAGGTTTTTTTGTCTTTATCTAGAACTTGTTCCCCAAGTTTTAGATAAATACTTTATGCAAAGGTTTGTTTATCTATCGCAACAACGTGGTCCCCAAGTTGATGGTTATCTAAAAGTTGATGGGACAACAAATGAAGACTTGAAGAAAAGGTGAATAGTGTCATCTGTACCATAAAGTATGGCACCCATCTTTATCCAAAGAAAACTTAGCCATCAAATTATATTGTGACAAATGTCCCTTGCTCTCCAAGCATAAGACACTATAAAAGGAGAAGAAGACCTCTCATGAACATTATGCCTTTGAAAAGAGAGAGATCTTCTAAGTGAGAAGCTGATGATTAACATCAACATAATTACTGTGTGTTTAAGTTATGTTTGTGTGTTCTGAGTGTTTTAATAGTTCATTTTAGCTATCTTAGTGTTATAACTTAATTACTGTTATTATGTGTTTCATGTGTTAAGATTATTGGAATAGAGTGTTAACTATTCTTTTCCGCAACAATCTTCTGAGTGTATAGTTTTTAATTTTTATATTAAAAAATTTAAAAAGAGTAAAAATTGTGTATTTATATTCAACCCCCCCCCCCCTTCTACAAATCCTTAACTTGTTTGCCATTACCCTAACTGGGACCAACACTAATAAACCAGATTTGTGATGGCTGCCTCCTCCTCTTCAAATGCTGACGGTACTCTGCAAAAAAAATTCGATGGTACATACGATTCTGGCTCTTTAGCCAAACCTCCAAAGTTCAACCCCAACAACTTTGGGTTATGGAAAAATCGTATGTTACTGTTTTTGGAAGGGATTGATAGCAGGTATCCAAACATTCTAGGTGGGGGGGCCTATTATTCCCAAAGTCTGGGCTCGCTATGGTCCACAAAAGAACACTGAAGGAAAAGATATCGAGTCAGATGATGAAAGAAATGATACAACTGGCAGATAAATTATCAAAACTCCAAATAAATATAATGAGGATGATAAACATCTAGTTACCTTAGATACTAAAGTCAAATCTTCTCTTGCTATATCTCTTCCTGATGAAGTGTACCACTCCTTACTGAATCTCTCATCAGCTAAGGAAATGTGGGATACTCTGTGTGTGTTATATGAAGGAACAAAAGAAGTTAGAAAATCTAAGAAAATTTGCCTTGTAAGAAAGTATGAACTTTTCTCACAGGAAAAAAGAGAATCTCTTTCTACTTACTATAATCGTTTTAACTGTCTTTTAAATGATCTAAAAGTGTTGGACAAAGTATATGATGATGAGGAAATCTTGTGCAAGTTTATGGACTGCCTTCCAGATTTCTGGGAAACCATATGTACTTGTATCAAACAAACCAAGGATCTTGATCAAATGCCTTTAACAGCTTTATATGGAACTCTTCTTAACTATGAGCAAACTAAGAATCAAAGAAAGTCTCTTATCAAAGATATCAAAGCTTCTTCCATTGCTTTGGTAGGTGAATCTAAAAAATCTTCTTGTGTTCGCAGAATCACATATCCTTCTTCTGAATATGAAAATGAGATAGAAGAACATTCATCTCATCAATCGGAAGCCTACTACAGTGCTGCCGATGATGAAGGTGAAGATTCGGCCATTGACATACTCTCCGATAGTATGGCAATGATTGCTGGAAATCTCAAAAATAGAAGATTTTCTTCAAATCGTTCTAAGTTCAATAGAAAACTTTTTTCTCAAAAATCTTCTTCCGATAAAGCAAACGAGTAATGCTTTAACTGTTGAAAGAAAGGACATTTCGCTTCTGAGTGTAGATCTAAAATCCCCTCAAAGTACAAATCCCCTACAGGCCGTGACTTCTCTAAATTGGCTTCTAGAAAGCCAGAAGAGAGGAGTAGCCGATCTCCCAAGAAAAGTCATGAGTCTTCTCAAACAAAAGATAGGATACAGAAAGTACAAAGCCAAATACAGAAGAGAAAAGGAGAAGAATCAAGGTAAAGCCGAAATCTTGGTTGCTGAAACTCACTGTTGGGAAGATAAACAAACCTTAGAAAGTGAAAGTGAATATGTGACAAAGTGTCTCATGGCAAAGATGGATGAAATAGAAGAAATGGAGAGATCATCCTACTCTACAGCTCTTGTCTCTACTGAAGGATCAACATCTGGAAGTCAACCTCAGGTACATCCTTTCTTCTTTCTATCTAATGATCAAAAGATAGATGCCTTCGACTCTTTAGCTATTGATTTCTGCAATCTGAAAGAATCTAAGAAAAAGACTGATATGCATATAAAATCTTTGAATGATCAATTTCTGACTTGTTTTTCAAAACTAAACGATTCTGATAAAATAAAAGCAGACTTAGAGAATCTTAGATACCTGAATGACAATCTTTCAAAAGAAAAGAGCAAGATCTCAAACTTTCTTGAGAGCAGGAAGTTCTTTTCAAATGGACCAAATCTTCTAAAAATCTCGAAAAGATTCTTCAAGACCAAATTTCATGCAATGATAAATCTGGCCTAGGTTATGGAAAAGATGATTCTAAAATTTCTAACTTTCAAAGTACTCCATCCGAACCTCAAGGTTTTCCAGCTGGTTTTCATCCTTCCGATGATGATCTTTTAGATTCTTCCTCCGAGGATTACACATCTGTCCATTCTTTAGACCTTTTGGAAATGCTTAGAATTGAACATTGTGCTAAAGCCAAAAAGTTTGGAATGTTTGTAAAAGCCAAAAATCCTTCTTATGATTTTTCAAATGAAATGATACAAAGTCCAAATCCATCGACAAAACCTATTCAAATCTTCAGAAAAGATTTCGATCATCGGCAAGAAAGACCAGTATAGAACAAATCTTCCATCCAAGCGAAAATCTCAATGTCATCAAACAACCACTAATTTTGTTCCAAGATCAGTAAATCTAAAGAAATCCAAAACTCCTTCTGGAAAGGGCATTCTTGGACCAAGACCAGGAATCGTTGCTCTTCTTTTAAGTCGCCAATTCCACCTCAAAACCCGGCAGAACAATTCACTTCCAAAAAAGTTTTTACTCACAAGAAATGTTACAACTGCGATGACACTCTTTATCTAGCAAAAGATTGTCCAAAAGAAAATGATCTTCGTAAGAACAAAAAGATGTCTTCTAACCCCAAAGGACCTACCTCAAAATGGGTACCAAAAATCTAATTTGTTCATGGTTACAAGTACTAAACAAAGATCACATATGGTACATGGACAGTGGTTGTTCAAGACATATGACAGGAAATAGATCTCTTCTCTCCAACTTTTTAAAAGAAAAAGGGTCGATTGTGACATTCGGAGGAAATGGAAAGGGAATCACAAATGGATATGGTACCATAACCAATGGAACCATTACTTTCTCCAAAGTGGATCACGTTCACTACTAGAAAATTGAGTATTTTCAACGGAAATTAATTTTCAACTGAAAATGTAGTTGAAATTTTCTACGAATTTTAGAGGATTATTGACAGAACATAAATTTTCTACGAATTTTCAACGAATTTTCGTTGAAAATCTCTCACAAACATTTATGCATTTTCAACCAAAAAAATTTCAACAGAATGTCTCGTCAAAAAGTTTTTGGTTGAAAATGCATTTTGTGAGAGATTTTCAACGGAAATTCGTTGAAAATTCGTAGAAAATTTATGTTTTGTCAATAATCCCTTTAAAATCCATAGAAAATTTTCAACGACATTTTTCGTTGAAAATACTCAATTTTCTAGTAGTGGTTGAAGGACTGATGTACAACTTGTTGAGCATCAGTCAAATATGTAACTTGGGATATAAAGTTAGGTTTCAACTGTGTGTTTGTTTGATTTTTGATGTGCAGAATAAAGTAGTACTAGCTGTTACCCGAAAGAATGATGTCTACATCATCAACATGAAGGAAAGTGCTATTGGTGAAGCTATGTGTCTTCTCTCTCAAGAAATAGCTATACAAAGTTGGCTATGGCATAAATGTTTTTCTCATCTAAATTTCAAAATTCTAAATAAACTTTCTAGCAAAGATTTAGTTGTTGGTATGCCAAAAATCACTTTTGAAAAAGAAAAACTGTGTGGAGCATGTGAAAAAGGAAAGCTTACCAAAACCTCTTTCAAAACAAAACAATGTTCATCTATTTCTCAACCTCTTCAAATGCTTCACATGGATCTGTGTGGACCAATAAGCACTCCAAGTCTAGGTGGAAAAAAGTATATGCTGGTAATAGCTGATGAATATTCCAGATATAACTGGGTCTTCTTTCTAAAACACAAAAGTAATGTTGCTAAAGAAATCATTCGATTTATCAAAAAGATTGAGAATCTGAATGGGCAACTTGTGAAGTAAATCAGAAGTGATAATGACACTGAATTCAAAAACAGTGTTTTGGAAAAATTCTTTGACAACAAAGGAATCTCTCAAAATTTCTCTGCTGTACGCACCCCTCAACAAAATGGTGTTGTTGAAAGAAAGAATCGGACACTGTGTGAAGCTGCAAGATGAATGCTAAGTGAATCCAAACTGCCAACCTACTTTTGGGCTGAAGCTGTTAACACTGCATGCTTTACCCAAAATAGGTCAATCATTGTCAAAAGACACAACAAAACTGGGTTTAGCTCGTTGTGTGCCTGATGATGAACTTCGAGATTTGAGGACAAATTCTTTCGAAGAAGAGGAGGATGGTGCGGACTTAAATGAAGGGAACTTATGTATGAGCTGAATTCAAGAGTTGGAGATTTATGTATGATTTCGCACGCAAACTAGTTCACTAGAAGATCAAATTTTCATCGCTTTTGTAGATTTTTGCTCACTGGATTTTTAGGCTTCACTTGAAGTCATTTTTACCAGGTTTGGGCTTAGGTTTATTTCATAGAATAGTAAATTGTTTTCCAAGTAAAGGATAAGCATAAATTTAGTAGATTCTTTCTTAGTTTAAGAGAAGCATGTGGGAATTAGAGTTCTTCCCCATGTATAATTTCCTTTTTGTGGGTTTTCTTTACCTTATTTAAATACATGTACTTTTATAGGATTTTTAGATTATTCAATATATGAAAAAGTTTTTTTTATTGCTTAGCATAAAACAATATCATTAGTTCTGTTGAACTTGTTTTTGTGAGCAAGGCTTCATTTGCAAATTTGAGAGATTGTCTTTGTAGGTGGTGCGTCCAGTAAACAAATTCAATTGGTCTCGTTATCTCGATTGTTTTCTTGGTGGTGCGACCAGTAGAGAAACAATTTGGAGTCTTTCAATTGTGTGTGTGAAGGCTTGGCTTTTCATACGCACCAACTTTGGTATCAGAGCATTGGTTAGTATATCCTTTTGTTTTAAAATCAAGAAAGTATTAAAGGTCAATTCTTTTCTTCAAGATTTTGTCTTTTATGTAACTTTTATCTAAAAAGTTTCAAGAACCAAACTTTTCTTGTAAATTCTTGATCTTTTGATAGTTTTACATTAAAAGTCATACTTTAAAGACAAAATGAGTAGTGAAGACGGATCTGATAACTCAAGAATCTGTATTCCTAGAGGTCTTACGCTAGAACAAGCGAAGAACTTGCGTAGAGATCGCCAAATTGAAGAACTAGCAGCAAGGTTAGATGAGGTATTAACAAGACTTGACAAACAAGGAAGATCATCAAAGAAAAGGTACAACTCAGAAACTGAATCTAAGTCATCTAGTGAAGACAGTTCTCCAAGATTTAAACCTAGGAGACGTAGAAGAGACCATTCCAAGCAGTGAAGAATCTTCTAGACCAAGGAGACATTATAAAAGGAAGGATGATGATCGAAACTTGAGGCTAGATGTACCCGAGTTTCATGGAAGCATGACATACCCAGAAAAGTATTTTGAATGGGTTAGAAGAGCAGAAACCATGTTTAATTTCAAGGGTTATGACGAGAGAAAGTGCTGCAAGATTGCCGAATGTAAGCTGGTTGGTTACACAAGTCTATGGTATGATAACTTGAAGAAGAAGAGATCTAAAGAAGGGCGTAGCAAGATCCGAACTTGGGAGCATCTTAAAAGACATATGAAGAAGAAATTCGTACCAGGAGATTTTATTCAAGATCTTTTTATCAAGTTTCAAACTTTTAAACAAGGTATGTTAAGTGTTGAAGCATATATTTCTGAATTTGAAAAATTAAACATGCTTTGCGATTTGGACGAAAAATCCGAACAAAAGATGGCAAGATTTATTGCTGGATTGAATGAAAAGATTCAAGAAAAGGTCGAGATTCAACCTTATTGGAGTTTCGAAGAATTATGCAAGGTGGCTTTAAGGATTGAAAAACAAGAAAATAACAAGAAATCAACTTCGTACAACAAACCGATTTCTAGAACTTACAAGAAACCTCGGTTTGAGAAGGGCAATTCTAATTCAAATTATAATCAAGATAAGCCAAAAACCAAATCCAGATCTAAAGGGGAAGATGTACGCAAGTGCTTCAAGTGCCAAGGATGGGGTCATATCTCGAGTACTTGTCCGTCTAAACGACTCATGACTGCCCAAGAGGTATGTGATTTAAGAGAAGCCGAAGAAGAGGAACTTGAAAAATAAATCCATGAAGAAGAAGATGAGAGTGAGAATATTAGTGAAGTAGAACCAGAAAGTAATGGTCAATTACTTGTCATAAGGAGATCTCTACATACAAAACCGATGCCATTGGAGGAAACTCAACGAGAGAAGACTTTTATTACGTGATGCAAGGTGAATGACAGGTTTTGTGACATGATAATTGACACGGGGAGTTGCACAAACGTGGTGGCAAAAACTTTGGTGGAGAAATTGAGGCATCCAACGAGCCAACACCCTCATCCTTACAAGCTTCATTGGCTTAGCAACTCAAGTGACGTCAAGGTAACTAAACAATCCCTAATCTCGTTTTCAGTTGGCAAGTTTCATGACACGGTTTTGTGTGATGTTTGTCCCATGGATGCGTGTCATATTTTATTGGGTAGACCATGGCAATATGATAGATACGTCAAATATGATGGTAGAACAAATGTATATGTTGCAAAAAGGGGTGAAAATGAGAAATCAATTGCCTTGAAATCGTTAGATTCAAATCTGCCCATTAAAGCTACTCCTAATTCTACGGGTGTGATGTTAATTAGTGAAAAGGAGGTAGATATAGAACTTGGTTGCAACAGGCTGTTATATGTACTTGTTTCCAAGGAGGTTGAAGAAGTCCCAAAAGAAGTACCGACTATTTTGAAAAGCTTGATGAGAGAGTTCGAGGATGTATTTCCCAATGATTTGCTCAAAGGATTGCCTCCTATTCATGGGATTGAGCACCAGATTGATCTTATTTCGGGTGCACCTTTGCCAAATAAAGCGGCGTATAGAAGCAATCCAGAAGAAACTAAAGAGATGCAAAAGCAAATTTAAGAACTCATGGAAAGGGGATATGTGCGTGAATCAATGAGCCCTTGTGCCGTTCCTACTTTACTTGTTCCAAAAAAGACGGTGCGTGGAGAATATATATTGATAGTAGGGCTGTCAATAATATTACGATAAAATATCGTTTTCCTATTCTGATATTGGATGATCTTCTAGATGAATTACATGGATCGAAAATATTCTTAAAAATCGATCTAAGGAGTGGATATCATCAAATCAGAATGCGTGAAGGAGACGAGTGGAAAACCGCTTTTAAAACGAAATTCGGTTTAGATGAGTGGCTTGTGATTCCATTTGGGCTTACTCATGCCCCAAGTACTTTCATGAGATTGATGCATGAGGTCTTGAAACCTTTTATGGGCAATTTCGTAGTGGTGTATTTGGATGATATATTGATCTATAGCAAGAATATGAAAGATCATCTAAATCATTTAAGGAGCGTTTTTGAGACACTTAGAAAATAGAAACTCTATGCCAAATTGGAGAAGTGTTATTTTCTGGTTCCTAGTGTAACTTTCTTGGGTTACATTGTCTCAAAAGATGGAGTTTCAGTTGATCCTTCTAAAGTGGAAATAATAAAATCATGGCCGATTCCTAAGAGTGCTACGGAGGTACGATCTTTTCATGGCTTAGCTTCTTTCTATAGAAGATTTGTGCATATTTTTTCTACTATTGTTGCTCCTTTAACCGAATGTTTGAAGAAAGAAAAGACCAAGTTTCAGTGGAATAAAGAGGCACACAAATCATTTGAACTTGTCAAGGAGATGCTTTGTAAAGCTCCTATTTTAGCATTGCCAGATTTCTCGAGTCCTTTTGAAGTTGAAACAGATGCTAACGGAGTTGGGATTGGTGCAGTTCTAATTCAAAAGAAGAGGCCTATTGCTTATTTTAGCGAGAAGTTGGGAGGTGCCCGATTGAAGTATTCTACTTATGATAAGGAATTTTACGCTATTGTGAGGGCTTTGGACCATTGGAGTCATTATTTGAGGCCTAATCATTTTGTGTTACATTCGGATCATGAATTGTTGAAATACATTCATGGACAGCAAAAGTTGAATCCAAGACATGCAAAGTGGGTAGAGTTCTTACAATCCTTCCATTTTTCTTCAAAATACAAGGAGGGTAACTCGAACATAGTGGCGGATGCATTGTCAAGGAGGTATGCTCTAATTAGTGTTTTGAATTTTTGTTTACTTGGTTTTGAGTTGATAAAAGAATATTACAAGGAAGATGAGGATTTTGCACTAGTTATGGAGGGGTGTTCAAAAGGGGATTTAGGTTCCTACGTTTTACAAGATGGTTTTCTTTTTAAGGGAAATCGTTTGCGTGTCCCTAAGTGTTCCATTCGAGAATTGGTTATTCATGAAGCCCATGGAGGAGGAATTGTGGGTCATTTTGGCATAAACAAAACTCTTAGCATTCTGCAAGAGCATTTTTATTGGCCAAAGATGCAAGGAGATGTCCAATCCGTGATTTCAAGATGTGCGTCATGTCAAAAGGCTAAAAGTGTGTTTCATCAAGGTTTATATACTCCATTACCTATTACCGAATTTCCATGGGAAGATGTTTCGATGGACTTTATTGTTGGGCTGCCTAGAACTCAAAGAGGCAAAGATGCAATTATGGTGGTTGTGGACCGTTTCTCAAAAATGGCTCACTTTATTCCTTGCCATAAGACAGATGATGCTTTACACGTTGCTGATTTATACTTGAAAGAGGTTATGCGTCTGCATGGATTGCCTAAAACTATTGTGAGTGATCGTGACACAAAATTTATGAGTTTCTTTTGGAAATCTTTATGGAAGCTTGTTGGTATGAAACTACTATTCAGTTCTTCACATCACCCTCAAACTGATGGGCAAATAGAAGTCACAAATCGTACCTTGGGAGTATTATTGCGTGGTTTAGTTAGCAAAACGCTGAAAGATTGGGATGTTAAGCTTGCTCATGCTGTATTCGCATACAACAGATCGCCTACTTATGCAACTAAGCATTCACCATTTGAAGTTGTTTATCGAGTAAATCCGAGATTTCCTCTTGATCTCGTTCCGTTTTCAAAAGCTGAATTGATTAATGTTGATGCAAAATCAAAACTTCAAACTATGCTGAAGTTACATGCTCAAGTTCCTGCAAGAATTGAGAGAGTAAACTCAATGTACAAAGAAAAGACTAATCGGCATAGAAAAGATCAGAAATTTGAAGTGGGAGATTTAGTTTGGTTGCATCTAAGGAAAGAACGTTTTCTAGCAAAACGAAAGAATAAGCTTATGCCGCGAAGTGAAGGTCCATTTAAGATCCTTGAGAAGATTGGTGATAATGCATACAAGTTGGAATTACCAGGTGATTATGGAGTTAGTGCAACTTTTAATGTTGGTGATTTAGCTCGTTATGTGCCTGATGATGAACTTCGAGATTTGAGGACAAATTCTTTGGAAGAAGAGGAGGACGGTGCGGAATTAAATGAAGGGAAGTTCGAGAATCTGCTCAATATTTATAAAAAGAACATCGAGTTGGATTTTAATTCAGTTGGAGCTTTAAACTCACAATATGAGCTGAATTCAAGAGTTGGAGATTTATGTATGATTTCGCACGCAAACTAGTTCACTAGAAGATCAAATTTTCATCGCTTTCGTATATTTTTGCTCACTAGATTTTTAGGCTTCACTTGAAGTCATTTTTACCAGGTTTGGGCTTAGGTTTATTTCATAGAATAGTAGATTATTTTCCATGTAAAGGATAAGCATAGATTTGGTAGATTCTTTCATAGTTTAAGATAAGCATGTGGGAATTAGAGTCCTTCCCCATGTATAGTTTCCTTTGTGTGGTTTTTCTTTACCTTATTTAAATACATGTACATTTAGAGGATTTTCAAATTATTCAATATACGAAAACGTTTTTTTATTGTTTAGCACAAAACAATATCGTTAGTTTTGTTGAACTTGTTTTTGTGAGCGAGGCTTCGTTTGCAAATTTGGGAGATTGTCTTTGTGGGTGGTGCGTCCAGTAAACAAATTCAATTGGTCTCATTATCCCGATTGTTTTCTTGGTGGTGCGACCAGTAGAGAAACAATTTAGAGTCTTTCAATTGTGTGTGTGAAGGCTTGGCTTTTCATACGCATCAAATGCAAAGAAAATATGAGATGAGCATGATGGGGGAGCTTACTTTCTTTCTTGGTTTACAAGTGAAACAATCTCCGGAAGGCATTTTCATAAATCAAAGTAAATACATTAAAGATCTTCTGAGAAAGTTTAAATTTGATACTTGTACTACTATGAAAACCCCTATGGTTCCTTCTCTTAAACTCCATTCTGACCCTGATGGTGTGTCAGTCAATATCACCAACTATCGCGGCATGATAGGTTCTTTTCTTTATCTTACTGCAAGTAGACCAGATATAATGTTTGCTACTTGTCTGTGTGCCCGATATCAAGCCAATCCTAAGGAATCACATTTGGCTGCTGTCAAAAGGATTTTTCGGTATCTAAAAGGTACGATAAATCTGGGTCTTTGGTATCCCAAAGACTTAGGTTTTGATCTCATCGGGTACTCTGATTCTGATTTTGCCGGTTCCAAGATAGACAGAAAAAGTACAACTGGAAGTTGTCAACTTCTTGGTGGAAAGCTTGTGACCTGGTCAAGCAAGAAATAACATTCGGTGTCCACCTCTACTGCTGAAGCCGAATATGTAGCTGCTGGAAGTTGTTGTGCTCAAATATTGTGGATGAAAAATCAGCTTCGTGATTACAATCAGATTTTTCAAATATTCCAATACTTTGTGACAACTCAAGTGCAATAGCCGTTGCAAACAATCATATTCTTCATTCAAGATCTAAGCATATTGATATCATATATTACTTTATAAGGGATCATGTCTCTAAAGGTGATGTGGAACTTCATTTCATTCCAACTGAATATCAATTAGCCGATCTCTTCACAAAGCCTCTTGATGAAAGCAAGATTCTCGGCGAGTATACTCTTGTTCATACTCGGTGAACTCCCCAAATTCTTTCTTTCCCTATCCTCGGCGACTCCCCGAATACTTTCTAAACCTATTCTCGGTGACTCCCCGAATCCTTTCTAAACCTTTACTCTTAACGACTCCCCGAATCCTTTCTAAACCTTTACTCACGGTGACTCCCGAATCCTTTCTAAACCTTTACTTTCGGCGACACCTCGAATCCTTTCTAAACCATTACTTTCGGCGACTCCCCAAATCTCTATCAAAATCTTATACTCGGTGAGTACCTGTTTTAGGGTTAACTCCTCGTTTTCTATTCTTGGTGACCTAGAATTCTTTGTGTCTATCCAAAATGACGTACAACACGTCATCTATGTCAAACGCATGCGCCGGATTCAACCCTTGAAAACCTCTTCAAATTTCTGACCTTTCAATCACCCTATATAATCATTTTTCTATTTTTTATTTCTTTTTATTTCTTTTTCCTCCTCTAAATACTCGAACCGTTCCCCCCATTTTATTTTTACCGTTTCCCACTTCTTCTTCCTCACTAAAACCCTAAAACCTGCAACTTTTTCTCTCTCTCTCGAAAAACCTCAATGGCTTCCTCAAACACACCCACAAGATCCCCAAAAGCTTCTGAAGATCAAACTCTCACGTTTGGTTCTCTCACTTTTCCGGCGTGCAATCACATTGGACGAATAGGCATCGATCCGGCTGATCCGGAATACAATGAAGTATGTTGGTTTCTTCAAAGATCTCTTCTACAACATGCTCTCACTGTCAAACCCAAAATGAGCAAATTTATGTTAGGAAATTTCTAGCTCACATGCTCTTATGATGAATCTACCAAGCAAATTAGTGCTTCTGTTCTTACTAACTAAGAACAAGACGTCGTTTTTGACGTAAATGATGTTTGAGGTCTCCTTCATCTTCCATCTTTTGATCCTTATGAGGTCTTTCCTCTGGGAAACGAGCATCCACAAGTGGGAAATATTTGGAACTTCTTCTTCTCCCATCTTATTTTGTGTCTTATCAAGACTGGTGGTCAAGATCAGTCTCCCTCTCAAGTCACCGAATTGGCCCATGCCCTAATTTTTCAGAGGAAGATTGATTTTGCAGAATATTTCTTCAAAGAAATGAGGTCTTCCTTCTCTCCTATTCGCCGATCTCAGGTACCCTTCCAAAGATTCTTCTCTCTGATTATAAATGAAAAGCTTTCCGATAAGCTTAAAAATAGAGATGATATTCTGTATCACCTCCCTATCCATCAAATCGGCGAGCAACTCTTGCTAAAGAAGCCTTTGGACTCCGACAATCTATTAAGACCATGTACGATATCATTTGCCTTAGATGCCACTCTTGCCTGGGGGGGGGGGGCAAATGAGGCACGAATTTGGGGACCTCCGGTTGTCGATGACGCTGATGCTCCTTCCCCTCAACCTAGAGTGACCGATGTGCCCAAATCTCGAAAGAGATCCAAAGCGTCGGGCACATCCACCTCCGCACTCTCCCAAGCCACGAAGCCGAAAGAACCTTCGGCTTCTACCAAAGCTCTAAAACCATCCCTAAATATAAAAGCCCCCCTAAGACTTCCTCAAAGAAGTCAAAGGGAACCAAAAGGGTCAAAACACAACTACCACTCACCGATTCTAAAAATTCGGTGAGTGTTGAAGATATCCCTACTCGACCCAGGGAACAGATTGTCACCCCTCCAGCCTCCTCCATGCCCTCACAAAAGGACATGGTTGTACATAAGGGTACCCGATCTAATCCTTCACCAACTTATTTATTAGTTTATGAAGATAACTTGGAGTCTCCCATCCAAGGAGCCTCTACTCCACCACCCGAGTTCTTACAACTCGCTTCCCACTCTCCGAGTGTAGGTGCATCACAACCAGGTGCATCTGAAGGAGCCACCCATTTTACTGATTTTCTATACTCCGACACTACTCTTTGGGTACGTACGTCTCCCGTACATATTCAAAAGGAAGTGAAAGAGCCCATAACTGAGGAATCCCCTCATAGACATTCTCCTCAAAATGTCTCCCCCACACATGATAAATCTAAGGAGTCCCCGAAGTCCCCCTTAAAACTTCGGCCACTCCGAACACTCTCATCAATATTTTGGACTCCCCGAAACCCTCCCCATCTAAGAAAGAAGGCCTGGTGGACTACACTCCCTCCTCCTCTCCTAGGGATGATGATGATCAACCACACCACAGCAACATCCTTTAGCACCTATGATCTCTGGAGATGTTGATGCCCTTCTTAATGCACTATCTTCTCTCACGGGTGGTACACTTCATTCTTCATTGGGTAGAACTATTGAAAGAACATGCCACTCGGGAAATGGAGAATCAGCAAAGGATGGATGCTTTGATTAGTGCCACCGATCACCTCTTTGCACTTCTCAAAGATACTGTTGAAGCACTCTCAATCGCTAATCCATCCTTAGTATCTTGCCTGGATATTATTCACTTAGATGTTTCTGCTATCAAAAAGCAGGTCCAAGCCAGTAATGATGCAGTATCCTCGGCGGTGTCTGCTCTGTCTATATCCCACAACACCATCAAAGAATCGATGACTACTCTTAAGCAGGAGTCTACTAAGCAAGCTTCCGATATTGCTTCTCTTGCCAAAGACCAGAAAGCCATTCTGGACTCTTTCACTTCTCTCCATACTAAACTTGACAAGGTACCGACTTCTCCTCCTTCCATTGAGATTGATACAGGTGATACTTTCTTTCGGGACGCCGATCGCTTTGTTTTACAACGAATTGAGAAGAAGCTGGGTGATTTAAGTGCCGATGTTACAGGCATTAAGGCTTTTCTTTCCTCCCTTGGTTTCAAGAGTTCAACCACTGAGGGGGAGAAATCAAGTTCACAACCCGATCATCCAGTTGTTACCAAGCCAGTGGTCTCCGAGTCAGAGCCACCAGTGGTCTCCAAACCATTGGTCACCGAAACAGTGGTCTCCATCACCGAAGCAGCCGTCATCCAACCACCACTGGTCATCGAAACTCCTATAATACAAGTGGTCACCGATGCAGTTATTACTACAATAGTCTCCGAGACTATTCCCACTGATCAGCCACAAGCCAATGAACCTCTAGTTTCGGTTAACCCTGGATCAATTAGAGATGAGGCTATCAAAGAAACTGGAGCATCAACTCAGGGGGAGGAAACCAGTGTCCGAACTCTTGAAGACACTGAAGAACAATCATCTTCTAAGATTGATAAAGAGACTGATGAGGAAAAGAAAAAGAAGTCAAAAGATGAAGGGAAGAAACCAATATCATATGCACAGGAGTTAGCCAGAATTCAAGCAGAAAAGGCCGAAAAGAAAAGAAGAAAAAGAGGCTCAGATGTTGATACTCTCAAGCTAAAACCTGCTGCCAGACCACTCTCCGAAAATCCTCTAGGTCTTATTCTCTCCGAAGCTGGAAGGGAAGAAGCAATAAAAGCTCAACTTGAGTTTGATCAAAGAGATGTGCTCAAAATAGACCAAGAAGAATCCACTCAAGCCAATGTTGCCGACCCTCTTCAAGCCCAAAAAGATGAGCTTGAAAGTCTGAAGAAACTGGCAGAAACCAAAAAGAATGAAGTAGAGTGGTTCAAAAGGAGAATCAAGAATCGGAAGAGTGACTCTCCGATAATTGGTGCTTCCATTCACCCTCCGAAATCAAAGTCCTCTTCATTACTCATCTCCATTAAAATGGAGGACACTCTTAATCGGGTGGAGCATATTGAATGGCTGGACGTACTTAGCATCACAGAATGGCATGAGCTCAGCAATCATATTTCCAAAAGAAAAAGTAAACATAAGGAAACAGTACTCAATGCCCTCCAAAAACTCTTCATAAAGCTGATCAGGATTCAAAAGGAAAACGACATAACTAATTCTCCTGAAGAAGGAAAACAGTTGTACATTATTCATCAAACTCTAAGAGGAGAGCCGACTCAACATCCAAGGAACAAAAGGAAGGGTCATTTTGCTATGCTACATGATGAAGGAACCAAGATTGATGCTTCGGGTATCGACCTCTCAATTCCAACATCGGCTGTCTATCCTGAGCAGACTATAATATCAGCACCTAAGTTTGGAATATTCTTTGAAGACATCTTTGGAACCATCGGATTCTTCCGAATCACTGACATTCCAAAGGCCGACACTTCCTTCCTTTCTTAAAGCCATCTTAGGTGTGCCACAAAGGACAGATGATGGGATGATGATTTACCGACTCATTATGGATGAGCTAAAAAGAAGAGAACCTGTCGATCCTCCTGTCTCCAACATCTAGTTATTTTCTTTGTATTGAACTCTCTTAATCATGTACTTTCCTTTGTGATGATTAATAAGAGTTCATATTTTTCAGTATCTCATACTTTGCACATAATTAACTCTTGCACATACATTTTAATTTTTTTAGTCTATACTGTCCATACTCATATAAAATAAAATAAAATAAAATAAATATAATATATATATATATATATGAGTGAAAAGAATCCAAAAGAAAAGAGAAAGGGTTAAATGTACTTATGAGTTTTTTTTTCTAACAAAGATACATGTATCATCATTAAATAGGGGGAGATTGTTGGGTCACCGATGATTTGGTGATGAACCCTCAACCTCTCTCTTATCTTTTGTATCTTAATTTTAGGTTCTTTGAAAGTCTGGAAAATGCCTCTCAAGATCGGCGAATCGAAGACTAGCTGATCAAAAGGTAGTACATCAAGAATGTGGAATTATTGATGTACTTACCGATATTCAAATCTAGACCACTTGCCGAAATCATGAAGAGTTGCAGTCGCCGAAAAACCATGTCATTCGGCAAGTCTGATGCACTTGCCGATAAATCTCTTGTATTCGGCTAGTTATCTTTTATCGCATACTTCGGAGACATCTTTCCCTTGTCACAATAAATGCGAGAGCGTGTGCATCAAGTCTTAAATTCAAACATTCTCTTTTTCTCATAAAAGGATTGTTTGTCTTTTTGCTTAAAAAGTTTGATATGACTTCTGAAGGCATGGAGAAAAGGTATACAGTAACCTGACCTTACTTGTACCATAAAGAATGATCCAGCCATTTATCTAGTACAAAAAAATGGCACCACCTTTTATCCATCAGATATATTGCAAGCAAATGAAACTGTGACAAGTGTCCTCATGCATTTAATGCATGAGTACTATAAAAGGAGAAGAAGCTACATCCATGCAACTCATGCTTTCAACAAATCATCTAAGTGATCTTTTGTTTGATTTCAGCAAATTGAGTGTTTAACCAGTCTTTTTAGCTTACATTGTGTATTAAGTTAATAATTGTTTTTATATGTTAGATTGTTATAATAGAGTTTAATCTGTTCTTTTCCGCAACAATCTGTTCTCTGTGTGTAAGTTCTTAATATTTCAATATTAAAGAATTTAAAAAGTGAAAACTTTGTGTATTTGTATTCAACCCCCTTCTACAAATCTTTACTTGTTAGCCATTACTTCTTTAGGGACCAACAGTTAACTTGTTTATATTTTAAGTTAATATGTTGTACATCGAGCCGATCATGTAGATCAACAAGTGGAAGACATAAAATGCACCATCAGTCGATTGATTTTAAGTTTTAAGAGATAGTTTTTAAAAAACAAATGAGTCAACCAACAAGAATCCTAATGCATGTGATAGCTCATAACAATGTTTTTTATTTCCAGTTCTAAAGAGTTATTTCATGTTCATGGATTAACGAAAATGTGCAAAAGCTCTATTTGCCTCTGCCATAATAATTTGACTTGAATACTTAATGTATATTTAGTGGACACAAAATAGCCAAAAATATAGTCCATACAATAGTTTTTTAATTAATTTTTAAATAGTTTATATTACGGTACTTATTTTGTGCACCCACTACTAAAAATTCCTGGATCCTCCTCTGAACCCGAGCGTGTATGGGTTATGGTTGAACATTTCGACACGATTAGTTAAACGAGTCGTGTCTGGGTTGAACCATCCTGACCCGCCAACCCGCGATCCACCAACCCGAACACGACATGATTGCCAACCCTAATCGAAACCCTTTAAAACGTCCCCTACTATGCTAACCAGGGGTCTACGCGACCTGCGCACGACCACAATGGGAGCCCGAAAACATCAGATTGTGAGACAGGTCGCAGAAGTCTTTTTAAGTGTATAGCTAAATCCCAAATTTCCACTAACATCCCAAGATTATTAAGGGACCAAAAATCAACCTTAACTAATAGATTCCAATGGAAGGCGAGATTAACTGTAAAAAATTAGAAATTTCGGGTAATTTACAGTAGATCGTTTATTGCTGTAGATATTTTTATAATATATATATATATATATATAGGGAGGTTCAGGGGAAACCTCAAAAAAATGAAAAACTAAGGAACACTTTAGTCACCGTTTATCCGGACTTGGTTTTTATGCACATGTACATAGCAGACAAATTACTTAAAATTACCAGTATACATAGACATACCGGACAAATTGTTTAAAATTTAGGGCCGTCCTTGGGGGAGGGCGGGCCGGGCGTACGCCCAAGACCCAAATGAAATAGGGGCCCAATTTTTCCCATATATACTATATAAAGAGTTAATAAATAAAATAGATAATTTTTTTTACCATATAATATGATCCAAAAAGAACTTAGCATTATACTAAAGGCCCAAATGGTGATGAAAACATTAGCATGATGTGGCATGGAAACCAAACTGATTTATATATCGATTTACATAAAGTGTTACTCTAAATAATCAATATTGTTACCCCAAATGATGTCAATCTATATAATAAAATGTGTTTGGCAATGGAACAAATTTACGATGCTATGCAAAAATGATATGACGGATAATATTAATTAAAAGTAATTATTGATTGATTGTGCATTTAGAAAATACTCGGAAAAATGGTGTTATATGAATTATTAGTATTTTTGAATTCAATGTTATTTATGATAATAAAACAAAATATTGGAAAAAAAATCGTACTTATCGAGGACCCATTTTTAAATCTCTTCTAGGGCCTAAAAATTGTTAGGAACGGATTAAAATTACCAGTATGCGCATGTGCATACTGTCCAGATGAACAGTTACAGGGTGTTCCTCAATTTTTGCGGTTCCGTGACCTTGACCCTGACCCTGTGTGTATGTGTATATATATGTGGTGTGGTGGTAAATGATCATGTGAGAAGATCAGTTGAGGTGAGAAGCGTAAGAAGAGATTTGAACTCTTGATCACTTTTAATCTCAAAACCAACCCATGAATTGCGCTTTAGAATAGAATTGATCCGATGTATCTCATTAGTCTTGATTTAGTGGTTGTCTTCAATTAGGATTGATCAAGGGTGGAGATTAGGGCTGACAATGGGTAAAGGTAAACCTGTTGCCCGTTATGTTTCGACTCGTTGGATAAGGTAAAGAAAACTTTATCCAATTATCCACTTATCAAATACCACTTACCTGACATTTTAATGGGCATGGCATGTATAAAGTGTTTTTTGTTATACATTTACCCGTTAGCCGTTTATATATATAAACATAAACATACATATAGGGTCAGGTAAAGGGAAAACGTAAAAAAAAAAACTGAATGAAGAACACCCTGGGAGCCCTCTATCTAGACGGTATGTATAAATACATACTAATAATTTATCACGTGTATTCATGCATAAAAAAGAAGAAAACGCTTGTATGCATTTGTGCCTACCAATGCTGCTATCTAATCGAAGATAACACTTACCTGAACAACTTTTTTTTTACGTTTCTCGACTTTTTAACTCTTGTCAAATGATCTTTGGCCTACCGCCTATGTATATATATTTTCTTTCCTAACTTGTTACTATTGGATCCTTTTATGCCTCTCCCAAATTGTAGTCACCAGCTAGATCAACCAACCAGTCGAAGTCTCTGCATCTTCGATCAAATTCTTTCCTGCAACTACAAATTCAAAAACCCTAGCTCATATGCCAATTTTGACCTTTCAAGCTCATCAATGGAGAAAAGTTCAACAAGTCGCTGAACTTTTGTAATTTTTACAAATTAGCTTTTACATTGTACGTTCCTATAACAACCAAATTTTAACTACTGGCCGATCGGGAACACCCTCTCGCACCATTCTCTTGTTGACCGGAGGAGATGGCAACAACGTTTAAATGGCGAAGAAGACGTGGTGGTGGCGCACAATCGCTCGATCGGAGGCTTAGAGGATTCTTGTCCAGAAAGTTTGTCTTTAGATTCGTTCTTATAATCCTCGCATTCATCGCTATCCTCCCTCCTGTTTATTTCCACTTCAAACTCCGACGTTTTCATCAGGTATCAGTCTCTTCTTGCATTTTACAGAATTACTCCTGATGCTGGTAATGCTCTGTTTCGCAAATGCTTTCCAGATCTTTTATATCATTTTTCGTGTGAAAAGAGTGCTTTTACGACTCAAATGTGATCCAGATATGAACTATTTTGAGTTGAATTTGCTTTTCAAAAAAAAAAAATTTGATTACGAATTTGTATCTGGCAGTGTTATATTTGAAATCAAAATAGGAAAAAGAAACAGATTGCAGCTCCTTTTTTTGGAATGAAGAAAGTATATATTTTATGGCTCTTATGAATTAGCAGTATGCTTTATTCCCCTTTCTAATATTGAGGTTTACATGGAGATACCACAGGACTTTCGTATCCGTCATGGATGTCGTTATTGCCTAATACCCCTTGATGAACCATGGGTAGTGATCCACCAATTCAATGAACAATCTTAGCAATGTGACTTTAGTATATACCATCCACTCTTGGATGGCTTTTATTTTTTGTATCCTTGATTTGGTGACCCCTCTGGGCAAACAAGCACTTTTCTTGCACCTCAAAAATGCTTTAGACTTCTCTATGCAAGTCTCTGCTCGCCATGTTGGGGGCACTCTTCACCTTGCTATCGTGCCCTTGGACTTGCCATGAGGTTCATTTCCTCCTTGACAGGACTCAGCTCGTCCTCAGTTCTCGTCGTTCACAACCACTCCCATGTAGCCTTGTTGGAGTTGCTTGCCATTGCCTTGTGTCGAACCTTGTAACCAACCTTGAGTGAACTCGCCTTGAACCAACCCTGTTTTGAATGAACACAGACTCTCGTACCAAATGTTACGGACTTGTCTCCACAAGTTCCCGTGCAACAGTTGGTACTCATACTAAGTCAACCTTTGTCCTTTCACAGATTGGAACACTCAAACAAGGTCTTTAAGGTGAACAAAGGAACTTGGAACAAGAAGAAGTGGGGAAATTTAGAGATCTTGGAAAATGCTTACAAGAGGAGATCAATCTATGGCTAGGCTCAAATATCTAGAGAATCAAGTAAATGTCTAGACATTTACATAGAAGCACTCTACATACTAAGGCCCCTACATTTATGCTGAGGCTTGTAGAGTTGTTCCGTTAGTGATTAGTGTTTAAAGTCTCTAGAGTAGTGTAGAAGTCTCAGGAGTCCGTGGGACGACTTAAACTTGGCGGGTTGTAACAAAATGCTCTCTTTGAGGTAAAAGGTGAAGGGAATCTCAAACTACTGAGTGAAAACAGTAAGCTGAAAGTAATCTTGTCATTCTGTAAAGCTAGGGCTTAATTTGTGTCCTGCTTTAATGTATTACAAGCTAGAAAAGGAACTATTTGACGTTCCACCAGTTTTAGCATCAGGAAAATTAATAGATCTTCATTTCACTCTTAAATACTTGCCTCGAGCATTATGTAGGCTATACAATTATGGGTTGGCTTCAAAAATCACATTTTGGTGACTAACATTACATGGATATATTTGAAAAGTTTTGGTGGGTGCTCTTACACCAAACAGTAATTAGCTAGTATGTCATGTTTATGTCATCTACTATCTCTAGAATGGCAAGTTCGAATACCAAAGAGGCTGCGAGTGATCACTCATCGCATGGTTGTTTTTCTGTGTCTTTGCAGGTGAAGTTAAAAAAGTGCAGTTGGTTAAATAATCCTCCTCTTGTTTGTGCTCATGGTGGTGATGCTTCCAAGGCCTTCCCTAATACAGTATGTATCTCATGTTTCTGCATCACTAAATGCAAAGCTTATTTCAACAGTATAAATATTCGTTAATTTCTACATCACTAGACTACTTCTGAATGTGTATGTATGTATACCTGTAATAAGGTTGCAACTAGAGTAACATCCTATCCTATTCTACAAGACATGATATGAGAAAGAGAATTGTGTACATACGGGAACTCTTCGTTGTACAATCTTGTAGGGAGGTTGCCATTTATGGCCACAAGCAATGTTGTGGTATTAAAATATGCTTATAATACCCTTATGAACAAATATTCCTTTTAGCCTTTTGACAGTCGTGATAATAATAATTACTTGATTGAATCCATCTAAGCAACCTTTGAACTTGTTCATCACTGGTTGGATTGACTGGAGATGAGAGGCGATAGAACTATTGCTTTTTACCATAGCAGTGACGGGCTGTTGTTTCAACCTCTGCACCACAGATCAATGTGGGTAATGTCCAACAATCTGTTTGATCCCTGTGAAGAACATCCAAATTCTGTAATCAGTGACCGGTGTTTTTGACCTGGTCCATTATGCCAAGGAAACTCTATTAAGATAACTCTGCAAGTGATACCTTGTTTTCGTAAGCCATAGGAGAGAACACATGTTTGATGGTATTTAATTGGGTCAAACAGCCTACCATATATGGTGGTCCCACAAATGAGTTCAAACTCAAAGTTCAGAAGAAGACAGCTCATTTATCACCTGGTTGGGAGTTGCCTAGCTACAATTACTTTTTGTCATTAGATAAACATCATAGAACAATTACTCTATGTCACAATGAAAATATCTTATTGTAGTATCTCTCCATGTTTAAGTTGTGCTAGTGTTTTTACATTTTTTTTCACTTAACAGATGGCTGCTTATGATACTGCTATTCGATCTCAAGTAGACTGCATTGAGATTGATGTTTCTCGTTCTGCGGATGGGGTTTTGTTTGCTCTTCATGACAGGTAAATGTGGGAGTCGTTTGTTGTACTGTTTATAAGATGGAAAATAATTATATTATTAATGTGAAAAAAGACCCAAAAACAGAAGGTGGGGGTTGGAAGCAACCGATCTTAACAAGGATAAAGGAAAAAAAAACTTCACAGTGGCTTATATGCAAGCCCAACATCTCCTATGAGTCTTGAATTTTAATTCTTTGATAAGCTAAACTAGCACAAAGATATTGACCTCCAAGATTAGACACTAAGCATTTCTCTGGAACTACACCATGCAAAATGGCCAATGCATAGAAAATGAATCAACTTCTTGCTTCTAAGCCATGGATAGGCAATTATGCTATATAAGGCATGGATAGGCAAATCTGTTATATAAGGGAAACTTCCAAATGAATCTGTTTTGATCTCAGTATAAATTGGCTTGGAGTGGGAGAAGGAGCGCACTAAGCAAATTAGTAAAAACTCTTGGGAGAGGCTAGTCTCTCGAACATACTAGTAATTGTTTACGGGTTTTCTTTCATGAATTCAACCTTTTAATTCATCACTTATTTATGTATTTTGGAAGATATTTTATTGGTGTCTTTGATCTTCCTCTATACCATATGACTTATATATAGTGTAGTGGGGTTAAAAGGGACAAAAAGGGCCAACAATGCAGAAAATGGCTATATGACCGTTCCCAACGGCAATAAAGGTCAAAATATTCCAAAATCGGTCTATGTCGTAATCGGTCACGGGCTGGGCTGGATGTTGAGTTTCGGTGAATACTATAACCAGGCCGATACTCCGGTCCCCACCGGTCCCGGTCCTACGCCAATCTCAGGCCAGGCCGAGTTTAGCCTTGCATGTGTCAGGTTCATAGCTAGAAAGTAAAACCATGGTTGGTATATGTGGGCTGCCACCAGCTAACTGATTCCAAGATTGAACCGAGGTGCTCACAGCAATGCTTCCGTCAATGTGAATGTCCAAAAGAACGCCATAAAGCAAGTTCAATTGCTTTGCCAAAAATAAAATAAGTATGCCGGATAGCATCACATCAAAATACATGTTCTCTAACATATATTAAATATCTCTAAGCATCTTCCTTGTGTTCCTCATTTCACTCTACATCTTACACTGCCTCTTCTCATTTTTACCTTCATTAGGAAATAACATGTAGGGTGCTGTATATAGGTAGTTGAAAATAAATGACTAATGTAACACGTGTAACCAAGATACAATATCAATACATCATAATTTGCCTGATATTTGAATATACAAAATCAATCTTCTGGACCGTTTTTATCTATTTCCTGACTTCTTAAAGAAAACCCACCAACCTAATCTAATCATAAGCCAGCCTTTTGGACCTGGTTGAAATTTCAATGTTACTTGGTGAAAACACATTGGGTAGCGTAGCACTTTCTGAATTTATGTCATACGGAAGTGCATGAACTTTGATTATTGTACTTTGCATCCATCGCTTGAACCTAATCAAAAGCCAACTCTATTTCTTTTTCATGCATTGGCTGTATTGTTCTTTTAAATGGACATACTATACTATGAATTAATATAAGCTATTTGTAGAGTTGATTCTGATATGAAACAGGCAGGGATTTGCAGAGAATATCTGGGAACAGTTCATCCAAGGTTGGACACCTGAGTGCAAAGGAGGTGGGGCTTTTCTTCTTCATTTATATCATCTGCTATTGGTATACTACATGTGAGAGTAAATGATCTTTCAATCAGTGCCTTTTATAGTATCTACAATTTTCTACTGTATTATACCCATCATGTTACAAAATAATGAAAGCTAAATTCATTGCATTTCTTGATGAAAGCGTTAACAGCTTTCACTCACTCTTTTTTTCCTTCTTTTTGTTGGGGGGAGGGGGAAATAATGGAAGATTTCCGTTAGCGTTTCCAGCTATTAACATCTACCATATTGTATTGGAGAAAACAGAGTGATACGTTCTACAGGAAGCATTTTGATTTTTGATAAATGTTGTTTCTTTCTTACCTGAGATGGTTGCTCCCAGTAGAAAGAATTTATTATAATATATATATATATATATAGGCTTAGGATCATGTGAGAAGGAGAGTTAAGGTGAGAAGCGTAAGAAGAGATCTGAACCATTGATCACTTTTAATCTCATACTCATCCATGAATTGCGTCTTAGAAGGGAGTTGATCCGGTGCATCTCGCACCTCATCTCGGTGCATCTCATCCTAATGTGCATCCGAGGGAGGAAATCCCTTCTTATGCTTCTCAGCGGAACCCAATCCTATATGTATATGTGTGTGTATGCATATATATATAAAATAATTAGGTTTTATGCAATTTTGTTATTAATTTTCTTTTCGAGGGTTGATATTCGGTTCCTTAAAATTAAGGAAATGGTTGTATGTAGGTTATACAAAGGATACTTTTTTTTTGTGAAGGGTATCCCAGACTATGTCCGGACTAATCCCAGCAAATTATGACTGCAATACCTCAGCCCTGATAAACTCAGTGGCCACAATTGTTGTGTACGCCTGGATAAGGGAGCAGAGTTCTTGATGAATTGATTACGATTTGTTTGCGTAGTTGACATAAGCAACCCATACAAACTATGGGAATATTAAATCCAATCTATTAGTTTGTCAAAATGCTGAAGATGAGTATGAGTGGAATTGAGTCAGTTAACAAGAATTCAAGATGCACTAATGTAGAAGTTTATTCAACTTGGTTTTGGGTTATGTTATACACCCTCCATAAAAAGCGCAATAATTTTCTTTCTGAATGGTCCTGCATTAATTACAATATTTCCTTGTTTGGAAAAATTCCAAGCCTAAATTGCATACTTGTCCTTTCATATTATTGATGATATTTTTACGATCAACAAGATTTCTCTATTTTCTTACTATTGAAGGTGGAATCGATTATTGCAATTTTCATGGAAATGAGGGAACTGAGGAAGTAACACATTTTATATTCATTCGTAAATGAGAAACATATCATTCATGTGCAGATGTTATAATATGCGGATGAGGTCTTGCTGAGTTTTTCTAAGTCAACATTTTTGTTGATCTAGCCTAATCAACAGTAGGGTAGTAGAGTATTTAGTGCACCTCTAGTAATTTAACAAGTACAAATGTTGAGCCATTATCAGCTGCTATTCAGTATAAATAGGATAATTAGCGAGTCAAGTATGGAGTAGTTGACACCTACTTTCTCCTGAAAATGGCCTTCCTTTGGCATGAGATCCGTCTTACTCGCAACAAGTGCATGCTTTCAGTGTTCCAGTTTCACTACCTCAAGGTTGGTGGTTGAAAAAAGGTTCAATGTCAGCTAAGGGACTGTTTGTTAGCAGCTTAATGAGCTTAATGGGACTCACAGCTTTTTCCGTCAGCTATAGATGCCTGTTTGCTAGTGGCTTTAATGACATAGAAAGTGACTTATTCAGTAAGCTTCTAGAGGGGAGCTTTATGCAGTAAGACAATTTTTTTTCCAAACCTGCCCCTACCAATTAAAAGAACACAATCGTTCTATCTATAAAAAGCCCTCCCAAACAAAAACCTTGCCAATCTAATACACACAGATTAATCCACACAGACAACTTTATCCATACATGACCTAATGGAAAACCAACCAAACAGCCCCTAACTTAAGCATGTGGAACCTGTCTTTTCTTTCCATCCTGAATTCTTGCTTTTTATGAAGTCTTTTGAGCTTAATAATGAAATGATGATAATTGTCAAGTTCTTAAACTTACTTCCTTTCTAAAGTATCATTACCGGTGGTTTATTCTGGCTATTTGGTGAAGGGTTGAACACAAATAATGAGCTGATGATAGTTGTCTAAGGTGCGTTTGGTTCCGGAAAACTGTTTTCATTTTCCTAGAAAACGTTTTCAGAAAATGGAGTTGAGTTTTCATTCTTAGTTTTCTATGAAAATTTTAGAAAACGCGTTTGGTTGAAATGGTGGAGTTTTCATTTTCCATTTTTAGAAAATTAGAAAACGCAGAGACGTTGAAGCGACGAGCAAGATACGATAGGGTTTGTCTGGGTTTTAGAAATGTATGGGTTTTGAGCGTGGACCAAAATGTCGCTGGAAAAGTTTTTAGAAAACAAAAATTTTGGTAACTATTAAAACTAGTTTTCTAATTTACATAGGATTTTAGAAAATGAATTGTTTTGTTTTCTTGGAACTTTTTTGAAAACTAAATGAACCAAACGGGTTTTCTAAATTTTCATTTTCCTTGGAAAACTGGAAAATTTTCAGGAATCAAACGCACCCCTAGTTTCTCTAACTCACTTCCTTTTCCTAGTCTTCTTACTGAAAGTTTAATGTTGAATGAGAGTATATTTTAGCTTGTTACTGTAGATAAAAGCTCTGGATGGCAATCATCTATTTCCATCGGCTTCTCATGATGTTACCATTCCTACAATGGAAGTTGCATTGAAGGTACAGTTACAGTCATATCCTTCGTCATTATTCCAGTTTTCCTTCTAAATATAAGATAAGAAACTTATTGATGATATATTGCCATAAATAATCCTTTTATGTTGTTTCCTCTTAATGACACAAAACAGTTTTCTTGTATAGAGTCCAATCTAATATTATTTAAATAAATATAATGCTGAACAAAGTCCTGCAAGTTGCTCTTTCTCCGTCTAATATAATGATTTTGAAGTTGTATACGTTGTGTTCTTCAGTTGATATCAAGTTCTGTTCAGAAGGTGGTTATTGATGCCAAAGTTGGGCCTCCATTATATGAGAAAGGGCTTGCAAAAGATATACTATCTGTTGTAAGTCTTCTTTTATCTCTCAATTTTCTTTTGTTATGATTCTATGCTAACACTAATTACATGCGAAATAGGCTTAGTGATTTTATTGTTTATCCTATTATTTTCCTGGTCCCAAAAAAGGACACTTTTACCTTCGAGGCAAACCCTATTAAGCTTCAATTCAGGACTTGATATTAATATATGAAACTGTGTTGGAGAGAGTTGATTACTTGTTTAAATTAAAATTTATAACAAGCTGCGGCATTATCTGCTCTAGTATGCCTAATCTGACTTGATCAATTCCTGCTAGTCACACAATCAGTGGGGGACACCATAAAGTTCACATCCACATTTAAAAATTAGGGGTGGCAATTCTCGACACGAAAATAAACGGGTTTGGGTTGAACTTTCTGACCCACCAACCCGTTTATTAAACGGGTCGTGTTCGGGTTGACACATACGGGTCGCGGGTTGACCCGCCAACCCGTTAAAAATAATTTTTATTCTAAGTTTTTTCTAAAATAATATTTGTATTAGTATTTGAACTTGGTTGTAGTACTAGTATTTGAATTTGTACGTTTGAACTTGGTTGTATTGTTATGTGACCCGCCAACCCGAGCGTGTACGGGTTGAGCCTTCCTGACCCGCCAACCCGAACATGACACGTTTGCCACCCCTTCTGTAATGAGAATAAAAATCCAAGTAATGTAACAATGTGTATAACTCACATTCACATGATACAACATCCATCAAGGTTACAACTGAACACAATGTGAGAACTGCATCTTAATTGCTTTTCCCTCTTACACCCTGCTTTCTTGTTCATAACTTCTAATTATGAAAGACAAATTTGCAAACATATACTTTACCATATGAGTCCTGTTCTATCTTACAACTGTGCCGTAATTGCAGGTCACGAGGACACAATGTAAGAACTGCATTGTTTGGGCTAAAAGCGACAATTTAGTGAGGGATGTAATTAAGCAGTCATCAGATGTGATGGTGAGATCCTATGCACCTTATGATTAACTAGCTTCTGTGTGTTTTCGACAAAATGTGCTGTTCTGGTCCTTCTAGATCCTCATACAGGCAATTTGGAAACCTTAACATTGTTAGTTCCTAGTTTTCAGTATCAGGCGTCTATGCATAACCATGTTTTCCAAGCATTGGAATTCTCACACACACACACACACACATAAATATATAATATACATATATATATATATATATTCTCGTGAGTTTTAGCAGACTTAATCGAGAGAGAGTGAGGTTTGACCACTTGAGGCATGAGACTGAGGGAGCCCAGCCCAATTAGATGTCTACATTATTGGGTCTACCACTTTATAAAAATAGCTTATTACTAATATAAATTTAAAAAAATAAAAATCCAGGGGGAGCCATTGCACCCCCTGATTTCTTAGTGGCTCCACCATTGCTGGGTGAATATCTTGTAGTGAAGATTTGGAATTAATCTTAACCTATGATATCCTATCGTGTCCTACTCACTGGATAGGGAGTAGGGATGGTAAGTAAAGGCTATGGAGAGACCCTTTACCTGAATCACTGATGAAGAAGAAGCTTGGATTTGCTTTGATTATTATAGAACGCATTGGAAGACCGACTTTTGTTAATAGTGTTGGTAACTATTATTAGGTAAGCTTTTGACATTTAGAATGCTTGATTTCCCAAGTCACTAATTTTATTTGTTCCTCTATGAAGCATCGCTCCTTCTGGAGAAGATCTTTTAACTATGGTATTAGATCTAGGCTGCCTAGATCTTCGATAGTTTTATCACACCTAGCCAAACATTATTTGTAATTTCAGAAAATTATTTAGAATATTAGGCTCTATATTAGACAACCTATATCCTTAATGCATTATGAGAACATTGGTTAACCAATAGTTTAAAATCTTAGCATACTAGTAGTTTTATCAAACTTTTGGTCCATCATAAAACAAAATTTGTTTTGGTAGAATTCTTACCTGTTTGGTTTGCAGGAATGGAAAGGATTTGGGGGGATTTGTACATAATAATGTTTTAAAATATGCTAAAAATGTTTGTTTTTCAGTACTCGATTAATAATAAGGTAATCTAACTATTTTTATAATTATTTGTAATTTGTTTTTACAAATTATTTATAAAGATAAAGAATGGAATTCAATTCCATTCCAAATCATAATAACCAAAACACCAAACATTCAAAATCCTTCCAATTCCAAATCCCTCCAAACTATTCCATCAAAAAACCCTGTCAATCTTGCAAACCAAACATGGGATTGGAATGATTTCAAATCCATACCCTCCCAATTCCATTCCATTCCTGCAAACTAAACAACCTCTTAATTAATTAGGATTTTCCTGTATTGATTTCCCCTCTTCCAGCCCCTTTCTCCCCATCAAAGGCCATTATAAATTCTTAAATCTGTTTTATTTTTTTTGTGATTTTGTAGGTAGGCTACATTGTTATGATGAATTTTTCAACTGGAACCAGAACAAACTTATTGAGAATAAGAGACGCTGAAGTTGTTGGCATATATCACGGTTTAGTTGACGAGACAGTTGTCAAAATTCTTCACAGGTATGTATTTGCAAGTAATTTATTTGACAGTTTATTATCCTTTTCGGTAACTCCACATTTTTCATGTTACTGGTTGCATTTATATGGTGTGAAGAGAATGGAAAGATGTGATTGTGGGTTGTGAAGAAATGTAAATGGAGAATAAGAACGGAAATGGTATAAACAAATGCAAAATCGCCTTTTAGCCTAACAGGTATAAGGAGGTAGCCATCTTTGTGGAACAAATGCAAAATCTACATTTATCCACTTGATAAAAAAAAGAAATTAAGCTGCCTTGGCGACATTTCTTATGCCCGTTTTCTTACATTCTCCATTTACATTTTATGGGTCACGACGATGAATATACATGGTGTCATGCACAAACATATTCTAGATTAGGAAATAGAAATAGAGAGAATGATGGAAAACTTTCTTTTTTGCAAGATGAGGGTCTTCATGGAAACAATCACTCTACTCCCCGAGGTAGCTTACTGGTTCGCATGCATGTTACCCCTAGAACCCACCTGCCGGGTGGGATAGGGCAGGTTCAGGGCAAAACCTCAAAAAAAAAAAAGCTGAAGAACACCCTGTGAACCTTCCATCTGGACGGTATGCACAAATGCATACTGGTAATTTGTAACATGCATTCGTGCATGGAAAAAAACCCATCATCAATCACTTGTATGCGTTTTTGTATACCGTCCAGATGGAGGGCTCCCCGGTGCTTTTCAGTTTTTTTTTAGGTTTTCCCTTAACCTCCCTCGGGTGGGATATACTAGGCTTGTTTGGTTTAAGTAAAGGGAATGTCTTACGCTATGCTCATTTAGTCTATTCCACGTGTTGTGAGTCCAAATTTTACAATAAACGGATATGATATACCCCCAAGCTTGAATCAATATTCTTGACGTCATACACATGCAATTTGATAGGAGGAAGAAAAAGGTTTATGCATGGACCGTTGATGATGAAGAGGCGATGCATAAAATATTAAGCGAAAATGTGGATGCTATCATCACCAGTGATCCGACTTTGCTTCAAAGCTCCATGCGAGATATCAGAAAGAAATGCCTTGTTGATGGTTTTTCTCTGGGATCATGACCACTAAACTAGATAGCAGATCTGCATCCTTTTTTTTCTCTATGATTCCAACCCATGATTTGGTCTCAAAAGGGTAATATTGCTTAAGTAAGCCTATAGATTTTGGTAACTTTTGGTTCATTGAAGAGGTTATTGGATTAACATTCTTCTCATTTTTGTTGTTTGCGGTTATGAATTTAGGTCAAATAACGCTATCTCCCAAACTTTCGAGCTTCTTTAATTTGAGATTTTGTTCGTTTGCATATCTGGAATTTGAAATGCGTTTGGGTTCATTAGGTATGTCCCTTTGTATTTGGATATTAAGCTATCCGGTTTGATGGGCAGTTATAAACTAGTGTGGGTGGGTTACTACTAGGCATGGCAACGGATCTGGGATGGGTAGAGATGTTCAAATGGGCCCGCCCCCGCTCGGGACCGTCGGATGACCGGGACCAATTACGGGAATAGTGTTCGGGGTCGGGACTGATTTTTGGCCATCTCTACTGACGGGTAATGTGAATAGAATTCACATACCTGTTTTGTTGGGCCTATCCTTGGCCCATTTGCATCAGAGGATAGCAAGTTAAAAATTATAATTTGTTTTTTCCTTCTTTTTCCTCGTTTTGGATTGAAAGAGAAAAAGTCAAGTAAATGAAAAATCCATCGGCCCAAAAGATGAACATGTGGAGCTCATGAGGGCCTCACTCGATAAAAGTGGAACCTTTCCCTACAAAAGAAACATAGTTTTTATTTATTTATTAAGAAAATCAATATTTCTTGATCACATCTATTCACCTGTTCTTTGCATTTATCACTAGAAGTAGCGCCTGAAAGATTTCTTCAATGTCTTTTCTATTGCATAGAAGACAAGTTTTTGTTAGAAAACCAGGTGGTAAAAGGGAAATCAATCAAATGCCGGATTGCTTGAGAATCATGTTAAGTCACTTTCTAAATTGATATTTCAATCCTATGCATGTATGGGTTCACGAATTTAGACACAAAAAATGAGAGCAATTTTCTGGAGAGTATATAAAGATTGTTTAAAAAATTGTAACGGTTCTCTCCCCCACCTAGAAGAGGGGGGGAGGGGACATCATAAGAGGGAGTGCTTATCGGGGAGGAGCACGATCTCTAAAAACGTAAGTATAAGATCGTATTTATATTCACATAAGTAAATAACTAAAATGACAATCATGAAATTTTAGGAGTAATGGACAGTTACATACATTATCGTAAATGCACACTTAATGCACTCTTAGAGTTCTGGATGCGAAGACCCAGAGCTCTGGTTACAAGAGACCTAACAAAGATTTGAGACTACCAACTAGAGCTCTGGTCCATACATGCAGAACTCTGGTTTATTTCCCAGAAACTAGTAAGTCTCAAAGATACATAACCAAAGATCATGCAGAACCTCTGGTTAGACCATACATAACTCAGTATTAGAGCTCTGGTCAAGCTATCTTCACACTTTATGTTTACAATCCAATAATTATAAGTTTAAAATGCAATATATAATCCACGATAAAGTGATCATAATCCAAAAAAATAAAGAGTTTCAATACATCTCATTTTCAAATACATATTGCAAATTGAAAATAGTCTAAGAAATAAAAAATAAACTTCAAACTAAATTGGATGTTTGAGTTTTGACTTTTGACATGTTCAACTAATTTACTAATATTGTCAGTTGCCATATTGGATCAAATTCAAAATCTTAAACACAAATTCCAAAAGATTATTTAAAATATGCGATACAGTGTGGTTTAAACCCCGATTTGATAACTCAAAACTGCAAACCGTACTGCATATTGCAATTTGGTAAAAATGCAAATCATACCGTAAAAGTTATAAACCGCCCTTCGCTATCGGGACGGTGCGGTGTGGACGGTTTGTACGGTTTAATAGTTTGGATGAACATCCCTAGCTTAGATGGATGATAGTAATTAGTAAATAGGTAAAACAAATCATTATTAAATAAATATTTGTTATGAAATAACGAGAATGAGAGAGAAAGAAGAGAGTCAAAAGCTAGTTTATTAATCAATATGCAATGCATATATATAGTCATAGATAGATTAGCCTCTAAGAGTTACAATACATATAAAATACATATACTTATCGATAATAAGGGGGATTGACATCCATTCCATATATATCTCTTTCCATAACACTCCCCCTTGGATGTCGATTAAGAGTACTATGCCTCGTTAAAACCTTACTAAGTAAAACCCAGTGGGAAAAAACTCAGTGATGGAAAAAGAGTACATAGTCACTCCAAATACGCTTGGGGTTATTGCCTCATTAAAAACCTTGTCGGGAAAACCCAGTTGGGACAAAACCATGATCAAGGGAAAAAGAGTGCAACGCGTATTTTCTCCCCCTGATAATCACATCACTTGAGTTCTTCGAAACGTTGAATTCAGGGACTTGGTGAATAGATCAGCTAGGTTCTCACATGATCGAACTTGTTGAACACTGATGTCGCCGCTTTTCTGCAAATCATGTGTGAAGAATAACTTTGGAAGTATATGCTTGGTTCTGTCTCCTTTAATGTAACCTTCCTTGAGTTGAGCAATACATGCCGCATTATCTTCATATAAGACCGTTGTAACTCTTTATCTGAAATAAGACCGCAAAATCCTCGAACATGTTGTATTACATTTCTCAACCAAACACATTCCCTACTAGCTTCGTGGATAGCTATGATCTCGGCATGATTCGACGAAGTGGCTGTTATAGTTTGTTTCGTAGAGCGCCATGAAATCCCTGTTCCACCAATAGTGAATACATATCCGGTTTGTGATGGACCGGTATGGGGATCTGACAGGTATCCAGCATCTGCAAAACCAATTAAACTTGCCTTTGATTGATTAGTGAAGTACAGGCCCATATCTTTGGTACCTTGGAGATATCGAAAGATTTGCTTAACTCCATTCCAATGCCTCTTATTGGACACGAGCTATATCTTGCTAATAGGTTCAAAGAGAATGATATATCCGGTCACGTATGACCGGCGAGAAACATTAGTGCCCCAATCGCACTTAGATATGATACTTCAGGACCAAAGATATCTTCATTATTTGTTGGAGGTCGAAAATGGTCTTTCTCAATATCAAGAGACCTCACAACCATATGTGTGTTCATTGGATGTGATTTATCCATATAAAACCTTTTCAACACCTTTTCTATATAAGTTTCTTGATGCACAAGAATTCCATCTTTAAGATGTTCGATATGTAGCCCTAGACAAAACTTTGTCTTTCCAAGATCTTTCATTTCAAAACCCTTTTTCAAATATTCCATTGCCCGAGGAAGCTCACCGGGAGTTCCTAGTATATTTAAATCATCTACATACTCGACAATTATGACAAACTCGGGTCCAGATCTCTTTATAAAGATACATGGGCAAATTGAATCATTCTTGTAACCTTCTTTCAACAAATATTTGCTAAGGCGATTGTACCACATACGCCCTGACTGTTTCAAACCATATAATGATTTATTTAACTTAATCGAACAATGTTCTCGAGAACTTACTTTGCATGATTCAGGCAATTTCAATCCTTCAGGGAGTTTCATGTAAATATCAGTGTCAAGTGACCCATATAAGTAAGCTGTCACGACATCCATTAGACGTATATCAATACCTTCTTGTATTACCAGACTTATAAGGTATCGGAAAGTAGTTGCATCCACCACGGGAGAATAAGTCTCCTCATAATCAATTCTGGGTCTTTGTGAGAATCCTTGTGCGACTAGTCGTGCTTTATATCTCACAATTTCATTTTTCTCATTACGTTTCCTTATGAAAACCCATTTATACCCTCGGGTGTGCCGACAACAGGTCCAAAAACTTCCCGTTTCATTAATGAGTTCAATTCTGCCTGTATTGCGTCTTCCCATTTTGGCCAATTTTTTCAGTTCATGCATTCCTTGACAGATTTTGGTTCTTGATCCTCCTCATTTTCAACCACATTTAGCGATATATTATATACAAAAATATCATCGACGTTGGTTTCGTTTCGATTCCATATTTGTCTAGACATGATATAACTTATTGAGATCTCTTCATATTCAGGTACCTGAGGTTCTTCTGGAACCATCATGTCTAGTGTCTCATCAGGAGACTCTTCTGGCGTTTCTTTTACCTCGTTTGGACCATCTTGGCTATTAGCTCATTTTTTCTTTCGAGGATTTTTATCTTTGGAACTGATTGGTCTACCATGCTTCTGGTGTGCTCTAGACTCATTACTCAAGTTGTCTTACCCATTTGGAATATTAATATAAACTGGAGCGTTAGCAGCTGGTATATAGTGGCAAAGGGCGTTAAGGGCTATCGGGGGCCATGGCCCCTCCGCCTTTTTAACTTCTTAAGGATGCCAACAATAAAAATAGTAGTATAATTCATGTATGAAAAGTCTGGCCCCTCCAACTCCAACCTATAAATTAATAACATAATATGGTAAAATAAGTTAAGAAATCAATTTAATATATTATATGATAAAAGTAACAAAGTAATTTAGTAATACAATAAACTAATTAACAAAGTATAATTTCGGTTTGTTATCTAATCTGTTTTTGTTTTGTTGGTATATTATATTGGGTATATTGATAAAGAGATAGGTTCATGTGAGGACGGTAACAATTTATGAGAATGCAAGAACAATCCTCAGTCAATCATTTTTGTACATGAAAATTTTCATGTACAAATTCACATATGATTCATGTACAAAATTATATGTGATTTTGTACAAAATAACAAATGATGCGTACGACTTTTCATGCGAGTTAAGTGGCCCCAAAAGTCGTTCGCTACAGTTAGTGCAAAATCACATATGATATTGTATATGAAAAAAACTTCTCGCATTCTCGTAAATATCGTCCTCGGATAAAACCGCCCCTATTGATAAAATATGTTGTTGCATAAATTTGGTCAAAGAATTATAAATCTTTTGGGTGAGTGGATCTTATTAATTATTGAATCGTATATTGTCATACTTGATATTTTATCGAGTTTCAAGGTGTTACAATATTTTAATATAAAAAACTGAATAATTTAATGTAACTACTTTTTTATCGTTCGACTTACAGTGTGCAACATTGTAGTCGTCAAGAATAAACTGATGGGTTTTTGAAATGAAAATAGACAAATTCTTTCATAATCTTAGAGACAACATAGATTGAGAATTTCTCTAAATCTAATTAATGTTCCGATTACTAGATTTAGAGATATTGACATATTATATTATTAGAGAGAATATCGCTTTACCACTTGGTTTTTAGTAAGTAACATACCATATACAAACGTGATTAGTTCATTAGCTAGCTTTTCGGCGAACGACCAACTTATAAACTAGTTGCCAAACGTAGCCTAAGAACCCCTACAAAAAACCCAAAAAAAATCAATGAGCTCGGTTGGCCCCCTAGGTTCCAAGACGTGTGTTCCCCCCCTGCTGGTATACGTGACTTTCTCACTCTCTTTAGGTTAGTGAATGTGTCTGGTAACTGATTTGCAAGTCCTTGCAAGTGAATTATCTTTTGAACTTCTAGTTCACATTGTTTAGTTCGAGGATAAAGATTAGATAATGATAATTCACTCCAGCTTATTTTATTTAGATTTTCCAGCTCTTTAGTCCCTCCCCCTAATGCTGGGAATTCTGATTCATTAAAATGACAATCAGCAAATCGAGCCGTAAATAAATCCCCCGTTAACGGCTCTAAATATTTGATTATAGATGTTGATTCGTATATTCCCAATCTCCTTTGAGGTCCCATCTTAGTGCGTTGTGGTGGAGCAATTGGTACATAAACTGCACACCCATAAATTCTTAGATGGGAAGTATTAGGTTCCTGACGAAAAACCATTTTTAAAGGGGAGGATGCATTATAACTTGTTGGCCTGATGCGAATTAGTGTTGTTGCGTGCAAGGTAGCGTGGCCCCAGGCGGAAACTGGTAGTTTAGCTTTCATAATCATTGGTCTGGCTATCATTTATAGTCGCTTGATAAGAGATTTATGCTCAACTTTTATCCCAATAGACATGCAATAATCATTAAATATTTGGGAAGTGAACTCACCAGCATTGTCTAAACAAATTGTATCTGGAAAATGTGCTCTCAATCGTATTAATTTGGGGAAGTAATTGTGTAAACGCGAGATTGTGACGTGATAATAAGCACACATATGACCATTTGGTTGATGCATCAATTAAAAAACATAAAATATCCAAATGGTCCATAAGAGGGGTGTATTGATCCACATATATCACCTTGTATCCTTTCCAGAAAATTGAGGGATTCAAACCTTACTTTGGCTGGTGATGGGCGAGTGATTAGCTTTCTTTGTAAACAAGCAACACAAATAATATCATTAGCTTGAAAAATCTTCTGGTTCTTCAAAGTATGCCCACATGATTGTTATATTATTTTTCGCATCATTACTGACCCGGGATGGCCCAACCGGTCATGCCAAAGGATAAAAACTTTCTTGGTCCATAAACTTCTGGTTTATGACCACATTTGATTCAAAATTGCACTTATTTTAGTGTAGTATAACCCGAAAGAAAACGTAGGCAATTTTTTTCAACACTTGTTTATTTCCTGTACATCATACTTGTAATGTGAATGTATTCAGAATGTCCTTTACTTGTAGTCTCAATATGGTATCCATTCTTACGGACATCTTAAAATTCAGTAAATTTCTTTAAGACATGGAGGAATAAAGTGCATATTCAATTTTCAAATTAGTTCCGCCTGGTAATAGCACATGTGCTTTTCCAAAACATTCAATTATCTTTACATTTCCAGATATTATGTTGATATTTGCCTTTTGTGTATTTAATGAGAAAAATAACTCCTTTTCTTGGATTTTTGTATGTTTGATTTTGTTGATAGTATTTCACCAATATTTCAATTTGTGAAAACAAAGCATTCAATCTATTGGACTTCCATATAGTAGGGGAATCACATGGATTCCTTAAGTCCCTATAAACTTTAGGGCTATTTACACCCGTTTGACAAAATCCAATTGATATCTTGCAATTATTTAATTTGAAGATAACATTGCTGATTATAGAGCTTTTAGCATGATACCAAAAAGAATAGGAGCAGGGCCGGCCCAGGGCAGCAAAGCCCAAGGGTGCATTATTTTAGGCCCAGTGCTGTTATTACTAATAAATAAATAAAAAGAGAAGACAATAAGATTTGAACCCTCAACCTCTAGGATACTTAAATGTTTCTTTACCACTAGGCTATGAATGCCACTTGGTATTAATTTTTTCGTATTATATTTTTATTACTGTTATTTCTGATTCGTTTTTTTTCTTTTTCTCAAGTTTTAGCTTGTTTTCATAATAACATTTGTTTATCTGGAATAAAATAAAATAAACCTATATAACAATTATTATTTTGTATGTGTTTTTGTTTTGAAAAAACATGTGATAGTATTTGTAGTTTATTATTATTTTCACCAAACATTTTTTGTAGAGAATTGGTAGAATCAAACATCTCTTGTTATGTTTTCTAAAATCAAACCATGTATAAACTAATTTAGATTACTTTAAAAAAAGTTATTTTCACATGCATAAATACGTTTTTCGAAAAGTATTATTCATTTTGTTTTATGTTTTTGATTTGATGTTGTATCCCATCAATCCATTTTTGTTATAACTAATAGTGTGGTTTATTGTCTTAGACTATATACGGTTGTTTATATTACATATCACTTGTTACACAAAAATGTTTACATTTAAAAATAATGTATTTGTGTGTTATTTGTTTCTTACATTAAGGGCATTTTTTTGACTCTCCGCCCAGGGCATCCAAAACCATTGGACCGACCCTGAATAGTAGTTTGACACATGAGGCCAATTTTAATGATTTAATACCTTAAATAGTATTTTAGATGCTTTTGGTAGAAGACCAAAAGTATGTGGTTAGGAAGTGTAACTTCCAAATATTAATTAAGATCGAAAAATGAGTAGAAACTCAAAATATTTATATTTCATTCAAACATGATTATCCATCCATATTTTTCTAGATCTATCCATGTAAGCATAATAATTATATGACTTGGATACCAAGAAATCTTCATAAAGGTATACATATCTCTATTGCCATAAAAAATTATGGGTAACATTTAAAATAATTGTGAAATCTCATCATATAAATCTTGAGAAAATTTTCATGCGTATTTATCTAAGATTTCTTGTTTATTTTTGAACTATTTATAGTAGGGAAATAAATTATTTATTTATAAGATTTGGATGACTTAAAAATAACATAAGCAATTGAATATTATATAAAACAATAAATTTAAGACTAAACAAATATTTGAATAAATCAATTGTCATATCTAACAACAATATATTAGTGCAATTTAATAAAATGAAATAGTATTTTAAATAAATAAATATCATTGTATTAACTAAATAAATAGTTTTTCTCGGTGATATCCAAAGCCAAAAACTCAAGTGTTTGCAAGATTTGTCATGTTTAACGATCATAAAGTATATAAAAAAATCATGACATAATGATTCAAAAGTTAAAATATGCAATGTCGGGTAAAGAGATCTCAAAAAAATTTATGTCGAGTTTGCGAGGCTCGACATCCTCTTATATCGGATCTAGAGGACCCGACGGAAAAGTTGTCGAGTTCAATTGACCCGATAAAAATTCAATGTTTTATTTCAGGGATTTATGTCGGGTAACAAAGAATCGACAAGATTTCTTGTCGGGTAACAAAGACTCGATAAGAATCTTTGTCGGGTAACAAAAAATTGACAAGGTTTCTTGTCGGGTAACAAAGAATTAATAAGAATCTTCGTCGGGTAACAAAGACTTGATAAAAACAATCTATAAGAATTCTTATTTCACTAGGTTATGCCTTACCGAATGATACTTGCAATTTATAAAAAAAAATAAACTCTTAAATCTCGATTTAGCAGAAAAATAACTGTTTTTGATTTTAACTGATAGACTAGAATGCCAAAAACGAAAGATTCTTAACCAAAAGATCTAGCGTAACAAAGTTATCTAGTCTTTTTAAACGAAAGATTCTCAATTAAGGTTAACACAAACTTCCTAAGGTTTGTGATGTTTACTTGAGGATTCTTTATCCAGAAAAGCTGCAAGAGTCAAAGACCCTGATTTTTCTGTTGAGAAAGAATAGTAAAAGTAACGCGAAAACAAACGAAAGTTGTTTGTGATTTAACTGTAAAAGCGGAATTTTGTTTAAAAAAAATCTGAAGGTTTATCGGCTGCTAAGGACCCGATAAGAATTCTTTGTTCTTGAGAGATTCGAAAAAACCATATTTCACAATATAGGTAAATAGGAGAAAAGGGGTACATTAAAATTTTAAGAAATTTGGGTTTGATCGATAAGAAGTTATATCGGGTATAAAGCAGAAAATTTAAATCGATAAGAACAGAAAATCGAGATTTGTACCTTTGTTCTTGAATTCTTGCTTTGTTGCTTGCTTCTCCTTAGTATTGCCTAGTTTCTCTCTTTTCTTCAAGAGAATCGTGCTGATAACGTGTTATGAAATAAAGAGATTGAGAGAGAAAGAAGAGAGTCAAAAAGCTAGTTTATTAATCAATATGCTATGCATATATATAGTCATTGATATATTAGCCTCTAAGAGTTACAATACATATCAAATACATATACTTATTGATAATAAGGGGATTGACATACATTCCATATATATCTCTTTCTATAACAATATCGTATATTTAATATATATATATATGTATATAATTTAATTATTGAGTTATATATTAAGTAAATTACGGATTTGGTTCGCGAGGTTTGTCATTTTTTATGGACCTAGGCCTTTATCTCCGTTTATTACCAAAAAAACCCTTCACCTATATATTCTGCATTGGGTTTGGCCCCTTAAAGTAACGTCCATCCACTTTCTCCTTTGAACTAAAGGGCATTTAGGCCTTTTCACAATGAATCACTATTTTACCTATAATCTTTATTGGGTTTGGCCCCTCACACACCTCCTAAACCCTAACATGGAATGTTATCATCACTTTTACCGTCTTAAAAATTAGATTCAGGTGGGAGGACTTGATGTAAATTAGGGAGCTATATAGATTGTATCTGAATCGTCCATGAAAACCACTTTTCGACATTGTCTAGCATTCATTGAGAAAGAATTTGGGCACCAGGATCTAGGCAGGACACCCTCCACATCAAGCCAGATGAGTCTCTCCTTCACCTTGAAATCTTTAGACCAAGGTGGAGAAGACCACCACCCTACACGGCTCCCTTTCCACATTTCGATACCGCGATCTCGTAACTCACCACCTTTGAAGAGGAAGGCAAAAGCTCCACCGTCTTCACTGCCGTTTGGACCCACCTGACTTCTACAAACCTCGTCGGAAATCGTCGACGCTTCAGCTCCCTGTTTTTAGATGTAATTAATTTTGGTTTATATGTGTACTTGTTATATGTAAATATCTTTGTATGCATATATACATTAATATTTAGTGATGCCTAATTTAACGAAAATAAGAATTTCAATATAATATATGCATGTGTTTGTATTGTATATATATATATATGTGTATATGTTTTTTTTTTGAAAAGTGTGTCTATGTTTATTTATGTACTCATTATATGAATATGTGTATATAATGGTTAAATCAAATATGAGAACTCAAATATATTACAAATATGTGAAAATCGATATAAAAATATATTTTTACATGATATTTTTTCGTTAAATGCTAGGATTTAGGATACTGCTTCACATATATTTGTTTCATAATATAATAGTTTCATATGTATTTGTTTCACCATATGAATATTTTTTATGTGTATTTTTCATTTTAGCAAGTGAACCAATTTTTCCCCCACATATAATCTTTTCACAAGCAGATATGAAACAATATCTTAAATCATAGGTTTGATGAAAAAAAATCATGTAAAAAATTATTTTTATAACGGTTATCACGGGTTTGTAACATATTTGTGGTTTTCATTTGATTTTCTTCTTATGCATAGTAGTAGTATATATAGATACATATATGTAGTGCATGTATATACATATAACAATATCTATGTATGTAGGGGTGTAAATAATACGAGTCAACCTCGAGTATTGGTATACTCGACTTGAACTCGATAGCCATTTTCCAAGTTTGTACTCAGACTAAAAAAACTTGTGAGTAATTAAAAACAAAACTTTAATCAAAATCTGTTGCAATTTTTTATGTCAGGTATCGTTTAAAGCTCAAATCAAGCTTGAACTCATACCAAGCTCGAGCTCGAACTACACTTACCCGTTGAAATTTATTAAATTTAGGGCTTTCTCTTATAAACTAGAAAACATAAAATTGTTCTCTAAACTTTATAAAACGTAAGGAATGTACCTCAAATTTCATCATCAAAATCACAAAGTTACAAACTCCATTCATCTCTCTATATATCCTTTTATAGAACCTTTTCACCCTTCCTTTACTATATCTTTTGCAATGTGAGACGACTTTACAAACACTTTTATAGTTTTATTTGTCTTTTCCTTTTTTAAATTATGATTTCAATAAAAAAAATAACTGATTAATTTTTAGAGTTAAAAAATGTACAATTTGTTTACATATCTAAAAACATACATCATTTTTTTATTGGTAAGTTTATTAATAAATTTTTACACTATATTTTACAAACTAATATAACTAATTATATATAAAATAATGGAGTATTTTACGAACTTTTCGAGTCGAGTCTGGGGTAGCTTAACCCGACACGTTAGTATGTCGAGTTCGAGCCGAATCTATTTGAATCGAGTGTTGACTGAGTTTTGGCAGAGTCAATTTGCTTACGAATTGTCTCATATCATTTACACAACACTGATTAAAAGACTTTTACCTATAAAATTTTTCATGGGAAATCAAGAACAATGATCTATTTGTTTCACCACATGAATATTTACAGAGGCGTCTCTCTAAAAAAAGCCATTCTTTTTTGCGAGTTCATCACCACGTGACATGTGTTGGACCAAAAATGAACTTTTCTGACAAATCTCGCATTTTCAACAAATTTCCTATAATTTCTTTAAAATGAAGAATCAAAGAACAAAATCTCCAAAAAAAATTGCATTCATCTCCAACAAATTTCCTATAATTTCTCCAAAATAATATTAAAATGTTGTATCATCTATTAAAATATAATTTTTCTCTTTAAATATTTATTTTTCAAAGTTTTCTATTGGTCGTGTCACTTGGTAATCATTTTTGGAGTAAACTCCATATTTAGATAAAAACCAATTCTCTCTTCTACTTTCTCCATTTTAGAGATGATTATGAAAAAGCTGTTGGAACAAAATATTTACTCAAAAATCCCATTTTCGCTATTTTCCACATGCTCTAAAAATTAGTTTGCGAGTTCCTCATTGCTTGACACGTTTTCCAGAAAAAGTGCATTTGTGTCTTTACTAGCTAAAACCTATCTAAATATCATTGTGGCTCTCTAAACATTTTGTAAGCTACCTTTTTTTTATTTAAAATTTTCATTTCTTGTGAATTTGATATAATATTTAAAATAAAATAAAAAGCATGAAATTGATATAAGATTCCTAAGGAACATTTAACTTCATATCAGATGCAAATAAAACTATGGAAAGTCATTGGAATTAAAGTGCTTTAAGCTAGCTCGTCTATATATTTGATGTTCCTTTCAGTTTCTTCTTCATTGTACCTAAAGCGTGCTATGGCATCGAGTCCATGTATGTTTATGCTTAATTTAATGTTTTGCATCATCAATCCAATTATGTTTATGCTTAATTTGTTGTTTTACATTATTAATTCATCTTTGCCTCTTGTCTATATCCTATTGAATCTTGTCTTTTTGAGTACGAAGCTCCTCACGTTTTTGAAGTAATATATAGGGGCTACGCGTTCCAATTTCTATAAATACTTCTTCATCCAACAAGTACATTATGTATTAGTTGGAGGTATACATTAGTGTCCATTGTCGTTGATCTTTTTTTTTTTGGGAAGGATATCCTAAGCATTTGCCTAGACTAATCTCTGACAATTTTAAGACTGCTAAAACATGCAGCCTTGAGATAATTCCCCAGTGGCCACAAGTTGTTTGCTCCTGGATTCGAACCCGGGGTAGATGGGTTACTAGCCTAATCCCCCACAAGTCTTAACAAGTACGCCACAAGCCTTGGGCTTTGATGAGTCTCCTGTGACCTTTTCCTTGCCCTTATCAATAAGCTTCGGAGCAGACAACGGATCACGCATCTCAGATATGCGTCGTTCGATATCATGGCGTTGTTTTGTTCCAACGCATTTTGTACAAACGTAGTTAGATGTTTCATCATTCTCTCTGCACGGGGAGATAGTGGTGTTTCATCGTCATTCAATGGAAAATTTGGAGCATTCTCTCCAACATCAGCATTCGAAGGCGTGTGACTAGCGGCATCACCATCGGCCATTGTACTGAAAGACGAATAATTCAGAGCATTAAATAAAATCCTACTCCTGGTCCCCTACCCAACCTAGGTCTCTCCTATAAGTCTACATTCGGTACAAATCATAACCTAGTTACTATACAATATCAACACCTAATTTAAGTCTAAGTACCAAATCTGATACCTAGTTCCCTTAAACTATTGCTCTGATACTATTATATATACAAAATACGTCAGAACATAACTACATATACCAAAAGTGTGATTCAACATCTCGACCTTAACCCGAATCACATCAACTTGTTTTTCCCTTTACCAACGTCACCTAACTTTCCTGTAAAATGATAAATAATCCACGGGTAAGTGATTGCTTAGTGAGCTAAATACATTAATATGGTTATATGGTTATTGTATATATATATATATATATATATTTATATATACTAGGATAACGGAATTTGAACCAAAATAAAGCAAAGAAAACCAAACAAGCATACCTAACCCGAGACATGTGAGATATCAAATAAACCGACCAAAAATCCAAGAACCAAACATTAATTGACTGAATATCAACATACGAGCATGAGCCAAGTAAGTCAAGAGCATAATAAACGATTAATAAACAAGAATCATATATCTCGTACCAAGTGCGTTGAACGTATCCATGGTAAACTTCCAAAATATCCATATCTCTTACAACTTACATAACCATATGAGAATAATCAAGATAAGAGTCAATGCACCAGCCCGCACTTCTCCTTCCGGATACGTGCCAAATCATGTACTCATGCCCACCTCCTATCCACTCGGTAATGAGTACGCAAACCAGTATGTCTCACCCGTCCTCCGTCTCCTCGGGGCTGTCGACATACACCGTTCTTCCGGCATACTACACAAAGTAGTACCCATACTCACGGTATACCAAGAGGCCAATAAAACATATACAAACGATTTATGGATCCGGGAAACGACCGACATTGCGGAACACCACACGAAACAAGAACCGACACCGAAGGAACATTCAATGCCAAACCAAGACCAAAGGATTTATATTAAGGTATAATACAAGGAAAACACACACATATATACAAGCACGTATATAAACAAGTAATATATTTAACTCACAGTGCTATCAGTAGTCAACCGGAATTCAATTTGGAAGCTATGTCCCAATTTCGTTATCCCATATTGAGGTATCCTCCAAATACAACCAACAAGTTTCAAATGATCCCTGGAGTGAGTTCAACAAGTATCATGAGCTTTGGACAACAATTACTCAAGATAGTACCTTAACTAGTTAACTCCTTACTTATATTTTCCATGACAGCTCTCTGTTTCTACCTTATTTTACCCCACTTAAACTCAAAATCATCTAATGACTTCTAAATATGAAATACAGTAGACTTTCAATTCTGTCATATGGAACTGACCTCATATTTTTAGGATTTTTCTTTGATTTTATATGAATTTTGCAACACAGCAGCTACATGCTGTCAAAATTCAGTTTGACAGTACTGTACAAAGTGCACTTTTTACCCATCTTAGTTGTAGTTAGATCATGGTACCTAAAGATGAAATAAAATAGACATTCATACCTTTCAAATGCTTCTGGACCTACCCTTATACAATTTTTCTAAAACAGGATAAAAACATTGACTTTCAAGTCTCAAAGTAGCCATTTGTATCATTCCAAGCTCAATTCCATACCATTTTGTACCAAATCCATAAGTTTATCATAAAATAGTATAATCTTCATAAAATATTCAGAAATCTAAGCTCTTTTCATCAAAATCATCATTTTGACATCTTTGACTTTGAAAAGTCAAAAATTCTTACTTTCATCCAACAAGTTCAACTAATTCTTGTAATTTTACCCATCATTTTTACTAATTAACAACATATATATCTTAATCTACTCAAAATACCAAGATATTAACAATTTCACATCAAACCCTAACCCTAATCTCCATCAAATGAAACAATACATGAACAAGACAAAGATAAGAGTTTATACCTTCAATTTCTTGTTTGATTCACCATAAATTGTTGTTAGATCATCTTCTATGTGTGTGAAATCACACCTCCATAACTCCAGAAGTTTATAGAAGTAAAATGGTGTAAAAATGATGTAAAAATGAAGTTTTCTTCACTTAAAGTCGTGATTACCCGGTTTGGGTCGGGTTTGACCCGACTGGGTTGACCCATTTGACCATCAAACACTAAAAGCATCATAACTTTTCACTCGGAACTCCGTTTCCGATGAGGTTTTCGCCTGCGCGTTCGTAACAAAATAATCTATCACTTTCAACAAAAATATTTCAGAAAAAAATACCCCAATAAATGCAGTTTTACATATTTGTAGGTGTTAGGCTTTCCTTTGCAATTTGTCGTTTTTTGATTTTGAGCTCGGAACCCCGTAAAACTTTTACGACACTTTCAACATCTCCTAATAGGTCCAAACTTGGTTCCCAAAGCTTAACATTTCATCAAACACCTACCGGTTGAGTGTTGTGCACGTACTTTACCGAAATAACAACGTATTTTGTAAATCTTGCATAAAATGAAATTTACACAACTATTTCGACTTCCGTCACTTCTAAAACTTCTTATTATCATATTCAAAGGTATTCCAACCTTTACATCAGCATTTATCCCATCCGTTCAAGTTTTGGGTGGATTTTTCCCATTTATGCACTCCAGTTACCTACCCAATTTCCATTTAAACAATGTATTTTGTATTGTGAATCTTCACATCGTCTAATTAGGTCATTTGTAAGGTGTTAACACCAATCTTACGTCTTACATCTCATTCCAACTATGAGTTCAACTTATAGCTCATTAGTACACTAAGCATTTAGCAAGTTCTATTTTTTTATACACAATTAACACACAAAACATGCTTTAACATATAATACATATTTAGAATCACTAACTAAGAATATTTAGGAGGGTGGATGTTACAGTGAACTTATAAATGGCATCTCCAAGATGGCAATGGTACTTAAATTGCCTCTCATATGATAACAATCCCTTTATAGCACGATTTGGAGCTTCAATCAACAAGTAAGGATCATGAGATAGAGATGATAGTATGAGGTACGATGAATATTTTCAGTTACTTCAACTTCTTCGGTTAGGGTAGGGTCGAATTATTTGCATTTTCTCTTTAATGTTCAAGAACACCTTCTTATAATCCCATGGGAGTTTGTGTGGATGGAGTTGGTGGTTTAGGTTCTATTTTCATGTCCAAATAAAAAACAAGTTGATCATTTAATGAATGCGAGAAAGTGAATCAAAATACCTATGAACAGTTTCAACAAGTGTATTTTGATCACAATGAAATTCAGTATCCTCCATTGTTTATGGATCAAATGGGTATATAAAAAGGTTCATTTTTAACTTTATTCAACTCAACACTCTCCCATCTCATTGTAGATCAAATCATAATTTGTTCCAAATTCTTGCCTTAATGAACCCTATCCAAGCTTATAATGTATATTCATATATAAATATACACACGGATAAGAATACACTACTAAAATGGAAGGTTACGAACATTCACTATAAAACAAATGACTTTCACCAACAAAAATTATCCAGGGAAATTTCTGTCGGTAATTACCCACGTATCACCCAGAAAATACCAATGGTTCGTAAAATCCCATGTTTTTCGAGAAAATACCAACGGATCACCCAAAGAATCCCTCAGTAATCTATCACTAATTTGAATTACCCACCAGCAATTTACCCACCAAATTTTGTGACGGTTTTGTGATGAATCACCTTTTAGCGACAAATTTCCCAGGGAAAGGTCCTTAGGCAAAAGTCTTTCATTTAGTAGTGATTTCCCTAGGAAATCCTTCGTTAAAGGGTGATTCATCATAAAACCGTCATAAAAGTTGGTTCATAAATTGTTGGTGGGTAAATCAAATCAGTGACAAATTACCCGAAAATTCCGTGTAATGCATTGGTATTTTCTTGACAATATCAAATTTTACCGGAACCATTAGTATTTTCTGCATGATCGGTCGATAATCACCCGTGAAAGTAATTTGTTTTGTAGTGATACACTTCTGATAATGATCAACTTCTTTTGTTTTTGGACATAAATCTGAATCACAATAGCTACTCTCTCAATACAAACTCACATAAGCTGATAAGCAGGTGTTCTTGAACAATAAATTCGAAACGCAAGTAATTGAAGGAAGTTCAGTGGCTGAAAATATTCATCAAGACGTACCCCCACACAACCATCATCATCACATGATCCCCACCAATTAGATGAAGCTATAGACCCTTCTCTAAATTCATTGCTTTCAAATGAAAACCAATTTAGGTACCATTACCGACTTGTAGATGCCATTTACAATTGTAACCTTTCTAAATACGAGATTGGTGAGAAGTTTTCAAGAGAGAAAAGTGTGCAAGAGAAGGCATTGGATAATGCAATGGGTAACATCGAGCATTTTGTAAAATTAACCTCCATAATTACACAAATTTTGTTAAGTGTTACTCACAACAACAAAAGGGCACATTCGAATCTTTTAGTGAATTTTTGGAGTATTTCGAGAGACTAAGGTCTATCAAACTTATGCCTATGGTACAAATTGTTAATTTCAAGTGCTTACCAGATTTTGTGAAGAAAGAAAATATGATTTTGTGAAGGAAGAAAATATGAGGAAAATGGTGGAAGTTTGCAATAGTTTCCAATAGTTTCCAAATGTCATTAAAGTTGAAGAAGTTAAGGAACAATTATAAACGAGACGTTAAATATTAATAGAAATATGATATATATATATATATAGAGAGAGAGAGAGAGAGAGGGTTGTGTTTTCGTGACAAACGTCATTTTTCGTGAGAAGTGTAACATTCACATAATATATGTGAATGTACCGTTATATTGTGTGAAGATGACCGCTATCACAGACCTTGTGAAGGTAGATATATAGGTTATCTAACCTTCACCACATTCACATAATATAATGTAACCTTAACACAAATAAAGGTACCATCACCACTTCTAACGTTTCTTATGAAGCATATTTCTTTTTCTCTAATTGAAAACCTAAGTTTCATTGTGAACTAGGGGACAAAGGAGAGTGCTCTAGACATACACGTGATATTCATCATTAACGTTTATTATTTATCATGAATCATGATCGGTGTATAATTCATCATGAATGGTGTAAACATTTATCCATGATAAATGGGGAAAACTATGGAATGTTCATGTTCATGTTTGTATATTGATGTATCAAACTCACGTAATATGCATGAAGTGTTCAATGAGTAAGCAATGATTTTGTTTTATCTTCAAAACACCAACGTTTGGACAATTAGTTGTTGGTACCAACCGAATACAAAGTTGTTTGAAAATAACTCATTGCTATAAAAATATTATCATCTACTTCTCCTTTGCTAAATGTCGTTGATTTGATAAGCATGTATGTTGGTCCCAACAAGGGTTCTACAAGAGTTAGGTATACAATAGTTTGTAGGGCTTTTTTTTGGGGGGGGGGGGGAGAAATCAACATACATGTTTTTACTTTTAGATTTGTTTATTGATATTGAGTAATCAATATAGATTTTACAGATTGTTGTGGAATAAGAAAAAGGTTAAAAATACTATCTAAAACAATCTAAGAAACACCAAGTATATGCACAAAAATAAGGAGGAAGAAATATATCGGATTAGAGGAAGAAGAAGCCTTCTAGTCTTAGAAGTTGTGGAGAGTAGAAGTAAGTTGAAGAAGACTTTTCTCATCTATTTATATCCATTGTATTAAATGCATTAAAGATGGTATAATCACATGGAAATCTTCAGGTATGTAGGCTTTTGGCAGCATATGAACAGTTACACTTACAAAGTTGGTAAGCGCGTTTGGAGATAATAAAGTAACTATGTACGTGTACTTTTCTGAGTAAGGTATTGGGTTGTTCTTTTGTGCATAGGATAAAAAAATCTAATCTTATTGAGCAAGATTCATTTGATCACTGATATTGAAGCAACGTTGAGGGTTCCATCAGGTATCATTGAGTCTTGTTCAGATTTCAAACTTTGTTGTAGACAATCTTGTTATCACTGAAGCTGCTTCAGATCACGAACTAACTTGTCTCTATCTTCAACTACTTCTTTGACATTGCTAAAGGTTTCTTTGGTGTGAGTTTTGTCTTTGGGAGATACATAGGTTCATGGACTATTACAATACGTGTTCAGTGATGATTGTTGAAACTGAATAGAAATAAAACTAAGTAAATTTTCACCAAGTATAAAGGGTTATCATCGAATCACTGGGAGAGCTTGGATCAACAATGTATTTGGTTGTTGACTGAGTAAGAAGTCTATTAAGAGGCTTTTATCAATAAGAATGCCATTAAGCATTACTTTTTACCTCATAAGAAACAATTGCATGTCAAGTAAACAACCTCAAATATATTGCAACAACATATCGTTTCCCTAAACTAATTATGCTAACACTCACTTTACCCTGTTCTGAAACAAATTACATAGCATGCCAACTTCTTTATTATTGCTTTAGGCATTAATCATACATTACTTAGTCAGCCTACTCTAAAAGAAGCTTATATGTGTGTATTTATTATGCAAGTTCATGGTCAAAGAGTTGGGCAACATAACCTGTCCATATTTTAGATCACAACAAGTGCATTATGTATTAGCTGGAGAGATATATAAAGCATGATATACTTTATATAAAGGCTTATCCACATTAACACTCTACAAAAGCATAAAAACCCAATCATTACATTCTTCATCGAAAGAAACGATAACAACATTGATTTCCTTCAAAATTTCCAGTATAACATTCTTCAAAATTTCCAGTTATAACATTCTTAGGCACAAAAACCCACAGATGAGACAATTCTCATCTCAAGAAGTAAGATTTGTGTCCAATTTAATGGCGGAGTTGGCAATCACCCATCAGGAATAATCTTTCGCAAGTTATGATACTTGAATTGTGTATCATACTTCATAATACTTTATATTCGCTCAAGAGATTTTTTTTCTCTATGTCAAGAAAACCTAAGAAGCGTAAGGTGTAATTTTAGTAAAGGATGAAGACATTAAGGTTACATAGGCCACTTACTTTAGTATGATGCTTAACAAGGCAAGAGAAATGGGGAGGTAGAAGGAGTACAAGACAAAAAATGACACACAATTATTGTTTTATCATCGAGTTAACATATAGGAAGTGAAGGACGTACTTAGGAAGATGGGGAACAGTAAGGTATGGTTATGTTTGGTGGAGGCGGGTGAGTAGTAGTTGATAGAGCTCTTCAACATCATACTCAAGAATGTCAGGATGCCAAAGGAGTGGAGGTAGTGTGATGGTCCCCACTTTATGCGAATAAAGGTGACATATAAAGATACTTAGCCACACCATATAACTATGGGAACGCGTAATTGAGGCCAGGAAGTCAATGATCGAGGTGATCCACCTTGTCAAGCACCTAACGGAAAATACAGAAAACATAGTAAGAACTAAAATATGGTGTTTATTTATTTGGAGTGACAGTGTACTAGAAGACGTAATTAAAGGAGCCTAAAGAAGAGGGGAATGCCAAAGTGGTATGTCAAGGAAATTTTAGAATATGCACAACAAACGAGGACTTGTGGCACGAGAGATAAGAAGGAGTTCTTTTCTGGGTGGAGATAGAGCCACACTAAGGTTCAACACTAAACCCAATTTTATTTTCCATGATTTTGGATGAGACAAAAAGAAGAGTCCCTTGGTATATGCTATTAGTGACTAATATTAGGTTGCTAGCGGAGTCGACAATGGAGGTGAAAAAGAGGTTAGACAGGAGGAGGCGACTTTGGAGACTAAAGGCTTGTACATTAACCGTTCAAAGAATGAATACACGTGCTTCAACTTTAGTAAGGAGTGATTTGAAGAGGGTGGAAGTCAACTTTGGGGACAAAGGGTACCCGAATAGGACAATTTCAAGTATCTAGGATTCATGATATAGAAAGATGGGGAGACCAATGACGACATATCACATCAAAGATGGGGTGGTGAAAGTTGAGGCATTCCATGGGGATGCTTTACAACAATGTCCCTCTAAAACGATATGCAAAATTCTACAAGGTAGACCAATTCTGATATATGGATTGGAGTGTTGGGTAACAAGGAAAACTCATGGGAGGATGTTAGAAAGTTGTAGAAATGAGGCTCCTTAGATAGACTTGTGGTCAGGCGATCTTGGAAAATATACCAAGTGAGGTATTCCAAATGGGGTTAAGAGTTGCATCTATCACATATATGTTGAGGGAGGGAAGAGCGAGGTGTTTTGGACATGTTTGTAGGAAACTGTTAGTGGTTAGATTTGTGTACATTAGATCCTCCACATACCTCACCTTTGGGGTGATGTATTGCATTAGTTTGGTTTTGTTGTAGTTGATTATAAATTTAAAGGATAAAACCAAGTAGACAAGGAAGAAATTTATTATAAACTCAAAAGAAAAAACCAAGTAGACAAGGGAGAAATTGAAATACCAACATTTTGATAAGGTTTAGGGTTCATTTCCTAGACATTGAAGATGTAACTTGTAATAAGATCAACTAACTTGTAATAAGATCAACTGAAAGCTTTTAAACATGGAAATGTAACAAAAGAGTGAAGAATGAAACCATCAAGAATTGCAAGAGAAATCCATGTTTTGATTAAAATGTTTTCCGACACCCTATTAGTAACGCATGCAAAAGGCAGGCAAATTTGGAACCATTAGGTTATCCTAAGAAGTCTTAGACGCCGTTTATCAAACGTTTACCAAGTTACATTATCTTACTAGATGAATATGACAAGTACCAAGAATCTTACTCTGTAAGAACGAAGGCAAGGACCAAGAGTCTTACCCGCTAAGTGAAGGAGACGACTTTTACCACGGTTAGCGCTTACCGGGTAAATTGTTGCATACGATACCTTTTGGTGGATTATTTACCCGGTGAATAAGTGATAATGTTGAATTTTGCCGAGAAACAATTATCCAGGTAAACGTTTGTTTTACGGTCCCTTAATCACTTATTAAGTATAACTCGGTATTTCACATACTAATATTCATAAGATTTTAAGACTCTTATCGAAAGCACATCGACTAAAAACACACAACTAGGACTAATCTCAAATCCTGCATAAAATTGATCTTTAGGAAATCATCCTGGTTAAGCCCGTGGCCTTATAAATTTTAGCAAAAAATGCAGTTAAAACAAGATTAATTTAGAGTTGTATTTTGATGTAGCTTTTAATCATTGTTCTAAAAGGCTTTTCGCGACAGCCGCCGTGGCTAAGGCTTGTTTTTGACACTGTGTTATGTTTGTGGCATCCGATGCCCTAACGCTTGATTTTTGTAACATCATATCAGATTTTTTTATCCTTTAGTGTCTTATTTTTTTTGTTTTTAATATATAATCTAATTTAAAATGTTTAATATGATTGAATAATAGTAGAAAACAAATGTTTATATATATATATATATAATATTATATATGATATAAAAATTTGTCGTCTTAATTCACATCTTGAAAAAATGTGTCGCTTGCCGTTAGGGATGAGACTAGAGTACCATTTTCCGGAACCGAACCGGGACCGAATTTATACATATGGTTTGGTTTTCAGCCCTCGTTTTCAGTACCAACTAGTTTGGTACCAATGATGAGACTGGATGACCATTTTCCCGGATCAGACAGAACCGGTACCGAATTTATACATACGGTTCGGTTTTTTGTCCTCGTTTTTAGTCCCAAAAAAATTCAGTACCAACCGTTTTGGTACCAGCCCGGTACCGATCATATCCCTACTCGTCGTAACTTTAAAGACTTAAGGTTTAACCTCATCGTTACCTCATCTATTTAGAACTTTGCTTTTTTTAATCTGCTTTTATTTCTTAAATTGTTTTTCACTTGTCTAGGGTACATATAGAGATCTCTTCTTATTCTTATTCTTCTAAATGTAACATTAGTTTTCTCAAATAACACTCGTTCTTACCGGAATCATTTTAATAAAAGGTATTATATTTATATATAATCATCAAACACACATAAAACATTATCCAAATATAACTTACATTTTTTACTTTTTCATGTTAAAAAACAATCAAGAATTAAAAACAGATATTCACTCAAATTCTACAACACACACAAATGGCAAAACAGCTCCCCAGAAGCACAAACAAAAACGTTCCTCAACCCATAATTTAAACAAATTAATCAAAACCTAAATTCATTCCAAAAAAATCGATGATGCAGAACCCTAAAATCATAAACAAGAGAGAGCCCCTAAAATCAAAATCAAAACCAAAACCCTAAACCTGAACGCACTAGTAAATCAAATCGGTAAAAGAAACAAATTAGAGAGAGCCAGAGTGTGAGATCGTTGGCTTTTGTGGTTTCACCGGAGGGAAGGAGGTCGATGGCCCGGTGGCGGAAGTGGTCGGCTGCCGGTCGTCAGCTTTCTTCCGGTGGTGAAGTTTGCGATAGAAAAACGGAGAGAAAAAGTCAAATTTAGGGCTAGGGGTGAGGGAACGTATATTTAAAAGGGGGAGTAAATTACATATTTGGTCCCCGAGGTATTTAAACAATTACGGAGTTGGTCCCTTAAACTTTATTTATTACATAAGGAACCTTTAGTTATGCAAATTCTTATGGATTTGGCTCTTTCACACTAATGACCAACCCTCAGTCCATATTTTCTGATAAATGTGTCTTTTTAGTAGATTTTCTTTATTTTTACCATTTTTCAAATCATAAGAACCAAATCTGTAACTTATTCTAAACTATATTTATATGTAGAGCAAATTACGCTTTGGTCCTTAATGTTTGTCGATTGTTACGAATTTGGTTTTTTAACTTCAAAAATTACATAAAAACCATCGAGTTATGCATTTTGTTATGGATTTGGTCCCACGAGCTGACGGACGTCTAACTTCTCCATTAAGCACGAGGGTATTATGATAATTTTACCTTATTTCATTTATTTTATTATTTTTTAATTAATCATAGAGTAAACTACGATTTTCGTCCCTGTGGTTTACCATTTATAGCGATTTTGGTCCCTGTGATTTATAACTCTCTCTCTCTCTCTCTCTCTCTCTCTCTCTCTCTCATCTCAGATCCCTTTTTTATGAGTTTGATTTTGGGTTTTTTTTAAGTGGGTTTGATTATCGATATATGTGATTTTGGTTTTGCTTTTTTAATATGAGTTTAATTTAGGTTATTTTAAATGGGTTTGATTTTGATTATTGGATATGGGTTTGATTTTGATTTGGTTTTTAATATGAGTTTGATTTGATTTAGGTTTTCAAAAAACAATTGGTGTTCATGTTCATGTTCATGTTCATGTTCTTGGTGTTCATCATTGTAGAAGATGAGTATTTAAGAAAAATCATTATAATCAACTAATAAATGGTAAAATAAACAAAATAAGGTAAAATGAACATAATACCCTCGTGCTTAATGGAAAAGTTAGGCGTTCGTCAACTCGAGGGACCAATTCCGTAACAAAATGCATACTTTAGAAACCAAATCTATAATTTACTCTTATATTTATATTTTATGTAACATATATTTGTATTTTTGTATTTGTATTTCATAAATTACGTTATATATTTTATTTTATATTCATATTTATGTTTTATTTATTTATATTTATACTCAACGTATATATTAATATTTATGAATTATGTATATTTTGTATAATACATGAACTATATTATAATTGATAAATGTATAAAATATAAATAATTTATAAATATATAAAATATAAATATATGGGAGGTTTCAATTGCAAACTCGACAATTCAAACAAACTTTGCAAAGCAATACTAGTCGTCTATCTAGTCTAATAAATATTTGATTTTATTTTGTTTCCTAATTTCAAACCATGAGCATAATTAATGAACTTATCATGTTACATATATATCTCAACCGTAATTACCGAATTATGATAAATGTCCATAAATAGCTCAATTGTTTTCTAATATAACGGTTTGTACAATTTGCATAAAAGGGGAAGTTTGCAATTGAAACGTGTCCTATAAATATATACGTTGAATATAAATTATAAATATATAAAAACATAAATATAAATATAAATATAAAATATAAATATAATTTAATTTATAAAATATAAATATGATATAATTTATAAAATGTAAATACAAAAATATAAATATAGTTTAGAGTAAATTACATATTTGGTCTGTGGTTTGAAAAATGTTAATTTTTTGTTGTTGCTAAAAGGTCATATTTAAATGGAAAAGTTGGAAGACTATTAGTGTTAAGGACCAAATTGATAAGAATCTGTATATTTGAAGGTTTCTTATGTAGTAAATGTAGTTAAATGTCCAAATCCATAATTTTTTACATACCTTAGGGATCGAATCTGTAATTTACTCTTAAAACAGGTGGTAACAAATGAGGTAATTACTACCGTAAATTACGGATTGTGATTTTATACTTTCTATCCATGGTGGTTCCAAAATCAAAATGCATACAAATGTGGTACCCTTGGTATGTATTTTCGTACTCATTTAGTCCCTTCCTCTAACAAAATCAAAAAGATTATGTTAACTTTGCTCAATCTAAGGGCATTTTTGACTTTCAATCTTTTTCTGTCTTTACCATATTAAACAATTTAAAATAGTTATTAATTGATATTATACAATTTAAAACAATTTACCATATTAGGAAGAAGACGATAAGTTTGATTTCAGGTTTTGCTTCAAGCTTTTGATGTGCTTGAAATGGGATAGCGATGTAGATGGAGGTTGAAGATGACGTCGGAGATGGAGATGGTGGTCGGCCGGATATAAGATTGAATACTAAACAACAATCTAATAATTTATACTAGATCGAAATATAGATTACATTGGGGTGTTGCTATACTCTCAAAAGAACTATGTTTAGTAACTCCAAAAGTACACTCAAAAGTGTAAACCCAAAATAGCTTCAACCGGCAATAACGCTCTGCTCAAACCTTCGGAGCCTTACCGCTAAGAGTACCTGATATACATGTCATTTGAAAAAAATAAGGTGTTAGGCTTAAAGCCTAATGACAACAAACATTTATATAAATAAAACTATAAAACTTTTAAAACGGAAACATAGCTTTAAGTATTAAGACTTTTGAACTCACACTTACCCTTGGGAGGGTACAAAATATCCGAAGATAAAAGGGGAAACCCGTATTACCATTAATAGTGAGGGGACATGTGAATGAGTCACATCTCAATGTTATATAAGTGTCACCTTTGGATAACTAGATATAGCAAGCTCAACTCCTCGAGTCTGTCACTCATGGAGTCACCAAGTTCAACTCCTCGAGTTTGTACCTTAAGATCTCCATAATCCAAATTAGGCTACTTCTCAAAGAAATTACACTACATGATCATTGGTCGTGCCTGATTTCAAGAGCCCACACCTTAATGCCTATTTAAGATCCAATGTATATTTCAAGTTACAAGATAGGGATTATTACCCTAATACGTTAACGAAATTTGACTTATATGTCTATAGATCCATTACATTCTAGTCTTACATATAGATACATCATATTAGATATACCAATCTTTAACCAATACAAACATTGTATACAAAGTCCCATCAAGTGATAAAATCCAATTTTTTTGCTAGTTAAATAATAGTGAGCATCGGAACTGGGTATCCGCTTTTGGAACCGGAACCGCTTCGGAACTGCCGGTTCTAGAACCGGAACCAATGTGATTGGTTCCGGTTCCGGTTCCTATAATACGGAACCGATTAGGACCGGTTCCGGTTCCGGTTCTCATTTTTTTGGAACCGTTACCCGCCGGGTACCCGCTACCCGCCACTTTTAAATAAAAAATATTTTATATATTTATAAATAATTAATAAAAACCCAAACTTTCTAGTTTTTTTTATGTAATAATTAGTTTTTATCGAATTAGTTTTGAATATTTGTTGTATTTATTACTTTAAATCGATATTTTATAGTTTATAATTATATTTTTATCGTATGCAATGTAATTTTTTTTTAAAAAAAGTTGAAACCGGGTACCCGGTACCGGAACCGGTTCCCATCGGTTTCGGTTCCGGTTCCAAAATATAAGGAACCGGTGTTAGCGGTTCCGGTTCCGGTTCCGGATTTCCAGGAACCGGCGGGTCCGGTTCCGGTTCCATGAAAAATGACTGGGTACCCAGTTGTGCTCACCCCTAGTATAAAGTTGTGTTCCAAATCCATAAATGTTTTGAGATAATCATAAGTGTCTAAAACAGTTCCTCATGCTTATTTTGTCAAAATATATAAAACCCTCAATTTACCCAAATTTGACCTAAATTATCAAAATCATATGAATTTGTAAATACTTGAAATATAAACATAAAGGAAGTAAAATACATCATTTCAACATGTATATGGGTTTATAAGAGTATATGATGAACTTACAATGCTAGGAGTTGGAGTAAACCCTAAAAACCAAATAACTTCGAGCTTGGAGAAGAACACTTGGTAGGAGATGAAGAACACAAGAACCTTGAAGACTAGACTTGGATCTTGACCTTAGATGGAGGATTAGGTACTCTAGATTGGTTGGAAATATGGATTTAATGCTCCAAAAGTTGACTTCAATGAGGAGAGAAGAAGAGGAAACGAGTTGGGGAGGAATCTTGGAAAAAATGAGGCTGAAATCCAATTTTTCGGCCTTTACTGCACTCTCCAGAGCCTCACAAGACTTGGCCCGTAACCAAGGTCGCGGCGTTGGTCGCCCTTGTGCAAAGAATCCCCGCCAAACAGAGAGTCACACAACCTCTCAAGCGGGGACAGACGATAATTTACCCAGTGAGGGATGTTTTCTAGTATACGTTGCCATAAACAAAATACCTCTTAACCACAATAAATAATGCTTATTTATACGGAATAAATACTATATTTAGTCTGAATATTTCTTTGATTATTCAGTCTGAATATGACATGTGTCGTGCTCTCATTTGTTCTCACGTTCACAACCAAATTTGAGTTCTCATTTGAACCCGCCCCTATAATAGAGGCTCTAAAAAGACAAGGAAAAAGTCTGAGTTAGTTCATCAGGACCTGGAACTAAGTAATATGTTTTTCTATTCCATAATAAAGCTTCTCCTCTTTTGTTAATTTTATGTGTTATATTTAATATTCGGTTTTCTTTAGTTGATGAATCAAGGTTCTTGGTTTTCGTACGACACCATGAAATCTTGACCGGGATTCCAATATATTTCATCAATGTTGTTAGAGCATCTTTAATGCATGTTTGAGGAATGGTTGAAAATGGGTTGAAGAAGGGTTGACTATTGGAGTGAATGGGTTGAAGAAGGGATGATCATCCAAAGACTTGAGGTTTGTCAAGTCTTTGAAGAAATTGTTGTGTGAGGGAAAGAGAGAGAGATATACATGGTGTGGTCTTAGTTTACTTTTATATTATTTTATCGTCTTCAAGTCTTTTTCAAATTTTTAGCATTAAAGATGCTCTTAGGTATCAAGAATCTCGATGGTAGGTTGTAAGTGGAATTCTTGGTTCAAGGACCAAATCGATCCATAAAAAAGAAAAGTGCATACCGTCATATTATCTACATAATAAACGAAGTCCATAGACCAATCGCATACCATTGGACAATATATATAATTTACTCTAGAAATTATTAATAGACATTATACCGAAAAAGTTTTAGAAAAATATTTATACCACACACAAAAGAATTGTGCCTAATTGAAACCATTAGAGACGACTAAAAAGTAAAAACCAGTCTGGAGAGAATCCAAATCGGTCCAGATCCTTGACTTTCTTTTTGTAACCAGTTCACTGGTCCCAACTAAAAACTCATGGTCCGATCTCCTTTAACTATAACCGACCCTTAGAATCGGTTTCGGGCATGGGCCGGGACCAAATCGGTCCCAAGATATTTTTTCTAAAAAATAATTTTGTACATCTAAAAAATGGTGTATGATGCTTTTCCTTTTTGGGAGGATATCTTATTGAAATACACTTTAAAATCTTTAATAGCGTTATTCAAATACACTTTAAAATCTTTACTAGCGTCATCCAATTACACTTTCAATATATTTTTTTAAGATCTTTTTCACAAAAAAAATATTGTTTAAGTTTCTATGATTATGATTTTTGAATTTTAGTATTGAAACGTTTAAAAAATGTGAGAAACCTCCAAAAAGAACCTGGAAACCTTAAAATAAACTTGAAGTTTTGGTAAAAAAAAACTTGAAAATTTTGTTGAACTCTTGAAAAGCTTGACATATAATTTATAAAAACTTTTTTATTCAAATCGGACGTATTCATACCCGGTCCCATTCCCGGGTTGGGCCTTGAACTTGCATAAAAATCATAACTGGTTATGGATGGTCGGGTAAGGCCTGACCCATTTTGGTCATCTCTAATTGGACCTAGCTTTCAAAGGTCAAGACCGGTCTTAATTGGTACACAGGGTAAGAGGGGTTGGACAGTTCTTAAAACAAGAAGACCGGAGCTAGGGGTATAAAAAAATCGAAACCGAATAACCGTCCGACCAAATGAGGCTTATGGGTTATCGGTTCTGTTTTATTTTCGGTTTTTTTGCTAATTTGGTTTTCGGTTTCGGTTAACCCGAAAATGATTAATTGAACCTTATTTGGGTTCGTTAACAATTAATCAAACTTTATTTGGTTTCATTCATCAATAGTTCGGAAAAAAAGATGAGAAACAGAATAACCAAAAACGAATAACTCAAAAACCAATTTAACCGACCAAAGAAGCCATGATAGTCATTTAGAATTGACTAAATTCCAAATATCCAAACAAAAGATGTTTTACAATATCTATAATTGGTATTTACTCGGTCCGAAATAAATGTTCAAAATAAAAAAGACAGGGTTTTAAATATATGTAATAATTACATTTTCTAATCAACTAAGGTGACAATTTTATACTTAATAATAGAGTAAATATTTTCTTGATTTTATAATTAAGGGTAGAATTGGAAAGTGAGGACAAACTTTTGATGTTTGATAATGGAAAATTATTTCAAAACAAACTAAAATAAAAACATGGACACTTTCGAAGGAATGGTAAACCTTCCTAAACTCAATATACGTTGATTTCTAGTTTTCGTGCCTCGATAAAACAAACTAAATCAAATGATCCTAGTACATCTCACCCAGAAGTGGGGTCTCATGATACTACGTAAACAGACATAGGTGGCGTTTGTTTTTTAAGAGGTGTTGAAGTATGAAGTCTGATTTCAGTTCTAAAATGATTATAAAACATCTAAACGAATCAGACATATGTGGTGATTAAGAGCTTAAGATGAAAAAACAAACAAGGCCTTAATGTTGGTCATATGTTCCTCTCTATAGACATAGCTAGCACAACAATGATCACAAAGAAGACTTATGCTGAAAATAACTTCCGAAATTTAGGGCCGTTTACCAAAAGCTTACCCAGATAAGCCCTTACCAAGTCATATTACCTTACCGGATGAATATGGCAATGACCAAAAATCTTACTCGGTAAAAGCGGTAAAAGCAAAGGCAATGACTGAGAGTCTTACCCGGTAAGTGAGGGCGACGGCTCTTACCACGATTAGCGCTTACCGGGTAAATTGTTGCATACGATATCATTTTGATAGACTAAAATCTTATCCGGTAAGTAAGTGATATTATTGAATTTTGCCGGTAAGCACTTACTCAGGTATGCTTTGGTAAACGGCTCCTTAGAATTACATTCACGCAACCACCCATAGGAGCACTTTCACCGTACTGGTCTCATGTCCATCATATGGGAGGTAAATCGTGTGCCCCAGTGTAAGTGGGTGGCAACTCCTCTCTCATTCCACAAGGATGTCCACCTCCTTACCTGCTAAGCTAAAGCTATGCAGCTTAAAATCACATTTCACATTAGCATAATGCATACATATAAAGTCTATTATTGTGTTAGAAAGCCAATCTACGTTGGAATTTTTGTTGAAGCCATACAAGCAAATCATGAAATTGGGTTCCTTAGATCCAAAATCTTGGCTCAAAGATGGCAAAAGGGTGGTGACCAATCGGTTTGGAGGTCCCAGGTTCGAATCCAAGGAGGAATAAATACCACTTGTTGCCACAGAGGTTCAAATGCGGTGACTTCGGGCTACCCGCGAAGCAGGTGATCACCCTGGGATTAGTCGGCTCGTATAGCAGGTTGGATATCCAGGTTAATAAAAAAAACTACAAACTAGATTGACAAAACATCCTAATTGAAAATATTTCATCATAAATTCAATAAAATCAAAGTTTAACAGTTTTAGAAAAAGTTTAAACCAAACAAGAGCGAAGAATGCCATATATAGTGCCTCTTTTCATAGAATAATAGTAGCTTTCAGATTTCAGAACAACACAATAATGTACATCAAATAGATTTTTGAAATGAGAAATGTACAAAAATGTTTAAAACCATAAAAACTGTATGAACAATAATAATCAAGAGCCAGTAGTACCTTGGAACATTAGAGAATCTGGAATCACGTGCAGCTTCCATATACTATCGCAACGAAAAATTCAAACAACAAAAGACAAAGTGTTTTCCAATCCATCCATTCACTAATGAATGATATCTGTTTTTAACGGATACACTCAGTACCACGACACACCACTATCCAAACAATAAATAGTATCAAACAAACAGCAACATCAATTGCAAGAACAATACGAACTTGGCGACACCATTTGTTTCTTACGGTTTGAGTACTACTCGATCTATTCATTGAACTTACTTCTTTTGTTAACGAAATACCCGCCACAGACCCACCTTGATTACTCAAATCCAAACTCGAAGAATCCACTTTCGTGCCTCCTTTATCCGCAGACTTCCTATGTTCTTCCACTACCCCATTTTCTCTAACCGAAATCACATGATCTCTCATCTTTCTCTTCTCTTGTTTGCTAGATTTCCCCAATAAAGGGGCTTTTGTTGAAATACCCATATCAAGTTGACCATTATTATCATTATAAGGTGAGGATATGGTCTCATTGCAAGTGGTACTACCAGTGACCTGTTCTAAAGAAGTGATCAAACGTCGAATTACAGGCACTAATTGTTCTTGCAAACCGAGGGAATTGAGATTCGACATGCTTCTATTCGACCCTTTTTTAGCAACTTTCTTGAATTCATCTCTAACATGTTCTAGAAACTGAAGGTTACCAGGGTTACCAAGATTCTCATCTATAATTGCAAAATAAACATACCCATCTTCCATTAAAAACCCAAAAGTTTTCTTGAACATGGTCTGAAAGTACCATTTGTGATGAGAAGGGGCTTTTTCCAAGCATAAAGCAGCTAAGTTTTCAATCTCACAATCTCCTCCACCATTATTATATGCATACAAAACCTTTCCACCATTACATACACAACAATAGTACACTGTATTACGAATCGAATCCATATTTGCGAAACTAAAAAACTGACCAAATCGAAAACCTAGATCAGTACCGACAGTAAATTTGATGCAAACAGATCTTCAACTATACCTTTTTTGTTTTTGGAAATGGCAGATCCGAAAAGTTCCTTAACACCATAACAAGGATAAAACCCTAAATAAATTGGTAAACGCAGAGAAAGGATCACAAGTTGATGTACGACAAGTGGAATTCACATGAATCTAGAGTAGCAATTAACATGATTTTGAAGAAAATGAATCGAAATTTGAAGCAGTTTTAGAGATAGAGATAGAGAATCACCAGGTTCGTCGTGGATATAAGCAGATAGATCTATGAAGAGGAAAGTGAAATTGAAGAAATTTAGGTAAGTGAGAAGAAGAGGAAGGTGAAGGATGAAGATGAAAGAGGGTTACTACAGCTGTTGAGAGCTAAATTTTGACCGTATCAAGACTTGGACCCATTCCCCCCTTTCCAACATATACCAGTTTGTCGTCCACCATCTCATCTCCTTCTTTGAAGCTTTCAAATTACAACGACAAAACTATGCTTTCAATAACTAATCATATATATATATATATATGTTAATTTTACCAATATTTCAATATATTTAATGAAATTTATTAATAGACGAAAAATTAGGTGAGAAGTTGAGTTAAAATAAGAAACGTATAAAGAGATCTAGACTATTGATCATTTTTAATCTCAAACCTGCCGTGAATTGTATTTCATACGGGGATTGATCTGGTACATCTCGGTGTATCTCATCTTAATATGTATTCAAGGGTGGAGATCTCTTCTTACGTTTCTCACGACAACTCTCATCCTTACCGGAACCCAAACTATTTATTATATATATACACACACACAAAGAGAGAGAAATGTTCAAACGAAAACGTAGATCGAATAAAAAAAAGGTAAGATAGATATTATCTAATCATCTAAAGGGTCGTTACCAAACCGTTATCAGGTTAGCATTCAGGGTTGTGCCAAGGCATGTTCTATTCGGTTCAACCGGACATAGCCCCAAAAATTTGGGGCCCAAATATCCAATTAGGTTTATATAGGTTTTAATATTTATACTTGAGCCCAATCCAAAAATCTAATTTGTCGGCTGCAGACGGTAAAAAATGAGAAAATTTGAAAAAACTTTATCTTGTTTCTAAGTCGTCTTTGTCAAATTGTCTACTCAGGTTTGTTTCTCAAATGACAATTATAGTAACAAGACTCTTCCATTTCTATGTACAATCTATGTTTATTGGGTTACCAAACAATTGTTTTTTTTTTTTTTCCTTATTTTGACGACAATGACAATGGCCTTGATGAATCATCCCGACTTTTCTTAACTTGCATTTGGCTTTAAACGACTTGGATTAAATCTAGTTGCATATGAATTAATTTTCAGTTCCATTTGACCGATTTTTCGGGTTTTAAAAGAATTGGAGTTGGCCTTATGCAAAATTTATTTAGAGGTCTTGGAAAGAGAATGATTCAGGTGCAGATTGGTTTGGGATCGTTTGCAACAATAGAAACATTACCATTGTTAGTCCGCATAAAATGGAGCTCACGGCTATGATTTCCATCAAGGTTTTCCACATAGAAATCGCTTCAAAGACTCGTTCTTGCCAATAACAATCTCATTGGGTGTTGGTGTTTTAAGTTTTGGAGGAAGTATTGTTGTTTTCTTGATCATTATTTTGGCATTATGTCTTTACAAGAAGAAAAAAAAAGCTTAGTAGAGTGCAAAGCCCTCACGTCATGGTGATTTATCCCCGTAACTCAAGATCTAAGATCTGATAACGAGAACATAAAGATCACGGTCCCTGGCTCAAGTGTAAGTGTCGGTGCACTCAGCAAGACCCATACGATCCTGATGACTAAAGGAAACGACATCCGGAAGGTGGAGGCGGGCAATATGGTCATTTCTTTCCAAGTCCTACCCGTCACCAACATTTTCAACCAGTCGAACGTATTAGGACAAGAAGGATTTGGGTTTAAGAAGGGAAATTACACCATGGGACCAAGATAACCGTTAAACAAATGGAATGTGGTGTGATTATAGGTAAAGGGTTAGCCGAGTTTAAGTCGAAGATTGCGGCTTTGACCAAAGTTCGACATATGAATCTAGTGGCGCTTCTTGGGTATTGTCTTGATGGAAATGAAACCGTTAGCAATCGCTTTCGATTTAATTGATCTGAAGAAGGATTAAAACTGTTGGAATGGACTCGATGGTTAGCAATCGCTTTCGATTTTCTTGGGGTATCTAGTATTGGCTCATCAAAGTTTCATTCATACGGATTTGAATCCTTCTAACATTATGCTCGATGATATGATATGAGAGAGAAATTCGGAGATTTCAGCCTTGTTTCATCTTGCTCCTGAAGGCAAAAGGCTCCGTTGAGACAATAATTTCCAAGACTTTTCGACTATCTTGCACCGGAATATGCAGATATGATTTTTTTTATTATTTTAATATAATGTTTGAACTTATAGATTTTATTTGTTACTCGTTAGCTCGATCTATAGTTTTGTTATAGTTGTAACAAGACTTCCAAAAAGATTGGAATGATCCTGTTAGCATTTACCAGCAATAGTGAAGAGAAAGAAAGAACAATGTCAAAGGGGTTTCCATTGACGGGATCTAGATCGATGAACCTGGACAAGCAAAAGTTTTTGATCATTTTTCCATGAAATTTGCTGAACTCAATAACTTTTCACACCAAACTTTCCACGGAAGAAGCAAGTTGGCTGGAATTGAAGTTTCAAACTCTAAAACTTGGCAAGCGGTTTCGAATTGTGGAAGCTCGAAGGCACCAGTTCCTAATGGTTTCAGTTTTCGGTTCATAAAAAAAATTGGACTATCAGAAAATAATGACATTACTAAAACCATTCGCTGGTTTTGGGATACTGGTCGAATTAATAACGGACGGAACACCTCTTTTATCACTTTATTTTCGATAGGGAAAGATCGGATCGGCTTGGGAGATTATCAACTGCTGTGAGTTGAATCGGTTACTACTATAAAATTATAGCAAAAATCCTTACGGATAGGTAAAGAAGGTTATTTCGGAAACTCATTGGGGAGGAACAAAGTGCACTCTTAGCAGGAAGGTACATTCTCGATGGAGTTCTTAAAGCTAGTGAGCTTATCGACCATATCAAGAAATCAAAAAGTAGTAGATTATCGACCATATCAAGAAATCAAAAAGTAGTAGATTATCGACCATATCAAGAAATCAAAAAGTAGTAGATTATCGACCATATCAAGAAATCAAAAAGTAGTAGATTATGAAGGTGGATTTTGAAAAGGCGTTATAGTGTCTACCGGAACTTCATTCTCAATGTGACGAATTCAGGAGCAAAATGCTATAATTGAAAATGACTTACCATTGAAGCACCATAAGTCTCTTCCATTAAAGTAACCAGAATGGGTAATCACTAAGGGGCCGTTTACCAAATCTGTTTGGGTAAGAGTGCTGCCCCGGGTAAGTGCTGTCTCGGGTAAGAATGTTTACCAAATGTTCTTGGTAAGTGCTTACCAACCATAAAATTACCATTATAACCCTATTTGTACTATATTTTGAATAAAATGTAGTTTTTTCTATTATTAATAGTTTAATGGAGGAAAAAACATCATACATACTTTAAATACATACTTTAAATAAATGCTTACTATTTGCATCAAAAAATAAATAAATGTTTACCATAGAAAATGATAAAATATTTTTAATGATTAATTGCCAAATAATATATTTTTTATGATTAATTGCCCAAAAATAATACTATTTTACTCACAAAAAAAAAATTGAACACACGCACACACATATATATATATATATATAGAGAGAGAGAGAGAGAGAGAGGAAAGTTGAAACGCGAACTCAAATTTGGTCGTGAACGTGAGGACAAATGAAAACGCGACACTTGTCATATTCAGAGTAAATAATCAAAGAAATATTCAGACTGAATAAGCATTATTCAGACTAAATAAATACTATATTCAATCTGAATATTTCTTTGATTATTCAGTCTGAATGATGCTTATTCAATCTGGATAATTCTTTGATTATTCACTTTGAATAATCTACATTCAAACACGTGTCGTGCTCTCATTTGTCCTTACGTTCACAACCAAATTTGAGTTCTCATTTGAAACCGCCCGTATATAATATATATATATATATATATAACAATAGTCAAATAAAAATCACAAAAAAGTTACAAACTCGTAAAAACCTATATAAATATACTTTTTTCATGATTTTTTTTATTAAAACCTATAATTTAAGATATTGTTTCACATATATGTTCGTGTTCACCTTATGAATATAATTACATGTGAAAAAAAATTTGATTCACCTAGTGAAACAAAAAATATGCATAAAAAAGATTCATATGGTGAAACAAATACATGTGCAAATTTTCACCGTATTAAACAAATATATGTGAAATAATATCTTAAATCCTAACATTTGATAAAAAAAAAGTCATGAATTTTTTTATTTTTATATCGGTTTTTTTTACATTTGATAAAAAAAATCATATATGTATCACGTAATCACATTTGAATAAAGAGAGCCCCAAAATTAAACATATATATATATATATACACACACACACATATATATATATACACACACACATATATATAGAGGGAGAGATATCAGTGGAGTGAAATGGAAATGTTAAATTTGAGGGCAAAATGTGGAAATGTTAAATCTGAGGCAAAATGTGGAAATGTTAAATTTGAGGGCAAAATGTGAAAATGTTACATCTGACCCGCGTAAGCATAATGTTGAAGCTGACCGGGTAAGTTTTCGGTCAGATCGTGGGTCAGATCTCGGTCAGACAATGATTTTAGTAAACGCTCTGACTGCTGACCGAGTCAGATTTACTGACCCAGTCAGACGGGTCAGCATTTAGTAAACAACCCCTAACATAGAAACACATTTACTATCTAGTATCACAAAAATTAAAACAAATTCAATTGAGTGACCTATTTTCAGTATTGGCATAGAGGTAGCACTAATAGGACTTCCAATTATACTGAAGAAAGTTATAGAACTAATTTCTCAAATTGTTCCGACATTATCACAAAGATATGCATTGGAATCACAAAAACTTGTGAATGTGTCAAAGAAAAATATTATCAATAAGAAATATGGCTCAAGATAGACTCAATGTGCATGGTTGAAGTACGAAGGTGTGGCAAACTTCCTTCTTTTAATCTCACACGTTGATCCTAACAAATACGTCCTAAAAATTCAAAGATATTATGCTTTTAAGATCAGAAATCAATATCTGAAGCACGAGTCATGCATTGATATGTTCAGAAGTCAAACAAATGAAATACAGGTTCTAAACATAAGTGTTCAGAAGCTATAAACAATGATATACAGGTTCATAGTCGATATACTATGAAGCTAACATACTGAAGAACAGGTTCTGAACTAAAGTATTTAGAAACTAATCGCATGAAAGTATTTGTTTAGACGTATCAAAGAACAATTACGAACGCTAAACAAAATGACTTATTATGCACGGTGTTTACAAGAAGTATTCAATGATTAGAATGTATAATTGTGAAGAACAAGTCACAAGTATATTTTTCGACAAGAATTAAATCATTAATATGAAATGAATGAAATGAAAGTAATGAGAATTCAAGCGAGTGTATTTCCACCGGAAGTTTTAACGAATACATGAGACGTGGAAATAACAAACTTAAGAAAATATAACATATGGCAATTCAAAAATGAATTTCAAATCAAAAAGGAAACAAATACAAGTAAGTTTCTTAGATTGAACTACCATAGTTCTTTTGAAAATTAAAACTCATTTACCTAACAAACATGGTACTCCCTCTCAAAAGTAGCATAATCTTTTCAAATTTTGTTATGTGATATGAATATTCTAAATAAGAGCGCACCTTAGGGATGCTAAAAAACCCGATCAACCCGATCAACCCAACCCAACCCGACGTAAAATAACTCAAACCGAAGCAACCCGATGCCTAATCGAGTTGTAAAAGTTTCAAACCTTAGGTATTGGGTTGATATCGGATTACTTTTATTTGAACCCAACCCAACCCGACCAACCCGATATCATTTTATTTTTTGAATTGAATATGATTATTGAGTATTTATTAATATATATTAGACAATTACACCATCACGTACCATATTCATATACATATACTTTCAATCTATTCTCCATCCCTATATAATTTCTTTGTATACATGTCCATTAAATGTGAACATATATATAGAGAGAGAGAGAGAGAAAATTAATTGAATGTGATATCCTTAAGATTTAAGAGGTATGAATAAGTGGTACCAAATGGCCGACGATGAAAAAGAAATTATGAGTAAAGTAGAGAAAACAAAATATTCAAAGGCTAGGAGAATATTTTGTTGTACAAAGTATCAACCCGACCAACTCGTACGGGTTGGGTTGGGTTAGGTTGCACTTTCAATTGGTGTTGGGTTGGGTTGAGATTTTTCAAACCGAAAGCATTAGGTTGGGTTGTTGAAATGCCTTCAACCCGATCAACCAACCCGTGAGCACCCCTACGTGACCTTTCTGCGAAACATATCAGAAAGATTTCGATACCCAATGTTTAACGGGTCCTTGGAGGTTTGCCTTAGCTTTGAAGCTAGAAATCGGGGAATCAGTTATACTATAAGTATCATACCATTTATTCGGATACCTCTGATTGGCAAAAATCATTTGATCTACAAGTAGAACAACATATCTTTTCGGCACTTAGATTGGTCAGTTGATTGATAGACCTGACTAAACAAGGCAAATCAGTCTTGGTACCAAATGATTTTGCATCAAGTACAAGATACTTATGTGGTTTGTTTTCACCACTGTTCTATGTAGTTGATTTTCTCCTCCAAACCAACTTTACCTTCTTAAAATGATTATCAGGATTTGCAACCAAATCATTGTAAAAGAGATTAGAAGTACAAGTATGATATTTTGAAAATGAATTTGATTTGTAGTATGTGTTAGAATGATTGCTTTGACACTTGAAGAATAATTATTCTTACATACACTTACCAGTCAAATGATTAATTTTATGAATTAAACTTGAAGCAGTTTTGTAAGAGAAGATAAAATCAATATAAGTTGAATCATCATATGACGAAAGAACAATAGTATTGGGACTAGATTGTTCAGAAGATACAACCTTTACTGAATTCTCTTTGACTATCTGCTTAGTTTTGAAAATTATCTGTTCAAGTTCTTTGACTTTGTCGAATAAAACATTGTTTTCTTCCGAATACTTAGGGCGTTTGGTTCGCAGAATGTTTTTGGTTGGAATGGAATCTGTCAAAAAATTTGACTTTGAATGAATTGAAATGGAATGTTATCAGGTTTGACCACCTGTTTGGTTGACAGACATTGGAATGAAATTTGTTAAAGGAATTGAATATGTCTGTTTGGTTAATATAATGTAGCTTTGGAATTGAAATGAAATATTGGTAAATGATCAAAATACCCTTTTTGGATATCTTGAATTTGAAATATAACTATTGTGGTTCAGATCGGTGGTGGTTGATGGTGATACAAATCGATAGTGGTCGGCGGTGGTTCATATTGACGGTGATCGGTGGTGGTTCATATTGGTGGTGGTCGGTAATGATTCAGATAGAAGGTGGTTCCGATCAGCGGTGTCAGTGGTGGTTCAGATTGCTGGTGGTTGACGGTTGTTCATATCGATGGTGGTGGACAGTGGTTTAGATTGACGGTAGTCGGCGGTGGTCGGCGGTGGTTCAAATCGGTGGTCGTCGACGGTGGTTTAGATTGGTGGTGGTCGACAATGGTTCAGATCAAGTAGGGAAGATGGGGATAATTTTGTCTTTTTGAGAATATGGGATGGAATAATATTAAATTCCTTCTCAATTGTGATAGAATGACCAAATCTATGGATGGTGGAAGTGTGGAATTTAATTCCATTTCATAGGTAAACCAAATGCCTGAATGGAATTTGGTCAATGGAATTGATCATTCCAATTCCTTCCAATTCCATCGGAAACCTTCGTACCAAACGTCTTAGACTTTTCATTTTCAAGCTCTAATTTAAGTTCAAATATTTTCTTTCGCAAAGAAATATTTTCATAACAAATTGGAATTTGATTAGCAGTAGATTTTGAAGAAGTTTCAAGCTCTTTAACCGTACTGACAAATTAATTTCATTCTGCCCTAAACAAATCACATTTATGTTGAAATTGAGATCTCAAACTCTGCTCAGTTTTGTTTGTAATCCAGACAATTTCTTTAAAAGCTTAACAATCTCATTCTCAAAAACTTTTCTATCCTTCTCAAAATCACTTTCCGAAATTTTCTTTTTTCTCATAAATCCTTTTAAATATTAAACATCCTTTTAAATATTTAATTGTAATTTCAAAATTTTGATCACAAATATATTCATTATGTAAATATTTATTATTTAGAAAACCATTTATCTCATGTTCTTAAAATTTCTTAGGGTGCGTTTGGTAGCTAGATAAGATAGGACAGAACAATTGTTCAACGTTTGATAAGATACAATTAGACATGACAAAATTGATATAATGATCAATTTACCCTAATGAATTGTTTATATATTTTGATAATTTATGTAATTTATTAAGTTACAAAAACATAAACCGGAGAATCACCAACATAATTCACTTTTGTAATTATATCATGAATTTATGATATTCTTTTATTTTCTTTCGTTGTACTTGTATTATTATGAAAATGAAAAGTTATGAACGATCGGTGTAAATAGTTTGGTATAGAGATCAAATCCAAAGTTTTAACAAACCATAAGCACCACCAGTGTAAGAGCATCTCCAACAACATCTTTAAAATGGAGAAAATAGAGATTTTGAACATTTTTTTGCTCCAAAGGCATCTCCAAAACTTTCTCAAAAATAGAGAAAGTATGAAAGAGATTACAAAAATCTCCAAATTTGGAGACATCTCCAAAAATGATTACAATAAGAGAGAAACTATCTTTTTATTATGTTACACCAATAAGAAAAATTGAAATTAAATGTTTAAATAAAATAAATAATATTTTATTAGAAATATAGATTATTTTAATAAAATAATGAATGTAATATTTGTAATCTCCAAAATGAAGATACTTTTAAAGTTGAATGTAATATTTTCTAGAGATTTTTAATTTTGATTCTCTATTTTGAAGAAAATTATAAAGATACAGCTGAATAATAACTCGTTCTTGTACATCGACAAAAAGACTTGCCAACCATTTAAGTTGATATTGGAGGCCGGCGAGGGTCAAATAGAAGACCTGCTGATCTACTTGAAATTAAAAAGTTCTTTTGTCTTCTCTTCTTATTTAACTTTTATGTATTTTTTTTCTTTTTTCAAATCAGCAGGCCTATTATTATTTTCAATCTTTTTCCTCTTTTGTTTTATAAAAGATAATAATTACAATATTGTATCACATTACAGCCCTAACTCCCAAGTAAGACATAACATGTTACATGTATGGTATTATTTTATTTGGTTTAATAATGTATTTTCATCCTTTTATGGATCTCTACATCATATAAAGCAAAACATTACAGATATCCAAAATCAAAATCAAATGAAACTAAACTAGTTCTGTATATCTCGCCCAGAGGTGAGGTGCAGGAAAGTTATGATGTATGCAGACATGACCTCTACTCCAAAGAGTAAAAGTGGTTGTTTTCGTATAACACCGGCTCGGACGCTTCATGTTTTAAAGAGAGCGCCTAAAAGGTAGGGGTGGCAATCGTGTTGTGTTCAGGTTGGCGGGCCAGGAAAGCTTAACCCAGCCGCGGACCATATAACTAATTGTGTCGCATTGATCAACTCTAACCCGTATACGACCCGCGTAACTCATTTAACTATACGGGCTCGCAGGTCATAAACGTGTTAGCGCATTAGGCATACGCATACGACATTAGATAATTTTTTTTAAAACCTAAAATGATAATCGGGGTTGGCGGGTCAACCCGCAAACCGATATATCAACCCGAACACGACCCATATAATAAACGGGTTGACGGGTCAGAAATTACTCAAACCTATTTATTTTCATGTCAGGTTTTGTATCTTGTCAATAATTGCCACTCCTACTAAAAGGTAGGTTTTACTGCTAGACTCGTGTGAATCCTAGTCAGTTGTTAAACATGTAGCACATAAGGATTATTACGAAACTAAAGAGTCAAACAAAAGGGCACACGAGTATGTTGAACCGGTTCACAACATATGGATCCAAGTAGAAACGTGTTCGAATCAAAATTAAACCAGATGGAATTAGTTGCATTTCATAGATCTAGTTTAGTCTGGAAAATACAGAGTGTTGGTTAATGGCTACAAAACGTGATCAACTGTACCGTTGAAAATAGCAAAGGTAACAAAAATGTGGTAATATGGCATAACCTTGTAGAAGAAAATCTTGATAAGGTTAAAACTCCTCATGATAAAGATGAAGCCCAAGACCAAAACGGGCACAAGCTCGACGGAATGCCATAGCTTCGGCCTTCTGCACTGGATCACCATACCCTACCTCATCAACCGATGAAGTTCCAGCTGACTCCCTAAATATCTGGTAAAAGAATCAAGAAACAAGTGTAAGGTGACATTTGTTTTATTAAGAGGTGCTCAAGTCTCAAGTCTGATTTCAGTTCTGAAATGGTTATGAAACGTCTAAACGAATCAGACGTAAGTGGTGCTGATTAAGAGCTTAAAATGAAAAAAACAAACAAGGCCTAAAGTGGTTGGCTTAACAGCACAGTGCCCCCCATAAAGAACCCAATCCCACCAAAGATGAGGAGTGTGTGTGGGTATTTGCATTTGCATATATAAATGTTTATATACTTGAAGAAAAAAGGAACAATGCCCACAAAAATTGGAACTCCCACATTGTGGTTACCAGACTCGAACCTTGGCTTGTTTGTGCAAGTATACCATCCCGAAACCAACTGTGCTACGCCTCTAAAGTGGCAATTAAATTTACATGCCTTGCTCCTTATGATCAACTTACATTTGTCACCAACCCCAAATAAATAGACCACAATAAAAAAGACAAAAGAATCAACAAGGGCTGCACTTAGATGGCCTTAATTTTGGTGTTGCCTGGATAACTTATATGAGCATGAGCAAGAACTTGGATTCGCTATTCAGATACACCCACGCTTCTATATATTATATATGTGTATATATATGGGGAATTATTATGGCATTGAGTAGGATTATATAAACATTACATCCAACAAAAAATGAAGAATATGTTATAAATAATGGCAGCAAGACCACTATGAGGTAAATTGTTGTTGCTGATTTAGGTCAAGAAAATGTCTGCAGGTGATTTTTAATGCCATGAGTGACATATCCTCTCCATCCCAACAAAAATCCACCACTTTCCTACTTAAATAGTTAAGTTATATCTCCAAAAGTTGCAATGTTAGTTTTAATCAAAATTTACTTTTCGCCATCCGCAATCTTTCTTTGTTTTGTTCGTATTAAGGAGGCAATGGCAGTCAAGTATTCTTACTAAATTATGTGTCAAGTAAAATGTTGCAATTAAGGCTCAACAAAATTACCTTTGAAGCCACATTTTCTGCAATCTACTTATTTTATATGAACAAGAGCAAATGAAGTTGCACACCATATCATGAAAAAGGTTAGAAGGAAGTGAAAAAGTAAAAAAGTAAAAAAGTTATACCTCTGCATCAGTCCCATAAAGTGTTATCCGATAAGTAACAGAAACAGATTTCCCATCTGCTGAATAGTTAATACTTCGGACTTCCCCAGACCATTCTACACAATAGCTTAAGAATAAATAACCTAAATAAACAAATAGAAGTCATATATAATCCGGTAAATAAGAATTTATCATCTTTGACATACCTGGAGCATGCAAATTCATAATTCTATTCACGATATGCCTGCCAATAGAAAATGGAATAAAATGTTAAGAGACATAATTAAATATAAATTTAGCATGTGCCTGAAACAGATGAAACAACGAGTATTTGTGCTAGTCCATAAAGTATTTTGAAAATATGATGACTTTTGAAGGCATCTTCTATTCTTACAAAAACTTTTGTTCCGATTTTCTTTTTCAAGATGACTATTGATGCTAATGCGGAATGCCCGAAAACTATGATGATTTTGAATGCATCAATGTCATCTTTTCTGAAACCAGAAAAGCATTCGATATGAGGTTATTCTCCCTGCAACACATAATAACTACAAAACACTAATTGGTATAAATCATTAGGGTATGCTTACATCCCACCCCCACCCCACCTCTAGGTGGGACCCACCGAGTTTGTTTTGTTTTGTATTCATATAGCCACAGAAGTTTTTCAAAGATACATACATACAAAGTCTGAATAGCAATGGAATCCTCTAAACACACAAGCCTTGCAGTTTAAGTAGAAAGCATTCTTCCTCAATCACTGATCATAATAAGCCAGCCATAAAAAGTTATTACCAAAATTCTAAAAAGTGGATTAGGCAGCTACCTAGCATAGGTGGTGCCTAAACTATTCTGGCTCCCTACCAAAACAACATATTATGAGTCGGATTGTGTATCATAAAGCGTTATCGCTGTTAGTATATCCCTGTTCAAAAGTTTAAAACAATGTTACTATATGATGCAAACTATCGTTTAAGGATGTGTTGCAATCATAACAACTTTTTGGAATATGAACCAAGAATCTAAAGGAGAATTGAGATTGTCAAGCCGAAAAGCAAAGCAACAACTTAACTCAAAATACCGTGATTACGAGTTATTGGTAGTCAACTACCATGGGAGCTCCTAAATCACATTCACAACAGGATGCGGAAATTCTACAACTTACATTCTTATGGTCCTAGTATTACCAGAAGATAACCCCATACAAGATCTAAAACGTTAAAATCGTTATTTCTCATAGATTCATGAGTCCCAACACATTACGGTTAGAAGGTACCATTCATATGGCAACAAAACTTGATCGAACATCATCCAAATCAACCACAATATGGCGAGAAGTTAAAACTATCCCACCACCAGTGCATTTATGATTCCAATTTGTGAGAATATGCAAAAAAAAACCCATTAGATTACTCTTCAAAAGAGCCCTTAAGTAAAGATGAGTGAGGGCGGATCCACCTTGATAAAATGCATTTATAATTCCAATTTGTGAGAATAGTAAAAAAAACACCATTAGATTACTCTTCAAAAGAGCCCTCAAGTAAAGATGAGCGAGGGCAGATCCACCTTGATAAAAGTGGGAGGAAAGGCCCCACTCAATTGTAAAAAAATTAAAATTTTGTAGGTAAAATTTTGTTTTCATTACTCTTAGGTGCTTAGTTCCCTCCAGTGATTTTCGACAGTTCCTCCCGGTGGCCTAGTCCGTTTTTAGAAAAAAAACCCCACTCCCTTGTTTGACAGTCGTTCTCCCCGTATATTGTTACTGCTAGTATTTACAATCATGCTATGATGATAACGTTGGTTGATAATTTTGTTAAATACGTCTCAATTTCTTGTTTTTAGTTTAATATATGCTCAAACCAATTCATCTAGAAGAAAATTATATAATAATATACTTTGCTATTCGGTTAACCTATATGGTAAAAAATAATTGAAATTGAAATTTACCATATTTGGTTAACCTACCCAACCGCAAACCAAACAACCCGATACCGATTTGGTTTAGATGAGCTATTTTGTTTCGGACTTTTTCTATACCTTAGGGACCCGGTCACCTAAGATTCTGGATTGTTCACTGAGTGAGAGGGCTAGACAAGTACATTATAAGACCTGCTCTGATACCATATAAGAATTCGACAGATCCACAAAAACACAAACAATTTTAACACGAACAACACATACTTTATCGAAATATTTTCTATATGTTGTCCCCATAGTCCATAGATAAGGTATACAATGCTTCTATCCATGAAATAGCAGTAGTTCATAGAAAATGAACATCTTCTAATGAGAAATATTACATTAAAGCAAAGTTCTACTTCTACATTAAGAAAAAGGAAACGAAAAGACAAACCATGGAATATATTTGACGGAAAAACCATTGGCTTCTGTACGGGCTCTGATGAGGGAATCCGGAACTTTCTTGTTCAGTTCTTTCAGAATTTCCGATATCGGACGGCTTATCCCTGACGTCGGAACGTCGTCGTAAGGAGAAGCTGGTGTCTCATCGGCGGCGATTATCTCTTCTTTTTTGGCTCTCTTAGTAGAATACAATAGACTGTGAACACTGAAAGCATTTTTTGCTCCGATCACCTCCGATGATGTCAATCGCAATGCTGCCGACAGCGAGTTCGTAGACTCGCGACTCAGTGATTTCATCAGACAGAACGCCATTGTTTCAGGAACCAAAAACCCCTTTGAGGGTTTTCTCAACAACTTATGCGGGATCAAACTCAAAAATTCGGGTGAAATGTACAAAATAAACCCTATACTTTGACGTATTTCCGTATATAACCTTGACTTTCTAAAGATTTACTCAAAAGGTCATTTTCAATATTTGAAGTCTTTGATCAATTGATGATATATGACTTCAACTTTTTGGTGTCTACATTTCTTGGTTAGTATCTTAACCCTAAAGCAATATAAATAAAATAGTTACTAAATTTTAGTTAAAGAATACAAGTCCATGATCTTTATCTCATGAATGAAAAGACCATATTATCTAAAACCCATATCAATGTCAATGGTTTGCATCTCAACAATGAGGGGAGTCCTCATGAAAACAATAGGCATAATGGTTAAAACTAAAGAATCAATCTTATCAACCCCCTCCAATAAGAGGCTTGGGGCAGCCTAGGAGATCGAACTATCTTGGATAGAGTTTGTTTCGTCTTAAGGATTTCAGAATTTATAATGAATCTTAGGTGGCGTTTGGTTCATAGAATGGAATCTGATGGAATTGAAATCCGTCAAAGGAATTGGAATCTTAAGGAATTGGAATGGAATTTAATCATGTTTGACCATGCGTTTGGTTGGTAGGAATTGGAATGGAATCTGTCCAAGGAATTTGAATATGCATGTTTAGTTCGTTGAATATAATACTAGTGGTGGGATGGAGGCGGTAGTGGTGGTGGTGCCGGTAGTGCTGGCGGTAATGGCGACGATGGTGATAGTGGTGGCGGCGGCGACGACGGTCGTGGTGGCGGTGGGGGAGGCGATGGTGATGATAATGGTGGCGGTGGTTGCGGTAGTTTTGGTGGATAGGGTTGTGACAATTGTGGTTGTGTTGGTGAAAGAGACGATGCTAATGATGGTAATGGCAGTGTTGGAGGCGACGATGGCAACAGCAGTAATGGTGGCGCCGATAGCGGTGGCGACAATGGCGATGGTGGTGGTGGCGGCAATGGCGATGGTGGCGGCGGCAATGGTGGTGGTTGTTGCGGGGGGGGGGGGGGGTGGGTGGGTGGGTGTTGGTAATGGCAGTGGTGGTAGGGGTGAATGAGATAATGGTAAGAGGTAGAAGTGACAACGGTAATGGTGGTGATGTCGGCGGTGATAGTGGTGTGGATGCGGTGGTGACGACTGTGGTGGTGAAGCAGACAGTGGTAACGATGGTGATGGCAGTGTTGGAGGTGATGATGACAACAATAGTGGTGGCCACGTGGCGGCGATAGGCGGTGGTGGTGCGTTTAATTTTACCGGTAAGCGCTTGCTAGGTAAGTGTTTGGTAAACAACCCCTAAGATGTTCTTAGCAACATGTGAGTCTTTCGTATTTGAATTGATGTAACTAACATATCTTAATATTTAGTAGTCTATGTTTATCAATTAGTTGACTTGTTTTATTGCTTAAACACATTGCATCATATCATACAGTTTATTCATGTCTATTGTATATTATGTTTTGTTAAACAATTAATATGATACTCATATTTCAATTCACAATCGATTGTTAACTTATGTATTTATATTAAAAGAAACCCTGCTATCGTGCAACGCGCAGTGCGACACATTAGTCAGGATATAAAAATGGTAAGCCCCCTTAGAGCATCCACAATGGAGGTTCTTTTACAGGTTCTTACAAAAACTTCCACTGTGGAACACAAGTTTTTGTCCAGTCACATGTTCCTATAGACACTCAGGTGCTTAAACAAGAACCCAAGTTCTTGCAAAACATTCCTTTTTTATCATATATTATTTTATTATTTTTAATGTTTTATTAATCATTTTATTATATTTTAATAAATTTATAAAACATATAAATAAATATTGATAAAAAAAATATAAACTAAATATTATAAAATATATGTTTTAATTTTTTTTCTTTAAATTTTTATATAAGATTTTTTGGTTATCTCATTGTATTATTATATTTAGATTATGTATATAATTAATTTATAAATGTAAAATAATAACTGTAAAATATCTTTTCTAATTTTAAAAAAAATACATCAAGTTGTTATATATATAGATGTAACACCCGGAATTTTTGTATATAAGATAATGGAATTTGCATCCCAATAGTATTATATTTATAGGTAAATGGAGTGTTTGAAAGGTCTAACACTGGGTTACAATGAACGGGAAGTAAGGAGCAAAAAGCGAAGCCAAAACGGATCTTGGTACCCACTTGGCGATCATGACAGGCTATCTTGCCATGTCATGATCGCATGGCAAGATCGCCAGGGCCATCAAGAGCGTTTTCTTCAGCTAAAACTCGCGGTACACGTCGGGCTATCATAATTGGCGATGATGCAATGTCAAGATCGCGGGGGAAGATCGCCCGAAACTTCAGAATGGCCAAAACTCAGCTGAAACTCGCGGTACGTGTTGTGCGATCATGACAGGCGATCATGCCCTGTCATGATCGCAAGGCAAGGTCGCCCGAAAGGGGCAGAAGACAGCCTTAAGTGCGATTTTCAGCCTGAATTTATGATTTTTATCAGATACAAAATCCTGTTTTATGCTCTCCTACTGAAGACGATTTTTAGAGCATTGAATGCTCTCATCTACTCCATCCCAACACATTTACTCACCATTAAGGTTAAAGATTCAAGTCAAGCTTTAGGATTAAAGCTTCAAGTGGTGGGGTTCTTCATCCTCTCATCAAAGTTTCACATACTTCATCTTCTTCATCTTTTAGGAGATTTTCTAGGGTTTTCCTAACTCTAGATACGTGAGTTCAAATCCAAACCTTATAAACTCAAATACTTGTTATAAATGTTATCTTTACTGATTTTAAGCTTATGATTTCAAGTATTTTGTACTTGGGTTAAGTCTGGAAGTTTTAGGTCAAAATGAGAAATTTGGGTATTTGGTTATAAATGATGAAATGAGTGTCTTAAATGGTTTATAACACTTGGAAAGGTTATAAAAGGAGTTAATATTTGATTTTAGAACTAAAATGGTTTGACCTAATTTTCGGTAAAATACGCATTCCAAAAGGGAAATGTTTATACAAAGGTTTTCAGTGTTTGGAACACTATCAATACGTCTCGTTTGATGTAGTTGATTATTAGACTAGTATGATATGGATCCATAGGCATAAGAGTCGGTATTTAATGTCGTGAAGGATAGAATGAACCCACTTTTAATTGGAAATAGACATTGTGATAAATTGTGTAATTTCCAATCTATCCTTGCACTCCCTCGGAATATGCATTGTAGTTAGCGTGCAATTCTTGAGACTTGAGCTTATGTGCACAAATGACTAAAGTTTGTATTGTAGTTGATGTCAATGGCTACCAGACCTTTATGTGCCGCTCTATAACATTGGTTTGTGGCCAACTTAGAGTTCTATCACAACTAATGGTAATATCGGGTCTCCCCCGATTGCTTTAAAAGACCTTTGCTCACCAAGAGTAAGCTTTCAAGTTAAGTTAAATGGGATAAAGTATACCGCATCTTTATTTAGAATATTTTACTGCTTTATCCATTAAACTGTTTGTACTCACTAGGCGTAAGCCTAACACTTGATCTTAAATGTTGTTTAGCAGATGATCGGGCTAAGGGGGCTTCTTAGAGAGAAGCGGTGTGGTGTGCCGGTGAAGGCACTCTTTTTGGGTTTACACTTTAGAGTGTAAATCTTGGAGATAATAGAATGTTTATTTTTAGGAAATTAGTGACATCCGAACATAATTTATAATCTGAACGTTTTATAGATTAATAGGTTGTCATTTAGTATTCGTTTTATGTTGTAAACTCCCATACTCATTCCCCACTTATTAAGTGATTTTATATATTTCCGAATTTATTATTCGGTTTAAATTTGCTCTAAATTTTAGGGTGTTATAATAGATGTCACCATATGATAAATCCTTCACACCTCTCTATTAGACTAGGAAATATACGTTTGTATTCTGTATAAACTTTAGGGTACCAAAGTGTAAATTCTGTATTTATTTATACCGGTTAATGAGAATGCTAGGGCAAGCGATTCAGTCATATTCTATTATGGTATCAGAGCAAACCCTAGCATCCGTACCTCTAATCTTCCTCTTCTGAACCCCTAGCCGCACCTCTTCGAACATACAGATAAGTTCGAACCCCATCTTCTTCTTTCGTAATACCGTACTCGATCTCAATCTCAATAACATCACCAAACAGAACCCGCCTCGATCTCGTCAGACCCGTCAGACTCAATCTCGTCAGACCGTCAGCACCAAACAGAACTCGCCTTCCCGTCAGCTCCCTCTCTTCGATTTCTCTTAATACCCTTTTTATTTACCCGTTATTCGATGGCCTCACTTCACCCTGCTGTTACGGTCACAAACATTCAGAATTTTATTCTGATCGTTCTGGAGATGGATGACAAACAATACACATCATGGTAGCCGGGGGCGAAACTATGGCAGAGAGTGTCGGGGACGCGGTCGAGGTCGGGGTCGCAGCCGTACACAAGCTTATCCGCCAAGCTATTATCCACTACAGTCGTCAATCGGGTGGAATACATCATGGCAGCCACAATAGTGGAACTTTCCACCTGCACCATACCCTACGACTCTGGTAAACAGGTATCCAAACAAACATCCTTCTTTTGCAGGTGTCCTTGGCGCTTCTCCGTACGGTAATACGGCGTCCGAGCATTCGTACACCCCGATCAATATCGATCAAGCGCTGCACACCATGACTCTAAATCCGGAACAACAATGGTATCTTGATTCCGGAGCCACCAACCACATGCCGAACACCACAGGTAACATTTCCAGTTATTTCAATAATGGCATCCAAAACCACATCGTCGTTGGCAATGGTTTTCAAATACCCATTCATGAAACTGGTCACACTACCTTACAGCCACCCTGCCCACCTTTAAAACTCACTAATATATTTCACGCACCCAAACTGATCAAAAATATGCTTTCTGTTCGACGTCTAACAACTGATAACTCCATTTCCATTGAATTTGATCGTTTTGGTTTTCTTGTGAAGGATTACCAGAGCGGATTCCTATCCTCCGATGTGACAGCACCGAAGAATCTATCCCCTCTCTCTACCTTCGTCTCAAGTCACACCACCTTCTACCTTTGCCGCTCTGACGCAAGACCTTTGGCATAAACGTTTGGGCCACCCCGGTTCGTCTCTACTACGAGTTTGAAATAAATGCAATTTCATTTCTGTTAAGAATTTTTCAGACAAACATTTATGTCAATCGTGTGTTTTTGGAAAACATATTAAATTACCGTTTCATGATTCTGTTTCTATTACGATTTTACCGTTTGACATTTTACATAGTGATTTATGGACCTCCCCAGTCCTTAGTTCAGGGGGTCACCGTCATTATATCTTATTCTTGGATGCTCACACAAACTATCTTTGGACATACCCACTCACACACAAGTCACATGTCTATTCCACTTTCCTATCTTTCTACAAACTTATTCACACACAGTTTGAACGTGAAATTAAAAGCTTCCAATGTTATAACGGCACCGTGTACAACAATAAATCATTTCACGACTTTTATACTCAACACGGGATGGTTTTCAGATTTTCTTTTCCTCACACTTCCTCTCAAAATGGAAAAGCCGAAAGAAAAATTCGGTCCATAAACAACATCATCCGCACTCTCCTTACTCACGCCTCCCTACTACCCACCTTCTTGCATCATGCCCTACAAATGGCCACATACATACTCAACATACTTCCATCTAAAACCAAAAACAACTCCACCACTACACTCCTCCTCTACAACAAACACCCTACATACACTCACCTTCACACCTTTGGCTATCTTTGCTATCCTCTTGTCTCCTCTACCTCCATTCACAAACTAGAAAAGAGGTCTACCCCGTGTGTCTTTCTCAGCTACCCCTCGAACCATCGGGGGTATAAGTGCTATGAACTCTCCATCCGCAAAATATTCATTTCTCGTCATGTTCCCTTTGATGAAAATGTTTTTCCATTTGCCAACCTTCACTCTTCTCCCCCTTCCTACGACTTTCTTCACTCACACCCATCTAGTGATCTCCATCCCTCTATCTAGGAATCCGTCACCACCACACCTCCTCCACCTAATCCGATAGAAATCGAACCCTCCCCTCACCTCCATCACGTGTCCCACCTACACCCTTGAGAACTTACACCCGCCGAAACAAACCATCCGAACCTCAACCCACGTCTCCTACCGAACCCCAACAACCCACATCACAACCGTCACCAACCCCATCCTCCTCACCACCCCCACCCCTACCCCCACCCCCACCACCACCACCACCCACCCACCCGTACCATGATCGGCTCCTCCAAACCCAAACAACCACTAAATCTCCACACCTCTGCACCCTTCGAGCCATTACCTCGAAACCCTACCGATGCCCTCACTAACCCCGTTTGGAACCATGCCATCACGGATGAGTTTAATGCCCTTATTGATAATAATACATGGGAACTGGTACCTCGTCAACCGAACATGAACATTATACGATGCATGTGGATTTTCAAACATAAGACTAGATCTGACGGCTCTCTTGAGCGCTACAAAGCGCGTTTGGTTTGTGATGGCAGGTCACAACAGGTCGGCGTCGACTGTGACGAGACATTTAGCCCGGTCGTCAAACCGACGACCATCCGCACCGTTCTCAGCATTGCCTTATCTCACCAATGGGGGATCAACCAACTGGATGTTAAAAACGCCTTTCTACATGGACACTTAGCTGAGACGGTATACATGCACCAACCCATGGGTTTTGTTCATCCTTCTTATCTACATCACGTTTGCCGTCTAAATAAATCCCTCTACGGTTTGAAACAGGCCCCACGGGCGTGGTACCAAAGATTCATTGATTATGTCACCACGCTTGGCTTTCGACATAGTGCTTGTGATCATTCCTTATTTATCTACAAGCACGTCAGAGATACGACCTACCTTCTCCTATATGTCGATGACATAATTCTCACCACTTCATCCCCGACCCTCAAGCAGCACTTTCTAACTTGTTTGTCTAATGAGTCCTCCATGAAGGACCTAGGTCCCCTCAGCTACTTCTTGGGTATTTCAGTCAAACGTGAACCAAACGGCTTGTCTCTATCACAACATAAATATGCAGCTGACATTCTTAGACGTGCGAACATGGCTCAATGCAATCCAGTAAATACTCCCGTTGACACCGCAGGCAAATCAGCCGCAGTTGAGGGGAACTGCTTACTGATCCCACCATCTATCGCAGTCTCGCAGGCGCCTTACAGTATCTCACCTTCGCACGTCCCGATATTTCTTACGCTGTACAACAAATTTGCATGTACATGCATGCTCCCAGGACGTCCCACATAAATGCTCTAAAACGCATTCTTCGATACATCAAAGGTACCATTGACAGGGTCTATACATGCATCGTACTTCAGTCTCTACTCTTACCGCCTACACCGATGCTGACTGGGCCGGTTGCCCGGACACATGTCGTTCCACCTAAGGCTATTGTGTGTTTCTGGGTGACAACTTACTGTCATGGTCATCCAAGCGTCAAACGATAGTCTCCCTCTCTAGTGCCGAAACAGAATACCGCGGTGTGTCCAACGTCGTTGCTGAAATCTGCTGGCTTTGAAACCTTCTTGTCGACCTTGGTCACCATCCAACACGCACATCTTTAGTCTACTGCGACAATGTTAGTGCCATTTACATGTCGGAGAATCCAATTCAACACCAACAGACCAAATATATCAAGATCGACATTCATTTCGTATGAGAAAAGGTTCAACGCGGCCAAATCCGCGTTTTACATGTTCCATCCAGATACCAGCTGGTTGATATCTTCACTGAAGGTCTACCGCGCCCTCTATTCAATGACTTAAGATCCAGTCTAAGCATTTGTCATACTCCTCCTTAGACTGTGGGGGTATATTAGACTAGGAAATATACGTTTGTATTCTATATAAACTTCAGGGTACCAAAGTGTAAATTCTGTATTTATTTATACCGGTTAATGAGAATGCTAGGGCAAGCGATTCAGCCATATTCTATAACTCTTATTGAAAGAAAATGGAAAAAGATAATGAGAATCAAGAAGACTCTCAAAAGCCCCCAAACTCTCCATATCCCCGACATTCTCCAAGACCTACGAACTTTCCAAGATTTTCCTACAACCCACCGTATCCTCAAAATTTTCCAAATGTTGGTCAATCTTCAGTTTTTAATCCTCGTCCTCGATATTGGTCGGATGTACCAAACCAATTTGGTATGACAAACAATTATTTTCCAAACCAATTCAACAACCATTTTTTACGTCTTCTGTAACACCCGAAATATTTAATTCGGATCACTTCGGGTCGAAAATAGCCAAAAAAGGAATACTTGACAAATTTGCGAGGCTGTGCCATTTGGTTCATATCTCACTCATAGAAGCTCCGATTCATATGATTCAAATTGTTATGGAAAGTCAAGAGACAGACCTACAACTTTCGTGTTTTGAGTTTTTTCTGAATCGAGCTCCATCCAAGGCGAAAATGGGTGAAAAGTAGGAAAACACCTCGGTACAATCCATGCTATGTTTGTAACACCCGGAAATTTGGCGTTTCTAAATTCAAGTGTTAGTGGCATATTCATTAGTGGAATGGTTTGGGATAAGTATTGAGGTTTTGGTCCACGGTCAGATGTCGAAAATAAGCAAGAAAACCTAAAATGCGCGAAACAGGGTAAACTGTGACCTTAGGGTCGCAATTCTTGCACTTGGGGCCTAAATCGCACTTTATGTACCATAAGGAGTGCTTTCGAGAAGGTGCGACCTAAAATGCGATCTGGGAGTGGCAAGGTCGCAGTCCGTGGTCGTAGTTCGCAGACAGCGGTTAAAAAGTCGGATTTCGGGGTAAGAGTTCAATTGGTCATATCTCTCTCATTTCTCAGCCGTTTTGGGCGATTCAAAATGCTACAGTTTCGTATTTTAGAGATTTTTAAGATGGAAACAATGAGGATTAAAGTTAACTTAATGTTTCGGGATTCCTAGACGTTGAAAGGTACGATCACCTCTCCGAAATGTTGAATCTAGGGTTTGAGTTTTTGCACCAACAACTCTCATTCTCTCTTGGTTCGTTTGGTGTATGTTTGGAGGTTATGTAAGTGTTCTTGGAATACTTACACCATGGATCTAGAGGTGTAGGTCAAGGATCTAAAGTCTTCACCGAATGGATCTCGGTATTGGGGTTTTTCTCCAAAACAAGATTTGTAAGTTTTCCACCCTTTAGATTATATTTCTTGGTGGGAAACCTTTGTTATTAGCTTTATAGATGTTGTATTTTGGAAGTATTTTCGTATTTGAAGATTTTGATTATTTTAGGTATTTTGGTTAATTTTAGATCTATAACTAGGTATTGTTTAGATCCAATTTTCAAGGGTTAATCTTGATGTATTTTAGGTGATTTAGGAGCTAAATAAAGTTCCTAGGTGTTGGATCTTTGCGGATCTATTATCTTCTTCAAAGAAAGCTTAAAGTGGGTAAAACCTAGATTTGTTCGTAAAATCTAGCGAGGTGAGTTCTAGTCACTTTTACAAAACTATATACGTGTCGAAATAATCGTTTTTGGGATAAACTTGTTATCATGAAATGATTTCTTACTAGATAAAAAGTATGAGAATGATATTTTGGGTATTTAGACCACAAAATCGATGGAAAAGCTTTATAAATGTTTTATGGGATGTTTTGGTCATCAAAGAGCTTTGTTTGCAAAAAGAGGTTCTTTTGGAAAATTTGGAAAATGGAGCTTGTTTATCAGATTTTAGTTGGTAAAAGGATAAACTGAGTTAAAGGAAATGATTTTCTTGGTTTTGCATATAAAACCTAGTATTTATTAAATTGGTTGAAGCGAAGTGTATTTGGGAAATTATATTCGAATTATAATCATGGAGTTATCTTTTGTAAACTCTTGGATTTCAAAGGTAACAATATTTGATAAACCACATCCTCAACTTTGAGAGGTTTAAGAAATATAACGTTTTGGATAACGGGCTTTATAAAGAATTTTACAAGGCTTTAGATTAAAGTCTTAACCAAACGATTTTGGGTATATGTTTATCTTGGGTGCTTTGGTCTTACTTTTGGAGTCAAGTCAGTTGTTTACATTGCATTGAATCCATAGGCATGTGAGTCAGTCGGTTGTCGGAAGAAATTGAATCCCTCGTTAAGGGTCCTTAGCCAGTATGCTTTGGTTGACGGTGTGCGAGGACGGACAAGAAAACGACCTTCTTTGACGCATGTTCTCCTAATAGTGCGAGTCTTGACTTGTTCGTTTTAGAGATGGCCCTAATTTGGGAACGCCTCTGCGACTCCGGGTTTTACGACAAGGACACTCGTTGGGGAATGCTATCGGGACCCATATTTAGAGGTTGTTGCGTCTCATAGATCACACAGGGTTAGAGGTTGTTGCGTCTCGGTACAGTCCATGCTATGTTTGTAACACCCGGAAATTTGGCATTCCTAAATTCAAGTGTTAGTGGTGTATTCATCAGTGGAATGGTTTAGGATAAGTATTGGGGTTTTGGTCCCCGGTCAGATGTCGAAAATAAGCAAGAAAAGCCCAAAATGCGCGAAATAGGGTAAACTGCGACCTTAGGGTGCGTTTGGTAAGCAGACTACATGGGACTGGACGGGACAAAAATAAATAGTCCTATGTTTGGGATAACATGGGACAAGAGCAAGGTTGGACTAGATGGGACAAAAACTTATTTTCATGGGACAAAATCAGAGTTTTTTTGTTCCACCAGAATAGGTGGAACAACCTTGGACAAAAACCCAAATTACTATCTTGCCCTAGCTAACCACCGATTAAATCACGAGTCTCGTGCTCTCACCAGCTATCTTTGTTCTTCCTTCTTTCTCGGTGAATCTCCAACACCACGATTCTCTACCTCAAGACCTCCACTAGCATAGCCATCGATCTATACCTTCTGCAGATGAAAATAAAAAATGGTGGTTTTAGTTTTTGATCTTGAAGCTTCGTGTGCGCTTAAAACCAGACGATATGAAGAGAGTGGTTTTCGTTTTTGATATTGAAGCTTCATGGTTGTGGGGATCAGTCCAGCGCTGGTTGTTGTGCCGATTTAGAGTCGAAGAAGAAGATGTGTGCGGTGATGTTAGTAACATAGAAGACATGTGCGGCGATATTTTACAACCAGGGAAGATGTGCTGCAATATTTTAGAACCAGAGAAGATATGCGGCGAAAAAGAAGATGTGCAGCGAAAAAGAAGATGTGCAGCGAAAAATAAGATGTGGGGTGAAGAAGAAGATATGCGGCGGTGATGATTTCATATATGTGAAATAGGTTTTGTAAATAGGTTTTAATAAGTGTTGGTTTTATTATATATTATGTAAATTAAAATATGAAAATATAGGTTTTTTAAGTAAATTTGTTTATAATATATAAATACTTATAAATAAAATCCACTCTAACATTTATAACTAAAATCATTTAAATTTTTGATTGAATTGTATTACATATAACTATATAAGGGTAATTTGGTCATTTTAACAGTTTTGTCATGTCCTGTCCTGTCCTGTCCAGCATACCAAACGTAAAACAGACAATTAGTCACGACTTATTCTAGTCCTACCAAATGTAGGACAGATAATTAGTCCTGTCCCGTCCTATTCTGTCTCATCCTGTCCCGTCCAATCCTGTCCCATCCAGTCTGCGTACCAAACGCTACCTTAGGGTCGTAGTTCTTGCACTTGGGACCCACGGTCGCACTTTATGTACCGTAAGGAGTGTTTCCGGGAAGATGCGACCTAAAACTACGACCTGGGAGTGGCAAGGTCGTAGTCCATGGTCGCAATTCGCAGACAGAGGTTAAAAAGTCGGATTTCGAGGTAAGACTTCATTTGGTCATATCTCTCTCATTTCTCAGCCGTTGTGGGCGATTCAAAATGCTGCGGTTTCATATTTCAGAGCTCTTTAAGATGGAAACAGTGAGGATTAAAGTTTACTTAATGTTTAAGGATTCCTAGACGTTGAAAGGTACGATCACCTCTCCGAAATCTTGAATCTAGGGTTTGAGTTTTTGCACCAACAAATCTCATTCTCTCTTGGGTTAGTTTGGTGTATGTTTGGAGGTTATGTAAGTGCTCATGGAAGACTTACACCATGGATCTAGAGGTGTAGTTCAAGGATCTAAAGTATTCACCGAATGGAGCTCGGTATTGGGGTTTTTCTCCAAATCAAGATTTGTAAGTTTTCCACCCTTTAGATTATATTTCTTGGTGGGAAACCTTTGTTATTAGCTCTATAGATGTTGTATTTTGGAAGTATTTTCGTATTTGAAGATTTTGATTATTTTAGGTATTTTGGTTAATTTTAGATCTATAACTAGGTATTATTTAGATCTAATTTTCAAGGGTTAATCTTGATATATTTTAGGTGATTGAGGAGCTAAATAAAGTTCCTAGGTGTTGGATCTTTGCAGATCTATTATCTTTTTCAAAGAAAGCTTAAAGTGGGTAAAACCTAGATTTGTTCGTAAAATCTAGCGAGGTGAGTTCTAGTCACTTTTACAAAACTATATACATGTCGAAATAATCGTTTTTGGGATAAACTTGTTATCATATGGGATGTTTTGAGTCATCAAAGAGCTTTGTTTGCAAAAAGAGGTTATTTTGGGAAATTTGGAAAATGGAGTTTGTTTATCAGATTTTAGTTGGTAAAAGGATAAACTGAGTTAAAGGAAATGATTTTCTTGGTTTTGCATATAAAACCTAGTATTTATTAAATTGGTTGAAGCTAAGTGTATTTGGGAAATTATATTCAAATTATAATCATGGAGTTATCTTTTGTTAACTCTTGGATTTCAAAGGTAACAGTATTTGATAAACCACCTCCTCAACTTTGAGATGTTTGAGAAATATAACGTTTTGGATAACGGGCTTTTTAAAGGATTTTATAAGGCTTTAGATTAAAGTCTTAACCAAACGATTTTGGGTATTGTCCAGATTTTATGACTTGAGACATAAGATTTAAATGTATCAATTTTATATTGTACATTTAATCGGTAAATGTTTATCTTGGGAGCTTTGGTCTTACTTTCGGAGTCAAGTCAGTTGTCTGCATTGCATTGGATCCATAGCATGTGAGTCAGTCGGTTGTCGGAAGAAATTGAGTCCCTCGTCAAGGGTCTTGAGCCAGTAGGCTTTGGTTGACGGTATTATTAGTCTATATATGTTTGTATGTATTTATATAGTTAGCCCGACCCTTTTGTATTGTTCAGGCCCATGTTTGTAACATTATTTATATTCGTTTAATAAGAATTGCCTCCATACGGGAAAATATCATCTTACATGGTATCAGAGCTTTCTCCCTAGCCGGCCCTAATTTTTTGTTCTCTCTAGCCGGCCCTAGTTCTCTTTTTCTTTCGACCCCTCTCTCTGCCGCCGCCACCGCTGCCATCTCCGGTAGCCTCTCCGTCGCTCCCTAATCTGCTGCCTTCTCTTCTCTTCTTCTCCCATTCGATCCTCATTATGACCGGCTCCTCCTCCTCCTCTTCTTCCAACACGGAAAAGCCTATGGCATCACCAACATCAAAACCTATATCCCTCTTACCCTTGATATGGAGAAACTCAACTATGATGCTTGACGCGAATTATTTGAATCCCATTGCTTTGTTTTCGGGGTTCTTGGCCATCTCAACCGTCCGGTCCAACCGATAACAAATGGCGTGCGCTTGTGTTAGATCTGAAAATGTTGTATCCGAGATGACAATCATTGAAGACATGAAGGGTCAAAATGCAAAAGTCAACAAAGTCATAAATTAGGAAAGATTGTATGTTTAATTATAAGGAAACGATTTAATTGTAAATAAGGCAAGTGTATAATGTCTTATCTCTTAGTTTCCTTATTGTGATTATTCTCTATGCATATAAATACAAGGTTAGGGCTAGTATTAGAAAACAAGAGCTTTAATAGAAGACATAATTGATAGAGAGAGAGCCGATCTAATCTGCGCTTACATTGTATTCATATCTACAAGTGAGATATACAACATAAAGTATTCTTATCAATATATTCATCGTGTTCTTGCATGCATACACACATACGTTACCTGATCAGTAACGAGATCCACAATTGGTATCAGAGCCTCACGATCTGAGTTTTGATCTGATTCTAATCGAGTTCGAAAAAAAAATCAAAGGTATTTATCTCGATTTTTGTTGCTATCCAAACTTATCGATCCAAGCTTCCAAAGCCTGGATCGACAAGCCTTGTTTTATCGACCCATATATCTTGACAAAGAAGTTTAATTTTTTTATCGCTCCTTATATATCGACAAGTATTCTTAATTTCTTGTTTTATCGAATTTTTAAATTAATGTAATTACTTTAGTTTATTCTGCGATACTTTTGCTTCTCTTTCACAAAAGAAAACTCATGAACGCTGACTCCTGCAACTTTTCTGGTTTAAGGGTTCTCAAATATACAGCATAAAGTTTAGTAATTATCTTTACTTTATTTTGAACTTATTGGAGACTCGAGAACTTACCTCTTCTCTTTCATAAAAAGGCTTGATCTTTTTTGTCGAGAAGTCTTCGTTCTTGCTCTTCGATTTTTCAAAGTAAAAGATAAAACATAATTTCGATAAAACTGATCTTTCAAAATTTTCAATTTTTTATCGAGTCCTTAAGACCGGATAAGAATTCTTGTCGATTCACCTTGTCCCGACATAAAATCTTGTCGATTCCTTTTCACCCGATATAAAATCTTGTCGATCCTTCTTCATCCGATAAAAATTCTTGTCGAGATACCTTAACCCGACATAAATTCTTATCGCCTCCTTTTCTATCGACATATTTTTTTTCCATCGAGATATTTTATTTTGTTTAAAGAACTCTTAGAATTTTTTTTTTCAAAACTCACCGATCGAGATCACTTCATCAGGTAACCAATACTTAAATTTTTATTTTTTCACAAGATGAGTTCTCAAAGTCAATTTTCTAATCTCAATGCTGATATTGAAAAACTTGAAACAGGACACACAAATAACATATAAGTGGTTAATGAACTTTTAAGAGAAAATGTTGATCTAAATCACTTCAAACACACAAGTAAAGAATTGAAAAATAAAATTGAATTTTTGGAAGAACAACTCACAGAGCGAGCAAGGAATTCTCATCATATGATGTATGAAGACTTTTGTAAAAAGAAAAATCTTGATCTGATAAAGATAAATTTTGAACTGAAAAACAAGATTTCTGATAGAGAGGAGGAAAGATTTTGTAACGACTAATGATGCACTTGAAAAATTTTTAGATTTTGAAAGAACTGGCTTTGAGAATAAAAGAAACATCTTTGCTGATGAAAAACACAAATTGGAGTCTGAACGAAAAGATTTTGAAAGAAAAATTAACACTTGTGAACTGACCATTCAAAAACTTTCTAAACAAGTGTCAGATTTTGAAGAAGTTGTGATTTTAGAGAGAAAACCATCTGAAACAAAATGTCTGAAGCTATCAAAGCAACTTTCTGAACTTCAAAAATCTTTAAAAGATGAAAGAAAAGGGTTTGAGATTGATAAAATAAATTTCATCAAGAAAAGTTTTTTGATCATTGCTAAAAGCAAAAATTTGGAAAAAGTATGTGAAAAATAAAAGCAAGTTTTTGAAAAGAAAATTCGCAAACTTTCAAACAAATTATCTGTTTTAGAAACAAATCTTGTGAATGAACAAAAAATGAGATCCGAATATCAAACAAAATATGATGTCATTATGAAAGAAAGAGATCATCTCTTGTGCAAAATTAGAGAACTTGAAGGTTTTTCAACTGCTTCAAGTTCAATTCATAAGATGTATCCTCTTTCTATAATCAGTGACTGTAAGAATAAATCGTCTTCTAGTGTCAAATCAAACAGTTATTCTGACAGCTCCAGATTATATAGTTCTCCAACTTCTCAGACTCATAATTCTACTTTATTTCACAATGATTTTGTTACTAAATCCGGTAATTTTAAGAAGTTTAAAATGGTTTGGAAGAAGAAATCAACTATAGATGATAGTGTTAGAAACATGCCACAAACATCTCCTGTAGTTGATACAAGATCATTTGTTTCCAAGACTAATTTGTCTTATTTTGTCAAATGCATCAATCAGCTAATCAGTCTAAGCGCCACAAAGATTTGTTGTTCTTCTTGTGGAACAAATGATTTTGTTGATCAAAGGTTCGCTCATAAATGGTATGGTACTTACAGTATCCCCACTTCCCCATTTGTTGCATCTAAAGCTAACCTTTGAGGACCCAACAAAGCTTGGGTACCAAAATCTTTTTAATCTGATTTGTAGGTATGTTATGTGCTTCTAAATATTGAATATTCACATCACATGACATGGTCATTCAAAAGGTTATGCAGTTTTTTAGGGGGAGTATCATATTTCACTTTTAGCTTCATAGTATCTCAGCTATGAATATGTTCTTAACACTGACTTCTGAATGCATCAGTTCAGAACTCGGACTTCAATGTCTCAACTCTTTGTGTGTTAGGAATTAGAAGTTTCAATGGTCAATCCAAAGCCGGAAGGACCTACCTATGAAACACATCCCTAGGTTAGATATCTTGAAAGGGTATGATTAAAATAAAATTGAGTGCTTGTGAGATAAACGAAAAAGTGAGTGTGTGACATGACTTAAAAGAAAATATTTGGTCCTTACCAAACTTAAACAGTTATCCAGGTAACCACACAATCTATTCATTCTCGATTCTTTGGAGATGAATATTGAAACATACATGGACCCAATGTCGATAACTCGTGTCACCCCACCCAGCTACTCAAGTATCTCACAAAATATATTTGTTTCATATATCATGGAGAATGAGCATATCTGCTATCTTTTCTTCACTCGGAAGATTAAGATATTAAAAAAGGAAGACACACCTCCGGTCTTCGAACTTCACATTCAAATGCACATCGAGTCTGTGAAATGAATTTTCACATTTCGAGCTTTTTAAATAGCATTCAATGCTTAATTCTTTCTACACATTGCACGAGTCTTTGTGATTCCAAAAACATATCTTCGTGTTTATGCCGGAACAGTTTGAGAAATTAGTTTTATAACTTACTTCTATGATAAATGGAAGTTCTATCAGAGATTTATCATTGCTAACTCTGAATATAGGCCGCACTTAATTGAATTTATTTTGATTAAGTGATAAAAGTTGCTACACGTGCTTCTGTATGCCCTTTACCATTGACCCACAGAGATATTTGCTCACTTCCGCTTATTGTCTTTGAGCGTTCATAATGCTTCGGATTCTCCTTATCATTCTGAGGGGGATCAAAGACAAATGCCCATTATATGATGGAGAAAAGTCATCATCAAAAGGCACATACGAAGAAAGAAATGAGAAAAGTAATCGCATCATCGTATCATATGAACTTGGAGGAAATCAGGATCTTTTCTCGACTCTACTTGACCCGACATCATTCTTTATCGCATCTGCTTAAACCGACAACATCAATGCCTAACCCAACAACATCAAGATATCGCAATGCATAGATCCGACATTCTTTTGTCTCTTTCATCATACGACAAGTTCAAATTGAAGAAAGATGCCCTACGACATCACAGCTTCTTTCAACATTCTGTCACTAAACTTCATGCTAATATTAAGGGTGAGATACGGAGCTTATCAAGTGATCATATTTGTAGGGGGAGCAAAAGATTCAAGATAAACATTTGTTGACAAAAGTTTCATAGTCTTCAAAAGATTGATAAAGTGCTGATTTGCTGAATTATAATCTCGAATACAAAGGGAGAGATTGTTAGGTCTGAAAATGTTGTATCCAAGATGACAACCATTGAAGACATGAAGGGTCAAAATGCAAAAGTCAACAAAGTCATAAATTAGGAAAGATTGTATGTTTAATTATAATGAAACAATTTAATTGTGAATATGGCAATTGTATAATGCCTTATCTCTTAGTTTCCTTATTGTGATTATTCTCTATGCATATAAATACAAGGTTAGGGCTAGCATTAGAAAACAAGAGCTTTAATAGAAGACATAATCGATAGAGAGAGAGCCGATCTAATCTGCGCTTACATTGTATTCATATCTACTAGTGAGATATACAACATAAAGTGTTCTTATCAATATATTCATCGTCTTCTTGCATACATACATACATTACCTGATCAATACTGGGATCCACAACTTGACTCCATTGTCAAGCTTTGGTTATACGGCACCATCTTTCAAGATCTTCATCAAATAATCCTCAAGAAGAACACGTCCGCCCGGGACGTGTGGGTTAATCTCGAAAACCGTAGTGACATATCTTCTCAATGGCCTCTCGGACAAATATGAGAACATGGCTATGTTACTACGGCATCGGAGTCCACCACCGACTTTCTTGCAGGCTAGATCGATGCTTTTTTGGAAGAACAACACAATTTCAAACCTTACACATGAAAAAAAACTGATGTGTGTATGAGATTAGACCAAAAATTGTATCCCTCAGAAAAATAATTAATAATATATAGGCTCAATATCATTCAGGTGGTCTCCACTAATGTCCCCTAATCATGAAATTTGAAAAGTCATCCTTCAAAACTATATCACCGTTTAAAGCTTCTCAAAACAATGCAAAACTTTCAAAAATCCATGATTTTCGCATACTTGGATGTCTACCAGCATGTAAGTGATAAAGGAAAGCATATACACAGTGTTACAGAGATAAGTGTGCCCGTGCGATAAACCCCAAACCTTACCCACACATTGTCCCCAATGTGCTAGTTTGATTTTAAGGTAATATATACATAAGATAATTAATTATGCGAATTAGGTTACAGTCATCCATCCACGCGAATAAAATATAGAAAAGAAGAAATAGAAAAATATTAGAGGTTAAAAAGTGTTAACCCGCTTAGTCGGCCTAATCTGTGTGTCGATGTGCGCATGCACGTCTCCTCGCTTCCCCCGTGAGATAACCCTGTCTGAATCCTCTGTTAGCCATTTGGTTCTCCAAATCCATAACGCTCGTCCTCAAACCCTCGACTGTTGTCATCGTGGTTCCGACTTGGTCTTTCAATCCGCTGATCTCGTTCCGTACCTCATCTCGTAATTCAATGAACTGCCGCTCTAGTCGAGCTCCGATCGCTTATACACTTGAAAGTATCTGTGTCGTTCCATCTGATGTCTGTAGGCCTCCTTGTGGTGCCGGCGGTGGCGGTTGGCGTTGTGCATGGGCTGGCGCTCGTCTAGCCACCCGCTCCTCGTTTGTCTCATGAGTCAACTGTTGGGTGTTGTAGACGCTCCATCCTAGATCTCTCTTGGGATGTCTCAGTGCCGATGCCTCCGATGCGGCAACTATCTTTGCCTGTCTATAAAAGTGATCAATCAAACATGGAAAAGGTAACTTGGTCCTAGGAGTGGACCCGGAATCTAAGATCTCTAGATGAATAATATGGCCAACATCCATATCTAGGCCATGCTGAATGGAGAATAAAACTCTAGCCACATCAGAATCAATGTAAGTATGGTGGCTAGATGGTCGCAGGCTACTCTTCACAAAAGGGACCAAAATTCTATATCTGAGTGAAGCTAATTCTTCTTAATCTTGGCATCATACTTGTCCCACAACCCATTTCCATTTTGGCATAGGGAACTAGCGATCTGCTCACTCATTGGATCCTCGAATGATGCATGAGATGACAACCCATAAGTGAGCTCTATTCCTTGAGGACGGACAGTGTGTAAATATCTGTTTATCCCATCCACTAAGAGAACCACCGACACATTACGCACGATTACCACGTTCTGGCGGTTGAATGTCCCCGGTACCATTGCCGAATAGAATTCTCGGACTAGGGCGGGATGGTATGGTTTAGGGGTGCAGACATAATGGCCCCAACCCCTGGCTGCTACCGTGGCCGGTATCTCTGTGGTCTCGAATTGGGACAATGCAATACCCCTCTCAGCAATGATTTTACGACCCTCGTTTGTTGCAATTCGTGCATCAAGTTCCTCGTTCCGGATCATCGCCTGTCTTTGTTGTTCCCCAGGTGGAAGGTTATCAAACTATTCCTATGTCCGCATTGTACCTGCAAAGAATTTAATGCTTTAGAGAGTGTGGTACTTATTCACGGTGATATGAAGTGCTAAAGGTGGCCACCCCAAACCTAGACCGTGGTCTAGGTTGGAATCATATCATGTGTGCATAGTGAATGATGAACCGGCAACCCCAAACCTAGGCGGTGGCCTAGGTTGGAATTGTGTCCGGTTATGTGGTTTTCAAAAGATCGGGCAACCCCAAACCTAAGTGAAACTTAGGTTTGAATTACCCCCCAAGACGTACCACATAAGCATAAAATCATAGGCAATTGAACTTTTGCTTCATCATTACATGCCAAAGAAATCAATAAATGCAACTTGTAAATGGAAAGTGATTAACTTAGAAGGTATAACCATAAGAATTAAGCTACCACTTCAAATTATAATGACTATGTAAGCATACATGACATGAATTTCACATGAATCCGTTTGGCATATCAAACATACCCTCAATTTCACTCATCATGTGACCAAGTAGTTAAGAATGCTCACAACTTTCGACAAACAACATGAATCATTCATCATTCATGAAAGAATCACAAAGATGTTAATACATCACCATTATGGCCTCACTAATGAGTCGACACAATTTCAAACCTTACACATGAAAGAACCTAAAAAGAAAAACAAAATTGTCATCATGTAGTCCTAATTCTAACATGCAATGGTAAAGAAAAGTGTAATGTAATCAATCCAACATAAAGACGACTTAAAAGCTCAACCGCAACAACTCAATGTAGCACATTTGAACAAGAATACTTCATATTTCACTTTGGAGCCCTAATTTCTAAATTTCAGAAATCTTACCCAAAAGCTTCAAATCCTTGAAAGAATTCGAGTTAGAAGCATACCTTGTGTTGAATTGAAGTCGGAAAAACACTTTGGGAAGAGAAATCGACGGCTAATTTCTTGAATCGGTGGATTGAGGGTGAAATTGCACAGAAAATCAAGGGTGGTGTGTGTGTGTGCATAAGTGGACTGACCTGCGCAAGGGTTTAAGATCGATAGAGGGGCGAGACGTCTTATGGGGCTGCTTAGAACGCCTCAAAAAGTCACCCGGGTTGTTCAAACAAGCCGCACGAAGGACGTGTGAACGGGAAGCGGCACGGAGATGGATCGAGAGACGTGGCTGGGTTTGATCGAGCACGGCACGAGGTTGGACGGCACGCGGGCGGCTTCCGGCGCGTCTTAGGGCGCCTGGAATGTAGCCCGGCTCAAAAAGAGGTCGCCTGGTCTCGAGGCATAGGGCGCACGGGATGTAGCCCGGGTGGGTTCTCGTGTTTAGGCGCGGGCGACTTGTTTGTGTGGCTTATGTGGCCCGAGAAGTAGCCCGACCCATTTTTCTTTGTTTTTAACATTCCAGTGACTTAGGCGGGTATCCAGGCGACTTAAGTCGCTCGATAACCAACGTTACCCACTGTTTCAACCCCCAATTTTTGCCTTTTTTCATATTTTTGACCAACGAAAACCATGTCTAACTACTGCTAACCTAAAAACTCAATAAAAACCAAAAGTAAAGATAAAAATTGAAATTTAAAAAGAAAACAAACCTGGTGGGTTGCCTCCAACCCAGCGCCTTATTTAGAGTCGTGGCTCGACTTTGTGGTGTCAGTCAGGCTCGGTATTTTTCTTGGGATTGAACCGCCCGTAATTACGATCTCTCCCTATTTTTCCCATGTCCGCTTTTCCATCATCAGCATTTTCAAGCTTGGTCTTATCTTTCTCTGGTTCATTTCTACCGTCTAGGTTCTTGAGAGCATGGAACATTACCTTTTCATTGCCGACTATGAATGTCATCACACCTTCTTCCATATCTATCAACGCTTTGCTTGTAGCCAAGAAAGGTCTTCCCAATATTAACGGCATTTCCTTATCTTCATCCATATCGAGCACCACAAAGTCAACTGGGAAGTAAAACTTACTGAATTTAATCAATACATCTTAAACTATTTTGTGTGGTTGTCTTACTGATCGATCCGCCAGTTGAAGTATCATCGTTGTCAGCTTCATATCTCCCATACCCAACTTCCTGAAAATTGATAAAGGCATTAAATTAATGCTAGATCTTAAATCACATAAAACCTTATCAAAATATATAGTTCCAATCTGTACAGGTATAGAAAAACTCCCTGGATCCCTCATCTTTTGAGGAATCTTATTCTAAGTTATCGCGCTACACTCCTCAGTAAGTGCCACTGTAGCTTTATCTTCGATTTTCCTCTTCTTGGATAAGATATCTTTCATGAACTTAAGATAAGTCGGCATTCGTGCAAGTGCTTCTGCGAATGGGATATTGATGTGAAGTTTCTTGAAGACATCAAGAAATTTCTTGAATTGTTCCTCATTCTTGTGTGCCTTCAATCGATTTGGAAACGACAATCGTCGCACATATGGGTTGATTACCGGCTTTGAAGGAGCTGTCACATCCTTCTCTTCAGACTTTTTCATATCAGTATTGTGCTCAATTACGGTATCTTCAAGATCAATATCTTCAGCTTCAACCATTTCCGTCTCTACATGCTCTTTATCAGATTTCTCAATAACTGGCCCACGAGTCGGGTCCTTGATCAATTCCTGGCCGCTCCTCAAATGGATGGCATTGCAATGTTTTATCGATTTCTTTTCTAGTTGACTCGGAAATTGGCCCGGAATTCTGGATTGAAGTGCATCAACAATCTGACCTACTTGCCGCTCCAGAATTTGAATGGAAGCGGTGTTTTGGTTTGTTGCTGCTTTCACAGTACCGACTGTAGTTGCAACCATTCCCACTGACGATAATAGTTCTCCCACAGTACTGTCCATTTTTGTCATGAATTTCATCATCATCTCTTCTACGCCAGATTTCTTCTCTTGAGTTGGTTCATCTTCAGACTTTCTTTGGTGATAACCTGGAGGACGATAAACATTGTTAGACTGGGAATAAGAAGAAGAAGAGTTATTACCTAAGTGTTGTTGTTGTTGTTGTTGTCCCATAGTATCTCTTGGGTAATTTTGTGGTTGCTTCCATGAGAGGTTGGGATGCTTCTACCACCCTTCATTGTAGGTATTAGAGAATGGATCGTTCCGGGGCCGATTATTTCGGTTTTGCATGTATTGGACTTGCTCTGGCGGTGACTCATAAGAAAAATAAAATTTTGGTGGGTTAGAATCGAATTGAGGTGATGGTTGGATGGTACTTACCTTCAGATGATTACTAATGGCAGCGAGCTGGGCTTTGATAGCCTTTAATTCCGCATATTCTTGAACACTGGCTACACGTTTCATCGAGGATCTCGGCATGGAATAGTTGTGAGCAGCTAAATTTTCAATGAGTTCATTTGCTTCTTCATAAGATTTTTTCATTAGAGCTCCTCTAACTGCAATTGTGAGATGATTTTATATTGTTGGTGTAACCCTCTATAGAACTTTTGAATGACCATCCATCCATGGAGTCCATGATGGGGACACCTTTTGAGCATTCCCTTGTACCTTTCCCAGGCTTCGTAAAATGATTCTTGACCCCATTGTGCAAAGTGAGTGATCTCTTCGATTAACTTGGCAGTTCAGCCTGGGGGAAAGAATTTTTCCAAGAAGGCTTTCTGTAGGGCAGCCCATGTGCGTATAGGGCCAATACTCAAGTTTTCTTCCCATGCCAATGCTTCTCCTTTTAAGGAAAAGTGGAACAGTCGGAGCCTGATTGCGTCTTCAGATACTCCATTGGTCTTGAAAGTGTCGCAGATCCTTTCAAATGCGCGAATGTGAGCGTGAGGATCTTCAGCCGGAGACCCTCCAAACTGGTTCTGTTGTGCCAATTGAATGATACCAGACTTAAGCTCAAAGTTATTCGCAGGGACCCTGGTGCCTGGATGCCTTTATTAGCACGTACCGCTGCTGGGTTCGTAAAGGATTTCATGGGAGCACGATTATTTGGGTCTGGTTCCTCATCCTCATACTCGTCTTCCTCTTCTTGATGCCTTCGTAGTTCCTCTTCTTATTGTCTCAACCGTTCTGCCTCTCACCTCAATCGTTCCTCTTCTTGTTGTCTCAATTGTTCGGCATCCATTGCTCTTGATTTGTGAACTTTAGCTTCCTTACGTAATCGACGTGCGGTCTTTTCAATTTCTAGGTCAAACAATAGCAATTTTGAATCGCTGGTTTTCCTTAGCATAAGTTATGAACTACCTGCAAACAAATGTAAAGTTCAGTGCACCAGAAATTGATAGTGAAATAAAATAAAATAAAAAAATAAATAAAAGTATCCAATGTAATACTACTGATAGTTGGTATTGTTATTAGCGAAAGCTAGCTCCCCGGCAGCGGCGTCAAAAACTTGATAGGCAGGTTTACACCACCCTAAATCTAACCGCAGTGTACGGGTCGAATCAAGTAATAGTGTACTGGAAGTACGAGTATCGAACCTAGGGAACTAGGGACTAAGTAACACAATGACTATAGTAAATATTAATTGGACAATCGAATATTTGGATTGGTTGAATGATTAATCTACTAATTAAACTAAAAAGAATCTTTGAACAATTTTAAAGAACGAAAAGCTGGAACTTTATCAAGAGAAAAGCAGTTGGGAGTTGGGGTCCTAATGGTTTTTACATAGAATACTTCAGTTGAAATTATTAGCGGACAATTCCAATTAAATGAATACACAATCACAAAACTCACTATTACTCTCTCTCGGGTTATAATAGATTTATCCCGAAAAACACATATGTCATCTCTCGATCTCAACATACGTATTCAGAAATTCTTTAAGCAAAATATTGTAAAACGGTACTAAGGTTTAATTGGTATATCTCTATCCAAGTTCTCACCTTAGGTATACAAATCATAAATCTAATTTTAAATTATTTCTCTCGAACTAATTTATAACCATGAAATCAATTGTAAGTTGATCAGTCTCACAAAAGCATTAAACGCAAATTTATATACTTCATTAATTGAAAAAAGTCTACTAAAAATCCCAACTTTACGTACTCATATGATTACAAACCAAAAGTAATCCAACCCCCAACATCTAAATATTAGTTCATGTTGAGGGTGGTAGAAAACACAACTAAAAGAAAAGCAATTCTAACTCTAAACATGGTTTCTTAATCAAAATCTAAAACAAAGTAAAAACCCCCTTTCAGTGATGAATCTCCACGTGCAAGCAATGATATTGGCTTCAGATCTTTAATCCCGATGTTAGTTTCTTCGTTTCGTGACCCCAAAATCGCTCCCAAATAGCTGAAAATCGCCCAAGAAGAGTTCTTGGCTGTATGGTCTGCTGAAAAAATGAAACCCTAGCTGAAAATCCAATAAATTCGTCCAAACGGCCTCCCGGGCGACTTTCCAGGCCACTTAGGTCGCCCCAGAAGTCGTCCGGCTTCCAAAAGTCGCCTGGATCTTCAGAGTCGCGGCTAAAGTCGCCTACCCCACTGTTTTGGCCATAACTTGTTCAGTTTAGCTTCGATTTGGCTCCGGAAAGACTCATATTCCAATCCTCTACTCAATGAGGCTGTAAAACATTGCATTTAAGCCAAAAATACAATATTTCTTCTATTCCTCTTGATAAGACAATTCCTGAACAAACTTGCAATAAACCGTTAGAAAGACGTATCGTTTGCTTGGAAAACGAGCTAAACTACATGAAAAGTGGTATTAGAATAACGCTAAAAATGGTGTTATCATCTCTGCATGGTTCAAGCTTCCCATGTTGATCATTCCTCCTCCTCCATGGTTTTGTTCACTGACGCCTGATCCTCGGGTGCCAACCGCAATAGAAATCAGCCTCGCAACACCAAACGCGATAATCGCGGCTCCGACCACCGCCAGCCGCCTGCTGCCGCCGCTGGTCAGCCGTCTGCCTCCACCGGGCAGCCTGCTTTGCCGCCCTATCCTTGGCCGTACTACCCCTGGCCCTATGGGATGCCACCATCGCCGACTGGCCTTCTTCCCGTCCACAGGATGCCGCTACTAACTCCCGCCAGCAGGGCCGCCGCCATGATCGCCGCCAACAACCACAACCGAGTCTTCTCGGTCCTCCACCGTTGCCGCAGCAAGCATTTGCGGCTGCCTCACCACCGCCTACGCCCCCACCATGGGGGTGGTTTCCTCAAATGAGCACTGATCAAGCCACTAGTCTGCCAGAAGCTTTCAACACTTGTACTCTCAACGATCTGGTAGATGATTCGTGGTACATGGACACCAGAGCAACATCACACCTTGCCTCCGACACAGGTAAACTCTCGATCATTTTAAATAAGAATATTTATTCTTCGGTTGTTGTTGGTAATGGTTCTACTATTCCAGTAACTCAATCGGATCACTCTAGCATTCATACTAACTTCCGCCCGCTGCACCTTCACCATATATTGGTCACCCCAAATGTCATTAAAAACCTTATATTTGTCCGTAAATTTACTAAAGATAATCAATGCACTATTGAATTTGATCAATTTGGTTTTTCTGTGAAGGATTACCGGACCCGCCAAACTATTCTTAGGTGTGACAGCTCTGGTGAACTTTACCCCCTCAACATTCCCCGTGCATTTGTCTCCACTCGTTCATCTATTTGGCATCAGCGACTCGGTCATCCTAGCCCAAGTGTCGTCAAAGTTCTAGGTTCTAGTGGTCTTATTTCATGTAATAAAGGAACATCGTCTGTGTCGTGTCAAGCTTGTCAACTTAGCAAACACACACATCTTCCATTTAGTCTTTCTGATTCAGCTGTTTCTGGTTTGTTTGATATTGTTCACTCGGATGTATGGACATCTCCTATTACGAGTGTCAGTGGCATTAAATATTATGTTTTATTTCTTGATCATCATTCTCATTTTATATGGATTATCCTTTACGCCATAAATCAGATGTTTTCTCGAAACTATTACATTTCCGTGCTTATGTTCTCAACCAGTTTGGATGTGAAATTAAATCTTTTCAATGTGACCACGGGGGCGAGTTTGACAACTCCTCCGTCAAATCCCTTTTTGGTTACCATGGAATTCAATTCCGCTTCTTCTGCCCCCGAACCTCCCAACAAAATGGAAAAAGTGAACGCATGATTCGTACTATTAACAACATGACTCGTACACTTCTCTTCCAAACCCATCTTCCACCCTCTTATTGGGTTGAGGCGTTGCATATGGCGGTTTATCTGCTAAATATCTTACCCTCCACCTCAATAAATAACGATATCCTGTTTTCTCGTCTCTTTAATAAACAACCGTCTTTCACCAATCTTCGTGTCTTCGGGTGTCTTTGTTACCTACACATACCCTCCCCTTATAAACTAGCTCCCCGCTCAACCCCGTGTGTCTTCCTCGGTTAATCTTTCCTCTCGTAAGATTATTATCTCACGACACGTTGTTTTCAACGAGTTTGTCTTCCCCTTCGGGTCTTTCACACCTTCCTCCACACCCGACTACTCTTTTCTTGATGACCCTTCTCCTCTTTCACGCCTGCTCACCACTCCTACCTCATCTCCTCGTCCATCCGAACCATCGCTCACCTCCGCCACTCCATCTCCTGTCGACGCCCCTCCTACCCCCCACTCTCCTGCTGTCGTCGCACAGCCCCACACCACCGCCACCAACCCTTCTGTCGCCACCCAAGTCGACGCCCCACCTTCCACTCCCTCGCACCCAATGACCACCCGCTCCAAAAGCGGTATCTCTAAACCAATTAATCGGCTTAATCTTAATGTCTCAACCGAGTCCCCGCTACCCCGGTCTCACCTTTATGCTATGAGTGATCCTAATTGGTTACAGGCAATGACCGCTGAATATGATGCTCTTATTTCTAATGGAACTTGGGCACTTGTGCCGGGGCCACCTGGTGCTAATGTTGTCAAGTCAATGTGGTTGTTTAAAAAGAAGTACAAAGCAGATGGTTCTCTTGAGCGCTACAAAGCACGCCTAGTCACCAATGGAAAAAGTCAACGACCGGGTATTGATTGTTTTGATACCTTCAGTCCTGTTGTTAAACCTGCTACAATCAGAACAGTGTTGAGCTTAGCGATTTCAAAATCTTGGTCGGTTCATCAGTTAGATGTAAAGAACGCCTTTTTAAACGGCTCTCTAACTGAAATAGTCTACATGCACCAACCTCCTGGTTTTCATGATAAGCATCATCCAGATCTTGTGTGCCTCCTTAAAAAATCCTTATATGGTCTCAAACAGGCACCCCGAGCATGGTTTCAACAGTTTGTAACCTTCGTTCTGAAACTTGGTTTCACACACAACAAATGTGACTCGCTTTTTATATTTAACTGTGGTGATTCCATCGCATATCTACTTTTGTATGTAGACGATATTATTCCCACTGCCTCATCAGCGACTCTTCTGGATAATATCATCTCAGATTGAGCAGTGAGTTTGCTATGAGTGATCTAGGATCACTTTCATATTTTTTGGGCATTTCGGCGACTAGGGATTCTCGAGGATTGTTCTTATGCCAGCGCAAATATGCTGTTGATATTCTAACTCGGGCCAACATGATGAATTATAATCTGGCACGCACTCCAGTAGATACATCCTCTAAATTAGCTGCCACTAGCACACCCGTTTCGAACCCAACTCTTTATCGCAGTCTGGAAGGCGCTACAGTATCTCACATTTACCCAGCCAGATATTGCATATGCGGTTCTACAAGTTTGCCTTTACATGCATGATCCACATAAACCGAACTTTAATGCGCTTAAGCGGATTTTACGATACATACACGGCACTTTAGAGTTGGGTCTCCAATTACATGTCTCCCCGGTTGACACTCTCATTGCATATTCTGATGCAGAATGGGGCGGTTGTCCCGCCACCAGATGTTCAACCAGTGGCTATTGTGTTTTCTTGGGTGAAAACCTTATCTCTTGGTCATCTAAACTCAAGCTCGAGTGTCGAGGTAGAGTACCGAGGGGTTGCTAATGCGGTCGCAGAATCTTGTTGGTTGCGTAATCTTCTCCGTGAACTTCATAAACCCCTCCAGAAGGCTACAATCATTTATTGCAACAATGTTAGTGCCGTTTACCTGTCTACTAATCCTGTGCAGCATCAATGAACCAAGCATATTGAAATCGACATCCACTTCGTCCGTGATCAGGTGGCAACCGGTCAAATACACATCCTTCATGTGCCTTCAACGCTTCAATATGCTGATATATTTACTAAGGGCCTTCCCTCTGCGCATTTCTATGATTTCTGGGACAGTTTAAGTGTTCGATCGCCATCTCCCTCTTCAACTGTGGGGGCGTATTAGTGTATATATGTTTGTATGTATTTAGATAGTTAGCCCGACCTTTTGTATTATTCAGGCCCATGTTTCCTTGTAACATTATTTATATTCGTTTAATGAGAATTGCCGCCATACGGGAAAATATCATCTTTAGGTATTACAGAGATGGCCCTAATTTTGGGAATGCGTCTACGACTCTGGGTTTTACGATAAGGACACTCGTTGGAGAATGCTATCGGGACCCATATTTAGAGGTTGTTTCCACTCATAGATCACACAGGTATTCTGGGAATGAACTTAGTTTAAAATCGGGTCCCATTATCATCGGTCCTTAGTGTGAGTCTAGTATTTTTCCAGTAGGTCTTGGGTCGGGGTGTTTTGGAGATGAATCCGTATGGGCTGGGCTCTGAGACCTTAGGCATTACGGTGGGTACTCGTTGATGGGTCATACATCGGGACCGTGATCTTAAGGCACTACTCCTTAACGTCTAATCCCGACTTACTTCGTGTCCGTCGCTAAGACAGAAACGGGCCTCCCCCGTCACCGAAAGGTGTTATTTGAGTATAGAGTCCATCTTTACTTTCGGTGGTTTTAGGGTATTTGAAAGAAACGCACTTTATAAGATTCTTGGTTTAAATCTTATTTATTATTGTTCAATGATAAAGAGGCACGGTTGTTGGTATTCAAAGAGGTATTTCTTGTTTAAAGCTTTATATTTTGAAAAGCAATGGTTTTGGAAAATACCTTCCTTCATTTATGAATATTCCGTACAAAAGGATGTTTGGAAGAATAAAGATATTTTGGTTTCCATCACTTTTATTTATGAGATTGACTGCTTTAACTCACCAGGCGTAAGCCTAACCCTTCTTATTTCCGACATGTATATCAGGTATTAATAGGTTCCAAGGTCATATTGGAGCTTGAGAGATTTTGTTAAGATGACGTAGGAGCGTCATTGGTTTTGAAGATAGCAGACTTGGATGATTTTAGTAGCACCCGATTATTTCTAAATCCATTTATGGATTAGTTAGTTTAATTAGAATTCTCTGATATAGACTTTGTACTCTTTTGAGGGAAATTATGTATTTCGTCTGTAGACCATTCCGTACGAAAGTTTGAATTTTCCGCTATTTTCAGTGAATTTTTAGGGTGTTATATCTTCCAAGTATGAGGTACTAATGTTGATGTCTCAAAAAATGATGAAGTGTTTATATCACCGTCACTAACCGAAGACTACCAATTCCCTCCACATTCGACACAAATAGAATTGGATTCAGTTGATCAAAATAGAAGTGTAGGAATGGGTGATGACAAATCCAAAAAAAAGGATGTTGAACGTGCATTTGGGGTGCTTCAGTGTCGTTGGAAGATAATTAAAGGACCATCAAATAAATTATATTTGAATTTTTTAATAATTTAGTAATTTAATACTATATACATATATTTAAATTTATATAATAATCTATAAATAAAATAAAATGTTATAAATTAAAAAAATAAGGAAAGTGAGGTTTTTGTAAGAACCTTCATTGGGGAGTTTTATGAAAGTTTTTGCTTTGTTGAAGTGGCAGTGATGTGGCAGGAAAAAATATGGCAATTGAAGTTCTTGCAAGTTCCACTATTGTGGATGCTCTTAAAACACCCCTATTTCTATCAATCATTTTCCAAACACCCCTATTTTTGTAAAAAAAAAACTCCCTGATTCCCACATATTTAAATATAGATATCCAAGTTTAATTGATATTGATATATATTGTAACATCCCAAAGTCCCATAGTGTTGAGTCCTTAACAGAGATGTTCTTATATAAATCATTGGTTCAAACCTCATTTCCTCTGAAAGCAACCCTAGGCTGCCTGTTTGAGCCATTTCGATCCCTCTTTAGGGAATAGCGGGCAGGATGATTACCTAAGGCTTGAATGTATGTCTGGTCATGTATTCCTCAAGAATCCAATGAACAACAACGATTATCTAGGAACGACTTGAGGCTAGTAGATGGTTCTCCTATCTGACCGATAGGACATGCAATTCTCAATCCCCTTAATAGATTTTGAATGCCATACAATGTGAGAATATATATACATATATATATAAGGTTGATTTCCGTTACAAACCACGTCAATTCGTACAAACCGCATTCAAGCAATCATTTTTTTCACTTTTTCTTAATTATAAGGGTTGATTTGTCAATAATATGTGAAAACAATTCATCAAGAATACATGGAGGTTGATTAATCATGAATATGTGAAACACGTTTTATCAAAATGAGAATTTCATGAAACAATTTCATTTTCATGTTGAAACAAAATAATTTCATGAAGAAAAGAATTCTATGAACAATTTCATCATATTAAGCACTTTCATGAAGAAAAAAAATTAGTCAATTAAACATGAATCATGCGGTTTGTATGAATTGACGTGGTTTGTATTTGAAATCTCCCCCTTCTCTCACACACTCTCTCTCTCTCTCTCTATATATATATATATATATAAAAGAGCCATTATATATTTCATTAGAAAGATCTAGCTCTAATCGATGCGGGACTCTAACATCACTATTGATATGATTGAAAGACAATATCAATTAAATCATCCATATCACGCTTCAATCATACAAACAAGACTTGATTTTGATAATTTGGATTGATAGGCTAATTATAGCATCAATGAGATAGATACCACATAACTTCAAAAGCTGTTCGTCTTTACGTTTCAACAACTAAAATAACCCAACAAAACAACTTTATTGAAATGCGTCCCCAAACCATGCATGATTATAATCTAATTTGTGCCAATTGTTGAACGTTGATCGGAGAGCAATCGTTCGTGGATCCCGAGTACGCCCTCTGAGCAAGAACGGCATTTGCAGCTTGTGTCGGATGAAAAGCATCCCAAAACACGTATTGGTCGCGGTTGAAGCACGGTGTTGCCAACGGAAGGCATGTTATTTGGCCTTGGTTCCTCCCTATCCCACAACAAGCTCTATCTCTCACCGTAAACCCTGTGGTGGAACACAAAAATTTCAATAATAGTAGTAGATCGATCAAAATACTTAGACTATTATTATTATTATTATGAAAATATGTGAAACCCTATATTATTGTAAAAAAACCATTGAGGAGAGAAAGATGGTTGATATATAATATATATATATATATTATAAGGAAATTGTTCAAATCTAGACAACGTACGTGGACTCTAACATGCCCCCTATAATGGAAGTTAAACGAGTACAGATTGCCCTAGAGTTTCGGGAGGGGGCTAGACATGCGATTATATATTGTCTAAGAATATCGAGTCGCTACAGTGGTATATATATATATATATATAGACATATTGTCTCACATACTATACCAGAATATATAAAACCTATATTACTGTTCAAAAGACCTCGAAGAAGAAAGTTTCCAATATTCATTAATTGGGAGAAACTGTATCGGTCTAGCGAAGGTAAGATGATCTAATAATTTAATTTTCATATGCATACCATATCTTGCAGGATTGTTTAAGATGTCACCAAAAACACCATATGTGTTTCCATAGACAAACATGGCTCCAGGGTGCGAGCCACCGTTGAACTGATCAACAAGACTTTTGAGGCCCTCGTTGAAGGGTCCTATCAGCTGGTTCACCGAGTCCACACATCTCCCAGGAGCGGCTTGGCCGGTGGCTAACTGGTTAGGAATGCACCCAAGTGGTCCGAGTCCTGGTAGAAAGAATTTTCGGAGTCCTAAGCTGTATAGCGCCTATATATGTACATCATGCAAAAACATATATAAGGGTTAAAGAAGCCATCAATGATTTGCACCATGGAAATAAAAAACGAAAAAAAGACAAAATTAATTATACGTGAATTTGGCGTGCATAATGGTTAAGAAGAAGGTTGGCGAATGCTTCCGGGGTGTAAGTGCGGCTCGAGGTGTATACGTTTGGCATAAGGTAGTTGTTGAGGTAGTCATTGCTGCCAAAAACCATGACTACTATCGAATTTGTGAGTAGCTGAGTGAGGTCCGCTGGGCTCAGTATGGCTCGTAACTGGCCTAACGTCGTCTCAAAGTTCAGAACTTGTTGGTTTAGGGTGTATCTATCTCCCTGCAATAGAAACGGGTTTTAACAAAGAAGTGTAAAATGACTAAAATACCCTTAAGTTAACGGATTTTATTTTACAAAATTAGTAAAGGGATCAAAACCGTAAGGAATATATAGGAAAGCACGGTGACCATCAATGTAATAAACGAACCACAGGGACGAAAGAAAAAAATAAGCAATTTATAGTCCTTGCTTTCATATCAAAAAATTGGAAATAATTTCATTTATATTCTTTAAAACTTCCCATTACGTATATATATTCTTGTAAAGTTTGAAATTACGTATATATCATTCTAAACCTCTAGAAGTCACGTATATGTCATTCTTCCTAATTTAATTATTATTAAAACATTTAAAAAATACAAATCATTATCTCTAAATTGAATTTATTTTCTAAATTACTTAAGTACCCTTCTGAATTTGTTACCCTTCTTAATTTTCTTCCCAAAATCGTGTGCAATTATCAATGTTCCCAAAATCGCAGATTACTCTGTTCGCCCCAAATCGATCCATCTTCAGAAGGTTAATAAATTAAGAAGGGTAATAAATTCAGAATGGTAGTTAAGTAATTTAGAGAATAAATTCAATTTAGAGATAATGATTTGTATTTTTTAATGTATAATTAAATTAGGGAGAATGACATATGCGTAGTTTCAAACTTTACAAGGATATATACGTAATATAAGAAGTTTTAAAAAATATAGATGAAATTTTCCCAAAAAATTTATATCGAATTCACCATGAACATAGCACCAATATTGCTTATTTTTCTATCGACTTTGTTTTACTTCTTAGTTTAAATTTCAATATTCAACTATATTTTGGATATTTCATGAAACTTAAAAGCCAACCCAAAAGTTGGTTAAGTTTAAAAAGTCAAAAATCTATTCACTTACATAATGTTGGCCACTTTCATCAAGGATACCTCCGGCAGCCGAAGCATAATTGACACCCCCCAAGAGCCTGTTTCCGGCGGTTCCTGGATCCGAAAACGGTGGCGGAGCCGCTATTCCCAGCCAATCTCCTGTACCCAAAGATCGATTGTTCCATTCTAATTCAGGTTAATTTTGTTTGGATACAAACACAGAAGGTGTACAAAATAAACTATCATAACTAGATCATGTTTATAGGACGGAAAAAAATGTGTAAGTTTCTGATAAACTACATTATAAAACTTAAATTTATAGAATCAAACACTATGAGGCCTGTCAAAATATTACAATAAATTTAGAGGAGACTTTTAAGCATCTTAACAAATTGTTTGTACAACAATTTTAAAATAAAACATATTCATAAAAAGTGTATTATTGAAACAAATGTCTTGTAAAAAATTGTGTTCATACGAAGTCATATGAAAAAAAAACTAATAAAACAAATAAATCACTAATAGAAAAATTGAGTATTTTTAACGGAAATTTTCAACGAAAAATTGTCGTTGAAAATTTTCTATGAATTTTAGTGGGATTATTGACATAACATAAATTTTAACGAATTTTCAACGAATTTCCGTTGAAAATCTCTCACAAAATGCATTTTCAACCAAAAAAATTTTGACGAGACGTTCCGTTGAAATTTTTTTGATTGAAAATGCATTTTGTGAGAGATTTTCGACGGAAATTCGTTGAAAATTCGTAGAAAAATTATGTTATGTCAATAATCCCTCTAAAATTCGTAGAAATTTTTCAACGACAATTTTTCCGTTGAAAATTTCCATTGAAAATACTCAATTTTCTAGTAGTGAAATAATCCAAAAAACTTTTTTAGACGAGGTCGAACAACAAAATTATGATAGCACTTTTATACACGACACATGCATCTTTCTCTGGATGTATAAATTTAAGTCTTATAAAAGCAGTCTATCGTCTATAAACCTGATTTTGTTAAACGATTAATAAAATTTGTGAGCTAAGAAAAATAAAAGAAAACCCTAAGGCTTGTAGTGTACTGGTTAAGGCTTGTGGGAGATGAGGATAGATAACCCATATACCACATGTTCGAATCCAGGCAGGGGCGGATGTAGTTGCAAAAAGGGGGGTCCCTTCCCCACAGTGAAATGTTTAAAAAAAAATTAAATAGGCTATAAAATATCAAAAATTCTATATTTAGTCTTAATTCCCCTCAGTTAAATTTTTCAAGGGACCTCATCTTGCCGGCGATTGACAAAAACACTAAAAAAGTCTTTTGAAATCAATAAAAAAAGGGGAAAAAATCTTTCGAAATCGACAAAAACACTAAGAAAATACTTCAAAATACTTCAAAATCGACAAAAAAATGAGAAAATATCTTGAAATCAACTAAAAAACTTTAAAATTTTCCTGAAACATGTCGGGTGACTTTACGTGCCTTTAGTCTATCTTAATGGGACCCCAGTGGACAAAAATTATGGATCCGCCACTGAATCCAGACGCAAACAACTTGCGGCCACTGGGAATTATCTCAGGGCTGCATGCTTTAGCAGTCTTAAAAATGTCTGAATTAGTCTAGGCAAATGTCGAAGATACCCTTTAAAAAAATAAAAAAATAAAAGAAGTTAAATTTTGGTACCAAGAATGTCGGAGAAAGTTCTTGCATTACAAAATCTACCAGAAGCGCCACGATAATAATCACATCCATAAGGAAAATAATCAGCTCTAGCAATGGATCTCAAGAAGTTGTTATTCCCACTATCCACCAATGAATCTCCCATCACCCATATCGCCGGAGCCTGACCTGCTCCGATGACACCTTTCCACCACCACGACAGTACCACCACAACCGCCGTGAACCACCACCTTTGTCTGCCCATATCTATCATATATATTTATATATATGTTTTTATTAAAGATAGTAAAGATATATATATATGGAGAAAGCATACATTTGCATGGCTATATATAGACATGATTATAAGATAAAGACGACGATAGTTATCTTTTTGAAGTAACTGATAAAAAAAGAGCGAGAATTTGAAGGCTTTTAGGTCTTAGCTTTTTGACTTTTTTTTTTGGTCGGCTATGGTTGTATTATGGAGTAAAATTCATGTGAATATTGATATGATGGTATTTTTGTGTTTATAGATCACCTTTGTCACATGGTATTAATATTGAGTAATTAACAAAATTAAAGCCAGGAGAATTTAATTTATACCTTTACAGGTTTTTTAAAATAGATGAAAATTAAGATTTATTTTGTTTCAATATGTTCTCTTTTAGTGTTTTCTAAAGATAAATAATTTTTTTTATAAGGGTTGTAATGTAGTGATGGAACCTTAAAAGAAACTCCATAATAATTGTGGTTACTGAGTTTATCAAGTGTTTACAGTTGCAACTTATCAGTATTAGTTACATTTAATTCCATACAAAAATAAATAAGAAAATAAAAAATAAATTTAAATTTGTATGTGAAGATAGAAATATATTTATTTTTATCAATAAAATTGAATTATTATTATGTTATATAATGTTTTTAAAAAATGTATTTCGAAAATAAAATTATATAATATTCTAATATTTAAATCCTTAAATCCTTAAAATACAAAAGTTAGTGAAGTAAATTGAATTTTTATCGTAGATTTTAACTTTTGATCCTAAAAAATTAAAAATCTATTAAAAATCAAAATGATTTTATATATTAAAAAGATGGATATCCTCTTAAGCGAAGGTTCGGATCCCGCATATTATCCATTTGAATGTCATTGTGGGTTCGAATCACTGACTACTAACTTGCGGTTAAAAAAGAAGAAGATGAATATCCTTGTAAAAACAAGAAAATATGATTCTTTATTCCGGTTTAAATTCAAAACAATGTGTTTAACAAGAACAATAAAATTATATAATATTTTAATATTGAAAAACCAGTGACTAAATCCATGTTTCTTAAAAAGAGCAATAACAAACGGTTTTATTAATTTTGATATGACAAACTTAAACCGTTTACGATCACAAAAATGTCTTTTATAACCATCTAGTCGATTTATTAAAAAAAACTGAGTGAGGCATATTGGGTAAAATACTGAAAAGGCAATTGCAAATAATACGAACTAAATATCATCATTTTTATCTTTCCAAATTAATGTTAATCAAATATACTTACGATTTATAAAAAAACAGTACAAAATGATTTATAACATACATGCGAATATATAATTTGTTTAGGATATCGGGAATGTGGTTGGGTTCATGTAAGAACAGACTGTTTTCATGAGATTTGTGAGAGCAATTCTTACATTTGAAATTTCAACAAAAAAACAATGTAAATGTAAAAAAAATTGAACTGTCACAGAAAAAATAAAACATTATGAAAATTATCTTTACAGTGTTTTTCTGTGAAGTTGCAATTCAAGTGTGAAAATGTAATCTTAAGGTTTCATAAAAACAGTCTGATTTTACATGATCCTAAATCTTGAGCATTTGATCGAACCTTGTAACTTGTAACATATATCTAGAACATTTATTTTTCCTTATATAGAAAACACCTTTCGGTTATAATTAATTAATTATAACAAATTTTCGTCCTTAGCTTCACCCTTGTTTTGCTTTCGTCATGGTCCAAGTTTTATCTGTCCTTTAGCTTAAATGCACAAAATCTGCAAAAGTAAGGTAAAATTTGCATAAGTTTTAAGGGTGTATAAAAAAGTATTTTGTTTTAGAGTGAATTACATTTTTGGTCCTTGTAGTTGTTATTGAGTATCAAGTTTTGTCTTTATTTCAAACTAATTACATTTTTTATAACTATATATATGAGTGGGTAAAAAATAACTGATCCAATTGGAACCGACTGATCCAATTAGAACCGATCGACTATAATTGGACATCCAATTATAATTGGATCGAATCGGATTGAAATTTTCAACATCCAATTTGGATTGGTCGGTTCTTGGATGGCAGTCCAGAACCGACCGAACCGAACCGACCAACATCCAATTAACCATCCAATGACCATCCAGTTATCCATCCAACCATCATCCAACTATCATGCAGTTAGTTTGAGGGCATGAGTAGTACCCAGTCCTTGGACTGGTCCAGTCTTTGACTAGGCTGCCCCCTAGCCCAGTCATTGACCGTGGTTGGGCTCTAGGTCCAACGTAAGCTGGGTCGGGACAGCGGCGGATTAGTGGCTGCCTTTGGATGCCCGATACCGCCGGGGAGGCGTGCGTGCGTGTGTTCGTGGTAGTTGTTCGTGGGTTCGATGCCGATATGTCTTTCAAAAAAAATTGTTTTTGTGTTAGTTCTTTAATTAGATTCACTTGTGTTTGTTTTAACACATATTAAAAATGATTAATTGATTTTTTTTCATTGTTAAAAATTGGATTAAATTAACACAATGGATGGATCCAATCACATTGGATCATCCATTGGATATCCAATGAATGGAACCGAACCGATTCAATTATCCATTGGATCGGTTCGGTTCGGTTGTCCGATGTTAATCGAATCGATTCGGTTGGCAAAATCCAACATCCAATGGATGATTAAATCGGTTCGGTTCCTCTCACATCCAATGGATGTCAACTGATGAACACCCCTAACTATATAGTCACTTTGTTTTAAATTTGGTCCCTTTAGTTGCCATTTTGTTTCCTATTTGATTCATCTTGTTAATTCTATTAAAAAAAACTCAGTTAACATAAAGACATTTTGGTTTTTCTACATTTTTATGTTTCTTTTTAGAGTTAAATTCAAATTTGGTCCCTATGGTTTACAAACGGATAAGGTCCTTCAAAGATTTTTTTAACGATCAACGTCCCTGTGGTTTCCATTTTATAACAGATAGGGTCCCCCATCCAACTTTTTCGTTAAATATTATCTTTTTAGCGCATTTTTTTTCATTTTTCATAATTTTTCAAACCACATGGACCAAATATGTAATTTACTCTAAACTATATATATTTTTATTTTATTAATTATATAATAATTATATTTTATAGATTATATGGCATATTTATATGCACCTTATATTTTTAGTTAAAAATTAGAGTAAACTACAGTTTTGGTCCTTAAGGAATAGTGTTTTCTTTGAAAGTGGTATCTAAACTTCAGTATCTCGATCAAGAAGTGGTCCCTCAGGTTTGGATTTTGCTTTGAAAGTGGGACCTCACCACTAACCCCGTTAAAATAGTCTATTAGAACCAGGGGTATTTTCGTCAAACCATGGTTTGTCTTCCTTTTTAAACTTTCTTTTTCTTTCTTTTATTTTTATAAAAACCAAGAAATTATAGGGCCCTGTTACGTAATATATAATATATATCCACACATACATACAAATATACACACAAAGACCAAATCAACCGGAACCATAAAGCCGACGACATCGGGACCAAAATCGAGATCACCCTTCCCTACATCGGCCTTCACTCCTTCCATATAAACACAGGGACCATCAAAAGACGACAAATCGAATCTCGATAAACTTGAAGGATACCTGATTTTGTTGCAATGATAAGTAGACAGAAACCTTGATGTAGAGCACATTATCAAAAGGATGAGCGTTTATGAGGTAATCAATGATCCATTTCAGTGACTCTTGAGCATGTTTAAGCTCTTTTACTACTTCCATATGATGACCATGATGACCATATTCTAGGATTGACCATGCCATAATGGTGGCCGCGAAAGCCATCGGAAAACCAAAATTTATGAGGTCTCTGGCATCATATAGTCCTTTCAATAGATCAATATTTTCCTCTTTTCCATTTTGTAATCCTGAATCTCCTCTCCATTCAATCTGATTGTTCTCCAATCTCCCAGTTGTAAGTTTAAACAAATAGCAACAAATATGAACACATCAAAAAAGTGAATCGCAGTGGTACTTCATTTTCTTCATTGTGTGTACCTCGTTTTTCTAAAGAAAATTAGGGTTCAGATTGAACTTCAGGAACAGATTGAACTAATTTTTAACTCCAAAATCGATAAGAGTAACTCAAATTGCACAATTGTTTTGAGCATTTTCATTTTGTGAGTACTACAGAATAATTTGAAATTCAATTGTCGATCCGATTTAGCGGATTGCATCGCTAAATTTAACTATTCCAAAATCTGACGCAAAATGGAAGACAGATTCATAATCGTTAGTAGACTAAAGTCGGTTTTGAAGCCATTACTTCTTCTAACTAATTTAAATTCAACGACAAATTAAAGGATCGATGATTACATCTTTGAAAGTCGAAGAATTGCGAAGAGCATCACTATATTTCTGATTAACACCTCTAGGTGGCCTTCGAATAGAAGGAAGCTTGTTTTGAAGTTCATGGAAGTTTCTCCAAAGGGTGATGTAGACAGCTCCGACAATGAAAACAACGATCACCGCCACTAACAACCATCAATGTCACTCGGTAGAATCATATTTGAATTTGGTTGTAGCTTCCATGAATGAATAATAGAATCGTTACATTTGTTTCTTGAGATTATAAGTAGATGGAATGGAGGATTTGTAATCGCCGACAGGTTGTCTGTTTTCTAAATGAAGCCAATGGGGAAAGAGACAGAAATGGTAGGAAAGATATGTTTTTGGTTTAGGGAGTGCCTAAAAAGCGAATGTTTTTGGTTTGGATTTAATTTTGGGGTTAATTGATGTTGGTGTTTGGACTAGGGTCTCGCCGGGCGGTTTTTAGCCGGAGAAGATGACCGGCGATTTGGCCGGAGAAGATAATGAGAAAGGGATGTAAAATTTATAGAGTTGATCCCTATAGTCAATGGGTTTTACAAAAATAAAAAAATAAAAAAAACTGTAAAGAGGGTGACAAAATATGGTTGGACGAAAATACCCTTGGCTCTAACATAACGTTTTAACGAAGTTAGTGACCAAGTCCCATTTTCAAAGCAAAATCCAAACCTGGAGGACCACTTTTTCAGATATTGAAGTTTAGGTAACACTTTCAAAGAAAACACTATACCTTAAGGACCGAAACTGTAACTTACTCTAAAAATGAGCTATCGGGGAATCTAAATCGGCACACATGTTTTTTCATTCATTAGCTGTAACCAGCTGAGCTACCTGAACCTCTTTCGTAAAATATGTTTTTTGCTTACGCTTTTATATATTATATATTTATATGATGTATTATATTTATTTTTTATAAAATGTATTTTATATTTATATTTATATATAAAATATAAATAATTTTATAAAATATATGGAAGTTTTAATTTATGCTAGAAATAATAAATCAAATCACGCCAAAATACAAGAAATAGTAACCTACTTTCATAAATTTTTCTATTATAACATTGTACTTATAGTTTTTCTTATTACATCAATGTACTTTCAAATTATTTTTTATTAGAACATTGTACTTTGAAAAATCTACCAATTATAGCATTAGGTATTTTCTTTTAAATTTACCCACTATACTAGGTTTCCATGCCACCTCATTGTTCATATAGGTTGTCCACAGGTAATATATTGCTAATGTGGCATTTCTTATTATAACATTGTACTTTCAATACATTAACTTTTCATATTATTTAATAAATATATTAGACTATTAATAAACTAAATTATTCATAAATATAAGAATATTAAGAAAAATTGTAGATCATATTTTATTTCCCTAATATTAAAAAAATGTTTAAAAATATATTTTCTTAACTAAGAAAATAAAAATTGTTAGGATTTTTTACAGATAAAATATTTTTATGGAAAAGAATATATCTATTTGTCTTAGAAAAATTGAATTCAATAAATGTATTAAATTAATTAGATTATTTTTAAAATATTCATTAAAATATAACAATATTAAGAAGATTTCTAAAAGACAATTTATATCGTTAAATTTTAAAAGAAATACAAAATAAGAAATTCTTGAATTAGAAAAATTAAATCACAAGTGTTACATCTTTTATAAATAAAATATTTATCTTCATGAAAAATATCATGTTTGTTAAAAAATAATGCCACTCTAGAATATTTAATTTGCATACAATTTAGTAAGAGTAATTTTTTAAAAAAATGTCGACATAAGGAAATTATTAAAAAAATTGAGATAATTAAAAATAATATAAACTGGGTGAGATATGAATAATAAGTAAAGAAAGTGGAAATTTAAAAAAAAAATTGCAAGATATTTTTTTTATTAATGTCATGTAATCATAATGACATGTTATCTATTTCATCTCATTTAAGCCATGTAAGCAAAAAAATGGGGGTTAATTTGTTTAAAAGGTAATAGGTTACCCATTGCTATAATGGGTAAATTTTTCAAAGTACAATCTCTTAATAAAAAATAATTTGAAAGTACATTGTTGTAATAAATAAAACTGAAAGTACAATGTTATAATAAAGTAATTTATGAAAGTAGGTTGCTATTTCATGCATTTAACCCATCAAATCACTATACAAATTGCATAGATTGAAGGTTCAAAATTCAAGTACATAAAAATATATAAATATATAAATACAAAATAAATTTTATAAAATATAAATAAAATATAATTTTAAATATATAAAAAATTAATAATTTGTAGATATGCATATATATGGTGAATAGAGATGGTGACGAAGGTGAATCGGTAGATTTTCAGGAGGATCATCTTGATGATATCGATGTTGTAAATGCTTGAATTTAACTTTTATATTTATATTTATATCTACATATTATTAATTTTTTGTATATTTAAGATTATATTATATTTATATTTATATTTTGTATTTGTATTTATAATATATTTTATGTATTTGAACCTTCCATCTATGCAATTTGTATAGGGATCCGATTAGTGTTTTTAGTATAAATTAAACCTTCCATACATTTTATAGAAAATAAATATCATATATCATATAAATATAAAAAATATAAATAAATTTTAAATAAAAATACAAGGTGCATATAAATATATAATATGATCTATAAAATATGAAATAGAAATTTATATAATTAATAAAATACAAATATAATTATATTATACATTATATATATATATATATAGAGAGAGAGAGAGGTTCAAATAAGAAGTTTACATTTTTAAAGGAACACTTTGTGGACCACATATGATGTGGGTCCTATATAATATTAAATCATATATGATTCAATGGTGGGACCCATTGAATCAGATATGATTTAATATTATGTGGAACTCACATCATATGTGGTTCTA